>CM056385.1:8067277-8764893 GCA_029718625.1 Synaphobranchus kaupii
TCTCCCTTTAATTACCCAGATAGCAAGCGAACGTGAATCGACGTGGATTCAACATCAATTTGCTCATCGAAATCACGTTGAAAGCTAATGGAGTGAGGTCAGTGATGGCAACAAACATTAAAACTTTTAAATATCATGTAAATATTTAACCTTGATTATTCAATATTTGTCGGTATTCTGACAACGTGATCTCGATGAGCAAATTGATGTTGAATCAACGTCGGAATTCCACATTGAATCTACGTCGATTCAACGTTCGCTTGCTATCTGGGAGGGTGTTCACCAATACACTTTCTGCACTGTAACATCTCTATCTGTCACCTTCTATGCTTCCCCCTGACTGAATAAACATGAATAAAAAATTAATAAGGAGAATGGACAGCCCACTCTCCTATTCAAAAGTAATCACAATTTCAATTTCCAACATTGTTCACTGCAATCTTTGCTTTCAAACATTCAAACCATACATTCAAAGTCATATGGACCAACACAGTTTTGCGCTAAAAGTTTATTAACGTTAACACACAGAGCACGATAGCCTACAGAACTGCTTGCTAAGCTGCTAAATTAGCTGATAGCAACATACGATCGAATAGGAATCAACTGCTTAAATATCAGGAATATTAACTGACATATAGTATATATAGTTCTGTGGATATGACTCACTCTTGTACCATAGTCAGAATCTCTGCCATAGTTATGCGAATAAACGCTCTATGTATATTACGTTTTTACTTCCGGGTTACTTGCTGAAATTGTTGGATGAGTGCACAATTCTGCAGGTGAGTGTGTTCCTGAATTCCCTCAACAACACCCCGGAAATAAGGGGTTCGTTTGGTAATTTATTTAACCAAGCTTGCATCGATAAATGGAACTAGTTAGCTGGCTTTGTAGAGAACACTAGCTAGACAGGGACCATTGAATGAACCAAGCCAGCTAATGTTAGCAAGATCGTTTAAGCAGGCATGCAACTTGACCGCGCCCCGCCCCGCTAATGTGTTAGCTAATGTTTTTATGGCTTGTCACGTTGGTAAATATAGCGAAAGTCTTTTTATATGGTTACCATTTACAAAGTAACATTATACTCCATTATACATGTATCTTGTTGCTAGTTATCTGTCAAATTATTTAAACCTAGAAAAAAAAATCTGATTATTTTGAGTAAGTTCACTAGTAAAATGCAACACTGCGTAACTTCCAATTTAAACACTCATAATTTACAATTACAGTAACAATGGTATGGATGTTGAGTTTTTTCCACACCTATGAATACATTTACCTTGACTCGACTGCATGGACTTCTTGTCTGGAGCAAGATGCTTTATTCATTCTTTCTCATAAGCCACTATCAGTCTAGCTCACTAAATATGATGATAGGATATGTTTGCTTTTCATGACTGTCCCTCAGATTTATATAACTAGGTTAGTAATCAAGTTTACGATGATCCACTTTAGTTAAGAGCAGCAATAGCTAGCTTTCTGCCTTGGCTGTTTTCTTTTTGTATTTTTCTGTCATATCAGGTGTTATTCCAGATGTCAAAATATTTCAGATTTATAAGTACATGTGGTCATATGTAAGTACATACTGGCTATAGAAAGTTTGCACATCCTTTCATAAATATGCACAGTGAAAATGGTGACGTTAAATCCCCCCCTGAAGTTTAATTAGAGTTTGAAGTCGGCCATCTCATATCCTTGTATATAACAGTACTACCACATTTTGACCACAAGATGGTGCCATTTTAACAGATAGTTGATATGGCACCATCTTGTGGTCAAAATGTGGTAGTACTATATGTGATATACATCTCTATATCCTTGTCTTTCACATAGTACTACCACATTTTGACCACAAGATGGTGCCATTTCAACTATCTGTTAAAATGGCACCATCTTGTGGTCAAAATGTGGTAGTACTGTTATATACAAGGATATGAGATGGCCAACTTCAAACTCTAATTAAACTTCATAGGGGGATTTAACCATCACCATTTTCACTGTGCATATTTATAAATATATGAAGAAATAATAATCCAAGTCACAGCTTCTCATGTGTTTTCCCCGCATAATTATGCTAAGAGATATTGGTGATTTTAAACATGTTTCAACCTCTCTTTTTCACTCCAGCTTTTCTGCAGCCCCGCAAGCAATTGTGGCCCCGGTTTATCCGTGTGCAAACCCAGTGCGTACGTTCTGAAGTGTGCCGGCGTCCCAGGTGCGGTGGTATGTATATTTTATGTCTCAGACTCAGGTCCCAGGGCCTCGTTGTCACGACTTTGGCCTGGTTCATATCTCAACACTTGTGAATTGTAGTAATCAGAATCCATGTCAAGAACTAGGCCCGTTACAGGTCTCGAGAATTTACGGCAGATACAAGTCTTTAAGGCCTCAGAGTGCGACCAGCAGCTGCAACAAGCCTTAAGACCGTCTGGAATCTGCCCTGGGTGGATCCATGACCCAAAACCTCTGAAATCAGTTGCCGTCCTAAGAACTCTGTGTTGCTCATATGCTCGACCTAAGTCCCAAGACATTTGTCATTCAGCCCAGTGTGTGTACCAGTACCATGTCCTGAATCCAATCCATAGGTACGCTACCCAGCACCAAGGCATATGCATCAGGGAAGCACTGTGGGGCGTCTAACAGATGAGCTGACCATGCGGAGGAGAAGCAGGAAGTCCCCAGACGGAGGAGCTGTGTAAGTATGAGTTTTGCTTTCTTTTTGTTTTTATGCACCACATTTGGTGTAGATTAGTGTATTACTACTTACAGTCTTACATACTTCTATGCAATCAAATCAATTTGTTTTAACTAAAACAAACGAATTTGATTATAGTTGTATGTGATACTGTCTGTAGTAATGCACTATGGAGGGTGGGGTCTGACTGAATTCTCAACTTTTTCAACTTACAGCCAAAAAGTTTGTGCTCCAAAAAAGTTGCATAACCCCCTGCGTTTTGCTCCCAACTTTCAGGGGGGCCACAACCGCCACTTCCCCTTCATTCACACCCCATTCATACCCCCATTCATACAACTCCCCCACCCTTGGGGACCACCCGCATCCATACCACTCCCCCACCCTTGGGGACCACCGCATCCATACAACTCCCCGCCCTTGGGGACCACCAACATTGCTCAGGTGTGGCACTCGGGGAATCGAACCAGCGACCTTTACCCACGTGAAGTGCGGTCCAACCTCCTACGCCACGGAGTCCTTCGCATTTGTGATTTGTTTTTCTACAAACTTAAATGGCACAATGGTACAATGGTACAACGGAAAAAAGTTGTGCAAACCTGAATGGGGATTGAACCCCAGACCTTGGCGTTGCTAAACCAGAACCATTCCTTTGAGCCACTGTAACTTGCATTTCTTTGTTGGGTTTTCCTGCAGTGAATTCATGAAGATGCAAAAAGAGAGGAGAAAGAACATTCAAAAAGCCTGTCCCTTCTGTTGTTTTTTATACCTTTATGTACCTATGTGCTTTTGCTGCCATTTCAATTGCCCTACGGGGACAATTAAAGTTTATTGAATTTAATTGAATTCTCACCACAATCTTGGACAGAAAATGAGACCACAGAAATGTAGGTGAAGAGTGAGGTTTGAACCCTGAAGTGCTGTGTCCACAGACAAAGACAATACCGTTGTGCCAAAGTATCCTTAGCTGTTTTGTGAGCTCTGAAGTGGAGTGAAGAAGCTGAGATCATAAAAATATGAGGAATAAAGATGAAAAATGAGGTTTGAACCCTCAAGCTCACCTTCCAGAGTCCAAGACTCTACCGTTACGCCACAGTGGCCTTGATGTGGTTTGAGGGTGATCACTCTATTGGGGCATATTTGACCAAAGGGAAGATTTGACTAAAGAGATGATTGCCCTCTACTGGCCCACCAGCATCACTTCCAGCAACAACTTAGGTCTCCCATCCAAGTACTAACCAAGCCCACACCTGCTTAGCTTTTGCCATTCCGCAGGAGCAGATCACATGGTGGTATGGCTGCTGATAAATGCCTCTTCATTTTATAACACACAAACTGCACAGTGGGTAATCTGAAATATTTAATGAGAATGTGTATGCATGTTAGCTAACCATATGAACATAATGAAACACAAAGTAGACAAGGAGGCAAATTATAAACCCAACAGCATAACATATGTAAGCTACTTGTGAAAACCTTTGTTTCATTTAATGGGGGACTTTGAAGGATACATTTTCAGGGCTGCCAGATTTCAGAAAAAAATTATTTAATAATTCCCCCAAACGGGGGATTTCCCCCCCCCCCAACAAGGTTGGAAAACAAACGAAAACGAGCTGCATTCGGATGCAGTAACCGACAGCAAACCTTTCTGTGTTCGCGCTTCCAATTAACAATGCACAAAGTAACCTATGTATGAAATTTCCTATAGCATAGTAATCACAATTTCAATCACAATTTTTCTTTAGGCAACGTGTGCATTACACACACATTTGAGTATTTTTGTTGCATTCCTTGTTATATAAATCTAAAATAGAAACTTTCCATAATTTGTGGATACTAATCCCTTTGTTGAATATTGGTAACAATCGCATTCGTTTAGGCTATCGGCTATCATCTTTTCCTGTTGTGGTGAAGAAATAGCATGAGCTGTCCAGATTATTGAAATAATTTGATTCAAAACTAGTGTTTCGCTCACACGCTCTGGTGGCTATGCAAATAAAGTTTGAATTCAAAATCACTCTTTAATGAATGCGGAGGAGACCATTCATCACTAATTTACAACCTCCCTTAATTACATTATAGGCATTTAGCTGATGCTCTTATCCAGAGCGACTTACACAACTTTTTAGCATTTTTTTTTTTTTTACGTATTATCCATTCAGACAGCTGGATATATACTGAAGCGATTCAGGTTAAGTACCTTTGCTCAAGGGTACAACGGCAGTGTCCAACCGGGGAATCGAACCTGCAACCTTTCGGTTACAAGGCCACCTCCTTAACCATTATACTACACTGCCGCCCTGCATATCTGTCTGCAAGGTGCAGGTATTAAGAATACACTCTCCATGCTATATCGTTGGTGTCTGCACTCATCCCCGTTCCGCAGTAGAGTGCGCAACTTTCTCCCTTTAATTACCCAGATAGCAAGCGAACGTTGAATCGACGTGGATTCAACATCAATTTGCTCATCGAAATCACGTTGAAAGCTAATGGAGTGAGTCAGTGATGGCAACAAACATTAAAACTTTTAAATATCATGTAAATATTTAACCTTGATTATTCAATATTTGTCGGTATTCTGACAACGTGATCTCGATGAGCAAATTGATGTTGAATCAACGTCGGAATTTCCACATTGAATCTACGTCGATTCAACGTTCGCTTGCTATCTGGAGGTGTTCACCAATACACTTTCTGCACTGTAACATCTCTATCTGTCACCTTCTATGCTTCCCCCTGACTGAATAAACATGAATAAAAAATTAATAAGGAGAATGGACAGCCCACTCTCCTATTCAAAAGTAATCACAATTTCAATTTCCAACATTGTTCACTGCAATCTTTGCTTTCAAACATTCAAACCATACATTCAAAGTCATATGGACAACACAGTTTTTGCGCTAAAAGTTTATTAACGTTAACACACAGAGCACGATAGCCTACAGAACTGCTTGCTAAGCTGCTAAATTAGCTGATAGCAACATACGATCGAATAGGAATCAACTGCTTAAATATCAGGAATATTAACTGACCATATAGTATATATAGTTCTGTGGATATGACTCACTCTTGTACCATAGTCAGAATCTCTGCCATAGTTATGCGAATAAACGCTCTATGTATATTACGTTTTTACTTCCGGGTTACTTGCTGAAATTGTTGGATGAGTGCACAATTCTGCAGGTGAGTGTGTTCCTGAATTCCCTCAACAACACCCCGGAAATAAGGGGTTTCGTTTTGGTAAATTTATTTAACCAAGCCTTGCATCGATAAATGGAACTAGTTAGCTGGCTTTGTAGAGAACACTAGCTAGACAGGGACCATTGAATGAACAAGCCAGCTAATGTTAGCAAGATCGTTTAAGCAGGCATGCAACTTGACGCGCCCCGCCCCGCTAATGTGTTAGCTAATGTTTTTATGGCTTGTCACGTTGGTAAATATAGCGAAAGTCTTTTTATATGGTTACCATTTACAAAGTAACATTATACTCCATTATACATGTATCTTGTTGCTAGTTATCTGTCAAATTATTTAAACCTAGAAAAAAAAATCTGATTATTTTGAGTAAGTTCACTAGTAAAATGCAACACTGCGTAACTTCCAATTTAAACACTCATAATTTACAATTACAGTAACAATGGTATGGATGTTGAGTTTTTTCCACACCTATGAATACATTACCTTGACTCGACTGCATGGACTTCTTGTCTGGAGCAAGATGCTTTATTCATTCTTTCTCATAAGCCACTATCAGTCTAGCTCACTAAATATGATGATAGATATGTTTGCTTTTCATGACTGTCCCTCAGATTTATATAACTAGGTTAGTAATCAAGTTTACGATGATCCACTTTAGTTAAGAGCAGCAATAGCTAGCTTTCTGCCTTGGCTGTTTTCTTTTTGTATTTTTCTGTCATATCAGGTGTTATTCCAGATGTCAAAATATTTCAGATTTATAAGTACATGTGGTCATATGTAAGTACATACTGGCTATAGAAAGTTTGCACATCCTTTCATAAATATGCACAGTGAAAATGGTGACGTTAAATCCCCCCATGAAGTTTAATTAGAGTTTGAAGTCGGCCATCTCATATCCTTGTATATAACAGTACTACCACATTTTTGACCACAAGATGGTGCCATTTTAACAGATAGTTGAAATGGCACCATCTTGTGGTCAAAATGTGGTAGTACTATATGTGATATACATCTCATATCCTTGTCTTTCACATAGTACTACCACATTTTGACCACAAGATGGTGCCATTTCAACTATCTGTTAAAATGGCACCATCTTGTGGTCAAAATTGGTAGTACTGTTATATACAAGGATATGAGATGGCCAACTTCAAACTCTAATTAAACTTCATAGGGGGATTTAACCATCACCATTTTCACTGTGCATATTTATAAAATATATGAAGAAATAATAATCCAAGTCACAGCTTCTCATGTGTTTTCCCGCATAATTTATGCTAAGAGATATTGGTGATTTTAAACATGTTTCAACCTCTCTTTTTCACTCCAGCTTTTCTGCAGCCCCCGCAAGCAATTGTGGCCCCGGTTTATCCGTGTGCAAACCCAGTGCGTACGTTCTGAAGTGTGCCCGGCGTCCCAGGTGCGGTGGTATGTATATTTTTATGTCTCAGACTCAGGTCCCAGGGCCTCGTTGTCACGACTTTGGCCTGGTTCATATCTCAACACTTGTGAATTGTAGTATCAGAATCCATGTCAAGAACTAGGCCCGTTACAGGTCTCGAGAATTTACGGCAGATACAAGTCTTAAGGCCTAGAGTGCGACCAGCAGCTGCAACACGCCTTAAGACCGTCTGGGAATCTGCCCTGGGTGGATCCATGACCCAAAACCCTCTGAAATCAAGTGCCGTCCTAAGAACTCTGTGTTGCTCATATGCTCGACCTAAGTCCCAAGACATTTGTCATTCAGCCCAGTGTGTGTACCAGTACCATGTCCTGAAATCCAATCCATAGGTACGCTACCCAGCACCAAGGCATATGCATCAGGGAAGCACTGTGGGCGTCTAACAGATGAGCTGACCATGCGGAGGAGAAGCAGGAAGTCCCCAGACGGGAGGAGCTGTGTAAGTATGAGTTTTGCTTTCTTTTTGTTTTTATGCACCACATTTGGTGTAGATTAGTGTATTACTACTTACAGTCTTACATACTTCTATGCAATCAAATCAATTTGTTTTAACTAAAACAAACGAATTTGATTATAGTTGTATGTGATACTGTCTGTAGTAATGCACTAATGGAGGGTGGGGTCTGACTTGAATTCTCGACTTTTTCACCTTACAGCCAAAAAGTTTGTGCTCCAAAAAAGTTGCATAACCCCTGCGTTTTGCTCCCAACTTTCAGGGGGGGGCCACAACCGCCACTTCCCCTTCATTCACACCCCATTCATACAAACTCCCCCACCCTTGGGGACCACCGCATCCATACCACTCCCCCACCCTTGGGGACCACCGCATCCATACAACTCCCCCGCCCTTGGGGACCGACCAACATTGCTCAGGTGTGGCACTCGGGGAATCGAACCAGCGACCTTTACCCACGTGAAGTGCGGTCCATACCTCCTACGCCACGGAGTCCTTCGCATTTGTGATTTGTTTTTCTACAAACTTAAATGGCACAATGGTACAATGGTACAACGGAAAAAAGTTGTGCAAACCTGAATGGGGATTGAAACCCCAGACCTTGGCGTTGCTAAACCAGAACCATTCCTTTGAGCCACTGTAACTTGCATTTCTTTGTTGGGTTTTCCTGCAGTGAATTCATGAAGATGCAAAAAGAGAGGAGAAAGAACATTCAAAAAGCCTGTCCCTTCTGTTGTTTTTTTATACCTTTATGTACCTATGTGCTTTTGCTGCCATTTCAATTGCCCTACGGGGACAATTAAAGTTTATTGAATTTAATTGAATTCTCACCACAATCTTGGACAGAAAATGAGACCACAGAAATGTAGGTGAAGAGTGAGGTTTGAACCCTGAAGTGCTGTGTCCACAGACAAAGACAATACCGTTGTGCCAAAGTATCCTTAGCTGTTTTGTGAGCTCTGAAGTGGAGTGAAGAAGCTGAGATCATAAAAATATGAGGAATAAAGATGAAAAATGAGGTTTGAACCCTCAAGCTCACCTTCCAGAGTCCAGACTCTACCGTTACGCCACAGTGGCCTTGATGTGTTTGAGGGTGATCACTCTATTGGGGCATATTTGACCAAAGGGAAGATTTGACTAAAGAGATGATTGCCCTCTACTGGCCCACCAACATCACTTCCAGCAACAACTTAGGTCTCCCATCCAAGTACTAACCAAGCCCACACCTGCTTAGCTTTTGCCATTTCAGCAGGAGCAGATCGCATGGTGGTATGGCTGCTGATAAAATGCCTCTTCATTTATAACACACAAACTGCACAGTGGGTAATCTGAAATATTTAATGAGAATGTGTATGCATGTTAGCTAACCATATGAACATAATGAACACAAAGTAGACAAGGAGGCAAATTATAAACCAACAGCATAACATATGTAAGCTACTTTGTGAAAACCTTTGTTTCATTTAATGGGGGACTTTGAAGGATACATTTTCAGGGCTGCCAGATTTCAGAAAAAAAATATTTAATAATTCCCCCAAACGGGGGATTTCCCCCCCCCCCAACAAGGTTGGAAACAAACGAAAACGACCTGCATTCGGATGCAGTAACCGACAGCAAACCTTTCTGTGTTCGCGCTTCCAATTAACAATGCACAAAGTAACCTATGTATGAAATTTCCTATAGCATAGTAATCACAATTTCAATCACAATTTTTCTTTAGGCAACGTGTGCATTACACACACATTTGAGTATTTTTGTTGCATTCCTTGTTATATAAATCTAAAATAGAAACTTTCCATAATTTGTGGATACTAATCCCTTTGTTGAATATTGGTAACAATCGCATTCGTTTAGGCTATCGGCTTATCATCTTTTCCTGTTGTGGTGAAGAAATAGCATGAGCTGTCCAGATTATTGAAATAATTTGATTCAAAACTAGTGTTTCGCTCACACGCTCTGGTGGCTATGCAAATAAAGTTTGAATTCAAAATCACTCTTTAATGAATGCGGAGGAGACCATTCATCACTAATTTACAACCTCCCTTAATTACATTATAGGCATTTAGCTGATGCTCTTATCCAGAGCGACTTACACAACTTTTTAGCATTTTTTTTTTTTTACGTATTATCCATTCAGACAGCTGGATATATACTGAAGCGATTCAGGTTAAGTACCTTGCTCAAGGGTACAACGGCAGTGTCCAACCGGGGAATCGAACCTGCAACCTTTCGGTTACAAGGCCACCTCCTTAACCATTATACTACACTGCCGCCCTGCATATCTGTCTGCAAGGTGCAGATATTAAGAATACACTCTCCATGCTATATCGTTGGTGTCTGCACTCATCCCCGTTCCGCAGTAGAGGTGCGCAACTTTCTCCCTTTAATTACCCAGATAGCAAGCGAACGTTGAATCGACGTGGATTCAACATCAATTTGCTCATCGAAATCACGTTGAAAGCTAATGGAGTGAGTCAGTGATGGCAACAAACATTAAAACTTTTAAATATCATGTAAATATTTAACCTTGATTATTCAATATTTGTCGGTATTCTGACAACGTGATCTCGATGAGCAAATTGATGTTGAATCAACGTCGGAATTCCACATTGAATCTACGTCGATTCAACGTTCGCTTGCTATCTGGGAGGTGTTCACCAATACACTTTCTGCACTGTAACATCTCTATCTGTCACCTTCTATGCTTCCCCCTGACTGAAATAAACATGAATAAAAAATTAATAAGGAGAATGGACAGCCCACTCTCCTATTCAAAAGTAATCACAATTTCAATTTCCAACATTGTTCACTGCAATCTTTGCTTTCAAACATTCAAACCATACATTCAAAGTCATATGGACAACACAGTTTTGCGCTAAAAGTTTATTAACGTTAACACACAGAGCACGATAGCCTACAGAACTGCTTGCTAAGCTGCTAAATTAGCTGATAGCAACATACGATCGAATAGGAATCAACTGCTTAAATATCAGGAATATTAACTGACATATAGTATATATAGTTCTGTGGATATGACTCACTCTTGTACCATAGTCAGAATCTCTGCCATAGTTATGCGAATAAACGCTCTATGTATATTACGTTTTTACTTCCGGGTTACTTGCTGAAATTGTTGGATGAGTGCACAATTCTGCAGGTGAGTGTGTTCCTGAATTCCTCAACAACACCCCGGAAATAAGGGGTTCGTTTTGGTAATTTATTTAACCAAGCTTGCATCGATAAATGGAACTAGTTAGCTGGCTTTGTAGAGAACACTAGCTAGACAGGGACCATTGAATGAACAAGCCAGCTAATGTTAGCAAGATCGTTTAAGCAGGCATGCAACTTGACGCGCCCCGCCCCGCTAATGTGTTAGCTAATGTTTTTATGGCTTGTCACGTTGGTAAATATAGCGAAAGTCTTTTTATATGGTTACCATTTACAAAGTAACATTATACTCCATTATACATGTATCTTGTTGCTAGTTATCTGTCAAATTATTTAAACCTAGAAAAAAAAATCTGATTATTTTGAGTAAGTTCACTAGTAAAATGCAACACTGCGTAACTTCCAATTTAAAGCACTCATAATTTACAATTACAGTAACAATGGTATGGATGTTGAGTTTTTTCCACACCTATGAATACATTTACCTTGACTCGACTGCATGGACTTCTTGTCTGGAGCAAGATGCTTTATTCATTCTTTCTCATAAGCCACTATCAGTCTAGCTCACTAAATATGATGATAGATATGTTTGCTTTTCATGACTGTCCCTCAGATTTATATAACTAGGTTAGTAATCAAGTTTACGATGATCCACTTTAGTTAAGAGCAGCAATAGCTAGCTTTCTGCCTTGGCTGTTTTCTTTTTGTATTTTTCTGTCATATCAGGTGTTATTCCAGATGTCAAAATATTTCAGATTTATAAGTACATGTGGTCATATGTAAGTACATACTGGCTATAGAAAGTTTGCACATCCTTTCATAAATATGCACAGTGAAAATGGTGACGTTAAATCCCCCCATGAAGTTTAATTAGAGTTTGAAGTCGGCCATCTCATATCCTTGTATATAACAGTACTACCACATTTTGACCACAAGATGGTGCCATTTTAACAGATAGTTGAAATGGCACCATCTTGTGGTCAAAATGTGGTAGTACTATATGTGATATACATCTCATATCCTTGTCTTTCACATAGTACTACCACATTTTGACCACAAGATGGTGCCATTTCAACTATCTGTTAAAATGGCACCATCTTGTGGTCAAAATGTGGTAGTACTGTTATATACAAGGATATGAGATGGCCAACTTCAAACTCTAATTAAACTTCATAGGGGGATTTAACCATCACCATTTTCACTGTGCATATTTATAAATATATGAAGAAATAATAATCCAAGTCACAGCTTCTCATGTGTTTTCCCGCATAATTTATGCTAAGAGATATTGGTGATTTTAAACATGTTTCAACCTCTCTTTTTCACTCCAGCTTTTCTGCAGCCCCGCAAGCAATTGTGGCCCCGGTTTATCCGTGTGCAAACCCAGTGCGTACGTTCTGAAGTGTGCCGGCGTCCCAGGTGCGGTGGTATGTATATTTTATGTCTCAGACTCAGGTCCCAGGGCCTCGTTGTCACGACTTTGGCCTGGTTCATATCTCAACACTTGTGAATTGTAGTATCAGAATCCATGTCAAGAACTAGGCCCGTTACAGGTCTCGAGAATTTACGGCAGATACAAGTCTTAAGGCCTCAGAGTGCGACCAGCAGCTGCAACAAGCCTTAAGACCGTCTGGAATCTGCCCTGGGTGGATCCATGACCCAAAACCTCTGAAATCAGTGCCGTCCTAAGAACTCTGTGTTGCTCATATGCTCGACCTAAGTCCCAAGACATTTGTCATTCAGCCCAGTGTGTGTACCAGTACCATGTCCTGAAATCCAATCCATAGGTACGCTACCCAGCACCAAGGCATATGCATCAGGGAAGCACTGTGGGCGTCTAACAGATGAGCTGACCATGCGGAGGAGAAGCAGGAAGTCCCCAGACGGAGGAGCTGTGTAAGTATGAGTTTTGCTTTCTTTTTGTTTTTATGCACCACATTTGGTGTAGATTAGTGTATTACTACTTACAGTCTTACATACTTCTATGCAATCAAATCAATTTGTTTTAACTAAAACAAACGAATTTGATTATAGTTGTATGTGATACTGTCTGTAGTAATGCACTAATGGAGGGTGGGGTCTGACTGAATTCTCGACTTTTTCACCTTACAGCCAAAAAGTTTGTGCTCCAAAAAAGTTGCATAACCCCTGCGTTTTGCTCCCAACTTTCAGGGGGGGGCCACAACCGCCACTTCCCCTTCATTCACACCCCATTCATACAACTCCCCCACCCTTGGGGACCACCGCATCCATACCACTCCCCCACCCTTGGGGACCACCGCATCCATACAACTCCCCCGCCCTTGGGGACCACCAACATTGCTCAGGTGTGGCACTCGGGGAATCGAACCAGCGACCTTTACCCACGTGAAGTGCGGTCCAACCTCCTACGCCACGGAGTCCTTCGCATTTGTGATTTGTTTTTCTACAAACTTAAATGGCACAATGGTACAATGGTACAACGGAAAAAAGTTGTGCAAACCTGAATGGGGATTGAACCCCAGACCTTGGCGTTGCTAAACCAGAACCATTCCTTTGAGCCACTGTAACTTGCATTTCTTTGTTGGGTTTTCCTGCAGTGAATTCATGAAGATGCAAAAAGAGAGGAGAAAGAACATTCAAAAAGCCTGTCCCTTCTGTTGTTTTTTATACCTTTATGTACCTATGTGCTTTTGCTGCCATTTCAATTGCCCTACGGGGACAATTAAAGTTTATTGAATTTAATTGAATTCTCACCACAATCTTGGACAGAAAATGAGACCACAGAAATGTAGGTGAAGAGTGAGGTTTGAACCCTGAAGTGCTGTGTCCACAGACAAAGACAATACCGTTGTGCCAAAGTATCCTTAGCTGTTTTGTGAGCTCTGAAGTGGAGTGAAGAAGCTGAGATCATAAAAATATGAGGAATAAAGATGAAAAATGAGGTTTGAACCCTCAAGCTCACCTTCCAGAGTCCAAGACTCTACCGTTACGCCACAGTGGCCTTGATGTGTTTGAGGGTGATCACTCTATTGGGGCATATTTGACCAAAGGGAAGATTTGACTAAAGAGATGATTGCCCTCTACTGGCCCACCAACATCACTTCCAGCAACAACTTAGGTCTCCCATCCAAGTACTAACCAAGCCCACACCTGCTTAGCTTTTGCCATTCAGCAGGAGCAGATCGCATGGTGGTATGGCTGCTGATAAAATGCCTCTTCATTTTATAACACACAAACTGCACAGTGGGTAATCTGAAATATTTAATGAGAATGTGTATGCATGTTAGCTAACCATATGAACATAATGAACACAAAGTAGACAAGGAGGCAAATTATAAACCAACAGCATAACATATGTAAGCTACTTTGTGAAAACCTTTGTTTCATTTAATGGGGGGACTTTGAAGGATACATTTTCAGGGCTGCCAGATTTCAGAAAAAAATTATTTAATAATTCCCCCAAACGGGGGATTTCCCCCCCCCCCCCAACAAGGTTGGAAAACAAACGAAAACGAGCTGCATTCGGATGCAGTAACCGACAGCAAACCTTTCTGTGTTCGCGCTTCCAATTAACAATGCACAAAGTAACCTATGTATGAAATTTCCTATAGCATAGTAATCACAATTTCAATCACAATTTTTCTTTAGGCAACGTGTGCATTACACACACATTTGAGTATTTTTGTTGCATTCCTTGTTATATAAATCTAAAATAGAAACTTTCCATAATTTGTGGATACTAATCCCTTTGTTGAATATTGGTAACAATCGCATTCGTTTAGGCTATCGGCTATCATCTTTTCCTGTTGTGGTGAAGAAATAGCATGAGCTGTCCAGATTATTGAAATAATTTGATTCAAAACTAGTGTTTCGCTCACACGCTCTGGTGGCTATGCAAATAAAGTTTGAACATAATATTTTTTAAATTCAAAATCACTCTTTAATGAATGCGGAGGAGACCATTCATCACTAATTTACAACCTCCCTTAATTACATTATAGGCATTTAGCTGATGCTCTTATCCAGAGCGACTTACACAACTTTTTAGCATTTTTTTTTAAACATATTATCCATTCAGACAGCTGGATATATACTGAAGCGATTCAGGTTAAGTACCTTGCTCAAGGGTACAACGGCAGTGTCCAACCGGGGAATCGAACCTGCAACCTTTCGGTTACAAGGCCACTTCCTTAACCATTATACTACACTGCCGCCCTGCATATCTGTCTGCAAGGTGCAGGTATTAAGAATACACTCTCCATGCTGTATCGTTGGTGTCTGCACTCATCCCCGTTCCGCAGTAGAGGTGCGCAACTTTCTCCCTTTAATTACCCAGATAGCAAGCGAACGTTGAATCGACGTGGATTCAACATCAATTTGCTCATCGAAATCACGTTGAAAGCTAATGGAGTGAGTCAGTGATGGCAACAAACATTAAAACTTTTAAATATCATGTAAATATTTAACCTTGATTATTCAATATTTGTCGGTATTCTGACAACGTGATCTCGATGAGCAAATTGATGTTGAATCAACGTCGGAATTCCACATTGAATCTACGTCGATTCAACGTTCGCTTGCTATCTGGGAGGTGTTCACCAATACACTTTCTGCACTGTAACATCTCTATCTGTCACCTTCTATGCTTCCCCCTGACTGAATAAACATGAATAAAAAATTAATAAGGAGAATGGACAGCCCACTCTCCTATTCAAAAGTAATCACAATTTCAATTTCCAACATTGTTCACTGCAATCTTTGCTTTCAAACATTCAAACCATACATTCAAAGTCATATGGACAACACAGTTTTGCGCTAAAAGTTTATTAACGTTAACACACAGAGCACGATAGCCTACAGAACTGCTTGCTAAGCTGCTAAATTAGCTGATAGCAACATACGATCGAATAGGAATCAACTGCTTAAATATCAGGAATATTAACTGACATATAGTGTATATATAGTTCTGTGGATATGACTCACTCTTGTACCATAGTCAGAATCTCTGCCATAGTTATGCGAATAAACGCTCTATGTATATTACGTTTTTACTTCCGGGTTACTTGCTGAAATTGTTGGATGAGTGCACAATTCTGCAGGTGAGTGTGTTCCTGAATTCCCTCAACAACACCCCGGAAATAAGGGGTTCGTTTTGGTAATTTATTTAACCAAGCTTGCATCGATAAATGGAACTAGTTAGCTGGCTTTGTAGAGAACACTAGCTAGACAGGGACCATTGAATGAACAAGCCAGCTAATGTTAGCAAGATCGTTTAAGCAGGCATGCAACTTGACGCGCCCCGCCCCGCTAATGTTTTTATGGCTTGTCACGTTGGTAAATATAGCGAAAGTCTTTTTATATGGTTACCATTTACAAAGTAACATTATACTCCATTATACATGTATCTTGTTGCTAGTTATCTGTCAAATTATTTAAACCTAGAAAAAAAAATCTGATTATTTTGAGTAAGTTCACTAGTAAAATGCAACACTGCGTAACTTCCAATTTAAACACTCATAATTTACAATTACAGTAACAATGGTATGGATGTTGAGTTTTTTCCACACCTATGAATACATTTACCTTGACTCGACTGCATGGACTTCTTGTCTGGAGCAAGATGCTTTATTCATTCTTTCTCATAAGCCACTATCAGTCTAGCTCACTAAATATGATGATAGATATGTTTGCTTTTCATGACTGTCCCTCAGATTTATATAACTAGGTTAGTAATCAAGTTTACGATGATCCACTTTAGTTAAGAGCAGCAATAGCTAGCTTTCTGCCTTGGCTGTTTTCTTTTTGTATTTTTCTGTCATATCAGGTGTTATTCCAGATGTCAAAATATTTCAGATTTATAAGTACATGTGGTCATATGTAAGTACATACTGGCTATAGAAAGTTTGCACATCCTTTCATAAATATGCACAGTGAAAATGGTGACGTTAAATCCCCCCATGAAGTTTAATTAGAGTTTGAAGTCGGCCATCTCATATCCTTGTATATAACAGTACTACCACATTTTGACCACAAGATGGTGCCATTTTAACAGATAGTTGATATGGCACCATCTTGTGGTCAAAATGTGGTAGTACTATATGTGATATACATCTCATATCCTTGTCTTTCACATAGTACTACCACATTTTGACCACAAGATGGTGCCATTTCAACTATCTGTTAAAATGGCACCATCTTGTGGTCAAAATGTGGTAGTACTGTTATATACAAGGATATGAGATGGCCAACTTCAAACTCTAATTAAACTTCATAGGGGGATTTAACCATCACCATTTTCACTGTGCATATTTATAAATATATGAAGAAATAATAATCCAAGTCACAGCTTCTCATGTGTTTTCCCGCATAATTTATGCTAAGAGATATTGGTGATTTTAAACATGTTTCAACCTCTCTTTTTCACTCCAGCTTTTCTGCAGCCCCGCAAGCAATTGTGGCCCCGGTTTATCCGTGTGCAAACCCAGTGCGTACGTTCTGAAGTGTGCCGGCGTCCCAGGTGCGGTGGTATGTATATTTTATGTCTCAGACTCAGGTCCCAGGGCCTCGTTGTCACGACTTTGGCCTGGTTCATATCTCAACACTTGTGAATTGTAGTATCAGAATCCATGTCAAGAACTAGGCCCGTTACAGGTCTCGAGAATTTACGGCAGATACAAGTCTTAAGGCCTCAGAGTGCGACCAGCAGCTGCAACAAGCCTTAAGACCGTCTGGAATCTGCCCTGGGTGGATCCATGACCCAAAACCTCTGAAATCAGTGCCGTCCTAAGAACTCTGTGTTGCTCATATGCTCGACCTAAGTCCCAAGACATTTGTCATTCAGCCCAGTGTGTGTACCAGTACCATGTCCTGAAATCCAATCCATAGGTACGCTACCCAGCACCAAGGCATATGCATCAGGGAAGCACTGTGGGCGTCTAACAGATGAGCTGACCATGCGGAGGAGAAGCAGGAAGTCCCCAGACGGAGGAGCTGTGTAAGTATGAGTTTTGCTTTCTTTTTGTTTTTATGCACCACATTTGGTGTAGATTAGTGTATTACTACTTACAGTCTTACATACTTCTATGCAATCAAATCAATTTGTTTTAACTAAAACAAACGAATTTGATTATAGTTGTATGTGATACTGTCTGTAGTAATGCACTAATGGAGGGTGGGGTCTGACTGAATTCTCGACTTTTTCACCTTACAGCCAAAAAGTTTGTGCTCCAAAAAAGTTGCATAACCCCTGCGTTTTGCTCCCAACTTTCAGGGGGGGCCACAACCGCCACTTCCCCTTCATTCACACCCCATTCATACAACTCCCCCACCCTTGGGGACCACCGCATCCATACCACTCCCCCACCCTTGGGGACCACCGCATCCATACAACTCCCCCGCCCTTGGGGACCACCAACATTGCTCAGGTGTGGCACTCGGGGAATCGAACCAGCGACCTTTACCCACGTGAAGTGCGGTCCAACCTCCTACGCCACGGAGTCCTTCGCATTTGTGATTTGTTTTTCTACAAACTTAAATGGCACAATGGTACAATGGTACAACGGAAAAAAGTTGTGCAAACCTGAATGGGGATTGAACCCCAGACCTTGGCGTTGCTAAACCAGAACCATTCCTTTGAGCCACTGTAACTTGCATTTCTTTGTTGGGTTTTCCTGCAGTGAATTCATGAAGATGCAAAAAGAGAGGAGAAAGAACATTCAAAAAGCCTGTCCCTTCTGTTGTTTTTTATACCTTTATGTACCTATGTGCTTTTGCTGCCATTTCAATTGCCCTACGGGGACAATTAAAGTTTATTGAATTTAATTGAATTCTCACCACAATCTTGGACAGAAAATGAGACCACAGAAATGTAGGTGAAGAGTGAGGTTTGAACCCTGAAGTGCTGTGTCCACAGACAAAGACAATACCGTTGTGCCAAAGTATCCTTAGCTGTTTTGTGAGCTCTGAAGTGGAGTGAAGAAGCTGAGATCATAAAAATATGAGGAATAAAGATGAAAAATGAGGTTTGAACCCTCAAGCTCACCTTCCAGAGTCCAAGACTCTACCGTTACGCCACAGTGGCCTTGATGTGTTTGAGGGTGATCACTCTATTGGGGCATATTTGACCAAAGGGAAGATTTGACTAAAGAGATGATTGCCCTCTACTGGCCCACCAACATCACTTCCAGCAACAACTTAGGTCTCCCATCCAAGTACTAACCAAGCCCACACCTGCTTAGCTTTTGCCATTCAGCAGGAGCAGATCGCATGGTGGTATGGCTGCTGATAAAATGCCTCTTCATTTTATAACACACAAACTGCACAGTGGGTAATCTGAAATATTTAATGAGAATGTGTATGCATGTTAGCTAACCATATGAACATAATGAACACAAAGTAGACAAGGAGGCAAATTATAAACCAACAGCATAACATATGTAAGCTACTTTGTGAAAACCTTTGTTTCATTTAATGGGGGACTTTGAAGGATACATTTTCAGGGCTGCCAGATTTCAGAAAAAAAATATTTAATAATTCCCCCAAACGGGGGATTCCCCCCCCCCCCCCCCAACAAGGTTGGAAAACAAACGAAAACGACCTGCATTCGGATGCAGTAACCGACAGCAAACCTTTCTGTGTTCGCGCTTCCAATTAACAATGCACAAAGTAACCTATGTATGAAATTTCCTATAGCATAGTAATCACAATTTCAATCACAATTTTTCTTTAGGCAACGTGTGCATTACACACACATTTGAGTATTTTTGTTGCATTCCTTGTTATATAAATCTAAAATAGAAACTTTCCATAATTTGTGGATACTAATCCCTTTGTTGAATATTGGTAACAATCGCATTCGTTTAGGCTATCGGCTATCATCTTTTCCTGTTGTGGTGAAGAAATAGCATGAGCTGTCCAGATTATTGAAATAATTTGATTCAAAACTAGTGTTTCGCTCACACGCTCTGGTGGCTATGCAAATAAAGTTTGAATTCAAAATCACTCTTTAATGAATGCGGAGGAGACCATTCATCACTAATTTACAACCTCCCTTAATTACATTATAGGCATTTAGCTGATGCTCTTATCCAGAGCGACTTACACAACTTTTTAGCATTTTTTTTTTTTTTTACGTATTATCCATTCAGACAGCTGGATATATACTGAAGCGATTCAGGTTAAGTACCTTGCTCAAGGGTACAACGGCAGTGTCCAACCGGGGAATCGAACCTGCAACCTTTCGGTTACAAGGCCACTTCCTTAACCATTATACTACACTGCCGCCCTGCATATCTGTCTGCAAGGTGCAGGTATTAAGAATACACTCTCCATGCTGTATCGTTGGTGTCTGCACTCATCCCCGTTCCGCAGTAGAGGTGCGCAACTTTCTCCCTTTAATTACCCAGATAGCAAGCGAACGTTGAATCGACGTGGATTCAACATCAATTTGCTCATCGAAATCACGTTGAAAGCTAATGGAGTGAGTCAGTGATGGCAACAAACATTAAAACTTTTAAATATCATGTAAATATTTAACCTTGATTATTCAATATTTGTCGGTATTCTGACAACGTGATCTCGATGAGCAAATTGATGTTGAATCAACGTCGGAATTCCACATTGAATCTACGTCGATTCAACGTTCGCTTGCTATCTGGGAGGTGTTCACCAATACACTTTCTGCACTGTAACATCTCTATCTGTCACCTTCTATGCTTCCCCCTGACTGAATAAACATGAATAAAAAATTAATAAGGAGAATGGACAGCCCACTCTCCTATTCAAAAGTAATCACAATTTCAATTTCCAACATTGTTCACTGCAATCTTTGCTTTCAAACATTCAAACCATACATTCAAAGTCATATGGACAACACAGTTTTGCGCTAAAAGTTTATTAACGTTAACACACAGAGCACGATAGCCTACAGAACTGCTTGCTAAGCTGCTAAATTAGCTGATAGCAACATACGATCGAATAGGAATCAACTGCTTAAATATCAGGAATATTAACTGACATATAGTGTATATATAGTTCTGTGGATATGACTCACTCTTGTACCATAGTCAGAATCTCTGCCATAGTTATGCGAATAAACGCTCTATGTATATTACGTTTTTACTTCCGGGTTACTTGCTGAAATTGTTGGATGAGTGCACAATTCTGCAGGTGAGTGTGTTCCTGAATTCCCTCAACAACACCCCGGAAATAAGGGGTTCGTTTTGGTAATTTATTTAACCAAGCTTGCATCGATAAATGGAACTAGTTAGCTGGCTTTGTAGAGAACACTAGCTAGACAGGGACCATTGAATGAACAAGCCAGCTAATGTTAGCAAGATCGTTTAAGCAGGCATGCAACTTGACGCGCCCCGCCCCGCTAATGTTTTTATGGCTTGTCACGTTGGTAAATATAGCGAAAGTCTTTTTATATGGTTACCATTTACAAAGTAACATTATACTCCATTATACATGTATCTTGTTGCTAGTTATCTGTCAAATTATTTAAACCTAGAAAAAAAAATCTGATTATTTTGAGTAAGTTCACTAGTAAAATGCAACACTGCGTAACTTCCAATTTAAACACTCATAATTTACAATTACAGTAACAATGGTATGGATGTTGAGTTTTTTCCACACCTATGAATACATTTACCTTGACTCGACTGCATGGACTTCTTGTCTGGAGCAAGATGCTTTATTCATTCTTTCTCATAAGCCACTATCAGTCTAGCTCACTAAATATGATGATAGATATGTTTGCTTTTCATGACTGTCCCTCAGATTTATATAACTAGGTTAGTAATCAAGTTTACGATGATCCACTTTAGTTAAGAGCAGCAATAGCTAGCTTTCTGCCTTGGCTGTTTTCTTTTTGTATTTTTCTGTCATATCAGGTGTTATTCCAGATGTCAAAATATTTCAGATTTATAAGTACATGTGGTCATATGTAAGTACATACTGGCTATAGAAAGTTTGCACATCCTTTCATAAATATGCACAGTGAAAATGGTGACGTTAAATCCCCCCATGAAGTTTAATTAGAGTTTGAAGTCGGCCATCTCATATCCTTGTATATAACAGTACTACCACATTTTGACCACAAGATGGTGCCATTTTAACAGATAGTTGATATGGCACCATCTTGTGGTCAAAATGTGGTAGTACTATATGTGATATACATCTCATATCCTTGTCTTTCACATAGTACTACCACATTTTGACCACAAGATGGTGCCATTTCAACTATCTGTTAAAATGGCACCATCTTGTGGTCAAAATGTGGTAGTACTGTTATATACAAGGATATGAGATGGCCAACTTCAAACTCTAATTAAACTTCATAGGGGGATTTAACCATCACCATTTTCACTGTGCATATTTATAAATATATGAAGAAATAATAATCCAAGTCACAGCTTCTCATGTGTTTTCCCGCATAATTTATGCTAAGAGATATTGGTGATTTTAAACATGTTTCAACCTCTCTTTTTCACTCCAGCTTTTCTGCAGCCCCGCAAGCAATTGTGGCCCCGGTTTATCCGTGTGCAAACCCAGTGCGTACGTTCTGAAGTGTGCCGGCGTCCCAGGTGCGGTGGTATGTATATTTTATGTCTCAGACTCAGGTCCCAGGGCCTCGTTGTCACGACTTTGGCCTGGTTCATATCTCAACACTTGTGAATTGTAGTATCAGAATCCATGTCAAGAACTAGGCCCGTTACAGGTCTCGAGAATTTACGGCAGATACAAGTCTTAAGGCCTCAGAGTGCGACCAGCAGCTGCAACAAGCCTTAAGACCGTCTGGAATCTGCCCTGGGTGGATCCATGACCCAAAACCTCTGAAATCAGTGCCGTCCTAAGAACTCTGTGTTGCTCATATGCTCGACCTAAGTCCCAAGACATTTGTCATTCAGCCCAGTGTGTGTACCAGTACCATGTCCTGAAATCCAATCCATAGGTACGCTACCCAGCACCAAGGCATATGCATCAGGGAAGCACTGTGGGCGTCTAACAGATGAGCTGACCATGCGGAGGAGAAGCAGGAAGTCCCCAGACGGAGGAGCTGTGTAAGTATGAGTTTTGCTTTCTTTTTGTTTTTATGCACCACATTTGGTGTAGATTAGTGTATTACTACTTACAGTCTTACATACTTCTATGCAATCAAATCAATTTGTTTTAACTAAAACAAACGAATTTGATTATAGTTGTATGTGATACTGTCTGTAGTAATGCACTAATGGAGGGTGGGGTCTGACTGAATTCTCGACTTTTTCACCTTACAGCCAAAAAGTTTGTGCTCCAAAAAAGTTGCATAACCCCTGCGTTTTGCTCCCAACTTTCAGGGGGGGCCACAACCGCCACTTCCCCTTCATTCACACCCCATTCATACAACTCCCCCACCCTTGGGGACCACCGCATCCATACCACTCCCCCACCCTTGGGGACCACCGCATCCATACAACTCCCCCGCCCTTGGGGACCACCAACATTGCTCAGGTGTGGCACTCGGGGAATCGAACCAGCGACCTTTACCCACGTGAAGTGCGGTCCAACCTCCTACGCCACGGAGTCCTTCGCATTTGTGATTTGTTTTTCTACAAACTTAAATGGCACAATGGTACAATGGTACAACGGAAAAAAGTTGTGCAAACCTGAATGGGGATTGAACCCCAGACCTTGGCGTTGCTAAACCAGAACCATTCCTTTGAGCCACTGTAACTTGCATTTCTTTGTTGGGTTTTCCTGCAGTGAATTCATGAAGATGCAAAAAGAGAGGAGAAAGAACATTCAAAAAGCCTGTCCCTTCTGTTGTTTTTTATACCTTTATGTACCTATGTGCTTTTGCTGCCATTTCAATTGCCCTACGGGGACAATTAAAGTTTATTGAATTTAATTGAATTCTCACCACAATCTTGGACAGAAAATGAGACCACAGAAATGTAGGTGAAGAGTGAGGTTTGAACCCTGAAGTGCTGTGTCCACAGACAAAGACAATACCGTTGTGCCAAAGTATCCTTAGCTGTTTTGTGAGCTCTGAAGTGGAGTGAAGAAGCTGAGATCATAAAAATATGAGGAATAAAGATGAAAAATGAGGTTTGAACCCTCAAGCTCACCTTCCAGAGTCCAAGACTCTACCGTTACGCCACAGTGGCCTTGATGTGTTTGAGGGTGATCACTCTATTGGGGCATATTTGACCAAAGGGAAGATTTGACTAAAGAGATGATTGCCCTCTACTGGCCCACCAACATCACTTCCAGCAACAACTTAGGTCTCCCATCCAAGTACTAACCAAGCCCACACCTGCTTAGCTTTTGCCATTCAGCAGGAGCAGATCGCATGGTGGTATGGCTGCTGATAAAATGCCTCTTCATTTTATAACACACAAACTGCACAGTGGGTAATCTGAAATATTTAATGAGAATGTGTATGCATGTTAGCTAACCATATGAACATAATGAACACAAAGTAGACAAGGAGGCAAATTATAAACCAACAGCATAACATATGTAAGCTACTTTGTGAAAACCTTTGTTTCATTTAATGGGGGACTTTGAAGGATACATTTTCAGGGCTGCCAGATTTCAGAAAAAAAATATTTAATAATTCCCCCAAACGGGGGATTTCCCCCCCCCCCCCCCAACAAGGTTGGAAAACAAACGAAAACGACCTGCATTCGGATGCAGTAACCGACAGCAAACCTTTCTGTGTTCGCGCTTCCAATTAACAATGCACAAAGTAACCTATGTATGAAATTTCCTATAGCATAGTAATCACAATTTCAATCACAATTTTTCTTTAGGCAACGTGTGCATTACACACACATTTGAGTATTTTTGTTGCATTCCTTGTTATATAAATCTAAAATAGAAACTTTCCATAATTTGTGGATACTAATCCCTTTGTTGAATATTGGTAACAATCGCATTCGTTTAGGCTATCGGCTATCATCTTTTCCTGTTGTGGTGAAGAAATAGCATGAGCTGTCCAGATTATTGAAATAATTTGATTCAAAACTAGTGTTTCGCTCACACGCTCTGGTGGCTATGCAAATAAAGTTTGAATTCAAAATCACTCTTTAATGAATGCGGAGGAGACCATTCATCACTAATTTACAACCTCCCTTAATTACATTATAGGCATTTAGCTGATGCTCTTATCCAGAGCGACTTACACAACTTTTTAGCATTTTTTTTTTTTTTACGTATTATCCATTCAGACAGCTGGATATATACTGAAGCGATTCAGGTTAAGTACCTTGCTCAAGGGTACAACGGCAGTGTCCAACCGGGGAATCGAACCTGCAACCTTTCGGTTACAAGGTCACCTCCTTAACCATTATACTACACTGCCGCCCTGCATATCTGTCTGCAAGGTGCAGGTATTAAGAATACACTCTCCATGCTATATCGTTGGTGTCTGCACTCATCCCCGTTCCGCAGTAGAGGTGCGCAACTTTCTCCCTTTAATTACCCAGATAGCAAGCGAACGTTGAATCGACGTGGATTCAACATCAATTTGCTCATCGAAATCACGTTGAAAGCTAATGGAGTGAGTCAGTGATGGCAACAAACATTAAAACTTTTAAATATCATGTAAATATTTAACCTTGATTATTCAATATTTGTCGGTATTCTGACAACGTGATCTCGATGAGCAAATTGATGTTGAATCAACGTCGGAATTCCACATTGAATCTACGTCGATTCAACGTTCGCTTGCTATCTGGGAGGTGTTCACCAATACACTTTCTGCACTGTAACATCTCTATCTGTCACCTTCTATGCTTCCCCCTGACTGAATAAACATGAATAAAAAATTAATAAGGAGAATGGACAGCCCACTCTCCTATTCAAAAGTAATCACAATTTCAATTTCCAACATTGTTCACTGCAATCTTTGCTTTCAAACATTCAAACCATACATTCAAAGTCATATGGACAACACAGTTTTGCGCTAAAAGTTTATTAACGTTAACACACAGAGCACGATAGCCTACAGAACTGCTTGCTAAGCTGCTAAATTAGCTGATAGCAACATACGATCGAATAGGAATCAACTGCTTAAATATCAGGAATATTAACTGACATATAGTATATATAGTTCTGTGGATATGACTCACTCTTGTACCATAGTCAGAATCTCTGCCATAGTTATGCGAATAAACGCTCTATGTATATTACGTTTTTACTTCCGGGTTACTTGCTGAAATTGTTGGATGAGTGCACAATTCTGCAGGTGAGTGTGTTCCTGAATTCCCTCAACAACACCCCGGAAATAAGGGGTTCGTTTTGGTAATTTATTTAACCAAGCTTGCATCGATAAATGGAACTAGTTAGCTGGCTTTGTAGAGAACACTAGCTAGACAGGGACCATTGAATGAACAAGCCAGCTAATGTTAGCAAGATCGTTTAAGCAGGCATGCAACTTGACGCGCCCCGCCCCGCTAATGTGTTAGCTAATGTTTTTATGGCTTGTCACGTTGGTAAATATAGCGAAAGTCTTTTTATATGGTTACCATTTACAAAGTAACATTATACTCCATTATACATGTATCTTGTTGCTAGTTATCTGTCAAATTATTTAAACCTAGAAAAAAAAATCTGATTATTTTGAGTAAGTTCACTAGTAAAATGCAACACTGCGTAACTTCCAATTTAAACACTCATAATTTACAATTACAGTAACAATGGTATGGATGTTGAGTTTTTTCCACACCTATGAATACATTTACCTTGACTCGACTGCATGGACTTCTTGTCTGGAGCAAGATGCTTTATTCATTCTTTCTCATAAGCCACTATCAGTCTAGCTCACTAAATATGATGATAGATATGTTTGCTTTTCATGACTGTCCCTCAGATTTATATAACTAGGTTAGTAATCAAGTTTACGATGATCCACTTTAGTTAAGAGCAGCAATAGCTAGCTTTCTGCCTTGGCTGTTTTCTTTTTGTATTTTTCTGTCATATCAGGTGTTATTCCAGATGTCAAAATATTTCAGATTTATAAGTACATGTGGTCATATGTAAGTACATACTGGCTATAGAAAGTTTGCACATCCTTTCATAAATATGCACAGTGAAAATGGTGACGTTAAATCCCCCCATGAAGTTTAATTAGAGTTTGAAGTCGGCCATCTCATATCCTTGTATATAACAGTACTACCACATTTTGACCACAAGATGGTGCCATTTTAACAGATAGTTGAAATGGCACCATCTTGTGGTCAAAATGTGGTAGTACTATATGTGATATACATCTCATATCCTTGTCTTTCACATAGTACTACCACATTTTGACCACAAGATGGTGCCATTTCAACTATCTGTTAAAATGGCACCATCTTGTGGTCAAAATGTGGTAGTACTGTTATATACAAGGATATGAGATGGCCAACTTCAAACTCTAATTAAACTTCATAGGGGGATTTAACCATCACCATTTTCACTGTGCATATTTATAAATATATGAAGAAATAATAATCCAAGTCACAGCTTCTCATGTGTTTTCCCGCATAATTTATGCTAAGAGATATTGGTGATTTTAAACATGTTTCAACCTCTCTTTTTCACTCCAGCTTTTCTGCAGCCCCGCAAGCAATTGTGGCCCCGGTTTATCCGTGTGCAAACCCAGTGCGTACGTTCTGAAGTGTGCCGGCGTCCCAGGTGCGGTGGTATGTATATTTTATGTCTCAGACTCAGGTCCCAGGGCCTCGTTGTCACGACTTTGGCCTGGTTCATATCTCAACACTTGTGAATTGTAGTATCAGAATCCATGTCAAGAACTAGGCCCGTTACAGGTCTCGAGAATTTACGGCAGATACAAGTCTTAAGGCCTCAGAGTGCGACCAGCAGCTGCAACAAGCCTTAAGACCGTCTGGAATCTGCCCTGGGTGGATCCATGACCCAAAACCTCTGAAATCAGTGCCGTCCTAAGAACTCTGTGTTGCTCATATGCTCGACCTAAGTCCCAAGACATTTGTCATTCAGCCCAGTGTGTGTACCAGTACCATGTCCTGAAATCCAATCCATAGGTACGCTACCCAGCACCAAGGCATATGCATCAGGGAAGCACTGTGGGCGTCTAACAGATGAGCTGACCATGCGGAGGAGAAGCAGGAAGTCCCCAGACGGAGGAGCTGTGTAAGTATGAGTTTTGCTTTCTTTTTGTTTTTATGCACCACATTTGGTGTAGATTAGTGTATTACTACTTACAGTCTTACATACTTCTATGCAATCAAATCAATTTGTTTTAACTAAAACAAACGAATTTGATTATAGTTGTATGTGATACTGTCTGTAGTAATGCACTAATGGAGGGTGGGGTCTGACTGAATTCTCGACTTTTTCACCTTACAGCCAAAAAGTTTGTGCTCCAAAAAAGTTGCATAACCCCTGCGTTTTGCTCCCAACTTTCAGGGGGGGGCCACAACCGCCACTTCCCCTTCATTCACACCCCATTCATACAACTCCCCCACCCTTGGGGACCACCGCATCCATACCACTCCCCCACCCTTGGGGACCACCGCATCCATACAACTCCCCCGCCCTTGGGGACCACCAACATTGCTCAGGTGTGGCACTCGGGGAATCGAACCAGCGACCTTTACCCACGTGAAGTGCGGTCCAACCTCCTACGCCACGGAGTCCTTCGCATTTGTGATTTGTTTTTCTACAAACTTAAATGGCACAATGGTACAATGGTACAACGGAAAAAAGTTGTGCAAACCTGAATGGGGATTGAACCCCAGACCTTGGCGTTGCTAAACCAGAACCATTCCTTTGAGCCACTGTAACTTGCATTTCTTTGTTGGGTTTTCCTGCAGTGAATTCATGAAGATGCAAAAAGAGAGGAGAAAGAACATTCAAAAAGCCTGTCCCTTCTGTTGTTTTTTATACCTTTATGTACCTATGTGCTTTTGCTGCCATTTCAATTGCCCTACGGGGACAATTAAAGTTTATTGAATTTAATTGAATTCTCACCACAATCTTGGACAGAAAATGAGACCACAGAAATGTAGGTGAAGAGTGAGGTTTGAACCCTGAAGTGCTGTGTCCACAGACAAAGACAATACCGTTGTGCCAAAGTATCCTTAGCTGTTTTGTGAGCTCTGAAGTGGAGTGAAGAAGCTGAGATCATAAAAATATGAGGAATAAAGATGAAAAATGAGGTTTGAACCCTCAAGCTCACCTTCCAGAGTCCAAGACTCTACCGTTACGCCACAGTGGCCTTGATGTGTTTGAGGGTGATCACTCTATTGGGGCATATTTGACCAAAGGGAAGATTTGACTAAAGAGATGATTGCCCTCTACTGGCCCACCAACATCACTTCCAGCAACAACTTAGGTCTCCCATCCAAGTACTAACCAAGCCCACACCTGCTTAGCTTTTGCCATTCAGCAGGAGCAGATCGCATGGTGGTATGGCTGCTGATAAAATGCCTCTTCATTTTATAACACACAAACTGCACAGTGGGTAATCTGAAATATTTAATGAGAATGTGTATGCATGTTAGCTAACCATATGAACATAATGAACACAAAGTAGACAAGGAGGCAAATTATAAACCAACAGCATAACATATGTAAGCTACTTTGTGAAAACCTTTGTTTCATTTAATGGGGGACTTTGAAGGATACATTTTCAGGGCTGCCAGATTTCAGAAAAAAATTATTTAATAATTCCCCCAAACGGGGGATTTCCCCCCCCCCCCCCAACAAGGTTGGAAAACAAACGAAAACGAGCTGCATTCGGATGCAGTAACCGACAGCAAACCTTTCTGTGTTCGCGCTTCCAATTAACAATGCACAAAGTAACCTATGTATGAAATTTCCTATAGCATAGTAATCACAATTTCAATCACAATTTTTCTTTAGGCAACGTGTGCATTACACACACATTTGAGTATTTTTGTTGCATTCCTTGTTATATAAATCTAAAATAGAAACTTTCCATAATTTGTGGATACTAATCCCTTTGTTGAATATTGGTAACAATCGCATTCGTTTAGGCTATCGGCTATCATCTTTTCCTGTTGTGGTGAAGAAATAGCATGAGCTGTCCAGATTATTGAAATAATTTGATTCAAAACTAGTGTTTCGCTCACACGCTCTGGTGGCTATGCAAATAAAGTTTGAATTCAAAATCACTCTTTAATGAATGCGGAGGAGACCATTCATCACTAATTTACAACCTCCCTTAATTACATTATAGGCATTTAGCTGATGCTCTTATCCAGAGCGACTTACACAACTTTTTAGCATTTTTTTTTTTTTTTTACATATTATCCATTCAGACAGCTGGATATATACTGAAGCGATTCAGGTTAAGTACCTTGCTCAAGGGTACAACGGCAGTGTCCAACCGGGGAATCGAACCTGCAACCTTTCGGTTACAAGGCCACTTCCTTAACCATTATACTACACTGCCGCCCTGCATATCTGTCTGCAAGGTGCAGGTATTAAGAATACACTCTCCATGCTGTATCGTTGGTGTCTGCACTCATCCCCGTTCCGCAGTAGAGGTGCGCAACTTTCACCCTTTAATTACCCAGATAGCAAGCGAACGTTGAATCGACGTGGATTCAACATCAATTTGCTCATCGAAATCACGTTGAAAGCTAATGGAGTGAGTCAGTGATGGCAACAAACATTAAAACTTTTAAATATCATGTAAATATTTAACCTTGATTATTCAATATTTGTCGGTATTCTGACAACGTGATCTCGATGAGCAAATTGATGTTGAATCAACGTCGGAATTCCACATTGAATCTACGTCGATTCAACGTTCGCTTGCTATCTGGGAGGTGTTCACCAATACACTTTCTGCACTGTAACATCTCTATCTGTCACCTTCTATGCTTCCCCCTGACTGAATAAACATGAATAAAAAATTAATAAGGAGAATGGACAGCCCACTCTCCTATTCAAAAGTAATCACAATTTCAATTTCCAACATTGTTCACTGCAATCTTTGCTTTCAAACATTCAAACCATACATTCAAAGTCATATGGACAACACAGTTTTGCGCTAAAAGTTTATTAACGTTAACACACAGAGCACGATAGCCTACAGAACTGCTTGCTAAGCTGCTAAATTAGCTGATAGCAACATACGATCGAATAGGAATCAACTGCTTAAATATCAGGAATATTAACTGACATATAGTATATATAGTTCTGTGGATATGACTCACTCTTGTACCATAGTCAGAATCTCTGCCATAGTTATGCGAATAAACGCTCTATGTATATTACGTTTTTACTTCCGGGTTACTTGCTGAAATTGTTGGATGAGTGCACAATTCTGCAGGTGAGTGTGTTCCTGAATTCCCTCAACAACACCCCGGAAATAAGGGGTTCGTTTTGGTAATTTATTTAACCAAGCTTGCATCGATAAATGGAACTAGTTAGCTGGCTTTGTAGAGAACACTAGCTAGACAGGGACCATTGAATGAACAAGCCAGCTAATGTTAGCAAGATCGTTTAAGCAGGCATGCAACTTGACGCGCCCCGCCCCGCTAATGTGTTAGCTAATGTTTTTATGGCTTGTCACGTTGGTAAATATAGCGAAAGTCTTTTTATATGGTTACCATTTACAAAGTAACATTATACTCCATTATACATGTATCTTGTTGCTAGTTATCTGTCAAATTATTTAAACCTAGAAAAAAAAATCTGATTATTTTGAGTAAGTTCACTAGTAAAATGCAACACTGCGTAACTTCCAATTTAAACACTCATAATTTACAATTACAGTAACAATGGTATGGATGTTGAGTTTTTTCCACACCTATGAATACATTTACCTTGACTCGACTGCATGGACTTCTTGTCTGGAGCAAGATGCTTTATTCATTCTTTCTCATAAGCCACTATCAGTCTAGCTCACTAAATATGATGATAGATATGTTTGCTTTTCATGACTGTCCCTCAGATTTATATAACTAGGTTAGTAATCAAGTTTACGATGATCCACTTTAGTTAAGAGCAGCAATAGCTAGCTTTCTGCCTTGGCTGTTTTCTTTTTGTATTTTTCTGTCATATCAGGTGTTATTCCAGATGTCAAAATATTTCAGATTTATAAGTACATGTGGTCATATGTAAGTACATACTGGCTATAGAAAGTTTGCACATCCTTTCATAAATATGCACAGTGAAAATGGTGACGTTAAATCCCCCCATGAAGTTTAATTAGAGTTTGAAGTCGGCCATCTCATATCCTTGTATATAACAGTACTACCACATTTTGACCACAAGATGGTGCCATTTTAACAGATAGTTGAAATGGCACCATCTTGTGGTCAAAATGTGGTAGTACTATATGTGATATACATCTCATATCCTTGTCTTTCACATAGTACTACCACATTTTGACCACAAGATGGTGCCATTTCAACTATCTGTTAAAATGGCACCATCTTGTGGTCAAAATGTGGTAGTACTGTTATATACAAGGATATGAGATGGCCAACTTCAAACGCTAATTAAACTTCATAGGGGGATTTAACCATCACCATTTTCACTGTGCATATTTATAAATATATGAAGAAATAATAATCCAAGTCACAGCTTCTCATGTGTTTTCCCGCATAATTTATGCTAAGAGATATTGGTGATTTTAAACATGTTTCAACCTCTCTTTTTCACTCCAGCTTTTCTGCAGCCCCGCAAGCAATTGTGGCCCCGGTTTATCCGTGTGCAAACCCAGTGCGTACGTTCTGAAGTGTGCCGGCGTCCCAGGTGCGGTGGTATGTATATTTTATGTCTCAGACTCAGGTCCCAGGGCCTCGTTGTCACGACTTTGGCCTGGTTCATATCTCAACACTTGTGAATTGTAGTATCAGAATCCATGTCAAGAACTAGGCCCGTTACAGGTCTCGAGAATTTACGGCAGATACAAGTCTTAAGGCCTCAGAGTGCGACCAGCAGCTGCAACAAGCCTTAAGACCGTCTGGAATCTGCCCTGGGTGGATCCATGACCCAAAACCTCTGAAATCAGTGCCGTCCTAAGAACTCTGTGTTGCTCATATGCTCGACCTAAGTCCCAAGACATTTGTCATTCAGCCCAGTGTGTGTACCAGTACCATGTCCTGAAATCCAATCCATACGCTACCCAGCACCAAGGCATATGCATCAGGGAAGCACTGTGGGCGTCTAACAGATGAGCTGACCATGCGGAGGAGAAGCAGGAAGTCCCCAGACGGAGGAGCTGTGTAAGTATGAGTTTTGCTTTCTTTTTGTTTTTATGCACCACATTTGGTGTAGATTAGTGTATTACTACTTACAGTCTTACATACTTCTATGCAATCAAATCAATTTGTTTTAACTAAAACAAACGAATTTGATTATAGTTGTATGTGATACTGTCTGTAGTAATGCACTAATGGAGGGTGGGGTCTGACTGAATTCTCGACTTTTTCACCTTACAGCCAAAAAGTTTGTGCTCCAAAAAAGTTGCATAACCCCTGCGTTTTGCTCCCAACTTTCAGGGGGGGCCACAACCGCCACTTCCCCTTCATTCACACCCCATTCATACAACTCCCCCACCCTTGGGGACCACCGCATCCATACCACTCCCCCACCCTTGGGGACCACCGCATCCATACAACTCCCCCGCCCTTGGGGACCACCGCATCCATACAACTCCCCCGCCCTTGGGGACCACCAACATTGCTCAGGTGTGGCACTCGGGGAATCGAACCAGCGACCTTTACCCACGTGAAGTGCGGTCCAACCTCCTACGCCACGGAGTCCTTCGCATTTGTGATTTGTTTTTCTACAAACTTAAATGGCACAATGGTACAATGGTACAACGGAAAAAAGTTGTGCAAACCTGAATGGGGATTGAACCCCAGACCTTGGCGTTGCTAAACCAGAACCATTCCTTTGAGCCACTGTAACTTGCATTTCTTTGTTGGGTTTTCCTGCAGTGAATTCATGAAGATGCAAAAAGAGAGGAGAAAGAACATTCAAAAAGCCTGTCCCTTCTGTTGTTTTTTATACCTTTATGTACCTATGTGCTTTTGCTGCCATTTCAATTGCCCTACGGGGACAATTAAAGTTTATTGAATTTAATTGAATTCTCACCACAATCTTGGACAGAAAATGAGACCACAGAAATGTAGGTGAAGAGTGAGGTTTGAACCCTGAAGTGCTGTGTCCACAGACAAAGACAATACCGTTGTGCCAAAGTATCCTTAGCTGTTTTGTGAGCTCTGAAGTGGAGTGAAGAAGCTGAGATCATAAAAATATGAGGAATAAAGATGAAAAATGAGGTTTGAACCCTCAAGCTCACCTTCCAGAGTCCAAGACTCTACCGTTACGCCACAGTGGCCTTGATGTGTTTGAGGGTGATCACTCTATTGGGGCATATTTGACCAAAGGGAAGATTTGACTAAAGAGATGATTGCCCTCTACTGGCCCACCAACATCACTTCCAGCAACAACTTAGGTCTCCCATCCAAGTACTAACCAAGCCCACACCTGCTTAGCTTTTGCCATTCAGCAGGAGCAGATCGCATGGTGGTATGGCTGCTGATAAAATGCCTCTTCATTTTATAACACACAAACTGCACAGTGGGTAATCTGAAATATTTAATGAGAATGTGTATGCATGTTAGCTAACCATATGAACATAATGAACACAAAGTAGACAAGGAGGCAAATTATAAACCAACAGCATAACATATGTAAGCTACTTTGTGAAAACCTTTGTTTCATTTAATGGGGGACTTTGAAGGATACATTTTCAGGGCTGCCAGATTTCAGAAAAAAAATATTTAATAATTCCCCCAAACGGGGGATTTCCCCCCCCCCCCCAACAAGGTTGGAAAACAAACGAAAACGACCTGCATTCGGATGCAGTAACCGACAGCAAACCTTTCTGTGTTCGCGCTTCCAATTAACAATGCACAAAGTAACCTATGTATGAAATTTCCTATAGCATAGTAATCACAATTTCAATCACAATTTTTCTTTAGGCAACGTGTGCATTACACACACATTTGAGTATTTTTGTTGCATTCCTTGTTATATAAATCTAAAATAGAAACTTTCCATAATTTGTGGATACTAATCCCTTTGTTGAATATTGGTAACAATCGCATTCGTTTAGGCTATCGGCTATCATCTTTTCCTGTTGTGGTGAAGAAATAGCATGAGCTGTCCAGATTATTGAAATAATTTGATTCAAAACTAGTGTTTCGCTCACACGCTCTGGTGGCTATGCAAATAAAGTTTGAACATAATATTTTTTAAATTCAAAATCACTCTTTAATGAATGCGGAGGAGACCATTCATCACTAATTTACAACCTCCCTTAATTACATTATAGGCATTTAGCTGATGCTCTTATCCAGAGCGACTTACACAACTTTTTAGCATTTTTTTTTTAACATATTATCCATTCAGACAGCTGGATATATACTGAAGCGATTCAGGTTAAGTACCTTGCTCAAGGGTACAACGGCAGTGTCCAACCGGGGAATCGAACCTGCAACCTTTCGGTTACAAGGCCACTTCCTTAACCATTATACTACACTGCCGCCCTGCATATCTGTCTGCAAGGTGCAGGTATTAAGAATACACTCTCCATGCTGTATCGTTGGTGTCTGCACTCATCCCCGTTCCGCAGTAGAGGTGCGCAACTTTCTCCCTTTAATTACCCAGATAGCAAGCGAACGTTGAATCGACGTGGATTCAACATCAATTTGCTCATCGAAATCACGTTGAAAGCTAATGGAGTGAGTCAGTGATGGCAACAAACATTAAAACTTTTAAATATCATGTAAATATTTAACCTTGATTATTCAATATTTGTCGGTATTCTGACAACGTGATCTCGATGAGCAAATTGATGTTGAATCAACGTCGGAATTCCACATTGAATCTACGTCGATTCAACGTTCGCTTGCTATCTGGGAGGTGTTCACCAATACACTTTCTGCACTGTAACATCTCTATCTGTCACCTTCTATGCTTCCCCCTGACTGAATAAACATGAATAAAAAATTAATAAGGAGAATGGACAGCCCACTCTCCTATTCAAAAGTAATCACAATTTCAATTTCCAACATTGTTCACTGCAATCTTTGCTTTCAAACATTCAAACCATACATTCAAAGTCATATGGACAACACAGTTTTGCGCTAAAAGTTTATTAACGTTAACACACAGAGCACGATAGCCTACAGAACTGCTTGCTAAGCTGCTAAATTAGCTGATAGCAACATACGATCGAATAGGAATCAACTGCTTAAATATCAGGAATATTAACTGACATATAGTGTATATATAGTTCTGTGGATATGACTCACTCTTGTACCATAGTCAGAATCTCTGCCATAGTTATGCGAATAAACGCTCTATGTATATTACGTTTTTACTTCCGGGTTACTTGCTGAAATTGTTGGATGAGTGCACAATTCTGCAGGTGAGTGTGTTCCTGAATTCCCTCAACAACACCCCGGAAATAAGGGGTTCGTTTTGGTAATTTATTTAACCAAGCTTGCATCGATAAATGGAACTAGTTAGCTGGCTTTGTAGAGAACACTAGCTAGACAGGGACCATTGAATGAACAAGCCAGCTAATGTTAGCAAGATCGTTTAAGCAGGCATGCAACTTGACGCGCCCCGCCCCGCTAATGTTTTTATGGCTTGTCACGTTGGTAAATATAGCGAAAGTCTTTTTATATGGTTACCATTTACAAAGTAACATTATACTCCATTATACATGTATCTTGTTGCTAGTTATCTGTCAAATTATTTAAACCTAGAAAAAAAAATCTGATTATTTTGAGTAAGTTCACTAGTAAAATGCAACACTGCGTAACTTCCAATTTAAACACTCATAATTTACAATTACAGTAACAATGGTATGGATGTTGAGTTTTTTCCACACCTATGAATACATTTACCTTGACTCGACTGCATGGACTTCTTGTCTGGAGCAAGATGCTTTATTCATTCTTTCTCATAAGCCACTATCAGTCTAGCTCACTAAATATGATGATAGATATGTTTGCTTTTCATGACTGTCCCTCAGATTTATATAACTAGGTTAGTAATCAAGTTTACGATGATCCACTTTAGTTAAGAGCAGCAATAGCTAGCTTTCTGCCTTGGCTGTTTTCTTTTTGTATTTTTCTGTCATATCAGGTGTTATTCCAGATGTCAAAATATTTCAGATTTATAAGTACATGTGGTCATATGTAAGTACATACTGGCTATAGAAAGTTTGCACATCCTTTCATAAATATGCACAGTGAAAATGGTGACGTTAAATCCCCCCATGAAGTTTAATTAGAGTTTGAAGTCGGCCATCTCATATCCTTGTATATAACAGTACTACCACATTTTGACCACAAGATGGTGCCATTTTAACAGATAGTTGATATGGCACCATCTTGTGGTCAAAATGTGGTAGTACTATATGTGATATACATCTCATATCCTTGTCTTTCACATAGTACTACCACATTTTGACCACAAGATGGTGCCATTTCAACTATCTGTTAAAATGGCACCATCTTGTGGTCAAAATGTGGTAGTACTGTTATATACAAGGATATGAGATGGCCAACTTCAAACTCTAATTAAACTTCATAGGGGGATTTAACCATCACCATTTTCACTGTGCATATTTATAAATATATGAAGAAATAATAATCCAAGTCACAGCTTCTCATGTGTTTTCCCGCATAATTTATGCTAAGAGATATTGGTGATTTTAAACATGTTTCAACCTCTCTTTTTCACTCCAGCTTTTCTGCAGCCCCGCAAGCAATTGTGGCCCCGGTTTATCCGTGTGCAAACCCAGTGCGTACGTTCTGAAGTGTGCCGGCGTCCCAGGTGCGGTGGTATGTATATTTTATGTCTCAGACTCAGGTCCCAGGGCCTCGTTGTCACGACTTTGGCCTGGTTCATATCTCAACACTTGTGAATTGTAGTATCAGAATCCATGTCAAGAACTAGGCCCGTTACAGGTCTCGAGAATTTACGGCAGATACAAGTCTTAAGGCCTCAGAGTGCGACCAGCAGCTGCAACAAGCCTTAAGACCGTCTGGAATCTGCCCTGGGTGGATCCATGACCCAAAACCTCTGAAATCAGTGCCGTCCTAAGAACTCTGTGTTGCTCATATGCTCGACCTAAGTCCCAAGACATTTGTCATTCAGCCCAGTGTGTGTACCAGTACCATGTCCTGAAATCCAATCCATAGGTACGCTACCCAGCACCAAGGCATATGCATCAGGGAAGCACTGTGGGCGTCTAACAGATGAGCTGACCATGCGGAGGAGAAGCAGGAAGTCCCCAGACGGAGGAGCTGTGTAAGTATGAGTTTTGCTTTCTTTTTGTTTTTATGCACCACATTTTTGTGTAGATTAGTGTATTACTACTTACAGTCTTACATACTTCTATGCAATCAAATCAATTTGTTTTAACTAAAACAAACGAATTTGATTATAGTTGTATGTGATACTGTCTGTAGTAATGCACTAATGGAGGGTGGGGTCTGACTGAATTCTCAACTTTTTCAACTTACAGCCAAAAAGTTTGTGCTCCAAAAAAGTTGCATAACCCCCTGCGTTTTGCTCCCAACTTTCAGGGGGGGCCACAACCGCCACTTCCCCTTCATTCACACCCCATTCATACAACTCCCCCACCCTTGGGGACCACCGCATCCATACCACTCCCCCACCCTTGGGGACCACCGCATCCATACAACTCCCCCGCCCTTGGGGACCACCAACATTGCTCAGGTGTGGCACTCGGGGAATCGAACCAGCGACCTTTACCCACGTGAAGTGCGGTCCAACCTCCTACGCCACGGAGTCCTTCGCATTTGTGATTTGTTTTTCTACAAACTTAAATGGCACAATGGTACAATGGTACAACGGAAAAAAGTTGTGCAAACCTGAATGGGGATTGAACCCCAGACCTTGGCGTTGCTAAACCAGAACCATTCCTTTGAGCCACTGTAACTTGCATTTCTTTGTTGGGTTTTCCTGCAGTGAATTCATGAAGATGCAAAAAGAGAGGAGAAAGAACATTCAAAAAGCCTGTCCCTTCTGTTGTTTTTTATACCTTTATGTACCTATGTGCTTTTGCTGCCATTTCAATTGCCCTACGGGGACAATTAAAGTTTATTGAATTTAATTGAATTCTCACCACAATCTTGGACAGAAAATGAGACCACAGAAATGTAGGTGAATAGTGAGGTTTGAACCCTGAAGTGGTGTGTCCACAGACAAGGACAATACTGTTGTGCCAAGTATCCTTAGCTGTTCTGAGAGCTCTCAAGTGGAGAGAAGAAGCTGAGATCATAAAAATATGAGGAATATAGATAAAGAATGAGGTTTGAACCCTCAAGCTCACCTTCCAGAGACCAAGACTCTACCGTTATGCCACAGTGGCCTTGATGTGTTTGAGGGTGATCACTCTATTGGGGCATATTTTACCAAAGGGAAGATTTGACTAAAGAGAAGATTGCCCTCTACTGGCCCACTAACACCACTTCCAGCAGCAACTCAGGTCTTCCATCCAAGTACTAATCAAGCCCTCACCTGCTTAGCTTCAGCCATTTAGCAGGAGCAGATTGCATGATGGTATGGCTGCTGATACGACTCATCTGCATTTCATAATACACAAACTGCACTGTGGGTAATCTGAACTTTTTAATGAGAATTAATTGAAGCATACATTTTCAGGGTTGCCAGATTTTAGAAAATTTTTCCTTAAAAATTCCCCCGAACAAGGTTCAGATTCTGATAGTATGTATTTTATGGATGTAGAAAGAAGGCCAATCCCACTGTGTACCTGGTTGACTCCTTTTTAGGGGACAATGTGTAACCAAAAGTAGACAGGCATATTTTTGGGGAATTTAATTGTATAAATAAGGATATTCCCTACTTTGCTTATTTATTTAAACCAAATGACTTACTCTAGAAATAGCATATTTTAGAGGTGCTTAAAAAGATTGCCATTTTAGAATAAAATAAATCATTTTAAATAAATGTGCAAAACAGGGAATATCCTTGTTTTTTTAAATAAAGAATTCCTCATTTTGATTATGCATTTAAAGTGTCCCCAAAAAAAGAGTAAACCAGGTGGTCAGTGGAATTTGCCTTGTTACTACATACATAAAATACCATACTCTTACATTCATGGTTTGCGATAATACATGAAATGCATTGTGGGTAATGAGAATGGATTAATCGGAAAACACATACATTAGGTACCCAGAAATAAACCTGTGTTTGCTGATTCGTTTGAACTTCTTTTTGACTCTTTATTTACTTATTTAGTTACTTATCTATTTCTAAACAGACTTACAAAGCATTTGCATGGCATGTTGACACATATTTCTATACACAAAACATTGTGTTAGCACATAAAAAGCATTGAGAGTAAACGGTGTCAATCGAAATATGCACACATTCACAGATGTGCAATAGTAGATGAAATGCACTATGGGTACTCAGTCAATTAGTCAGAATAGCTCCCTCTGGGATATTCATAACCCTCATGAATAATTAATAATGCCTGGTGGACATGGACAATTTGGCTCCCTCTGGTGGACATGGACAATTTGGCTCCCTCTGGTGGACATGGACAATTTGGCTCCCTCTGGTGGACATGAATAATTAATAATAATAATGCCTGGCATTTATATAGCGTCTTTCTCACTCTCAAAGCACTTTACAATGATGAGGGGAGACTCGCCTCAACCACCACCAATGTACAGCACTCACTTGGATGATGCAATGGCAGCCATTTTGCACCAGTATGCTCACCAGATGGAGAGGAAGAGAACAATTTGTTGCCAATTAAACTGGGGGACGATTAGGTAGCAGATGGAAAAAGCGAGGTTGGGAATTTAGCCAGGGCACTGGGGAAACCCCTACTCTTTGCAAGAAGTGCCATTATGAATTGGGGTTTATTTGACCAAAGGGAAGATAGTCCCCTAGTGGCCCACCAACAACTTAGTTTTCCCAGGAGGTCTCCCATTCAAATAGTAACCAAGCCCAAACCTGCTTAGCTTCAGCCATTCAGCAGGAGCAGATTGCATCATGGTATGGCTGCTGATAAAATGCCTTTTCATTTTATAATACACAAACTACACTGTGAGCAATCTGAAATATTTAATGAGAATGTGTATGCATGTTAGCTAACCATATGAACATAATGAACACAAAGACAAGGAGGCAAATTATAAACCAACAGCATAACATATGTAAGTTACTTTGTGAAAACTTTTGTTTCATTTAATGGGGGATTTTGAAGGACACATTTTCAGGGTTGCCAGATTTCAGAAAATTTTTCTTTAAGAATTCCCCCAAACGGGGGATTTTGGGGAGTGTTTTATCCCCTCACATGGGGGATTTTACGATCTGGCGTCCCTGGGTTTTCTTTTCAGGTAGGCCAGGTTTGCCTTCCAAATCTAGCCAGATTTAAGCATCTGGCAACCCTGAAAAAAAAATCTGATTCTGACAGTATATATTTTATGGATGTAGAAAGAAGGCCAATTCCACTGTGTACCTGGTTGACTCCTTTTTAGGAACAATGTGTAACCAAAAGTAGACAGGCATATTTTTGGGGAATTTATTTAATTTTATAAATAAGGATATTCCCTACTTTGCTTATTTATTTAAACATGACTTACTCTAGAAATAGCATCTTTTAGAGATGCTTAAAAAGATTTCCATTTTAGAATAAAATAAATAAATCATTTAAATTATTTTTTTAAAATAAAGAATTCCTCAAAAATATATGTATCTCATTTTGTTTATGCATTTAAGGTGTCCCCAAAAAAGGAACAAACCAAGTGTTCAGTGGAATTTGCCTTGTTACTACATACATAAAATACCATACTGTTACATTCATGGTTTGCAATAATACATGAAATGCATTGTGGGTAATGAGGATGGATTAATCGGAAAACACATACATTAGGTACACAGAAATAAACCTGTGTTTGCTGATTTGTTTGAGCTTCTTTTTGACTCTTTAGTTTCTTATTTAGTTACTTATCTGTTTTTAAACAGACATACTTACAAAGCATTTGCATGGTATGTTGACATATACACTACTCACAAAAAGTTAGGGATATTCGGCTTTCGGGTGAAATTTCAGGATGAACCTAAAATGCACTATAACCTTTACAGGTGAAATTAATTTGACCTTCTCTAAACTTTTGAATGCACATGTCCAACTATTCAATGTTTCAGTACTTTTTGCACAACTTGCTGTTCTCTAACAAGGAGCTGAACGGCAAAATTCACAACAGGTGTTTGATCCATGAATCGACCAATAAATTTCCTGGTTCAATTAGAATTGGTATTTAAACAGTCCTCTTCATCATGCTGTTCACATTTTGACATCATGAGACCAAGACGACACCTAACAATTGATCAACAGTACCTCGCCATTGCGAGGCTTCAAACAGGATGTTCTCAGAGGGAAGTGGCCACTGAGCTTAGAGTGTCACAGAGTGTCATCAGCAGGTTGCAACAGAGATACAGAGAGACTGGAAGAGTCACAGAAAGGCATAGAAGTGGACGTCCTTTGGCCACATCCCACACTGATGACCGCTTCATTGTGAACAGTGCCCTGCGGAACCGGATGATGAATGCCACTCAACTCCAGGCACATTTAAGGGAGGTGAGAGGCACCCAAGTGTCACGTCAGACCATTTGAAACCGTTTACATCAGCGTGGTCTGCGTGCTAGACGACCTGCAAGGGTACCTGACCACACCACCAGGCACAGGCGTCGTCGTCTTGCATGGGCCAGGGAGCATTTACGCTGGACGAGGGACCAGTGGGCCTCAGTGCTGTTCTCTGATGAAAGTCGATTCACGTTGAGCAGAAATGATGGCCGCCAACGATGTTGGAGACGTCAAGGAGAGCGCTATGCATCAGCCACTGTTGTCACCAGACGACCCTTTGGTGGTGGCGGTGTTACAGTGTGGGCAGGTGTGTCTAGTCAATACAGAACTGCCCTACACTTTGTGAATGGTACAGTGACAAGCCCATACTACCTGAATAACATCATTAATCCAGTCATTGTGCCCCTGCATGAACAACACAGGCCTAATTTCATCTTCATGGACGACAATGCTCCAGCTCATCGAGGTCGCATCATTAGGGAAAGGCTGCTGGAGACTGGGGTACCTCAAATGGAGTGGCCTGCACTTTCTCCAGACCTGAATCCCATAGAAAACCTATGGGATCAGCTGACTCACCGTGTAGAGGCTCGTAACTCTGTACCCCAGAACCTCAATGACCTGAGGGCCGCCCTTCAAGAAGAGTGGGATGCCATGCCTCAGCAGACAATAAGTCGACTTGTGAACAGCATGAGACGTCGTTGTCAAGCTGTAATTGATGCTCAAGGGCACATGACAAGTTATTGAGACATTGACATTTTTGTTGTGGTATACCCACCACTGTTGTTGGCTTTTGTTTCAATAAATTGTTTGAGATGAGGAAATCACCATTGCATGCTTCTACTTAAATGCCCTACTTTCATGATACGTATAATATCACTGTAGCGTGAACTTACATTTTCCATAAATTTCACCCGAAAGCCAAATATCCCTAACTTTTTGTGAGTAGTGTATATTTATATACACAAAACATTGTGTGTTAGCACATAAAAAGCATTGAGAGTAAATGGTGTCAATCGAAATATGCACACATTCACAGATGTGCAATAGTAGATGAAATGCATTATGGGTACTCAGTCAATTAGTCAGAATAGCTCACTCTGGTGGACATGAATAATTAATAATGTCTGGTAGACATGGACAATTTGGCTCCCTCTGGTGGACATGGACAATTTGGCTCCCTCTGGTAGACATGGACAATTTGGCTCCCTCTGGTGGACATGGACAATTTGGCTCCCTCTGGTGGACATGGACAATTTGGCTCCCTCTGGTGGACATGAATAATTAATAATAATAATTCCTGGCATTTATATAGCGTCTTTCTCACACTCAAAGCACTTTACAATGATGAGGGGGAGACTCGCCTCAACCACCACCAATGTACAGCACTCACCTGGATGATGCAACGGCAGCCATTTTGCACCAGTATGCTCACCAGACGGAGTGGGAGAGAACAATTTGTTGCCAATTAAACTGGGGGACGATTAGGTAGCAGATGGAAAAAGCGAGGTTGGGAATTTAGCCAGGGCACTGGGGAAACCCCTACTCTTTGCAAGAAGTGCCATTGTGAATTGGGGTTTATTTGACCAAAGGGAAGCATGTCCCCCCCCTCCAGTAAATATAGTTTGATCAACCGTGACGCAATGTTTCTGTTTTTTGAACGCGCTTATGGGGATATGTTGTCAATAACATATGGAACACCGTTTGGGCCAAAACCTGTATTTCGACGTCCGCGTTAAGACGTCAAATTTGTTTGTGTTAAGACATCAAATTTGTTCGTCTTAAGACGTCCATTTTGGACGTCTACATCTTAAGACGACAGAAAATACTGTGTTAACACGTCCATTTTGAACGTCTTAAGGCGTTTACAATTGGGTGCTACCACTTCATCAGTTTCTGAGGGGAAACCCTTCATACAATCATTGCAAGAGAGAAAACAATTCCCCACTCAACCTACCTTGTATGAATTGAGGTTAAGAAATAATATTGATTGAATTGGGCTTAAGAAATAATATTGATTTACGGTGACATTATTAACATCTGCATTTTTTGCAGGCTACTGGTTACTTATTGAGAAAAACTGTAGCTTGTATACAATATCATAGCTACTTGACATATTAATCTAATGTGGTGTGTTTGCCTAAGTGCCCACTAGATGGGAGTATTAGAGCACAAATGGCAACCTGTTGCATTTTGAGTAGATAGGGGGGAAATAAAGAATTTGGTGTTCTGCAAGCCATTGATTTCGATGTAAACTGGTTAAGATCCTTTCTGATTAATGGGAAATTTTTTAGTGCAGCCAAGGGGTATTTTTTATGTAATGGTGGTGTGAATTATATTTTACATTGTGGCTATTATGTTACATTGTGGCTATAAATGTTCAAATCCCCACTTTGTTGTGATTTTATTCATTAAAGCAGGCTATTATTGGACAAAGTTCACTGTCGCCATGATTCCTCTCATGTGGAATTCCGACGTGGATTCAACATCAATTTGCTCATCGAAATCACGTTGAAAGCTAATGGAGTGAGTCAGTGATGGCAACAAACATTAAAACTTTTAAATATCATGTTAATATTTAACCTTGATTATTCAATATTTGTCGGTATTCTGACATTGATTCAACGTGATCTCGATGAGCAAATTGATTCAACGTTCGCTTGCTATCTGGAAGGGTCCAGTGTTGAATTGTTAGACATATGACTATTTGTTATCCAGTTAGCTTGATCCATTAGCTAAACTCAATGTACAGGATTAAACACCATAATATCAAGCTATCTCGTTACTATGCTGTAATATTACTACACTTAATGTTAGCTGTACTGCGAGTAGGCTAAAATCTGACACCACTTGCCATCCAATCAGATTAACTATAAGAAATAATCTAGGAAAGATAAAAAATTTAGCCAGACTTAAAAAGCGAAATTGTCAGTGTTTAGGCCTATTTCAAATGCAAAGTCTGCAAATACATCACGTATGGGTGCTGTAGCAGCGGCTTGTAAATGATTGGTTCTGCGGTATTCAATGTTGCCAGATGCCTGAATTCCCCCTAAAAAACTCCTGAAACTATGAAATATTTGGACCATCCTGCAAATTTTCATATCACAGTACTTTTGAAATATTCCAACAGTTAGTTGCATACATCAGCCGTCATTATTTGAACAAAAGGAATAATTATTTTCTGTGAATGTGCCAACTGAAGTCATTTCCAACTGGCCTCTCATTTGAACATTATATGCAGTACAACTGGCCTCATAGCTAAATATTTTATGACACAAATCTACAATAGAAAGGCTGCTTCCTTGTTTTAATAACCCATTTAAAAAAGGCACTGCAATGAACTGCACAGAATTAAAAGGTGCAGAACCTACCGTTTTCTGTCATCCTTTATCTTCCAAGAGGTTGGGATGAGTGGCACAGCGTGCATAAAGTTATGTAGGTGAATACATTCCCCCACTACCAGATCAAGAATAATACCACCTCAATTTTGGATGACCAACCCACACCACAAACCTCAGAACACAACCTCAGGAAATGCATTTAAACACTGCTGGAAAAAATGACCAGAGGCTATTCAGTATTTTTCTTTTTTTTATCAAGAGAAAAGCAATCAGCAAGGTGATGCCACAGAAATATTCAATCACTGATGGGAATCATAAGTATTATGTAATAATAACAAATACAAATCCAGGCCACTGATAAGGTATGTGGCTGCTGCACTCTACAAAAGAAAATAATCTATATTCAAAGCATTTATGAGTATATGAATAATCTGTGTTTTTGAGTAGCGAAAGGTCAAAACGTGCGTTTACGGCAATTTTTGCCAAAATTAAGATGGAATAAACGTAACCCCTTCAAATCACTTTGCGTAAATGTTAAAACTCAATGATAAAAAAAAAAAAGGTAGATGAGACCTTGTAGAGTAAGGGAGGAGAACACTCAAAATGGTGGATTTCCACAAATACAGTATTTTCCATCTATAAAACTGTCGAGAAAGCCCAAGGGCCAAAGGTTACACATACATAAAAATACGATAATCTGAATTGCTGTAAAGGAAAGGGAGCAAGTAAACAGTCTTCAGTGCTTCCTCCCTTATTTTCCATGCAAGGTGGGCAAGCCCAGCGCTTTGCCTGCATCGTCATGGTAACGCAGACCCGTGGTGAGATTCTAAGCAACAGACTGAAATGCAGCCGTGTGCTCCCCTACTTAACCAACAAGGATAATGTTCATGCCGACAGACGTATGAGCAACACTGTCCAAAAGCTAAATGGTAAACACAAGGCCAAAGGGCATGTTTCACATGGGAGAGAGCAAGAGTGGTAATGAGGTTCACAAGCTTCAAGGAGCAGGGGTTCAGTGTTTTCACCAGTGCATAGTATGTTACAGCGACACGTCCTGGATTAAAGTTTATAACGGGGGGGGGGGGGGGGGGGGGAAAGGTTTTATTTGTTTTGATGCATGCATACAAAACACAGACTTCGTTTCCCCCCCCCAATTGGCTTGGCAAAGCACAAGGACATGTCGTTAGTAACTACCACCCTGCTGTGGTTGGTGTTCACAGTGATGACAAGCTAAGGGTGGCTTATTGAACATTGTACTGTGATAATGCACTACCTTTAGTCAGCAATTCATCCTAATTATTTTTTCTCAAAAAAAAAAAATTCTTGGTTAAAAGTAAAACCCACACGACAAACTTTTATATCATAGGTCCATTTCCTAAATGTGTTTGTCGGCCCATTTGAAATGTTCATCTGTATCTCTACATCAAGTAAGCTCTTTGCTCCAGTACGGTTATCACAAAATAAAGTAGCTTTGGGTGCTGAGGAGAGAGATGGCGAGTGCATAGGGGCACCGGGGCGGGTGGGACTGTGGGGGACAGACGGGTTTGTTTATGGTGATGGGACTATCGGTCCATCTCATCCAGCAGAGGGGTGGCGTCTCCTGCGATGGACATGGGCGTGCTCTCTATCATGGGGCTGGGTGAGGGGCGGGGCGTCATCCTGGGCTTCTGCTTCTTCCTCTCGGCCTCTTTCTCTTGCAGCCACTGCTCTGCCATCTTTCCCCAGTCCACTGCCGTGTGAGTATTTGTCCTGTAAGACAAGGGAGGAAAGAGCTTTTCAGATTGGCCCCGACACAATGCAAATCACTCCATAAATGCCTACCACCTGCAAGCTCACAAGGACCTGATTTGCAGAACACTGGCTTATTGTTTAATTACATCCATGTGTGCTAAAAGATTTACTAAAATAATTGAGCTAGTACATCTTGCTTCTTTGAGGGTACAGGAGCAGTAATCCCCAGGACTTCATCCTATAACATTCTGATTATCCCAGTCCCTGAAACCGTACACCCCTCAGTTGTCCTGCTAACAAAATTTATGTTTGGGGCTCTTACTTTGGCTGTGGCGTTCTGACACGGGATGAAGACGAGGAGGGGGTTGAGGAAGGGGGGTGCCCGTGTGAGGACTGGGGGGTGCTGCTGGGGTACTGGGGCGTCGTCATGGCCGGTTGCTGGCTGGGGGTCGTGTACGAGTAGCTGGGGGTCATCAGGGGTGTGGTGATTGGCTGTTGAGCCGGAGTGGCGAAAACCTGAGGAGAGAACAGAGTGTGAGAGGGCAGCTGAGTGGAGGGCGTTCAACATTACTTAGCTGACACTCCAGGTAAGACCTCCCATCTGGGGGAAGTCCAATACAGGCATATTAACAGAGTGGCTTATACAAAATAGAAAAAACAAGTTGATGTTGAGTGGAGCAGTTGAACATTCAACCAGCATGGAACCCCAAGGGAAGCGTTTTGCACTAAGTGGAGCAGCGGAGAGGAGGGCCTGTGAGACGTACGTGGTAAGCGCTGCTGCTGCCGCCGCCCCCGCCGCTGCTCCCACCACTGTAGCCATACTGGCTGGACGCCCACTGTGCTGGTGTGGAGTTGGGGTTCTGCCCTTGTCCCGTCACTGCAGCGATGGCGTTGAACATCTGGGAGGTCATGTTCCGAGGGAGGGCGCTGACAGCTCGTGTCAGGTCTGTGGGTAGGTGGGGAGGGGGCCACAGAGATGAAAATTAGGAGCAGAAACAAGCAGAAATCTGTGACTTGATTTTGACGATTTTTATGCAACACTGCCTGAAAAGACCTAAAAGACCTGAATGGTCGAAAGACATTGCTTTAAACTGCTCGAGTGGGCAAGTAGCTGTAGCCATGGTTTGTTCATAGTTGGCCTGTAGTAACCCGGCTGTTTTGTCATGCCTAGCTCTGCCTATGGAAAAACAGACAGAACAACCACTTCGCCGAATGCAGGTTACTCACTACTTTTGTACAGTTGATGCAGCACTTCCTAAAAGAACTCCGCTCTTCTGACATGATTTTTCTCTCACATCTGATTGATTCAAGATACTCACCAATAATGTATTTTTCCTTCCCCACTTAAAGGTGCAGTAGGCAAGATTTTTTTTTATATAATTTTGACGAAATTACTAAATTTAATTCCAGCTCATTTCATTCCAGCAGCTATCAATAAATGAAGTGTTCTGAGAAAAAAATCTGGTTTCTGTGAGTGTCCGGGGCTCTATACTAGGCTGTCAAAAAATCTCAAGCCGGTCTTCCAAAAACCAACCAATCAGGGCAACTACCTACAAGCAAAAGATCCTCCCCGTAGAATAAACCCCTCCCTGTCTGCCTGTACACTGGGGCATCATTTGGTGGGAGGGGCTTAGGAGAGAGAGGGAGGAGAGCAAAAGGGGGAAGTCTTTTTGCCTTGTATATTTTCTAACTTGCCTACTGCAGCTTTAAGGCCAATTAACGTAATCTAAATGATTAGAAACGGGCTGTACATTGTAAACTGTGAAAGCAAAACTGACCTGCAATGTTGATGTTAGCTGGTGTGGCATTGACTGATGCCGGCGTTCGCGTTCGGCTACTGCTGCTTGGCGTGATGCCTGTCAGAGAACAAGGACGATGGTTATTTTTTCTCTTTATCAACATTAGTAACCGACCCATCTACCACTGTTAATACTGGGACTGCCGGTGCATACCTGGTACTGGTTCCTGGTAATGGTCCTTGAACCAACGGAAAAGACCGTTGACTGAGGGGAATATCTGGGATCTGTATCTGAACCCATCGGGGGTGATGGTCACAAACTCAACCCTGCAAGACACAGCGCAACACCTGCATCAGCTGAAATTTACAATCTGTAACTAATGATACTGTAGTGTGTGTGCATTTGTCACAGTATGTATTGGATCAGCAGGCATCCTTATGCAACATAACAGGCAGTGCTTATAGATTTGTAATATATCAAGGACATATTCTATACACTTTAAAAATAAAAAAATAAAAATGGCAACACGCCATTCAGCCCATCTAGGCTCAACACTAGGGGTTTAAGTTTATTTAGATCTCCATTAGCTACTGCAATGACAGCAGTAACTCTTTCTGGAGTCCGCATAGATATTAGTTATTCATCGAACCAAAAACAACATATAAGCTACACATACCAACATTAACTACGGTATTATTAAATCCGGTAATACCGCGGTATATGGAAAGACAGTGTTATTTCATGTGTTAATCACCTTTCCTCTGCACAGAATCTGTTCTTAAAGCACTACCAAGGTTTACGAACATGACACAGGGATAAACATAGCACAATCAAATTGCGGGATTAAATTACTATAAATCTATTACGAGTGATTGTATCGGGTAGCGGATTACACAGGATCAGAGAGGTAACATGGAAGCCCAGAAATTTGATTGCCAAAACAATGCGAGAGCTACAGTTCGGCAGCACGTTGGTTTTACCGGGGAAACCCTAAATGAGGGAAGCTGCTGACTTTGATGACAAAGGAAGGTAACAGTTTGAATCTTCATGCGCACCTGCAAGCTCCTCATCCTTATCAGTCCGCACAGCAGCAAGAGAAACAAGTCGATACAGCTAGCTGGAAATATGGATAGATTTTAATATAACTGGCAATACGGATAGACCGTTGTATGGCTGGCAATATGGAGAGATTTTCATAAAGCTGGAAATACGGAGAGATTTTCGTAAAGCTGGCTATATGGATATATTTTCGTAAAGCTGGCTATATGGATATATTTTCGTATAGCTGGCTATATGGATAGATTTTCGTAAAGCTGGCTATATGGATAGATTTTCGTAAAGCTGGCTATATGGATAGATTTTCGTATAGCTGGCTATATGGATAGATTTTCGTAAAGCTGGCTATATGGATAGATTTTCGTAAAGCTGGCTTTATGGATAGATTTTCGTATAGCTGGCTATATGGATAGATTTTCATAAAGCCGGCTATATGGATTGACTTCAGTCAGGAAAATGGACAGAGCGAGAAAGAAACAAACCTGCAGCTATAAAACAGGGAATGGAATATGTAGCATTCATCTGGGTGAAGTCTGTGCCAGATGATGCACAGAAAGCAAGTACAAATCTCTCCCAGTTTGCCACAAAAGGAATCTAAATGTAAAGCAACATTGGCATAATTGGTGAATCTCACAGTAAAAGCCAAATCAGAAACCAGTGGGGCCACATTTTGTCCAAAACCTGAAGTGACCAGCGTTTGCTACGTTACATTTTGGCATTTCTTTTCTTTTTTTTTTTTTTAAACATAAAATCAATTTATACAGCTGGATATTTTTACAGAAGCAATACAGGACAGTACCTTGCTCAAGGGTACAGAGGCAGCGCCCCATTGCAACCTTTCAGTTACAAGCCCAGTTCCCTAACCATTATACTACACTGGCAGCTGCACTGCACAGCATGCCATTTTGTGCAGGACATCTGACCATAATAGGAAGCCATTTATTAAATTATAAGTTGTAGCACCATTGCAAGAGCAAACCTTTTGAAATGTTTAGGCTAACATAGGCTATGCAAATGGAGTGAATTATGAACAGTTTGTAGAACTACAAACATCCTAATATGGCAACATGTTTCAGTTACTATTAAAATGGTGCACCTTAACCCGTGGTATTTTTCAGTTACTATTAAAATGGTGCACCTTAACCCGTGGTATTTTTCAATGGTGGTATGACAGTGTAAGAATATATCCCTCCTAACCCCACTCACCATTTACCTACAAGTTCAGAATATCCAGCACTGCGCCACGTCACCTATGACGGTTGCTGCCTCTACTACCTGAGCTTTTGTAGAACAGCTTATCAGCTCATGCGTTAAAGGTAGACACCTTCAGGGCTGTTCAAGGCCAGACTTGATGCAGTGCTGGGTACTCTTGTCTGTAGTAGAGAGGGGGCTGAATAGTCTGAAGCAGAGCAGAGATGGGCTGAATAGTCTGTGTTCTTATGTATATTGCAAAAACGGAAGCAATGCCAGTTGCACAGTATAAAGATGCCGCTGAGCCATGCATACTATGACACAATGTATGGTGGATGATCTGAAGGGATAGATGGTCACCTTGGTTTTCCTCTGGGCTGGTAGCCTAACAGGAATTTCCCTGGCAGGTCCTTGCAGGCAGACACATAGTAGGGAATAAATGTGGGCTTTTCCTTTTTAGTTTTTACCAGGAGCTCCTCCATTTTCTACAAGATGGGGGGGGGGGGGATAAAATAAAAAAACAAATCACTTAATGTAAAGAGACCCTTTGTCAGAAGACCCCCAATTCCAATCCACGCAGGAGAGAACATGTTGAAATAATGAGGATTATAAAAGAAAGCATTAACATTAATGGTTTAAGACATTCATCTCAAACACACAGACACATACAAGCAAACACGCACGCATGAAAAAACGGTTTAATAACATTGAAGTGAATGTGCAAACCTTTCTGTCTCCACCATTACAGTCTTGGAAATACTTGTGGCCGAGGAGGTCTCGTGCAAATGCAGCCATTGGCTGAACGTAACGAGCTGTGATTTCATCCAAATCTTCAAATTCCTACAAAGACGAGAGTGAGGGACAAAATGGGAAAGGGAGTGAAAAAGAAGTATCAAATAAAATGTATATAATAATAATAACTTTATTTATATAGCACCTTTAGAAAACACAGTTTACAAAGTGCTTTGACAGACAAGATAAAAACAGAATACTCAAATCATGAATTTTAAAGGCAATGAAACGTTAATAAACAGTAAAAAAATAAGACAATAGAAAGATGATAAAAAGACATCACATCACATAAAAGCAAGTCTATAAAGATGGGTTTTAAGAAGTGATTTAAAAGAAGTCACTGATTCTGCTAGCCTTATCTCCTCAGGCAGGTCGTCCCAAAGCTGAAGGGCCCTGATAGAAAAGGCACGGTCACCTTTAGTTTTAAGTCTAGACTTTGGAACAGCCAGGAGGGCCCCGCCTGAGGATCTAAGGCTGCGAACTGGCTCATATGGGGTCAACATATCTGTTATGTAGCTTGGAGCCAGACCCAAACTTGCTTTAAAAGTGATCAATAAAATCTTAGTCGATTCTAAACCGAACAGGGAGCCAATGGAGAGAAGCCAGGATTGGGGTGATGCGATGTCGTCAGTTAGAACCAGTAAGAAGCCTAGCTGCTGCGTTCTCAACTAGTTGGAGGTGAGAGTGACTTTTGGTTGATGCCAGAAAGAAGGGAGTTACAGTAGACTAGTCGTGAGAAGATTAGGGCGTGGATTACTTTTTCCAGGCCGTTGTGTGATAGTATTGGTTTGATTCTGGAAATGGTTCTCAGTTGAAGGAAACAGGACTGGACAATTTTTTTAAATTTGTGGTTCCAAGTTTAGGTCAGAGTCAAATAGTACTCCCAAGTTTCTGGCAACGGGCTGCACATTTGCGGACAGAGGACCAAGGCCACTCTCAATAAGACTCATAGAATTTGGGAGACTGAACAATATGATTTCTGATTCTGATTCTGTGCCATCCAACAGTTGATATCATTGAGGCAATCTGCAACAGCAGCGAGGCTGTTTGGGTCACCAGGTCTTAGGGGAAGGTTGCACTTAGGTCTAAAATAATTCAAATTGCACTTTCCCCCAGGTCGGCTGCTAAAAGGAGATCATTGGTTACCTTGAGGAGGGCAGTTTCTGTACTATATAAAGCTCTAAAACCAGACTGAAATTTCTCAAAGATGTTATCATGGCACATAAAAGCTAGAAGCTGAGTTGATACCACTTTCTCTAAAACCTTTGATAAAAATAGAAGTTTAAAAATGGGCCTAAAATTCTTAAGAACAGAGGGATCAAGGTTAGGTTTCTTTAAAAGAGGTTGGACCACAGTATGTTTAAAAACAGAAGGAAAAATGCCTTTCTCCAACGAGCTATTAATAATTGATAAAATACTGGGTCCAATTTTGTCAATAACCTCAAATAAATTTGGTGGGGATAATATTAAGGAATATAATGCACACATGTACTGTATATTGTAAATATGTGGAATTTGAAAAAATATATATAACTAATGACATTTATTGTTTATATCTACATAATATATATCTCAATATCTGTTAGCAGCAATAATTTGTATATTTAAATGTATTTGCTGCAATAACTTTTCTGACCTTCATAATATTCCATTTCAGTATATTAACAGTATGCTGAATTTCCTTGAAGTGCACAGCAACAACGGCTTTTTCCACTTTTCCAATGACTTCGCAATTTCAAGACGCAAATGGGGCTCGAGCATGAGAGCACTTAAGAAATGGAGACCGGATACTCAGCTTTATAACTCAAAAAACATAATTTTGTGTTTATTACCCCTTTAATGATGGGGGCAGTGTGATGCGTGCGAGTGTAGACAGGAACTCTTACGCCATGCCCACCTCAGTGTTGATCCAGAGGGTGTGACCCAGGCTGAAGGCGTTCTCCTTGCCCTCCTCACGTATGTCCACATGTTGATAGATCCCGTCGGCCACCTTCCAGGTGACGGTCAGGTGGTTCTCCCCCTTGCTGCTGGGCCGGATGATGACGTCACCCTGGTCCATGGCCTCCATCATCTTCTCCGCTTGCCTGAAGTTGATGTTGTGGAAGGACGGGTGTGCGATCACCCTTTTGATGTAGGCTGAGTGGGGACAGCAGCACAGAGACAGAAAAGCTTAGTGCTTTCGTGCACAGTTTAAGCCACAGTCCTCCAGGACTGGATGAGATCCCTGCTACAGCCCTATTTGTGAGGGATGAGGAGCAGAAAAGCTGCAGTAAACGTACTGGTGCGCTGCTGTTTCTTTTTCAGCTCCTCCTCCTGTTTCAGGTCCTCCGCCTCTGTGTCAAAGTCATAGTACGTGTCCTTGGGCAGCTTCCACTCGTTGTTCTTGTCCATCAAGTCCGATGTTCGGCAGGTGAGGTCCACGCTGAACTTCTCGATGTCGATCTTCATGATCCGGCAGTGGACAGTCATCCCAACCTGTTGGAATACAGTCAAGGTGGTTACTCCAGCAGTCAAGCTCTTGCTTTCAGTTAGTCTTCAGTCTAACTGTTTTGGTTACAGTTATACGATATGATTGTTTTAGTTACAGGTTTACTGACACAAATAGAAGCCAAGAAAATGTGGTAAAGGTATTTGTGAAAAAGAGCATCAAAACAATAAAACCCCAGATTAACAAAGGATTAAAAAAAAATAGGAACAAGACGGTCAGAATGCCACCTTACTCAGAAAAAACAAGAGTACATTGGTAACAATCAATAGAACAATATAGACAGTGATTGGTGCATACTTTGACTGCACTCTCAAGATCCCTGGGGGAATTACCAGGAAGTAGTCGGAAAGTATCCACCAATCACCATCATTTCATTCGTTGTCATCAAAATACTGTGACTGGTTGGAGGTCCTCTTTGATTGGTCTATGAGTTGGGTGACAACACAACCATCCAATCCCCATGTCATTATCCTCAGGGTAATACAGGGAACTTGTACATGAGCGCTGGGTTGGTGGTGTTACCTTTACTCTCTCCCCATTTAATTATCCTCAGTGTCATACAGGAAACTTCCATGTGAGCGCTGGGCTGGTGGTGTTACCTTTACTCTCTCCTCGGGGTGCTTCACCACTTTGTCGCTCAGGAACTTGGTGGGGATGAAGCCAGTGACACCGTTATCCATGCGCGACCGTACGCCAATGGCCTGGCCGGGACAGGAGCCGCTGTCGAAATGATTCCACACCTATGACGGGAGAGGGAGGAAGAGGAAGACGTCATTCTCACTGGGAGAGGGCATCACTCAAACACTTGTTGCCCATGCTATGTACATTGTCAACAGGGACAACGTACATTGATCAACATTAGAATTTTCATCCGTAGTCCATGGGAAGGTTAAAACTGAAACTGAAGAATAAAGTACTACTGGTGAACACAAACATAGTTTATCATTTCTTTGTACTTTCACACTAAATCACTGTGTTCCAGGACACCATTAATTCAATCAGAAGCATACACCCACACACTGGCTTTCGCCACAGACGTGGTTACCGCGCACATGCAGCCAGGGCCCTGGGCACGGCATTCTCACCTCACTGAGCTCGGGGAAGTTGTCCTGCTGGCAGAAGGGGCACTGCCACAGACCAGTCTCATCATTGCGAATGGCCTGGTCGTAACTCTCCCCCTGGGGGCGCCGGTGAGCTATGCCCGTCACCACACTGGTAATGAGTTTACCTACAGTGGGATGCGCGGAAGTGAAATGTGGAAAGAGAAAACACACTCGGGTCAGCTTGAGCTATTGTTCCCATTACTGAATGTTACACAATCTCTATTCATCAAATGTTTTGGTTGTATGAATAAAGAGATGTTCAACGATAGGGCTTGGTAAAATATGCAATACATCTCGGAATATATGACTGGTCTGATCCATACCATTTTAGGTAATTAACATGAAATGCTACAGGTGATTACCGATGTAGAAGGTCTCGGGCGTCTCCTTGGTGAGCAGGTTAAACACCTCCTCTGTGTTGGGGGGCCGGTAGGCGGCCCTCAGGTCCTTGTACCTGCAGCTCAGCTCGGCGCGGATGTCATACAGGGTAATGCCCTTGTTACCATAGCCCTGAAGCGACAGCACACAGACGGTAAAGATATTACAAAGTTAACATGTTCCAGAATGTTATGAGACAAGGTGGACATAATATCACTGCTTGATAGGCCCAAGGTGACAGTTATGTGGAAAGCACGTGTGGTAGTAGGGTAGTAATAATTGATATTGAGTGAAGGATACAGTTAGCAATCCATGAGTTTCAATACCAAAGCATTTGTCTTGTTGCATTATGCAAACGCTCCACAGCAAACTTGTAGTAAATATCTATACAGAATGGACCTCCAGCTTTTGTGTTTTACAAATGACTTACCTTTACATCAAAAGGAAAATAAATTATTTCCCCATGTGTATCTTTATTTTGTGGCTTAATGAAGACTTTACATAGGAGGGGGGGGTGAGGCTTAAACAGTCTGCAGACATTCAAGACCTCGATATTTCACACCAAGCAAAATGTGTTCTAAACGGTCTTGTTGGCCGATGACTTTTTGGTCTGGCTCCTCCTCCCCGCCTCCCTCACTACTGACCTGTCTCTCCAGCTCCTCAGCGAAGGCATCCAGATCCAGGTCCTTCAGTCTCTCGGGGTTCTCCAGGATCTCCTCCAGCGCCCCGGCGGGATTGGCATCCTCCGCCGACTCGTCGTACTCCAGGGCGTCCACCGCCATCTTACGGGCCCACTCGTATGTCTCTGGGTGCACACGCGACCCGTCCAGAACCTCGATGTAGGAGTCCGTACTGCAAGCAAAAAAGTGCAGATAACATTACTACTCTTCTTTACACCAGACCTCATCATGACCGGGCTTCTCTTCTGCAAACATATTTCTCTGTAACCTCAGAATAAGAGCCTACGTAAGGTCTCTTACAAAAACTACAGCACTTTAACAATATATGGTAATATAGTCTTAAATATGTTCAAATGTGCAATAATTTTAAATGTATATTAATTATCAAGCAACATATTCTAAAATGTAAGGGTTTCACACATTCCCCAGGATGGAAAACATCATGGCCTGATCCCTCCAGTCCAGCCACCAGACACTGACCTGTCTCCCAGAGACGCCGTGTCAATCTTGATGAAGCCGGCGCAGTTGATGAAGACCTTGGGTCCCATGTGGCACATGGTGACCAGCTGGGTCCGGTTCTCCAAGCGAGTGTTGTTCTGCTTCAGGATCTGATTAAGATGCAAACGGGAGATTTTACAGATGCATCCCATAGCAAAAGAAAATCCTGACAGATAAGAGCTAAAGATCCATACTGCCATTCATGACATGAGTGTAGAGGGTGTTTTAAATAGCACTTTTATTAATATTCAAAATGGTTGATTTTAGTAAGCCAACACTGCATTCTCACGTTTGAGACATTAATTTACCCAACAAGTATGACTCTACAAAATGAGGTCATCCTTTAAAAAAAAACCCAGCATAACTCAGCACACTGACATGAATCATGTGCATGCCTCTTAAAACTGTAATATCAACTATGCACACAAGATGCAATGTGTGTGAACCTCATTTTCCAAACTATTTATTTTAAACTAGTTTTTCGGCCACTAGCTGGTTGAGCTGATTAATTAAAATTCTGTAAAAAAACCAGCTTCTGTTCCTGATGGTGCTAGTTCCCTGCTAAAGAGGAGGGTGTAATTATTTTAATATAATTTTGTGTGATACACACGTGTATCTATAAACTCAAGTTTCTTCTACCGGTTGATTGTGTGCAACAAGTCATCAACAATGGTTTTGTGGTGATGCTGATTTCCCATTCAAGTGGCTGCTAAAGTGCAGGGTGTAAGGGTGTGGCAGGGCTCACCTTGAGCAGGTGGGAGCCCTTCCGGGGCCCCAGGCCACAGACGTACTGCACCAGGCTCTGCGTGTAGGGGTGGGAGATGGCCCGGTTCACGTCCACGCCCACCTCGTTCACCCGATTGATGAACTCGCAGTACAGGGCGTTCAGCAGGTCCTCTTTCACCACGTGCTCCTGAGGAAGAGACGCGTGGTCACATGGCGCAGTTTAGGGACCACGGATTACATGCAATGCATACAGACCGACAAATTCACAACACTAATGCAACATCCTGCTGATTCATTACACTTACCCTTACAACCCTGAAACAGACTTACAACTCTTATTCTTAATGAGCAGGAAACGTAATAGTCTCCATTTGGTAAAACGCCATTCTTATCTCAGCCCAACTATGGCACAGGCTAGGCTAACAAGTGTCAAATGGTGAAAACCAAACTTGGCTTTCTGAATAACATTGGCAGCAGCTGTTATGTAGGAAATTGATGAAGGTTAAGGGTTACCTGAAGGGGGTGGAGCTTGAGACACAGGATGTCCTCGTCGCTGCTGCACACCTGGGCGTACTCCACCAGGGGGTCCTGGATCTTCCGGGCCACAGACACCGCCTGGCGCAGGAGGGGCGGGTAGTCCCTGAAGTCCGCCTGGAACAAACACACCAAGGCTTAAACCTGAGCTTGTACGAACGTTTACCTGTCCCAGGAGCTGAGATATTTGGGAGGTGGTTGTCGAGGTTACCTCGGACTTCTTGCTGTTCATGTAGAGCATGGCCAGCTCGTTGTCCACCAGCTCCACCCCTACGGTCGGAAGAGACGCTTCCTGCTCCAGCTCGCTCACCGTGCGCTTGATGTCCTCCATTACCATGTGGGCATCCCTGCGGGCAGAGGGGTAGGGGGGCACGGTTTGGTATGGCCTGGCAGCTCGAGGGGGGGGGACACTAGACATCCCCAGATCCGGCGAGCAGGACGGCAGCTTACCTGTTCTCCCCCGCCACCGCCACCACGTGCGGCTTCTTGCTGATCAGAAACTTCTTCAGGGTTTCAATGTCCTGCAACTGAAGGCACAGAATGAAAGCTTGTGATGTGAGAACATTATAGGAGAGCCGTTACATGTTTATACATCCATTCATGAATATAGTAAAGCAGTACGCAGTCTTTGAGTACCTAGGGTAATGGATTTGATGTTTTTCAATTTTAAACCAGATTGCTGAACTAAACTTTTTTTCGCAAGGTTTCTAAAAAATGATTTCCCCCCCCCCCCCCATAGTTATTTTTTCCCCTCCTAAACAGCATGCTCACTTTACCTTTCTCTCCCTCTCTTCCTCTCTCCAAGCATTCCTCCTTTTCAGGAAGTAGGGTAGCCGCAGGAAGTCCACCACTTCTCCTTCACCATTGATGAGGGAGCAGAATACTGGGGTGTCTCTGTAAAACAAATGCACGTCCCATTTCTCACAAGCAAAACACAGAAAATTCAGGGGGCCGACCTGCACTATGGATCTCTCCATCACTCCAGGAGGGAGCGAGTGAGAGCGAACGACAGAGAGAAACAGTGACGGGCATGATATCTTCTTCCCACAGAGAGGTGGGAACGGGGCTCTACCTGCTGGAGGCGAAGGCCACTCCCAGCACACGGATGCCCTTCCCCTGGCTCTCGTCCATGAGGTCATCGTCCTCCTCCACCTGCTGGTCGGGCCTGTAGGGCGCCACCTTCAGCCAGTTGTACAGCTTGCTGCAGCAGCCCTGCAGAAGAGGAAAGAACCGCTGTAATGCTGTGGACCCTGTCCTACATCAAAACTGTGAGCCGCCAGAGCAACTGAGTGGCTCATTCGGTTAAGGCTGTGGTGTATGGAGGAGCCTTGCGGCCTCCGATTGAATCCGCGGTTGCACACTGAACATTCCAAATTACGGTGGGAATTGTATAGATGTCGGTGCCAAATTAAAAATATAAATACAAAATGTTAGCTGCCAACGCCTAAACATACTTCACTTATATTTGCTGAACAGATTAGAAAAAATATAAAAGTGCTTGCACTCCATTAACATTCACAAAACAAACTTGACATTGCAGCATGACATTGCAATCCAACTATATCTGCATAAGACAATACGTGCAAACACCAACATGTACACATAACGGACATGCTAACAATCCATCTGACCATGTCTAACCATAGCAGATAACCCCTGCTCTCTCCAAAAATCACACAATGTAATGAATCTGCTGTCACAAGAAACATTTGGTTTGTCATTACTGTGGCTTCAGTCGAGCCCAGCCCAGGTTACCTTGACGATGTTCTCCTTGGCCTCGGCAATCAGCTTGTTCTTCAGTTCCTTGGCCATCTGCGGGTACAGGAACTGCTGCAGGGCGCGCTCGATGGCCAGCGTACGCTGCCTGTTCCACTCCTGCACCTGGTGGCTGAACTCGTCTCTGTAGTAGAACTGCTTGATCTCCTCGAAGTAGGTCTGGTCACCCCCGTACCTGCCCGCAAACGGACGTGACCGACATGCGTTAGCTACCAGCGAGGAGCGCTCCGCTGAAACACCATGTTTACACTGCACTCGGACTAATTTTATTTTTTATATCCAATTCGCCCACCCCCACGTTATTTTCATATGCAACACATCGGTTTTGTGATTTTAGACTGACTGCATACTAACAGGCGCAAAATATTTGAGGTTATATCATGAACATGCCATTCGTCTGTACTGCGATATGCTTGGCACAAAAAAGTATGGTACGAGAAATCCAGGTGAACCGAAACTTGTCATGCAAACTGAAATGGATAAATATCATGTTTGGATTCTGTTATAAATTTGAACTTAGCAGATTCCATGGAACTTTTTGCTGTTTACCAAAAACCATTTTTGTATCGGAACAGTAAAAAAAAGATTTCTAATTCAGTTTTAGGTGAAGGAACCAGAACCCTTCTCTCCATTTTTTTTGCAGCTGTTGTGCCAAACATCTCTGCGGCTGCACCCATTGTGCCAAACATCTCTGCGGCTGCACCCATTGTGCCAAACATCTCTGCGGCTGCACCCGTTGTGCCAAACATCTCTGCGGCTGCACCCATTGGATTGAAGCTTTACTCATCTTTCGCACTACAGGCGGTTTGCAGCCCTGTATTTAAGTGTACCCTCGCTCACCCCTTCACTCCCACCAGGTCGATGCAGATGTCTATGGCGAGGAGCCCCTCCTCCTCAGCCTGGCACATCTTCAGGAACTGATCGCCGTTGAGCTCCTTCACTGGCTTGTTCTTCAGGTACTTGAATGAGTAGGCATAATGCGCCTCATCCACGTCCTGGAAAACAGGGGTAAGATGGGTCAAGCCCGCAGAGCCAGCAAAGCTTGTCAACATGCAGGACCACAATGCACTGTAACAACTACGATTAATCAAAAGCACCATTTTTAAATAGGTAAGTACCAAAGAAAACAATCTACTATGTTATTCAGTTGAGATTTATTTATTTATTTTTTTACCTTAAAGCAACAAATTTCTTATATGGCGCATTATATATTTGGTATTGAGACAGAAAAGCTTGCAGTCTTTACAGAAGGCAATATATGAATCTATTACATAACAGACACGTAACTTTAGAACTCCAGCACATGTGCAGAAGTGACATGCTTTACATCATAAAGAAATGTAATTGTTTCCGGTTATAAAATTGTAAAACAAATATGCACGTTTATCTTGAATGAACACTTTATATTACTGACAGCAACACTGAACTTCTCCACTACTGTAAGTTGAGAATGCCTGCCAAGTGACGCAATGTAATGAAGTAATGCAACTTAAATGCAGGAAAAAAGGGTCTCTAAAATACAAAACACAACTCAGCTCATCGCAACGTCAGTCTTAATATTTTCACCATAAACACAAATCCAGAGAAACGAACAGGCTACATCTGCAGGCCCAGGGAGAGGAGAGCTGTACCTTTTTCCCCTTCTTGGTGGGTTTGATGTTGATCTTGGCCCTCTCCTGGAAGGTCTGGCGGAGGACGTGCCTGACCAGCGGCTCACGGGCGATCTGCATGGCCACCATGTAGCGCGTCCCCTCCAGCACTGCCTCGGGGGTGCTGAACTGGCTGCAGGGACACAGAACGGCCCGGGTTAGGACGACACCACCCTAGGGGTGGGAATCGAGAACCGGTTCCCGGTAGGAACCGGTTCCAAGTTGTCCGATTCCTTGGAATCGATCCGTCTTCGGAAATGTGTGTGGACTTCCCTCGGGAGCCTATAAAGCTATAACCAACTAGGCCACAAGAGTAAAACTACAGTGTTTGGATTGGTGGTAGACTAATCTGGCAACGATTGCTTGCTTGCTCACGCACCGATGAGTAGCCTAAGTTTGGAAAGCGGATAACTAACCTAAATTAGCTAAATGATAATCTTCAATCTTTCAATCATCTTCAGCTAATAAGAGGAGCCAGCTTGCCTCCAAAAAACAGTCAGGTAACGTTCAAAATCTCATCTTTCTTCCATGTAAATGTATAGGCTAAATGAGATAGGGGGAGAATGGTGACAGTTGAAACTGTTCTGATAATACAGAAACCAACGCAAACGTTACGGTGCAGCTTTAGGAAACACGCCTAGGAGCGTAACTAACTCATAAGCAAAGTTTGCGATCTTCGTTAGAGAATGAAACTCCTAAATATCCCAATCACAGAGCAGCAGTTAAACAACAATATTTTAGCCACCTTTTTGACATAACGTTAAACTGATAATTTATCCTCTTCTCGCGTCGCGATTTTCCGGTGTCTCTTATTTTCTTTGATGTCTGATATTTTTAAGCATCGTATTGATCAAGCCAAATTACATTAATAATGCCATTTCAATTTACAGAATTATACAATTCTGACTGTTTTATTGGATGCTCTGCCACGCATAAATATAGCAGATAAATATTTTCCATGATATGACTAAGAAATATGAATGAAAAACGAATGCTTTATACTTTCTAAATATTATGTAATTGAATCCATTTTAGATGGCCACCCGATAGTAATAGTAATAGTTGATCTTTTAATAGCCTGGGAGCAAATTATATTTAAGGAATCGATAAAGAATCGGATCGATAAGCAGAATCGATAATGGCATCGGTATCAATAAAATCTAACGATTCCCATCCCTACACCACCCCCTCACTGGCCGAGCCACTGCGCAATTCCTACTGTAATATCTTATTGTAGGGGTTTAATTGTAGTAGTAGGAACAATGCACGGATCACAGCGCATGCCCAATCCACCTTGTTATCTTAAAGGAGACACACCTTATGCAGTACCTACGATCTACCCCTAACAGATTATTAAAGGGATAGTTTAGAATTTGGGACATAATGTCTCAATTACGACTTACCCATGATGTAGTTGATTGATGGAAACCATTTTCAGATAATTCCATGCTGTCCCTTCTTTAGGACATACACATTGCTAATGCTAGCGCAACTCTAAGGTATCGAGTAGCATCCACTACCAAACGCACTTAAACACTCCACAGTGCACCCAAAACAAATAAAATACGACGACAGTCTATCGGGGTTATTTTCAGTGATTATACCATCATTTTTCAAGTCAAACTATCGTTGAATCCTTTACTTTGTGCTCACCTAAATTCTCAGTGGAAGTATGGCGGCGGAGCTAGCTGTAGGCAGATCTGCTGTACTCCACAGTTGCCGACACAATCCGTTTTACCGTAAAGTTACATATTTGGTAGATAACAAGTCAGCTAAACACAAACATGCTACAGAATAACACAGCATATACAAGCAAGCACACTGGCTACCAATTTGCGGGAAACGTTTGACCACTTCCATGACTTCCCAATCGTGGCAACTAGCTAGCTAAATTGAATAGATAGATCACGCATGCAATAATTTATTAGTTACCTGCTCGTCAGTTGTTTTCGGTGCAAAAACAGGTGATGGCACAGCAGTCTCCTTCAGTAGAGGGTGTCCCGACCGTCCTTTTTTGATTTTCACATAGTCATCCTCCGTGAAATGGTCACTACACACTTCACACACTTTTTTGAGTCTCAATTGGTGACATCCATGCGAGCAGTAAGAAGCCACAGCTGTTTTATTTGTTGATCTTCCACTGTAAATCGGTGAAAACTTTGTGGTGCCCATTTTTTTTGCATGATTTTAACAACCTTGAAATACACACCGAAATACCATCTTACCTGAACGTTAGCTAACAATACTACGAGTCTGATTCTTTCACACGCGCGATATTGTTTTTGGCCGGCACGACATACGAAGGCAGAGCTATAGGCTACTTTACGTTACCTACTAAACTCACGCCGTACTCCCACGGAGAATTTAGGTGAGCACAAAGTAAAGGATTCAACGATAGTTTGACTTGAAAAATGATGGTATAATCACTGAAAATAACCCCGATAGACTGTCGTCGTATTTTATTTGCTCTGGGTGCACTGTGGAGTGTTTAAGTGCGTTTGGTAGTGGATGCTACTCGATACCTTAGAGTTGCGCTAGCATTAGCAACGTGTGTATGTCCAAAAGAAGGGACAGCATGGAATTATCTGAAAATGGTTTCCATCAATCAACTACATCATGGGTAAGTCCTAATTGAGACATTATGTCCAAAATTCCGAACTATCCCTTTAACATTAATGTGAGCTTCCTCTGGGGCGTACGAAAGCGTCCCCTCTAGGGCAGGGGTGCCCAGTACCCCACCTGCACACGTAGTCCTTGGCCAGCTCCACGGGCTCGGCCGGAAACTGCTCCGTCTCGTGCCGCTGGTAGCTGTCACGCAGATTCTCTCCAAACTGCTCCGGGGTCAGACCAAATTTCTTCGCAAGCCCGTCTGAATAGAGGCAAAATAATTAATCATGAGCAAATTATCACAAATGGAAGACAGATGCAAGCGCGCAAAGACACTGCCACAATTATTCTACCGCTTTTCTCCGAGCCAAGCCACTTGGAGAAAGCGCAAGTACTTTAGTATGTATTTGAAGTGTTAAATGCCTGTCTTTGGGAGAGAGAAACACACACACAGAAAATGCTCCCCAGCTACATTAATGACAAGGTTTCAGTCCCACGGGGATCTTCATCAGGCCTATCCCCAGTGGGATCAATAGGTTGTAATTACATTAATTGGGAAGCACTTTAATTGCGTGAACATTTCTCTTTTCTAATTATTTATTTCTGCTCATCACAAATCAAGATGGCTGTATGTGCGACTGTTAATAACTCATTAAATGCCTAACGAACGCAGCTTTGAGAGGCACTCACCCAGCCCGGCAGTCTGACAGATACTGTACATGTCCCTGCGAGACGCCAGCTTTAGATCAGGCCCTTTCTGTTCTTCCTCCTCTTCCTCTTCCTCCAGCTCTGCTTCCTGTTCTCCTGTGCGGGAGAAAGACGCCCGTCACTCACCCTTGTGTGGGAGGAGTCTCTGCCGTGATGGCAGAAATGACACAGGGCAGAAAACGCCAGAGTGGACGAAGGGCGTTTAACCACCATGCTGAAAGCGGCTGAGAGTCCTACCATCCTCCTCGGAGACTTCCTTGATCTTCTTCAGCTTCTTTTTGTGGGCTTTGGCTGCGTTCTGCATCTTGGGGATGTCCCGGCCGTAGTAAAGCAGGAAGTGGTTGTACACGTCGCTCAGCTCGTCGATAGACTGGACATCCTTCAGTCTGCCAGGGTCAGAGGACAGAAATCACTTCAAGGAAAAATGAACCATGTGTAGTTGAATTCGTGTGTCATCAAGTACGTTTATTACGTACTTATTACGGGTTATGTTTCCCCCATTCCGTCTGCTTGTCTGTCTTTTAGCAGGAAATCTCCAAAAGTTATGAACGGATTTGCATGAAACTTTGTGGAGAGCTTGGTCATGGGACAAGGAAAAACGTGAACTTTTCATACCGATTGGCCAAAGGGGGGCATAGCAGTGGGTGTGGCTTTTCACAAAAAGACGTATCAATTTTCTTGACTGACAGAGGATAAGTACCTGCACTCTGTTCATGTAACGGAGAACATGAATGTCAATATACATGTACTTCTGGCACAACACAGGATTGGGGTTTTTCATTTTATCATTTGTAATCGCTGGAGATCACTTGGCAAGTGAGGGCCTAAATGTATTGTGCTCAGGGTGTGTTCTTCATCTGCAAATAGCAATACACTTTTGGGTGATTATTTTTAATGCCATGGGACAGACGCATCAATTAAATTTCAAGGTAAGCTGTGCAATATCACTCAGCTTGGACACGTTCCAGCCTGGCCGTACCTCTCCATGTCAGCAGTGTCCAGTGGCCGGACGCCATCGGCAAGAGGCTTGTCAGGGTCGGCAGAGATCTGCTCGAACTGAAAGGCCTGCATCTTTTGGAAGAGGCGGGACAGGTTCTGTTTGCGGGTCTTCAGCTGGGTCCACTGTGGAAAGGCATAAAGACAACATAAGTGTCAGGTTTCTGTTAAATGACACTAAAGAAAAACACCAACGAAATGTTCCCTCACACTAGGGCACGTTCGGTTCATAAAGACAGAACGCTAAAATGTAGCTTATGAAAATACCTTCTCATCCCACTGCCAGACTTTCCAAAGATCGTTGATGTTGAGCTCCGGCTCTACATACTCCTTCCTGTAGAACGCTATAAATGGAACCTGTAGAAACCACACGAACAAAAGAACTGGAATAGTGTGGCGCACTTTAAGAGCTGAAGAAAAACATGACAAAGGCCACAGATGGCTGTGGTTGCAAAAATGTTTGGAAGAGACAATGGCTGCGTTCCACACCACACACATACTTTCTAATCAATTGATGAAGAGGCCACTTGGAACAACATTTTGCTAACATCGACAAAAGGAGAATCAACACACACCCTGGGGGAGGCACAAAGCCATCTTTTGGCAACAGAGCAGTGTTATCCATTAAGGCCATTTCATTGTTGCCAAAAAACGTATGCAGGCGGACGTCCGCAGGGTCCACGCGGACATAAATGACTTATAGTGGACCCTGAGCAGACGTCCACCGAGGCAGTCCGCGCAGCAGTCGTTTTTTTGCCTGCATGGAATGGTCACCTACACGCGTACTTTCTTCACACCCTAATCTTCTATGAACTACACCATTGTTGTTTTCAATTTTTTATTTTTTTAAATTTAACCTTTATTTTACCAGGGAGTCACTTGAGATCAAAGATCTCTTTTTTGAGCAAGACCTGGCCAAAAATGGCAACATTTAAAAAAAGTAATGATTAATAAAAATGATTTTTATTTGAATTTTTTTTTTTTTTTAAGCGGAGAGGGCTGGTACGTTTCAAGGACGCTCGACTAAGAAAGGCAAAAATCTGCGGACTGTCCACCGGACTGCCCGATCATTCAACGTAAATGTCTGCTCCCTGTTTTCAATACTCTAAGCACCTTTATGGCCTGGGGTCATGGTCTAGTCAGAAAATACAACAGTTTTGGACTCATAATTAATTTCTAATTCAATTTTTTAAATATTGACTTTGAATGTGATTAATGAACTTCACTCAAATTAGTTTGGCAAGTACACTTCACATTTTAAGACCTGCAAATAGCAACACCCTATTCTACAAATATTACAAAGCATTCAATTACTGTAAAAACATTTTGTCATTTTGTGCGGATTTTAGCAAATGTAATGTATACAAAGTAGTTATTTTAAGGTAATATCTTAAAGGGGCAGTTCCCCCAAAAATCTAATTGTGCTATGTTTCTACATAACCAGAATGCTATCTATCCATCCAGGGAGTTTCGCTGAGAACTCGTGAGTTGTCGATATCCGCTGCAGCTCACTGTGATATCACCCTGAGAGAACGGCCTTCAACGTGTCCAAAGTGTGCGGTGCTCAACACACAAAAAATGTACATTCGAAAAAATGTATAGTAATGTTTCTTCCCAAATGACACTGTTACTCACAAACATTCACAGACCTTGTTATGCACGTTTCATTCGAAAACTACTTTCCAACGAAGTACACCAACTGTGTATCCGAGCAAAGTATGAACCAACGGACGCCAGTATTCTAGGTCACACTGTTGACATAAGCCCCAGAATACTGGTGTGCTTTGGTAGATAGCACTCCAGGTATGTAGAAGCTTTTTTAGAACTGCCCCTTTAACAATGGAAATTTAGAAGGGAGTTTTAACCGTACAACTGCTCCTATACTTACGATGCCACCACCGTCAGCATCAACTTTCCTCATTAAAAAAATAAATAAATACATGCCTTGCATAGGATTCCCACCTCAAAGTGTTGGTTCCTCATAAAGTTCAGAGCCTCCTTGATCTTTTGGATGGTGCTTGGCCCTTTTCTGCTAAAGTTGCTGGTCGTCCCTCTGTCCAGGTAGTCTGTACTTTCCTGAAACAAGAGCACAAGTGACTTCAGACATCCACGGAGGACTCAGAAACTGTTGCCACTCCCACAGATGCGCAGGGGAATTACAAAAGAGCAGCCCTGTGAAACTGGAAAATGTTCTGCTGGCTGCTCCATTTTGTCTCACAGTAAGATACAGACAGGAGTGTTGCAGACAGCAATTCAGACAGCAGAAGAAAAAGATAGCATTCCCTTTTTATTCTGCTTGTATTGAAACTTAGGTATGGCACCATCATCAGGCTGGGACATGGACTTTCCCATTTCATACAATCTGTAATGGATTATATACGTACAAGTGTTAGTGTAGCTGCAGCCTTCAAACAAGGCGATAAGAAGCCACAGAAACAAATTTGGACACAGGCAATTCAGTACCTGCATGGAGATGGTGGGAGTGGAGAAAGCGTTCCTGTAGATCCAGTCCGCCTCTTCCTCCAGTTCCTCATCCTCTGCGGGTTTCACTGGGATGGAGCGCAGCTGAAAATGGCAACAGGCATACTCTTTGAAGGTACAGCGCCACAGGTGGGAGTGAACTCAGCAAAGTAGACATTTGTCAGTATGCAATGTCATATACTTGTCATATCGCCCAGGGCACGCACACGCACACGCACAAACCTGGAACCTCTCCGGCATGTCTGTGGAGCGGATCTCGTTGTCCTGGTCCGTCATGTGGCTGCTCTCCAGCTCGCTGGGCTCGTAAATCTCAAAGATACTGCGCCTGCCCACACGCTTCTTTGTCTGCTTCTTGGGCCTGTCCCAGGACTCTTCGTCTGGATCCTCCTCCTCCTCCTCTGCGTGATCGTACGCCTCCGTGTCAAACTCGGCAAAGTCAAAGTCCCCGCCGAAAATCTCCTGGGCCTCCTGCAGGGCCCTGTGAGGACAGACCGTCTGTGCTGAAGACTGCTCATAAGAAAATGCACCAGAGGCGTTTGAGGACACGTTTTGCGTACTCAAATGAGAATCCCTGGCAAACTTACGCGTCTGTGTATCCTGGGAGCTTCTTCCCCCATTTGGGTTTCCTCAAAGGCTGCCCGTCATCATCCACAATGAAGTCATCAATATCTGAAGATTACACACACACACACACACACACACACACACACACACACACACACACACACACACACACACACACACACACACACACACACACATTAATACTAATAGACTCATTAAGATTCCTTGATTCATTATTGGCAAAGTCATGGAGAAGGCTACGGTCAGAGGTTGCACTGGCTTTCAGAAATCTTGCATTTTCAGAATGCAGGCCATGAAGACCTGAAGCCAATTTCGCCTGAGTGTAAAACAAACTGACATTAATAGCAATTCATAAACCAGATAGTTGATGCAATTCAAGAGAATTGACGCATCAATTCAACGTGGCAATTACAGTACAAAACACACTTCACTAATACTTGCCGTCTCGGTCCACAACGGATTTAATGCTGTTAATGCTCGACTGCGGTAAAAGTAGCCAAAAAGTGACATTTTGGGTCATTCAGCTGCATGTTGTTTGGGTTGCCAAGTATTCTGTAATAAGATATCCGTTTTAATGAGGCAGCTAGCCAACTCTTGTGCAGGTGCTTAATGTATCGGATTCCCCTGCCGTTGCCCAATGTTCAGGTTTCGTCGGATTGGGTGAGCTCATTTCATGTGTATGTTCACACTCAAACGCGTATTGCGTGCGAAATCGACTCAATCAATAATGTTGTTCTTGCTGCACGTGACCAAAATATCATATTTTGTACACATTATGCATTTAGGATAAGTTAAAAGTGAACCATGACAATCAATCAATTTCCTAGCTGATTAGCCTATACACTCAGAATATTTCAAATCTACACAGGTTTTGGGAATCAATAGTTTCAATACAAAACTGAATTGATCAATATACTTGTGTATTTTTAAATGCAGTGAACATCTTTCAGTGTCATTTCATTGTTTGTGCGTGAAAATCCAAAATACTGTGTTAAGGCAACCTTTGTACGAGGTTGTCGAGCACCACTTCCTTACCAGACTCTTCCTCGTCCTCTTCCTCATCATCCCTGTGGTGTAGGGGCATGTCCACGGCCTCCCCATCTTCAACACCCCCATCACCAGTGAAGATCTCGTCCGCAATCAGGTCCTTCTCGTGGGCTTCCCTGCCATCATCATCGTCTTCGTCTTCATCATCAGCCATGTTTCGCACACGGCTGAATTTTTTCTGTTGTGGTGGGGAAAAAATATTTACTAGTGATGCAAATATTAATCCAACACAGCATAAATGAGTCTCTGTTCAAAATGAAAATCAAACAGATTAATTCTGAAGAGGTAACCAGTGACAAGACTCTGGCTAAGCATTCAGCTGCTAAGTTTTGGCAACAATGTTCCAATCGTTGCCCTAACTAAATAATTGAATACTAGCGCTGCTGCAGTGTTCATAGTCATTTAATGTTACCCGCGAAGTTGCACGCACAATGTGCGACCTGCATGGGAGTCTTTGTTTGTGCGTTGCACTGGGATGTATATGGGACTAGCGGGCAATATCATGCTGAAAATACATTTATTGATTTTTTAATCTTTATTTATGCATAGAATTCCATAGGCTATGTTCTAATGCAGTGGGAATAAAATTTTACACAAAACTTTGAATTGTCTGCGGTCGCATTCATGTTCCCTACTGTTACCTCTACTTATCACCAAAAACGACTTGCCGTTAGTATTATCGCATTTTCGGTTTTGTTTATTACAAGGTCAATAGCATGTGCACCCCTTAGCCCAGGACATCCGGAGCTTTAGACCTGAATCATTTTTTATTCAACCCCAAAACTTTTTGACGTTTGGGAAATATTTTAAACTGTTGTTGATTGGCTGTGTGGAGAAATCTCTCTCCTTGCTGGCCTCAGTGGTGCACCCCTCCTCCTCTGAGCACATGTGAAGTGAGTGAGTGACAGCACTGGCAGACAGACGTAGCCTCCCTTTTATTGTGTTGAGGCCACCATATTAATCAGTCAAATAAAGAAATCCATCAAACATGGATATTCTGGGCTTTTTAAAAAAATATTTATTTTAAAGAAAGCACGCAGGAAAAGGTGACCCACCAGTCCGATTAGGATGAGATGTCTATACAGCCCCTAGGCAGCTCTCACTTCAAACGCAGCTAGCGTTATGGGGGGATAAAATTATATTGTGACTCATCGAAAATCACGGTATTGGGTTGTACGGTTAACATACTGTGACATTTTCATATCGTTGCACCCCTAATTCAGACAAGATCCTTTTCAACAGCGTCCACTCAGTGCTATTAGAGCTTGATAAGAAAAAAAGGAAACCTTGAAGTTGCATGGCTACTTGTTTTTTTCAACAAAACTTGACAAGTTACTTCCTTTTAAGACAGCAAAGCACAATGCATTTAAACTCATCTAGTCACCATGGTGAAACTAAACTGATCAATCACCAGAAGCTCTGATATTTACCCTCTTAACTTTCACGCCCAAGTTCTCCTCAATAAGATCAATGTCATCATCATCCAAGCGATAGTCATAGCCTGGAGAGCAAATAACAGTTATACACTCTTGATACCAAGTGCAGAGTTAAATCAAGGATGTTCCAATTCAAAACATGACAGTTTGGGCCTCAACCCTAAAATTGTAATTTCTTATTTGGCTAAATACTCATCAAAAGAATTCAAGAAATGAGAAAATTATAACAATATTACCTGGTTATAAACAAGATAAAAACATTTAAATGTATACATTCGTATGTATAATCTTGGGATGACAGATCAAACAATGAGCCAAGAGATGGGAGCTGGGAGGAGCGGCACTTACTGCGCTTCTTCTTACGATGCCCAATCTCTTCCCCCGAGTCACTGGCAGCTCCCCTGCTTCCCTCCACATCATCCTCCTCCTCCTCATCATCATCCACATCGTCATCAATCAACCCCAGTAGGTTTCCATGCTCGTCCTGGTCCTCTGTGTTCTCCTCTTCCTCCTCCTCATCTAGGAGGCACAATAAATTCATTAGCCACGTTGTTTACACGCTGCAGCTATCCTATTGACCAGCCTGTCTCAACTTATGACAACATACTTGAATCAAGTCTTTTAACAACTGTATTAACTGAGTCTGAAAACAATGTCTATGCAGACTTGAATTTCACCGTTTACTTTAAAATGCCGTTTTGCTGATCTGTCGCTTACCATCATCTTCCATAATCTTTGGTTTCTTTTTGGGTTGCACCTCCTCCCTCTCCTCGAATTCCTCCTCGGACTCCTCTGCCTCGCTTTCGATGAAGTCGGACATGTTGGTAGGGTCTTTTAAAAACCCAACCCTAAAACAAAAAAAATATATTAGCATCCGATAACAGTAGCACGTCGTATTACTGCTATTTAACACTCCCGATTCAGTAACAATAATACGACGTTATTTAGTTAAAAAAATACGTTGGATGGAAAGGGTAGTGCCTATCAACACAGTCTACCACTATAACGTTTCAGGTACATTTCGTCATTAGTATGAAGCCAGATGTAGGCAGTGGTGACATGTCACCGTAATCATGTAGATAGATAGGCCACTAACTGCATGGTTACTTGAGAAACATGAAAACAATGGAGTGCGCTTTACTGGTGATGCTTACAGCTTCGTCGATAATGCAGACACATTCCATGTAAAATACCCAATTTCACATAACTAGAAATGACATCACTGCGTGGTCCAGAGATGACTGATGATCGATTGCACACGCGCCAGATAACGCTACGTTAGCTCATCTAACTACTGAATTTCATTAGTTAGCATTAGCTTGCGAACTAACAAAGTAACCAGCATCGACAGAGCTATCTGGTTAACCAGTGCTCACGAAATACGTCATTGCCTAGAAAAATGCAACTAGTTAGCAGTGTAACTTAGCTATTGTAACGTTCGCTACCGTTATATTTAACGTGTAGATAACCAACTAACGTTAGCTGGTTTACAAACATGCCTCTCCCAGATTCACGTTAACGTCTTTACGTTACTTGGCTTGGCCTGGCCTGGCCTTGCACCATAACGTTACTAAAACTAAATAAATTCAATTAAACCATCGATACTGCTAGCTATTGTTAGCTAGTCAGCTAGCTAGCCAATTTGCTAATGTTAGCGTGCTGGTTTCCCAACCAAAGGCCTTATGCGTCAACGATGCTACACCGCAATATCGTGTCGGCTGACATCCGAACACGAACAACTGCAATGTACATTTATGCGAGACACAGAACAAAACATCAAGGCCCGTTGCATAAGCCAACCGACCAGTTAAACAACAAGCACCGCAAAGCTCACGGCTTAAATAAAGAGAAAAACAAACATGATAACTTACATAGCTAATCGAAATATTCACTGCTGTAACGTTACTTACAGCAACACGATTTAGAAACACTTTAAACTTGAACAGTTACCTGTTGGCGTACAGCTAGTTCTCCGATTAGAAATCAAACGAAAGCCTAAAATATTAACGAACATACACAGTCCCCGCAAATAAAAGTAGCTCTACATAAAAAAATGGCTGCGACAGTGCGAAGTTCAGTGATAATAATTCCGGGATACAGAGATGGAACTTCCGGTCTATTTAGTGATCCCACCTACTGGATATTTATATAAACGCCGTGTCTTGTACTAGGAACGACGACTGTCATATTACATAAAGAACGCTTACAAAATCGCGGTTTAAAATAAGCAAAAGTGAATTTATTTTCACCTAATTTCGTTTAATGATTCACTTGACTGTTCATCCCAGCTCGTGTTAATTTAATTGTAACTACCATGCCAAGCCAGCAGACGGCGCTATTGTCATAAAACACGTTTTTCTTTTACACCCGAGGGTCTTTGATGACGTAGCGGATTTAGCGATTCATTGATTTTACTGTACGGGTGTGAGTTGGGTGCTGTAATGGATCATTGTACAACTTCGGCACACATACTTTTAAATACAGTCCTCATTTTGTGGTTATGTGCGCGAGCATTTGGAACTGAACTTGGTTTTGTGACTTGCGGATCAGTCGTCAAATTACTAAATGTTAGACACAATGTGAGATTACATTCTCACGATGTCCGATATGGTTCTGGTAAGTGCAAATACAAACTGTTTTTACAGAGCTCAACTAGGTCGCTGACTAAATAAATGAACGAACGTTAGAATGACACGTTCCGCCTTGTAACTTCTAATTTGATATGATGCTAGCTAAATGAGACAGACAGAGCGTACTGACATTCCAGCATTCAATTTACTGAAAGCTTAACTAGCTAGCAAGATATGCAGCTAATTCGTTAGCATAATTTGCTAGTTTATCCCATCTAGCCTTTAACTACTTGTTGTTTTACCTATTCAGAATTGAATGAGATGCAACGTTAGTAAGTTTAATTAGCTAACAACATAGTCAAATATTGTACCCAGTAACTTGTTTACACTAACATAATTTATCAAAGTGCATAAAGTTACTTGGTACACTACAACTGACTTAAATATGTTAGTTCCACCAGTTGGCTTTCCATAATGGCGAGACGTAAAACCTGTGTTGTATGTTATTGTCAGGTAGCGGTCAGCAGTCGGTGACCGGAGTGACCACAGTGGAAGATAGCAACAGCTACTGGAGCGTGCGAGGCACAAGTACTGCCTTGTGCCAGCGTGGGACCCCAGTCACATGCGGCCAGACCATTCGACTCACTCACGTCAACACCGGCCGCAATCTGCACAGCCACTATTTCGCCTCACCGCTCTCTTCCAATCAGGTGTGGACGTTTTGACATGCATTGCGTGTTGCTGTCAGTATATACTGCAATCACTATTTTGCAGTGCAGCCATGTTAGTCTTTTTAAATCATTCATAGATAATGAAGAAGAAAAAAAATAAAGTTCGGAAACGTTATTTCGGTCGATTATTCCTCCCCTTTAATAATACCAATTGGTATTGTATTTTATATCGCTGGAAAGCCTGATTAGTCACCTTTACAACGAGGTACAACTTGTAAGGATCATGCATTCGTGGAATGAGCAACACAGCTAACCGTGTGGGTAGCGGCCCAAAAAAATGTGCCAAAATCCCCTGCAATATTCTTCTGTTGGTATTCACTCGTTTTGAGTTGCTTGGTGGATTGGATGATTGCACTCTCCCACAATAATAAGGAAAAAACAACACATATTGGCCATTTTTACACTTTATTCATTTTACACTGTCAGGGACCTCAGTAGCGTGTGGAAGATCCATACGCAGTCACAACAGCTTGGCACCTCCTCCTCATGCTGGTCACCAGCCTGGTCACACACTGCTGTGGGATGTCATCCCATTCCTCAACCAGGATTTGCCGCAAGTCAGCCAACATGGTTGCGTTGGTCACTCTGGCACGTACAGCACGCCCAAGCTGATCCCACAGGTGTTCAATTGGGTTGAGGTCTGGACTCACGGCAGGCCATTCCATCCTCTCCACTCCCAAATTCTGGAGATACTCTGTGATAATCCTGGCTCTGTGGGGGCGAGCGTTGTCATCCTGGAGGATGGAGTTAGGTCCCAGATTCTGGAGATATGGGATCGCCACTGGCTCCAGAATCTCATTCCGATATCTCACTGCATTGAGATTGCCTTCAATGATGACAAGTTCTGTTTTGCCTGTGAGAGAGATACCGCCCCACACCATGACACTGCCCCCATTGAAAGGTGTCACGCGATCTGTGCAGCAATCTGCATAGCGTTCTCCACGCCGTCTCCATACTTTGATCCTGACATCCAGCTTCCGCAGACAGAACCTTGATTCATCACTGAACATGACGTTGCCCCACATTCTTAGGTTCCACTGTCGGTGCCGTCGACACCAGCGCAAACGGGCCTGACGGTGAAGGGCAGTCATTGCAGGCTTACACACCTGTGACTGGCATACACCTGCCAGCACTTGAAGCTCAAAACGAGAGTGAATACCAACAGAAGAATATTGCAGGGGATTTTGGCACATTTTTTTGGGCCGCTACCCACACGGTTAGCTGTGTTGCTCATTCCACGAATGCATGATCCTTACAAGTTGTACCTCGTTGTAAAGGTGACTAATCAGGCTTTACAACGATATAAAATACAATACCAATTGGTATTATTAAAGGGGAGGAATAATCGACCGAAATAACGTTTCCAAACTTTTTTTGAGGAGTTTAGTTCCAAAGATCATACACTTCCAGCTTGTAGAATAGGCATCTAGTGTCATATTCAGCCTGGTAAATAACTACAAACAGAGGAGCAAAAAATTCCAGGCAGAACTAACTCTCTTAAGGTTATTTTTACATTGATGGGCAACCTTTCACATCAGGTTCCTCTAGTAAATTTACATGGAATTGCATGGAAACTGCATGGAATTTGAAGGGTAATTTGCAGATTAACCATTCCGTTTCAAACTGAACTGCATTTCTTTTTGAATGAAACAGTCAAATGAAGTAGTTGTGATAGTGCCGTTTGGCTGGTGATACACAAAGCCAGCAGCCCCAGATGGGAACTGTTGGAAGCGAATAGACAGATTAGCCAGGGGATCCATCTGTCAATATTCCACATGTTTAATCTTGAAGACATGTAGAGTGTCCCTGAGTCAGTCTGAGATGTGAAGTGCATGTGGGGAAGCCTTGCGCCCAGACCCTGAGACATATCGGTAATGAGATAGCATTACATTACATTTACATTACATCAGATAGCAATGACTAAAACATCCAGGAAGTGGGCCTTTGAGCTTAACACATTAACGTACCTGGTAGATACTTATTTATGCTAACACATTACCAAACCCAGTTGGTACCTGGCTGCTAATGTAACACAGGTCTAATGTAACACGGCTCCCACTCTACATGCAGGCTACCTGTGATGTGAATATTCATGATAGGATAGTAACAAAACTAGAACACAGCAGTGGCATAGTTATGCATTTTCCTCATGAAGTCATTTTGATTGTTATGATAAATAATAAGTAAGAGGAGTTGGACCTGAAAGAGAAAAGAGTCATTGTATGCAACACAATGCTTTAAAGGCATTTGAACAGTTATAAAGTATAGTGCTTGGCTAGAGGTAATACATTTTTAATAACTCTTGTCTTTACCCATTAATATTTAATAGTAGACAGTCTTAAACTAATTGTAATCATCAATCCTTACGTTCTGGAGTGTTCGATTGGTTGTTCTTACAGATACACTGATAGGACATTTTGTGACTGGAGGAGATGTGACATGGAAGGTCTGAGTGATAATAAATTGCTAATTGAGTTGGGCACTCCCTAGTCTCCAGTAGTCATTCGGTGTATGACTAACATTAGAATGCATTTTCATATACCATCTGAACGCTCATACCTTTGCACTAATAATTGAACATATTTACTGGGGCTCATGTGATACAAAAGGGAATCAGGCATTGAAGAACACACTTTCTGTATCCTCTTAAGCCAGTGTTTTATGGTGCTTTGCAATTAGCATTGAGCTGAAGGATTTATGATATTTAATTGGCAATAAAGTATTCAAATTTATGTGGGATGCACTCCTTCTAAATTATGAAGTGGAGGAGTATTTAGTTACCTGTATGTATAAACGTGACTGTAAGGCTTGCATCTGTTGTGCTTGTGCCACAGGAAGTGAGTGCGTTTGGAGAGGAAGGTGAAGGGGACTCCCTGGATGAGTGGACGGTGCTGTGCGGGGGGGCTGTGTGGGAGCGGGAGGAGTCGGTGAGGTTCCAGCATGCCGCCACAGAGGGGCTCCTGTCCGTCACGGGTGAGCAGTACGGCCGGCCCATCCATGGCCAGTGTGAGGTACACGCCATGCCCACTGCCAATCAGCACAATTACTGGAGAGCCATGGAGGGGGTCTTCATGAAGCCAAGCGAGACCCCTGGTGCCAGGGACAACGGCAGCCCCATCCACACCGAGTTTTGACGATTCTCCTTTCTCCCGGTAAAGCTACGCACAAGTGCCACAAGGTCTGGGTTGTCTGGACAGTCAAGAGCCCTGACCTGTGTAAAAAAAAAAAAAAAACAAGTACGTGAGTGAGACCTGCCAAATCTCACTGGCAAATCAATCAGTGAATTCATTCAACCCTGCCGTCATGCTGTCTGTTTACTGTACACGATAGAGTCAAGATATTGAGCTGGTAGCAGCACCCAGATCTTAAAACTTTATGCATGTGTTCAGGTATACAGTACCAGTCAAAAGTTTGGACACACCTACTCATATAAGGTTTTTTTCCATTATTTTTACTGTTTTCCACATTTTAGAATAGTAAAGACATCAAAACTATGAGATAACACAAATTAAATTATGCAAAAACCAAAAAAGTGTTAAATAAAAAAAGTCTTATATTTTAGATTCTTCAAAGTAGCCACCCTTTGCCTTGATAACGGTTTTGCACATTCTTGCCATTCTCTCAAACAACTTCTGTGGTAAACAGGTATTCCACAGGTAAACAGGTGATGTCATCATGATTCTGTATAAAAGGATATCAAAAGCATTTGAATGGATCTCTATCGGAATTGGGGGGTGGGACTAGATTAAGCTGTAAATTACACGGGAATAGTATGGAACACATGGTTGGCTAAATGGCTGTAAGTCAACAAGGGTCTGAGGTATCAAACAAGCCTTAAACCATCACTCTGCTGCCAGAAATACAGTAGATATGGATGGATAACTTGAAGGGTTTCTTCTCCTGACTTATTTTTTCCATAGAGTTCAATAGGAAAATGTGTCAGGAGAAACAACCCTTCAAGTGATCCATCCATATCTACTGCATATCTGGCAGCAGAGTGATGGTTTGAGGCTCGTTTGATACCTCAGACCCTTGTTGACTTACAGCCATTTAGCCAACCATGGGTTCCATACTATTCCCGTGTAATTTACAGCTTAATCTAGTCCCACCCCCCAATTCCCATAGAGATCCATTCAAATGCAGAGAGGTTATAGTATTGCTTCTAAGAGTACCTGGAAATAAGATATCAGGAGTCTTTTGATATCCTTTTATACAGAATCATGATGGCATCACCTGTTTACCTGTTTACCACAGAAGTTGTTTGAGAGAATGGCAAGAATGTGCAAAGCCGTTATCAAGGCAAAGGGTGGCTACTTTGAAGAATCTAAAATATAAGACTTTTTTATTTGTTTAACACTTTTTTGGTTTTTGCATAATTTAATTTGTGTTATCTCATAGTTTTGATGTCTTTACTATTCCAAAATGTGGAAAACAGTAAAAATAACGGAAAAAAACAACCTTCTATGAGTAGGTGTGTCCAAACTTTTGACTGGTACTATATATATATATATATATATATACACAGTGCCCTCCACAATTATTGGCACCCCTGGTAAAGATGAGTAAAAAGGGTTATAAAAAATTCACCGTTTGGTGAATTAGCTTAATCTCACACTGAAAAAATTTAAAAAATCCAACCTTTAATTGAAGTAAATTTATTCTGAGAAAAACAAAATCCCTCATCAAGAAATAACTTTTAACAAAACCACGTGTGTCACAATTATTGGCATCCCTGCATTTAATACTTTGTAAAACCTCCCTTTGCCAATAAAACAGCACAGAGTCTTCTCCCATAACATCTAATAAGGTTGGAGAATACAGAGCAAGGAATCTGAGACCATTCCTCTTTACAGAATCTCTCCAGATCAGTCCTAGGTCCTCTCTTGTGCACTCTCCTTCAGCTCAGCCCACAGGTTTTCAATGGGGTTTAGGTCAGGGGACTGAGATGGCCAAGGCAGAAGTTTGATTTTGTGTTCAGTTAACAATTTTTGTGTTGATTTGGACGTATGTTTTGGATCATTGTCCTGCTGGAAGATCCAACGATGACCCAGTTTTAGTTTCCTGGCAGAGGCAGCCAGATTCAGTTTTAAAATTTCCTGGTATTTCATTGAGTTCATGATGCCATGTACCCTAACAAGGTTCCCAGGGCCTTTGGAGGAAATACAGCCCCACAACATCACAGAACCTCAGTGGGGATCAGGTTATTTTCGGTATAGCCATCCATTTTTTTACGCCAAGCCCACCTTGAGTGTTGGTTGCCGAAAAGCTCAATTTTCGTTTCATCTGACCATAGAACACAGTTCCAGTCAACGTTCCAGTAGCCTTTAGCAAACTCCAGGCGCTTACGTTTGTGGTGAAATGACAGGAAAGGCTTTTTTCTGGCACGCCATCCAAATAATTTGTTGGCATGGAGGTGATGTCTAATGGTAGTTTTCGAGACTTTATGACCCCAAGATGCTCCTTTCTTCTGTAATGCTCCAACAGTGATCCTTGGGGATTTTCTAGCCTCTCTTACCATCCTCCTCACTGTGCGTGGGGGCAAAATAAACTTGGGTCCTCTTCCAGGCAAGTTTGTAACAGTTCCAGTTGCTTTGAAATTTTAAAGTATTGCCCTAATGGTAGATATGGGCATTTTCAGGTGAGTGTTTATAGCCATTCCCTGACTTATGAAGCTCAACACACTTTTACCTCATTTGATTTGTGTGTTCTCTTATCTTTCCCATGTTGATGTATGAATAAGGGAATATGGCCTCTGTGTCACCTCATATTTATGCCCCAGTGAAACAGGAAGTCATGGATTACTGCTTGAAAGTTCCTAAACACTCTGATCAACTTTAAAAAGTAAAATATAAATGGAAAAATGCCTCAGTTACATTTTGTTCATAAGAATTTCTAGGGGTGCCAATAATTGTGGCACATGTGGTTTTGTAAAAAATAATTATTTCTTGGAGGGATTTTTTTTTCCCTCTGAATAAATTTACTTCAATTAAAGGTTGGATTTTTCTCATTTTTTCAGTGTGACATTAAGCTAATTCACCAAACGGTGAATTTGTTATAACCCTTTTTACTCATCTTTACCAGGGGTGCCAATAATAGTGGAGGGCACTGTGTGTGTGTATATATATATATATATATGTTTATACACACACACACACACACACACACACACGTAGGTGTGTGTGTGTGTGTGTGTGTGTGTGTGTGTGTGTGTGTGTGTGTGTGTGTGTGTGTGTGTGTGTGTGTGGGTGTGGGTGTGTGTCCTTCACAACTGCTTCATCATATTATTCAGGTCCAGAATTCATTATGGGCATTTGTTGACAAAAATATAGATATATAGTGTTCTTTTTTTTTGTCATCAAATGCCCATAATGAATTCTGGGTCTGTATGTGATGAAGTCGTTGTGCAGTTGCAAAAATAGAGTATAATAAAGTCACATAAATCTTGTTTATAAAGGGTAGGGCTCTCCATCACCTGCAAAACAAGTTCCAAATACCATGGTTATTAGATTTACAAACACACTGGTTCATTATATACTTCAGACCCGGGGCCATTGTATAAACTTACTTATTGGACTTTAAGCCACTGCATTTAGCAGCCTTGATAATCTGTTGCGGTAACTCACCACCATACCTGATCAGTCCCATATTGTTTTTCACTGGATGTCCGCTGTCATAGATGTTGACTTGTTGAGAATAAAAGGCTGTCAGGGTACAGGAAAGCAGTGATTCATAGTATGTATGAATGCACCTTTTACAAAAGACATTAAAACTATGTAGGGCCTGCATTCAGGCAGTTTAGTTATTTTGTGTAATGTATAATCCATTGTTTTTCCATGTTGACGGTGTGCATGCACATTTACACAATAATTTCTTGGGCTGGTTGAGCAGAAGTTGATTTGTCAGTCAGTCCCTATTACATTTTTCCATAAATATTTCTTATTTACTGTTACACACTTTTAGAATTCATCAATACATTGGCCTGAATTCAGTCAACATTTGTCCTTAACTTTAATGTGCAAGTAAACGCAAGTGAAATGTGTATTCTGATCACGAACACAGTTGAGCAAATTAATTTATATGATTCCTGAACTTGTTTGTGAAGAAAAAAAATATTGTTAGGCATATGTTGATTTATTGTTGATTTAATCTTTTTATGCAAAGCAACTGCTGGTCTTGTTTTATGAAATGTCAAAGAAATGTATGGCCGGTCTAGCAGGTCAGAAATCTCTGAAACATTTTTATGCAATGGGTCCCAGGGTTAGGAAAAAATTAATTGGAGTATGAAAACGATATGAATTTACAGTGTGAAAAACTTAAGTTGAGTGATTAGAATAGATTATTTCTATTAGTCAGATAACACTCAATGTGGTTTACCCTTATTTTTTAATCTATGACACACATTTTAGTGTTTTAAAGACATTCAGCAATCAATTTTTTCCAGCCATGTTTTTTTACAGTTACACTCCTGCATAGTGATTATTCATTTGTCACAATAAAATAGTCATTCAAATCCAGTGCTTTAAGTTCAGTGTTAACACTATCAGTATTGTCACTTGACACCAGCAGCAGCCTTTTCAATTGCAATGGCAAAGCTCTGGAAAACATGCAGTATTTTTATTTAATTTGTAATCTCACTGTACGTGTTACTATAAAGCTGTTTTTATGTTTGTGATGCAATATTTTCACGTGGTTTGTACGAGAAACATAAATGTAAGAGATACCTCAAATAAACAACTTCTCATGCTCTCTAAATGTTTGTCCAGTTGAAGTTTTCCATGAACAAATTAAAATGGCTAAAGGACTTAAATGGCTACAATAAATATTGTTTCCCCATTCACAAGATCTAATGAATTGGTATCAATGGGAAAAAAAGACTACAGCTTTGTAAAACCGGATTTTGCTGCTTGCTGGACTTATCTTAAATGTGTTGCTTAAATGTGATTTCATGGCTTTGGTTAATATGGTGCTGAGTTTTATTTGGTTGCTACTATAGCCTGCCCAGCCACCTGTTCTAAAAGGCTTAATTGCATGGAAGTGATTATTTTATTCCTGTGTGAATGGGGACAAAAGGCAGATGTATATTTTAAAAAGAATCAGAAATTATGTCAAAATGTGATCACAAATCATGTGTGGGGAAATGGGGGAGAAACGAGAGTAAATAAACCAATGGAAATACAAATAATTAAACAAGACTGAAAAAAATAATAAAGCCCATATTCTATGCTCTAGCAGGATGTGATCATCACTGACACTTCCTCTTCCAATGCTGCCTCAAGCTCCTTTCTCTTCCCATTAAGTATCTCCCTAGAATAGATTTGTCTCATTACCCAGGAAAGCACAGCTGTGTGTCCACACGCTGAACTGCAGGACTTCAGACTCCGTAACTTTATTATTAGCGATTTTTTCTAGTTGAGCTTTATGAAAAAAATAAGTAGAGGATGGCTATACATATTTCAGAGAGAGGAGGAACAGGAAATAAACCATCCCTGTCATATAAGCCAGAACAATAATGACATCAGTTCAAGGGGAGACATATTTCCTGAACCAATTACAGTTGGGAATGATCTGTCTGCCAAATATACAGTAACCATTCCATGGTGATAGTTTCCACTCGAACATATACGACTAGGATAAGTGAGGATCTTGACCCCTATCACACGTGAAACAGGACATGCCCTACACACTTCTCCAGCACTGCGCTCAGCTGCACCTCCTATTGACTCCTCATAAACACCTTCATCAGCAGCCTAGGTTTGTTTTGTTTGGGGGTCTGTACATCTAAACCCAGCCTAGTTTCTGAGGTCACATAGTCCTAGTTTTTAATTACAATGTAATATAGAAGAAAAAAAGGATATGTATTGTACTGCATATCGAGTTATGGTCAAAGAACTAGTAATTGGTAGTGACGGGTCGCACTTGTGCCGTCCGAGATAAGCCGCTGCTCCCTTGCTGCTGCGCCCTTGTGCAAACTGCAGTAGTTTGGCCTTACGTCACTCTTTCAGATTTCAAAGGAATATTTCCAGCCCAGGAAACTATGAAAAAAGCAATAGGCTGTGACTATATGAGAGATAGGAACCTCTTTTCTAACTCACGGCAAAACCATTTCACTGCTCAAAATCTATTATTTATATAAATTATATATTTTTACTGACATTTCTGTTATAGCCAAGTTTTTTTGTAAGCAATTTTAAATTACCACACAGATACGGGCAGGGAAAAAACAAAGTGTATAAATCAAATACAAACTGCAAAATATTACATATTATATGGCTGATAACTAAGTGTGCTACAGCCATAAAATTGTATTTGGTGGCAGGACTGGCTCTGTTCAACTTAACCATCAAGCTCTTATGAATAAAATATCAAAAGAAATAAGATAAATCAATAGAATGCTCTGCCAGTGGCATCCAAATTGTCCTCTAAAATTAGGTATAGTGATATATCTTAATTTTACTTCAGTCATATTTTCACTTTGAGGCTATATTACAAAAACACAAATACACAGATTACTAAAAAAAAGTTTTATTGCATAAATGATTTCCATTAATTTTTTTTATACAGATGTAAATATTTACAGCTTATTTCAGCCATTTATCTTTAGAATATTAATATTTTCTTGTTTAATGTCTACACATATCTGCATGCCAAGTTTCCATAAATCTATGTGTGTATTTAGTAAATATATGTATAGACTATGTACATGTGTTTATACAAGTTCATCATTTATCCCCCATGCTACTGACGTTTAATTAAGACTATGAATTGTTATTTTAAAAATTCCATACCTAATCAACGTATATAAATAAAGCTGAATTTCAGTTGTAGTGGCCAAAATAGTGCTGCAAGCTTGGTTGTCCAATTATGAAGTTCCAATAAAACATCATCATTAAAACCCAATCATAACGTTAAAACAGAATCTACACCCTCCGATATACATGTTTCCATTCAATGGCATCAAGAAATGGACAGAAATGTGAAATTACTGATAAGACCAACCATCTGCTTTGGCCAGAAAGTTTGTACTGAATAACATTTTCATCATAGGCATGAGAACCAAACTGACATACAACTTAAAAAGGACCCGAAGCAGAAGAAAAATATATACTGTATATAGAATCTCAAAATGGACATAAAATTGACTCCTTAATGGGTTTACAATATTATTTTAACATTTTCATAGATAGCTGTAGTCAGATAGGCTCAGAGGTAAAACTACATTACGGAAATATACATAAGGAATTTAAAAGTGTATTTCATTCATCCATAATTTCAGTATATTGCACATATAATATTTAATATCTTCCCCAGAGATGACAAATGTATATAACAGGGATTATGTAATTACATTTATCCTCTCAATTAATTATCTGAATGAAAATTAACATTCTGATTTCAGTTACAGTTTGTGTAGATTAGAGACAAAAGGGTGGTTCAATCAAGAGAGTGGACTGATTTAGCTGGAGCTTTAAAGTAAAGAGTTGAAAATGTTTTCCTTTTCATCATACATTGCACAACACTTTAATTTATTTTCAGCTGTTTTTTTATTCTTTTTATTTTATTTAAGCTGAAATGAACAAAACAAAATAAATTGACTAGTGACAAAAATACTGCTAATGTGTCATTAAAATTAAAGCTGTTATTTCTTTTTTCAGTTGGATTGAACCACCAATGACAGAAAACATGCATTTTGTTTACAAACATTCATTGTAATTCATGAAATGGCCACCAGATGGACGTATTGTTCAACCACACACTTTCGTAGCTTGGTGGTTCTCCACCACCAAACAGATTATCCTGTACAAGGTTGACTATGCCCTTCAAACCACGCTGTTTTCTTACAGATACTATTATAACAAGAACATATACTACTGTGTGATATTTATTGTTTGTGGCATTCGTATCCCTGCAGTGTTCTATGGCTTGTCTCAGAAGGTGCAGGTGGATGCAGTGTACTGGCCTTGTCTGGCCCTCACCCCACCTTGCATCTCCCATTCTGTCTGAGCAGAATGCAACAATGTGCTAACAATTATCATTATCATGCACATACACACTGTCATCAGCTAGACTTGAGACGGCTAGTATAGTCTAGGGCAGGGATTCTCAAACTCAGTCCTGGGGGACGCCAGGCTAGGTGTATACCAGTTCTTGTAACAACATCAATTGCACCCCTGACATAGAAATAGCTTTGCATTCTACAAAGACTAAATGTCTCATGTTGACAGACGTTTAAATAGATAAACTAATTATTTCATTTTCCATAATGTGCTTTATGGTACATGACTGCTTTAGAAAGAGGTTACATTTTTCATTTGATTAAATTATAGGCTGACAGGTGAAATCAGTGAGGTCCTTACTGCTGAAACCGGACATCTGGGGTGGCTTTCCCAAAGCATGTCATAGCGAAAAGTATGTCTTGAAATGTGTCGTGAAGATATACTTGCCATTCACGATGCTTTCCCGAAAGTGCTCATAATTCAAAGAGATCGTGAAATGTGTCGTGTGTTCAAGACAACATTAGACTAGTCGTGAAATCTCAAATGTGTCTTGAGATACGCTACTATGTGCAAGTCCCACCTCTGCAGACAGAGGCCGCTAATCTACGCGATAGATACAACAACAACAACGACAACTTAGTCTCGAGCAAGTGTAATCAATTATCCCATCATAGGGTTTATAAGGACTTATTGTGACCTGCGCTGACATGTACATTGTACATTCACAATAGGCAAAATAAAAAATAAAAATGTAGACAGCAATAAATGGATCCTATCAGTTTGCCAAAAGCATTATACAGTTAAGATAATATTACATTATTATTATGTTGTGGGGCTCGAACCACTGCTTCAGGGAGAGAGGCCACGGCACTAACCACTGCGCCAAAGAAGAATTCACTGTCAGCGGACGAGCCTATTATTTACTTATTATATTTATTTTTCTTTCTCACTCTTCTCTTTGTCTCTGTCTTTTCTTTGTCAGTTAGGTTTGATCAGATTTAAAACGAAAAGCAAAGAAAAAAAAATATTCAAAGATGATCATAACTCTACAATGCTTTTGGGAAAGTGGCTGAGTAACGATGTGTGATGCTTTCTGTGGTGTGAATTGGATTTTCTACATAAACCTGTCGGTTCTGTGTTACTCTTTGTTGTGAAAGCGTGTCTTGAAATATTCACTCCACGATATACTTGGGGAAAGAGTCGTGAAAATTTCAAGACATGTCTTCAAAAAGATTGTGAAGTGTGTCGTCAATTCTGAAGACACATCAGAATCGGGAAAGCCACCCCTGGTCAGTGGTCACTGAAAAATAAGATTTCAAATGCAGAGCAAATGGCAACAAGCCATATCTGCATTTTGTTAATAAGTTTGAGGAAAATTACAAAGAACTAAAACACACGTCTAAGACGACCTTAATCGATCAGGAGGTTGGCAGTAACAAAAACCAGCACACTCTGTGCTCCCACAGGACTGAGTCTCAGGACCCCTGGTCTAGGGTATATTTACAGTATTCCATTTATTAACATGCAATAAATATAAACAGTCCTCATAAAACTTGAGGTGGTTAAAATGTCTACATTTCCACAAGTGTATACAGGAGTTTGGAAGTACCCTCTGATAAAGCACACAGAGGCTGCCTGTCCCCGCACACCAGTATGGACCTGGTCCCAACAGGAAAAAGATGCATATCAAGCCATGTGAGCATGAGTTCTGAGCCTGACATACAGGCTGCTTTCCTTTGATTAGAGCCACTTCATCAGTACCCAGTTGTGTCCGTGGGCGTTAGCAGTGATTGTGTTCTGTGCTCTGATAAGGCTTGCATAAGGCCTCCTCACCTCTAGGTGGCTCATTAACATTTGACCGTGCCACTGGTGAGGAGTGCACTGCAGGTGACGAGAAAGACAAATGACACTTGGGAGCCTGTATTTGCAAGCTTTTAACATGAACGTTATACAGAATGTCTAAGCATCTGTTGATGGGGAAAATTAGACAAAAATGTAATACATGAAACCAGAGCAGATATTTACTTGAATAAAAAGTATATTCCTATTGTCAAATAATCTGCTTTAAAGGGGTTATGTGTCATCTTTCTATCTGGGACCATGAGGATTACAACAAAGACAGAATAAACAGAAAAGAACAACACTATCAAAGAAACTGGGGAAGTATTTCATAAAGCAGGATTAAGGTGTTAGCCAGCTAACTTTAGTAAATACCTTGAAATTAATTAGGGCTTTCGTATAATTAGATTTCAGCCAATTGAAAATTCCCAACTCTGGGCCAGATATCTCCTTAAATCCTAAATTGAGATGATTATCAAACAAGCTTGTGTGTGTGGCCGTAGTGCAGGCTTTATTGGTCAAAGTGTTAGGAAGATACAAATTCACATGCATGCAAGCAGGGGTGTTTATTAAATGCCTATAGGTGTGGATTAAGTGTGAAATAGACAGTGAGATGTGTACACCGCTGTGACAGCCACTGTCAGGTAACATTAGGACTTGTCTGAGGTAATTTCATCACCATGGGAAGCCAAAGCATTCTCTCTGGCTGAAGCTGCATGTGAGTTATACACACAGACACAGTCCGGTAGGTCAGAAGGCCCCAGACAGTTACATCACCGCTAATATGAAGCGACCAAGCGACCTATGCTTTGTGACCTATGAGCATGCTGCCTGGTCCTGAGTCATTCTAAATTATGTATACGTACACAAAACCACAATGAACTGTCAGTCCCTTTTTGACTCTGAATGGCCTGCCCCCCAACAGTGATTTAATGCTGGTATCTATGCATTAGGTACAGAATAAGAAGAGGAGACATCCCCTGGAATATAAAAGACATCCACTGTTCACATGAAATAAATACACATCAGACGTATAATAACTGAGCTCTAAAAGCAGAGATAATATAGCCGAGACCGTTGAGAGAAACCCTCGGACCACACACACGCACACGCACACTCACACACACACACTCTGACTATATATATATATATATATATATATATATAAATCCAGCAAGAAGCACATGAATGAGTCCCATTTCACGCTCCTTTACCCATCATGTCCACTAGACAGTAAGAAATCTCAACAGTTAATGAAGAGAGAGATCCTACCAGGATTCATCATTACCTGTCACCATTTCCTATAGTCATCACACTACATTGAGGCTTGTAAATCACCAGCCCGTTTGAGGACACGGTCCCACAATTTCACACGAAAACGAGCGCCAGGGAGAGACAGTTCAGAACTCCTGTACTTTATTGCATCATAGGAACCAGTACGGTCAAGGCGAAAGTCAGCCCTTTTAATGTCTCTGCCAGGAAGGTGAAGAGGCGTACCCAAATGGAGACCCCCGGCTGGCTTCAGCTTTGCTGGACATTAGCGTGTCACTCACTTGTAAAAAAAAACAAAAAAACATCCAAAGGTTCTTTTTTTTTTTCTTCTTTTTTTACTAAGTGAGGTGTTTGTTTTTTTGTTTTTTGTTTTTGTTCTGAAGTTTGTTTTAGAGGAGAAATTACTTTGCCCATTGACATGTTCCGGCCCCCCCACCCCACCCGCTTCCCCCCTCTCTTTGCTCACAGTGGGTGTGGCTATTCCATGCCATTGCGCAGCATCTGATTGGCTGCGATGAGCATGACGCTGATGATGAAGGCCATGGCGAAAGCGCAGATCAGGCTCTTGCGCACACACGTCTGTCGGTTCTTCTTTTTGGAATGGACTGCAGTAAAACAAAAGCAAAGACAAAACAGCACATCAGTAGAGAAAGCAATAACAACCAAAACCTAGAAAGAAAATCGTCGTACAGCATAATGTGTGCGGGCTAGAAATGCATCCCAGAGAGCTGAGTAAAAGAGAACTACATTGCATTTTGAGGTGATACATGCATGAGGTGATACATGATACATGAGGCGAATATGAACCCCAAGCTGCACTGGCAAAGCATACATAGGAGACACAATCTAGCTCATAAAATCTCCTAAGCGGTGAGATACATTTTTAAAAAGTGAGGCAGCAAATATTGTCCTGTTCAGGTAAGCAGCAGTGGGAGAGAGGCGGTGTGCGTATAGCGAGCCTGTTGTATTTAACGCGCCCGCCCCTGTGTCACAGCTTCCGATGACTGCCTGTCTGCACAATGGACCCAAAGAAACCACTGTTTACAGAGCCATCATGGCTTCCGTAGCTTAGAGAGGCTCAGTCTGAGCATCGGTTTCAAGCCATTGAATTGTTTTCCGATTTAGGTGATGTCCAGTTCTGTTGCTGGTGGTTTTCTGCTCCTGAATCCCATGTGATACTCTGCCGCTCTGCTAGGTGAGGGACTGATGGGATGCTAAATGAAGAAGGCTGGAATTGACCCGCAGTGACCCTCTGTTGGGTAATCACACGCCTCGTCGTGCTTCTATTCTGCCCGAGAGACCCTTTCTGTGTGTCTCTCTCTCTGCTCGCTCATTCCCCCCAAGGTCATTTTGTGTTTCTTTAGAGATAGCAACCATCCTTCTCCCAAACTCCAATGCCCCCCAAGACCCTTGAATTAAATCATGTAAAATACAAAATCTAAGTACAAAAAAACAAGCAAAAAATGTAATATATGCTGAGCTAAACAGTGATCAGAATAGCCACCTCCAGCCAAGGTCATTGACATTTTGCTTGAGGTTTGGTCTGGTGTGAGTCACAGATTAAACAGTTTGGATAGTGCCCAAATTGAATGTGGGACTGGACTAATGCACCTGGCAACAAGAGACAGTCAGTCCCAATTTGTGTTAAGTATGACACTTCCCTCTACAATTATGGTGCAGTAAGCAATAGGCAACACCATGCTAGTAAACAGTAGTGCACTTTGTGCTTTATAAGATTATTGCTACATCGCGTAGGTAACCATTTTTGGTCCTCAGAAATGTAGGGTCAACATTAAAAGCATGTGCATTTGTACAGTTTTATGGATCTTCCTTGAATGTCATCTTTAAGTCACAAGGAACATTGCAAGAAATTAAAATGGTATTCAGTTTTGTCATTGAAGTGAAAAAACAATTTGAATTGTTGATGATCATTCATGTAAATACTATCGGAAATGTTAGCAATGTTAAACAAATGTGCCATTTCAGTACTTACATCCGGAACATTCTTATGTAGAACAAAGAAAATTAGAGAAAGGAGACATGGAATAAAGGCATTTTATTATATGTGTCCAATAGAAGAGTGCCTTGATTTTTCTTCTCTACTATTTAAATGTATTTGGCATGTATCCTCCTTAACTAAATGATAACCATCAGGGGATGTCGCTAGCATGTATGCATGCAACATGGCTGGAATGCTTTCTGTGACCTTGACATAACTTGTTTGGAACAATGAAAGGTGCTCATTATAATGTCATTTCACAACCAAATGTGCATCTTCCCCAACATACTGCAAATATTTTTCTTTAGTTGGGATGTTTCCTCATTAATGCAGTACCTCGGTGCTACCCTTTTCCAACACGTGAACCACAATTTTTAATATATCATCAATCCTAAACAGGGCCCCTTGACCAAAAGCCAACCCCAAACAAAGCCCTAACCTTTTTAAGTAGTTACACAAGGATGTACTTACACAGCACTTACACAGAGTTCGTTTCCGATTACGCAGCACTTACTGATAAAACTGCTGTGCCATTTGAGTTTGCCATGGCTTACTGCCAATCTAGTGTAAAGTGACAGCACAATTCTCAATGAGAGGCAAAATCTAATCTCAGCATTCAAAGCTGAGACTGAACAATGCCATGAGAAGGAATATGGCATGCACACATAAATTCATGAATAATTCATACCAACGTGAGGGAATAAAAAAAATTAAATTATGAAAATGTTCCGCCAACAGAGCACAGACGCAGCATTGCAGGCATACTGTATGTTCCTACTGGTGAGGATGAGACTAACGGACAGGGCAGGTACAGTTTCCATGCCAACAGTCAAAGCGGGGGTCCCAACTGTCTGGGCACGTCGTGTTAGGACCCCAACCCCAGACTCAGTTGCAGTTTTGAGCTGAGTCATCACTCCCTCCCCCTGCGTGCATGTGTGCGCAGAAGCACACACACACACACACACACACACACACACTTCAAATGCACACCTTTATACCTGGCACAGGCCCAGGAGCTGTAAGCTGTTTTTTTGTTCCCGCCAGCATTGTTATTCACTCCATTCTGCTGTTTGTTTTGTTGAAAACCATCAATTGTTTCCCCCATTTCCTGCCCCGTTCACATAATTAAGCTTTCTTGTTTTTCTTACGTTTAATATTTCTCATTTATTTTTAAACACTTCATTTTAGCTCTAATCTCCAATCCCTTGTGCACAGGGAACACAAGGGTAGTCCTAATGTGAAACGCACTATAATAAATGCAGCATGATGGATGAATAATGTGGAAATCATGGACAATACCTCCCTTTCTCCACTCACTGCTGTAGCAGACAGGTCCACACACAGTCCGCTTCTCATGCTCTGCTCCCTGCTTACTTAATGTAATGAAATGCGATTTGTGATGGTGGATTTTATACAGGTAGGATAAATGGGGTTCTCGCTATTGTCAGCATATGACTCAGGGCCACAGGTTGATCTATAGCTCACGTAAAAAAAATTCTGCTCATACTCCACAGCATCCAGATAATGAATTGCTTTGCTGTAGGCATTAAAAGCATGAGTAATAAGCCCTATTTTCAAAGTCAGAGAATTTGTGCAGAGAATTTAGTGCCAAAAACACTCGTTTCATAAAATATTAATAGTTACAATGTAAAGCACAATCAATTTTTTTTTAAGACAACAGCCAAAGAAAACCCCGGAAAAAGGTTCAAGCATATTCACGTAATCTTAATAAGAAAACAGCGGCAAAAAGCATGCCCAGCTCGAATGCAGACACGTGAAACTACATTTAGTGTCTGGCCACATAGATGACCAAGGTTTCAAACAAGGTAAGAAACACACATCATTAATAAATTACAAGGCACTCTTTTGACAGTAACTGATACTGGCAAATGTGCGCAGATTGAAATTCCTACTGACAGGAAAAGAGATACAAAGAGCAAAGGGTCATGGGAGGGCGAAGTGTCCCAGCCCATCGGACATCTCCCCTCACCTCCTTCAAACTCTGTCTGGCAGTTCCCGGAGTTTTCATTTAGACTCTCCTCCTCTGTGATGATGATGTTTTCAATGTCCTTCATCGTCAGGTGGTCCTTAAAGGCATGGAACAAGATGTGCTTCAGTTCTTCCAGCGTTATTCTTTGCATGTCAAACTAGAATGAAGAAACAAACACAAATACACGCACACGCACACACACACACACACACACAAGAAAAGACAGATATAAACAAATTCCGCCCACACAGAGAACAATGGCAACGGCAGCTCACAATCCCTTTCTGCAAGAGATTTATTAAGAGAGACGAAAATGGTCTGGGGGAACAACACGCAAAGCCCGGCTTGTGCGTAGGTGCCCATTCCAAGTAGTCTATTTCCTTCCTTCTGGCTGTTTTTTTATTTTTTGTGGGAGAAAAATGAGGAGGAGGCATTGCAGTCTCCTTTCAGCTCAAAGTCATGTGCATGTGCGACCATCTTTTGAGAGGCAGGCTCTTGCATTACAATATCTGCTTCCAATTGATTTGTCATCACTGTTTTTTTCAGCTGCGGTTTTGTGATGTGAGAAAACTAGCCCCACAACCAACTGTTATGCGATTTCTGGGTGAAATTAGCCTGTTAGTCCCTTTGTCAGGTGTTAAAATTTTCCACCTTCATTCTGTGGTGCATGGATGAGCCCCTCGGTTCTGGATTGAATCCAGACCAATCCAGTGCTGGCTGGGGCAGTAGCTCCACAGGGAAATGCACAATGGGTTTGGGAGGGTTCAGTCGGTTAGGACAGTGGTTATCAAACTCGGTCCTGGAGGACGCCTGTGTATGCTGGTTTTTGTTCCAACCACAATTACAATCCCAGCATTTTAACCTGTTAATTTTTCTTAATTAGGTGCTTTCCATGTTTTGAAGGATTATTTACCCTCTTAAGCCACATTATGTCAGAAAGAGCTATGCATGCCATGAAGAATAAAGGTCCCATGTTCACATCGTGCATATTGTGCTCTATTGCAAACAAAAGAGGTAACAAAATGTTTTAACTGATCAAATTAAAGACCCCAAGCCCCCTTGGTAACTTTAAGCTCTGGCACCTCATGATTTACAAATTAAGCACTGGCGATTGTGCATGAACGTGGCTACAGTAGCAGATCAGATCAATATCATGCACCACACAGGAGAGAGAACAAGGGTACAAATTGGTAGCAAGCTGCGTCACAAGCACATCAACCTGCCAAATGGCAGTGTGGTAAAAATCCCAAACCACCATTCAAACCAGCGACCTGTGTCTACCTTTGTATGACAGAAAACAAATAATAACTTCCTAAGATGAAGAAATGCACTTCTAAAACATCTACTTTCTATCCCTGTTTTTCATTCTAAATTGCCTATGTATGCCCAGTCATATAATGCCCAGTCATACTTGCAGGGCTGTAGCATTGCTGCAATGTCCTCCTTCGATCTGGGAGGGGGAACACAAGCACGCACTTCCCAATCCACCAGCTAAGCTCCGGTGAGCACCTCTGTACTGAGAGCTAGTGCCCCGCCTGGATGCACCACCTGCGAGTTCCTTAGGAAATGCATTACTGAGCTAAGTACGGCTCCAATTTTGAAAAAAGGCCACAGTTTTGGGAAACTGGCCAATTCAGCATCTTTGTACAAATATTGTTCTTGGACGGCAAACAGTGCCACACAATGGAACGAGCAAACAAAAACAATTGGCTGAAAATGTTAAGTGAGGAAATACTGCTGTTGTTTGAAAACATTTTTTAAAAAACAAAATATTTATAAGCACACCGCCAAAATTGAAAAAGCAGAACGCGATGAAAAACTGCAAGCACTAGATGTGCACAGGGTACAGAAGTGAACCAGGCTTTGAGGAATATGATCCATCCACATGAATATATTTGTTGTCCTGCTTTTTAAATTGCTTGAAGGGGGATACATCGCATGTAAAGCAATTAAACATTTGTCAATAGTGAAATGAGAATATAACCACAGGCTTTTAAAATAACAAGTATATTTCTTTAATAGATAAATAATAGCTTATTTTTTAATGTGTAGTTTGTAAATGTTAAAAATCCCAGAAAAAGATGGTCTTTTTCTCGCATGATATCCTGCTTGTGTGTCACCACTGTAGAATAAGATTTTCTCCTGCTGTGAGAGGTCTAGCGCCAGCCTTATTCAAAGTAATGTCAAGACAAACCCTGATAGGAGGGCTGCACCCCCTCATTTAATTTAAAAAATGAAAAAAGAAAATTAAAATCGAAAATGAAAAATGAAAAATGAAAAATGAAAAATGAAAATGAAAATGAAAATGAAAATGAAAATGAAAAACAAAAATGAAAATGGAAAATTAAAAGTTAATTTTAATTTTGGGCTGAATAATCCTACATTTTCATTTTCACATCACTTTCCATTTTAATTTTCGTTTTTCATTTTTTAAATTTATTTTAATTTTAATTTTCGATTTTCATTTTGGGCTGAATAATCCTCCATACATCTTAACTATTTAAATAATCTTATCTTGCACCAGAAAACCAGTCGAGCTACATGTTCTCAGAAACCAGGTTTCACACCCCAGAATTAAATATAAATGAAAGGCCATATTTATCTGAAGTGCCAGATTGGCCCATTTGTCCTTTCCCGTGAGCTTTGCATTCTTGTTTTTCTGTGACTGGAGCAGTGTGTGTTTTCACAGAGGATGATTGGGCCCTAATTGTATTTACCTGACCTTCACACAACCGAAAATCCACTCAATGCCAGGGAGATTTGATTCATAATCCCTTTTTTAATTTCTCTTTTTTTAGACAAGTGCAAAGAGTGGCAAATTTGTTCATGTCTTTACGCTATGAAAACTATAAGACAATTTTTTATTTTGAACTTTTTTCGGTTTTTCTTTATGTATTTAATAATTTATATCCACAGGTGAAGGTGACCTTCAGGGGTGAGCGGCATGTAGAGAGAGGGAGAGAGAGACAGAGAGATGTCCTTGGCGCTGTGCCATGCTTGAGGTCTGCAGTGGCTCTGTGATGCAGGGGAGGGAGGCGGGACTTCATGGGACACGGAAGACAGTCATGTATGGGAAGGAAGAGGCCAAACGACAGAACATGGGCTGGCAGGGGGCGGGGCCAGCAGGGACCAGTGACAGGCAGAACAGGGAGTGACCTGGTGGCCTGGGCTGGGACATTCTGTTCTGCGTAACCACAGGGATACCAGATTGAATCTAATCCTCGGCACCTTAGGTGGAGGGCTGTGCATCACTTCGGCCTCCACAGGACACCGCGGCAACCACACTGATACCATGACGAATTAGCTTGCGCCTTCCACTCAGTATCAATCAAAAATCGAGTTCTAGCAATGGCAGGATTCTCCTAAGGACACCAGCGGAGACAGCGCTATTTCCGCCAGCCAGCCCTAGCACCTCACCCTGCCCCTATCCCAGACAGACTGAAAAATGCTTTAAAAAGCATGAGATGCTGGCAGCATACTAATCCATGGTTGCTGCTAGGGGAGAAGGACAGACACCAGAAGGAGTGTTTTGTGAAATGCGCAGGATGTATGTGGGAGTGGAGGAATGGACAGCGATCCAGTTCAGCGTCCATATGGTAACCCTCCCCCATTCACAAAAAAAAGGGAAAAAAATGGCTGGTCTTCGATTAAGCATACCTGTTGCCCGATTCTTATTTTTCACACTGAATTCAATGAAAGAAAGAACAAATAGCACAAGCAATCCACAACCATTCGCTCCTGTCATCCTGCCGTAGCTCGTTCCACCCCAAATGTACCACACACAGCCCTGAGCTTGCCCTTCTTTTGCCCTTCTCTTATATCCTTGTCGTTGTCTGAAGTTTTACCCAAGCGTAACAATCTCAGGCTGTGACGGCGAAAGACTGCTTTCCTATGACAAGCTGGTATTGCTGCTCCGGTGAGTCTCACAGGTAATCAGTGACAACAAAATAGTTAAATAGCGATAAGACAGTTATGACGTTGAAACTGGTAGAGGAGCTCATTGTTGAGAGCTCATGGAACAACACTAACAATGATTGGTGGATACTACTTCCTGCTAATACCGAGCTCGGAGGTATGACCAGAAAGTACCCTCCCGGTCACCGCCTGTGTTGTTCTATTGGTTGTTAACAATGCACTACGTGACTGAAGGAGCGCCTGTCTGTTTTCTACTAGTAAGATGACATCATGACTGTCTTATGACTATTTTATTTTCCCTGCGGATGATGAATAGTTATCACACACATTACTGGAAGGGGAACTGAGCAGCTTTCATACTTTACAGAGTCAGGCACTTTAACTGACAGCAAGGCACACAAACAGGCTGTGATCAATTAATTTAAGGCAAAAAAGCGTACCTTGAAGTGACAGTGATGTTAGAACGTGTGCACATGTTTGTGCGTGATTTCCATGGTCTGAGAAAAGGCAAAGCACTTAACAACAAACGGAATACATCAAGTCCCAAGCCTGTTCAAATGAGTCATGATGCACTTCTGCAAACCCTTGTCTTATCTACTTCTGTACTGTTGCAAAGTCTAATGGCTAATCGGGAAAAACAGGCAAAAAAAGAAGCCTTCCCTTTTGAAAACCTCATTGATGTGCAATCAGAGAATATTTGAGGCTTGGCTTCATTCTCTCTCAACCGAGGTTGAAGATGTGACTGGGCACAGAACTGTGCATCGAGCCACCCTGTTAACAGCAGGGAGCCTATTGACGGATTCGGCGCACTTTGTGCATCAATCTACTTAACAAGAATTAGTGGCATGACTCTGTGTCCTGCCTTTCCCTTCCCATCAAATACCTCTCTCCAGCACTATCCTCTGTCTGTCTCCCTTCCTGAGGTGGACTGACTGCAGACACAGAACCACTAGGCATTCATCCCTTGAAGGTGGTGTTCTGGATAGAATTTTATGTTACATTTGAAACATTTGTGCATTTTGTAATTCAAACTTATGAGATAAGGGATATGCTCAGACCATGGAGATGTCCATTTGACCTGTCCTTCCAAGCATCCTACAGTTGTAAAGAGATTATTTATTTATTGATTGACTGTTCTGCTGAGCATCAGTGTCAATTATTATTTTTTTTTTTTGATGTCACAAAATATCAACAAATTGCCACTGTCTAATTTATGACTGCTTTATTTTCTATTTTAGTAATTTTCCATAGAAAATAAATACAGTGATTTGGCAGTATTGCTTCCATTAGTCTTTTTACCAATGTAGGTCAACACATGTATATTCAAATGTATTCCTTCAAATGAATCACCTCAATAATACAGTTATTGCGACAGTATGCACAACAGAATTGTATTAATTCTTGTATTTATTAGGCGACTGTTCTCTCAAGCTTTTTCATTAAACAAAACAAATTTCATCTTTCTGTTTACATGCCTTCAGTCCAAGCATAGCTTTACAGTTAGGCAGCCACAAATGTAGCGCAGTGAAGTATTGACCTCATCGATTTAACCTTTGGCAAGGTATCCTTGAGATTGTCAGGACACACCGCCTTAGCACCTGCTGTTGACAAATGTACATACAAATTGGCAATAGTCATTAATTTAATTTGTTATATAGGCAATAAACTGAAAACCGAGTACTGATTTAATTAAAAACATACATGTAAATGCACAATTCTATTTGAAAGTGTCTGCATTTGAACAAAGGCTACCATTAGATAATTTTACAAGCCGGTATATTCCAGAGGTGCTGTACCTCACAACAGTACTGTAGCATTCTACTTTATCATTTTTGTGAACAAGCAGTTTGGCACTGTTTCAGAAAACTGCTGATATGCAAGTTTCTCTGAAGGTGACAGTACAGGGCAGAAAACAGTGCTTCTGTTTTCAAGTGGGGTCAATAGGCCACCATATTAACTTGTCAGTTCAAAAGCCAACCGCAAATGACACCAGCCTGATGAAATCAGCAGTCACTTTAAAAACTGCAGAGAAAACAGTCTCTTCAGGCAAGGTCTCTGTTGCTGCTAATATTTTGAGGTGGCTGAGGTTATCTACTCATGATGTTTATGCATGTGGCTAGTCAACACCCTTTGAAACTTTGAGCACTTGAGTGTTGTGCTGCGATTCTCTTGTGAAATTTCTGTGTTTCAGCCAGGAAAAGCTCATGTATTTCCACCAACAAAATGGGGCTAAAACAACTTTTTGAAATGGCACTGCTCCCGATACTGGCTCAGCGCTCAGCACACTCTTGCCGTTTATCGTTTCAGCACAGAGCAGCTCTGTCAGTAGCTTCTGCCCCTATATATAGGCTATCTTTGATGTAGGAATGAGAGCTTTCATGCTTGTCAGCAGAAACGGAAAACAGCTAAATTACTTATTAATGGCTGAATCTGGGCTGAATTTCCATTACTTAGGTGTGTCACTTCGGTTTACGTCAGTGTTACTTTCAGTCGGACGCATGCTGAAGTCAGAACATAAAACAACAGGCTCATACTGCCAATTCAGAGCAGCCACAGGGTTGTGTGGAAAGGATGTCATAGAAAACATTTATGTAAAATCCTCACTAATGAAGTTCACAAAATACTTTACTGTTCATGACAAACCAACTTCAAACTGTTTCCACAACCCAACAGAACAAGAGCAACTACTTGTTTTATAAATAATCTATAATATAAATATTATGACTACCATATTTCAAAGGGAATAATAATAATATGATAATAATAAGAAGAATGATGTGGCATTCTTTAAGTTCAAAAACAAAATGCAATTAAGTAATAACCAGAATGAGAAATAATATTAGGATAAATTATATATGCATGCGTGTCACTGACTGTATTTTGATTTACTGTACAAGCGTGTGTTTATCCATGGAATATGTACAATTCTTTACAGAATTCTGATGCACAGCCTGCCACACTTGAACTAGTATTTCACATTATTCATAGTTATTGAATCAACATTTTGTTTCCTGAAAAACACTGCCGCAGTACTGCAACGTGCGCCAAAAGCATTGGTGTGAAAGTAAAGTGTCGCGGACAGAATTTACCCAAAGCTGAAAGAGACCAAAGATATAATCTGGTTTTACAAAAAACAACAATTTAATTTCTTTAAGGTAGTGGTTGTGGAACTGCAGGTTTGAAACCGCATTGAAGGCAAGTTATCAATCCTGCGAGAACACAGCTGTCTGAATAATTTATGTTTCCATTACAGCGGCATGCTAACACATCATTAGGTGGAAGATTAATAAAAGAACAAAACATAATCTAACATGAGGAAACCCATTTCTGTCTTGAAGGTGATCAATGGAGTCAGGCTAAACAAATCAAAGTTGCCGACAATCACAAGTATATGTGTTGTATACTACACTGGCTATAAAGTGGATGAAATGTTGCATAGCCAATAATGTGCTGAAATGCAAATGAGAAAATCCATACCTGCTTTTTTGTCAATATTTGTACAATGGTGACATGGTCCAGCTTTGGGTGATGAAATATTAATACTGGTGCTGATTGCCCAAAGTCTCATTTCTGTGCTAATATTATTCACCAGTGAGAGATGAGTGGTGGAAATTGATTGGACGGATGCTTTTTATCAATGGTAGGCAGATGACAGAGGTGTCATAGATGGAGGCAGATTGGTTAATCATGATAATTATGTTAATGAACTACAAGGAGCTTCCTGAGCTCTCCTCTACTCTTACCTGCCCTTCACCTTATTGAGTATTTATTATTCATTTATTTGCTTTATTTATTTATTTTTCCTGCCTGGCAGTGGCAGAGTGAATCATTTCTGACCAGACTGCTGCTTACAATTGAACTTTGTGATGCCATTCTGTCCTGCACGAGACATCTGTATGACTCATGAAATATTCCCCTTTAACCCCCACATTGTCTTCGGGGTCAATATGACCCGATTCAGTGTTTGACATCTCTTAGAAATCAGTTAACCTTTTTTTCACCTTGAAACTATATGACTTTTCCTAATTTGTTGGGATTCAATAGTAAACATATAATGAAAATAATTCTATGTTTTCAAAAGTCCTAACTTTGTATACGAATGTGTTGTGTGAGGGTATCTGTATATAACCTTTTAAATGTTTTATCTCTGATTTTTTTGTGGGTGATTCTGGTGGCACTTACCCCTACAGGTTTTAAACTTCACAAACTTTCACTTACCTCTCTAAAATGAGATCACAGGTTTTTAATATTTAGGAAGAAAAGGCTTGTAAATTGGGGGACACACAAAAGGTGAAACAGAAAGTGAAAAAATGTTTCTATTACAATAGTTTTTTTGACAGCAATCATAAAAGGCATCATAAAATGCCAAGATAAAGGGTTAATAAAATACGAATTTGCCTGTCTATTCCAACTGTTCCATCCCCATCAAACACACGCCTGCATGCACGCACTCACACACGCACGAGAACCTGGAGTAGTATCCAACAAATAAATGATTAAAGAGATTACTCTCTGCACATTGTTTAGTCTCATAGGCTAATTATTTGTGATGGTTTGCTGTTGTATTATGTAGTAGCAGTATTATCTAACGTGGTTATAGGGTAGAGAAGCAGTCCTGTAATTAAGCCTTGCGGCAGAGATTTCAGCTTCTGAGCAACTGTGTCGCCTTTTTAGGTCACGCTCCTTAAGGGTGACATGAGTGATAATTAAGAAAAGAGAAAAAGCTAATTTGTGCCCCCCCCCCCCCCCCCTTCATTCAATATATTGAGACTGCAGAGTAGTCTGGGTGAATGAATGTGTACTGGTTTTTCAAAACATTAAGGCCATAAATGTGAAAGACAGGAAGTGGGATGGCGTAGTCCGTGGGATAATGCCATCTAGATGTTAAACGAATCATCATGGTGACAACAGCTGACTGTTTTTTTTTTTCTTCGGGTCCCTCCTTAGAACTGTACAAACTCAAGTTTTCTAAGTGAGAAACAAATGAATACCATCCACCTACACTGTGCTCCCAGAGCAAACTGACTCAACAGGAACACATTTATTATTTTTTATCACCTGAAATTTACGAAAAGCAACAAGTTAATGTGTGTTCCAATTAATATGAAATAAAATCTTTAAAATATACAGAGATGTTGGTGCAGCAATTTGTACATGCATTCTTGTAACTTTCAAATGCAATTGTATCTATAACTAGTAGATATAATTATATTTATCTATATGGATGACAGACTCAACATATTTTGACATCATTATAAAAATTATTGGGATTACTGGCTATATATAAATGTGGAATATAAATGTGGATTGCTTTGTGATATTATGTACAGTTTGTCCTGGTCAATCCAATTGGGCAGAGGACAGCAAGTTGACAGGAAAGTGCAGAAACCAAAGTTGACATAGCCTTGTACATGGATCAGCACTAAGCACCATTTCAGATAATAAAACCTGCAGTGGCCCTATCACACTTGTCGGCTCCACGGCAGCCAACCCAAGGAATATAAACACAGCATGCACCCATTGGAAATGTAAATATCCATGTGACTGATCAAAGAGTTTTACTGTACCTACTTATCGTACTGTGCCTTAAGTAGGTACAGTAGAACTGTATGATAGAACTGTACCTTATCGGACCAGTTTATAGTTGTTTCAATGACCTTCGGTATGCACTTATTGTACGTCGATTTTGATAAAAGTGTCTGCCAAGTGAATGTGATGTTTTTTTTCTTCTCCATTTTAAAACATCCTTCTCCCGGCTTCTTCTTTCCTTGTCTCGAACTAAACCCAGAATTGTGGAACCACAGCCCGTTGTGAATGTGTCTCGTTCCTGAGGGGTAAAGCTGCACAGCACATTGTGAATGTGTCTCATTCCTGAGGGGTAAAGCTGCACAGCACGTTGTGAATGTGTCTCCTTCCTGAGGGGTAAAGCTGCACAGCACGTTGTGAATGTGTCTCGTTCCTGAGGAGTAAAGCTGCACAGCACGTTGTGAATGTGTCTCGTTCCTGAGGAGTAAAGCTGCACAGCACGTTGTGAATGTGTCTCGTTCCTGAGGGGTAAAGCTGCACAGCACGTTGTGAATGTGTCTCATTCCTGAGGAGTAAAGCTGCACAGCACGTTGTGAATGTGTCTCGTTCCTGAGGGGTAAAGCTGCACAGCACGTTGTGAATGTGTCTCGTTCCTGAGGAGTAAAGCTGCACAGCACGTTGTGAATGTGTCTCGTTCCTGAGGAGTAAAGCTGCACAGCACGTTGTGAATGCGTCTCGTTCCTGAGGGGTAAAGCTGCACAGCACGTTGTGAATGTGTCTCGTTCCTGAGGGGTAAAGCTGCACAGCACGTTGTGAATGTGTCTCATTCCTGAGGAGTAAAGCTGCACAGCACGTTGTGAATGTCTCGTTCCTGAGGAGTAAAGCTGCACAGCACGTTGTGAATGTGTCTCGTTCCTGAGGAGTAAAGCTGCACAGCACGTTGTGAATGTGTCTCATTCCTGAGGGGTAAAGCTGCACAGCACGTTGTGAATGTGTCTCGTTCCTGAGGGGTAAAGCTGCACAGCACATTGTGAATGTGTCTCGTTCCTGAGGAGTAAAGCTGCACAGCACATTGTGAATGTGTCTCATTCCTGAGGGGTAAAGCTGCACAGCACGTTGTGAATGTGTCTCGTTCCTGAGGGGTAAAGCTGCACAGCACGTTGTGAATGTGTCTCGTTCCTGAGGAGTAAAGCTGCACAGCACGTTGTGAATGTGTCTCATTCCTGAGGGGTAAAGCTGCACAGCACTTTGTGTCATTTGGATAGCTTAAGGATCAGTGGATCCAATAAAGGTCTTTTTGCAGACTTTGCAGTGTCTTCGAGTGACAGACACTTTAAAGATGTGCTTCGACTGTGGATTACCGGCCTCAGTTCCAGGTAAGAATGTAGGACTAGGAATAAGGAAACCAGCACTTTTAAGGCTTAAAATCAACATCAAGCCACGTTTTTCCCACACCCACCCACCCTTACTGACATCTATGGTTGTTGCAAGTGCAGATTGTGAGACAGCGAGAGAAGATGAGTCTCTTTGCTTCATTGCTGAGTCAGACAGGAAGTGAACTTGACTTCAGTAATGCAAAATTCACAGGATTTTAGAGACTGTGACTATACCCCCAAAAAGTAGGGGGGACACACATAATGACAGAACATATTATCTTTCTCCCCTTTTCTCTATGTCTTGCACCACTCGGTCCCTCCATCTCTCTCCCTCTCTCTCACACGCAGATAATCTTTCCCGTTCTCTACAAGCAATGTAGACACATCCCAACAGTACGGTGGTCTTTGTCAGCACACTCTCCTCGCCCCATTTCCATATCTGAAATTAAAATCAGCTCCATTAAGACTTCACTCGCTTCACTCTCCAGAACTATCAAAGCCCAGCTTTAATATGCACACGCTGTCATCTCCCACGTTACCCTGGCTCTCCAGGTGCGTCTGCCCTTGCATGAAAGCATGTCAATTTGCGCAGCCTTACTCAATGCATCTGATCAAATTCGGCGCTATCTGATCATCAAAATTTTAATGAGCCTTTTCTCTTAATGTCTGCATAATTTCTGCACGTGTTGCATTTTCAAAAGGCTCTTAATGCAGGGCTGACAACTGGATTGAATGTATAAACCAGTTTTTCCCGACCGTGTTTGATCAAGATCCAAGGTGGGAAGTGTTTGACTCAGTCACAATCAAATGTACTGTGTGCTTTTCAGACTGCACTTAACCCTGGGCTAAATGCATTCTACAACCGTTTTAACCCTAGGTTAACTGGGCTGTTATCCCTAGGTTATTTTTAACCCATGGTTAAAGATAACCCTGGGTTAACTATGTACAGTGTGAAAAGCATATAGGAGAGTGAACAAAAAAAAACACTTAACATTCTTCCAGGAAATGTGCAAATTACCTTCTGAAATATAAAGAGATAGTGAGTCATCTATGTGCTCCCTAATTATTATTAAAATGCCAAGGTTTTCTTTTCTTACATAAAATGATTTACTTATTATGAAAATGATGCTGTTAATTTAAAAAAAATAAAGTGCTCTCTTTCTCCCCACCAATGGCCCCTGTTTGACTTCAGTCTCTTCACTATAATCTTTCTTTCACACAGAATCACCAAACCACTCTGGACTACAGCTCCCTGCTATCCTGCAGCAGAAACCCGCCTCCGTTCCACTCCCCTTCACTCCTGTCTCTCTCCTCTTTTTTATTTTCACTCTCTTTCTGCTCATGAGTCATCTGGCTCCACATAGCTTGCACAAGATTGGGATTCGATGGTGACTTGTGATAAAAATGGAGGCTGTTTACACAGTGTAATCTTACAATAAAGAATGACTCTTAGCTATTGCTCGCTCTTCATAAATCTTAATACTTCAGCTTAATTCAGCTTGTCTCACTCCTTCGTTGGTGTGACAGCACAGGTGCGTTCAACTGGAAAAGCATGGAAAAAAGGCAAGGATGCTACTGTGTTACTGTATACAGATGGACAGTAATGGACAACTAAAATGTATTTAATGGACAGTAATGGGCACCGAAAATGGCTTCCTTTTCTTCAATGATTTCTGCCAAAAAAAACACCTGAACCCAACAAAATAAAAATCAAGCAGATCACCGCCACGGTCATAATGTCCCATAATCCTCTGCCAGGCGACACTGTCATGATGTGGAAATGGCCACATTAGACAGTTATTGCTTGAAGTGGATGCGGCTGCTTGGAGGAGTGTGATTATGACGTTGGTTGAGACTGATCAACCAGGCGTGAAGCGTTGTTTCTCATTCTAATTCAGAGCATGTTTGACAGAAAGAATATTAGTAAAAAAATAATCTCCCTTCCCAGCCAGCCGCCCCCACTGCAAAAAACATCACACCATCCAGTCCTTCCAACTGGCAGAATGCTTCTCAGACATACAGTACAACTTTAACTGTCAGCATGCCGTCCTGGATTAGGTTTCCTCATTCAGCAGCACAGTGATTTAGTCAGATAAGCTGAGTGTTTGCAAGGTAATAACACTGTTTCATATGTATAATGCAACTGCCAGCAAATTCTTTGAGCAATCTATAACCCTGCTTGGATAGATTGTAACATAGCTTGTGCCAATAATATAATGTTATATTAGATGTTATAATATAGCATTATATGATTATAAAATATAACTCTAACTCTATATGGTAAAGGTTCATGTACTGCTCATTTTTAATATTATATATTTAATTTGATTGATATTATAGTTTTAGACAGTTTTTTTAATGTTATTTACCCGAGTGTCTTGTCTTTTGTTCTGTCTTTGTAAGCAACTTGATGTACGACTATTATGCTGGCCCCTTGGCCAGATTTTAATCTCAATGAGACTTTACCTGGTTAAATAAAGGTTTAAAAATAATAACACCACATATTAATGATAATAATAGTAATAATAATAATAATAATAACAATAATAATAGCAACTTGCTTTAATTACAAAAATAATTAATTTGATATGAAAACGCAGAGGTATAGTTTTAAGACTGGTTCAAAGAGGTAATGCATTTTCTAAAAATCAAGCAACATTGCATTGATACTAGCATTTATAGCCAGTGATATGTAGACATTGAAAGAGAGGTAGACACAGTGGCAGCACAATGCTGCATTGCTATCATTCATTTTTAAAGTATTTATGCTACTGTGAGCACCATGCTCACTCCAAGTGCGGTACAAAGGTTCCTCACAAAATGATGCTGGTGTACTGTAGCGCATGATAAATGCGCACTCACTACGTCTAATAGACGCACTGTGATATTTCTCTTCTCCTTTAAAAATCAATGCTGTTCATACATTATTCACATTTGATTTGTTGAATCATTATAAACAGACAGAACCCTGGCACAGAGGAATAGAAATCGAAGATTAATGGAAAAAGGGATTAAATGAGAATCTGATTTACAGGGCTTCAAAGCCACACTTGTTTTGCTGTGGGAGTTTTTTTTGGCGCATTATGACAAGAAAACCCAGACTTACTCAAGTTAATCTTTAATCATATTTAATTGCTTTTGATTAGATTAATCTTAGATAGCTGGCACATGCTTGCTAATATTTATGGCACTGAAGGAAGCATTGTATTAGAAAAAGTGCAGCCACTTTGGGCACTTTCTTACCTCCTCTCTTGTGGATCAGATACTCATTAGTCTTTGAAAACACAAACTTATATTCTTATATCTTGTCAGAGCACAGCTGCAAGGTACAATGAATCGCCTGAACAGAAAGCCTGAACAGAAACTTACATGGTCTGAGCTTGAGTCAACTGCCAACATAGCCCACAGGGACATTGTAACATCACTGCGTTACCTAAAGTTCCATGTATATTCCAAATCAAGGGCTTCACACAGATGTCCAGATTCTCAACATGTGTTCAAGTATTGCATAGCCTAGCTGTTGATGCATTGGCACATTATTTAGAATATAAGAACAGTCAAATGCTATATTGTTCTTTTTCTGTTTATTTAAATATTTCAATTTTAATGTATATTTTGATTGGCCCAGACGGTCCTGGATATTTTAGATCCTTAGAACAGACGTCTCTGACAACGAGATGGGTTTATAATGGCGCAGATGTATTCAGGGGTTTGTGGTCTAAAGCAAGAAAATACACTTCACAGCTTCTACACAGTGATATTATTGTTTCCAGAGGCTGTATGTATTCATTTAATAACCTTTATGTTTAATTCTAAAAAGAAATATCAGTTTTCTATATTGTGCCAGTAGTTCTTTCCTTCCCAGTTCTCAAGTAGCACAAGCTCTTCACTCCCTAAAATCCATGAAGCAATGAATGTTTCATTGAGGGCAGTGGTTTTGTGTTACATACACCACAGGTAAAAGTTCCAACTGAAAATAAGATTAAACATATGTTTTGAAGAATAATCAGGTACTATGCACACATACAACCTCTGCAGGCATAACATCATTGTAAAAGCTACTTTTAGCATATTTTCGAAGGGTATTTTCTTGCTTTAGACCCCCCCCCCCCCCCCCCCCAAAACAAATACCCATATACTAGCCATTACAAAGCTGAGAGCTTGTCATAGATTTCTGAAAATATCTCAAATATAATTCATTACACAAACAAACTGTCTGGGCCAATCAAAAATGCAATCAAAAAACTGAAATAATATATATTTTTTAAAACAAAAAATTAAATGAAATGTAGATGTAATGTCTGTAATTTACTAAATATGTTACAGCTATGATCTGAAAGCGAGTTTACTTCTCTATGTTTTTTTGTGTGAGAATTGTTATGAGAATTACTTAAAGAGGACAAATAGTCCTCACTCTACTAGCCTGATGAACAAAGTTTGTAAAAGTATTGAGCTAATGATGGAACACAGCCAGCTAATCTCAGACCTGTTGACTTTTATCAAAGGGTTTTCAGAAGTCCATTGTCTTTCATTTGACCTTTCTGTCAATTCTCAGCAAGATAGGTTCCTGTTAGAAGTAGGCTAGCCAAAAATCCCATTATATACTTCCTGCAACTCTTAGAGTGCCCTAACATTTATTTGACCAGAACGGCAGACAGGATTAAACCAAATTTGTCATGTCATTTTACAAATCCTGAATGGAAAATATAACAGATACAGTGAACAGCAGAGGCTGTGAGGAAAGATGGCGCTGAAGGGTTAACAGCTTTACTGCATTACTACCATTTCTGTAACTTACACCACATTTTTAAATGTCAATATCTATCAAAATAGTGCCTGCACATCCATGGTTTTAAGTTCGAACTGAAGAAGAAGCTGTATCATTCAGAAATTTGCTACAGAATACATTTATTTCAGAATAGTCACATACAGTATATATATAATAACCATAACATATGTCGCCTAATGTATTTAAATACGTTTTAAAAAGAACGTACGAAAGCGCGTGTGTATTCACACAAGTACAGCAACGTATTTCAGCCCTAAGTGTGAGGGGTGGTCGCTGCGGAAATGTCGACTGTACGGGACTTTGGCGAAATATAACAAGATAAACTCTTCAGGGTTCATCAGAAAACAGCTGTAGCTGAATATACTGGTAAGGACTTGGTTTCTTAAACATTTTTATTTGGAGATTTTGGAGAAAAAAATGAGGTGTCTTCTAAACCGAAAGTGCATCAGGTACTGTATATAGTACAGTAAGCAAGGGAAAACGGCGAATGCTCATTTGTACAACGTTTAAAAAAAAAATTATTGTTTCTATACATGACCATGATTTACTTAGCGTGTATAAACGGTGCACTTTATGCATTTTACAGTCTGTGGCTGTAGCCAGAGGAGGGTCGTAAGTGCTTTGGGCTATTAATAGCGCCCTCCTAATTTATTGCACTGCAGTGTAACTGGAGAAGCTGAGGTTTTCGCAAAAGGCTACCCTTTTAAAAAATACTGCGTCAAAATGTACGGGGGTTTCTTAGTTTATAATTTCAGACGAACATGAATACTGTAATTGAGACGGACACGTCTCAACCACTAGGGGTGAAGTTTATAGAGTTAATAGGTTATTTCTCTTAACAGGTCATGACACAGTTATTTCCATATCTGATAAAAAAAAGGATTACGCCTTTATTCCGCTAACAGCACATTGCTAAGACTGCAGTATAGGTTTAACCCAGTAACAAAAACATCCACATCTGTTTACTGTTATCTGTTATCAATCCCTCCAACATTTTGAAGTCCATGAAACACAGCCCAGCAGAGGAAAGAACTCTACATTCGTATGGTGTTCAGGCAAAGCATTATCACTCAGTAAAGTTCCTTTGTCAGGTCGACCGAAACAACCCTTTCAAGTAGGGAAGCACCAATACCAATACTGGTATCGGGTATACTGTACTCATTGGGCCTCATTCATGAAACGTGAACAGAACGAATTTATGCATAAATCGTTTGTATTAGCAATTTTGTTTGTGTTTTGGCAATCATCGTATCTTAGATTTGTTCGTACGTACAAACAAACTTTATACCTGCTCAGGACCACGCATACTGTGTGAGGGGGCCGTAGAATGGGGTTCGGAGGGCCAGGTGCGGTCGTAGGGATCAAAAAGTATCCCGAAGGAAACCACCAGAACGGACAGGATCCGTAAGAGAGGATAGGAAAAAACAAGAAATGAAACAGGCTCCCAATCTCCCCGGAAAAATAAAAAAGGGAGGGAGGCTGGAAAAAAGGGGAGAACTGAAAACAACCCGCAGGAAACGGGCAAACTCCTAGATACGAGGGAGGAAAAGAGAGAATCGCCTAAACTCGCCACTAAGGAGAGAAACTAAATAAGGCGATTGGGAAAGGAAACGAAAACCAAAACAGAGAACTGAAAACGGCTTGGAATGCGAGGCGAAAAAACAAACGATACATTCGCCCCCAACTCAGTAGCAGAGTGGGACACTAAAAAATGGCGAATGAGGGCAAATAAGAAAGGAAAAGGCAAACTAAGGCAACTGTCTCCACGAGAACAGTGAAAGCCACAACAAACGAGGAACTGACATGCAAACAAGAGCGAAGCTTCCAATATAAGGAAGAACTAAAGCTAATTGCAAGTCCGGCGTCACCTTTTTTTTGAAACAACAAGGCAAAGTGGTCGCAAGTACCTACACCTTACCCGGCTATCTGTTTGAATTAGAAATACAGAAGCACCGGAAGCAGGAAATGCGGAGCTTAAATAAGGCACAGGTAATTGGGTGCAGGTGACACAAATGAGCACCTGAGAAACAGAAAAACCCCGGAACGGAGTGTAAAAGGCAAGGGAACAATAGCGCCCTAATGCTGCCCAGACGGCGAATGACAACGAAGGGGAAAGACTGTCCAACCCCATGACATACTGCATTCGTAAATTCTAAATGTCGCTAAATGTCACTAAATGTAGATTTTGAATGTCAATTAGAATATGAATTTATTTTTTTCTGTTAAATTCACAAGACTGTAAAATTAGCCTTTGAAATGCACAATGCAAACGTAATAAATTATGATTGTAAAAAGCAAACACTTTAGATTATGCATATTAATCAATTGTAGGCTATGGACCTGTTTAATTAGACCCATAACGAAATGAATGCTCCCAGAACTATTTTTCAAAATGAATACGCATTTAAATGCTATATGACATTAAATATGCTAATTAAACACACATTTAATTTGAACGAAATTTGCTTTTAAGTGGCTAATCTGTAGCCAGCTTGCAATGGCTGATCTTGCGCGGTTGAAGGAGTTGGCGCACGGCAGTGAATAACTGGGGCTATCACTCCATCAATGTGCAGCTCATATGTGATACGAGATGGGTGTTGCTCACCGTCGTGGCCCGGTGGCATGATAGGACCCACAACAGCTTCATTCTGCGTGGCAGTTCAGTAGGCACTCCTCTGGAGAAGGGTGCTGTGAGAATCGGCTGGCTTATTGGTAAGAATATATTTGTCAAATTGCTTGTCCTTGGCCACCTCCTGCAGCTGTGGTGCTTTTGTTCACAGCCATGTTATCTCCTGCCAGGCCTTTTTACTTTACTAGTTCCTTTGACACTGGTACTGACATTACTAAATCATTTGTTCTTTTCTTTACTGAACATCTGCTAATAAAACTTTGATTTCAGTGTCAGAATAATTCTTTCTTTTAATTTTTCAGGGCCATTTTGAATTCATATGCACTTGTAAATGGAATTTGCGACTTCCATATATGGCAATTCATGGGCGTGGATTTATGCTAATCGCAAAATAAGGTGCACGTGCCTGTCAATTATGATGAATTTACCTTTACACATGGTTTGATGAAACCGGCGTAAAACTTTCATATGAACTTGCTTAGCATGTAAATGTACACGCATATTTGAATGAGGCCCATTGACTCTACTTGTACTCATAAAAATCCTCCGATAACCAGACCCGATACCGATGATGTCACGTAGCATTGAGTTAAAGCCAAAAAAATGTTAGAGAGAAAGAAATGTTAGCAGTTTGGAAGTACGTTAAGATAAAGGAAGATGATAAGTGCACGCCAGAGCATTCATCACTATTTGTGTCACTGCAGAAAGTGAGGGGGAAAGTATAAAGTAGCAGAACTGCCTGACTTTTGACATGTTCATTATGGATAAAGTGAAAGGGAGATGTGTGGTTGATAATCTCATTGAATTGCAGCTGGACATGAGTGAGGTGAGATTGTTTGTATCACACTAAAGAGCAACATTGATTTTAAAAAGGTGAAAATATTCCTTTACCATGCTTAGCAAAAAAACATTTCAAAGGAAAGAGAACACCTAAGGGACAGAGAAATTTTCTGTACTGAAATGTTCAGAAATGAAAACATACAACACATCAACTCAAACACCATTTCTAGTCTAGCCATGCCTCACCACCCTACCCAACTCCCACAAGACATTTAGCATAAATCTGTTGCGATGTTATGAATACAAATGAAAAAGGCTCCAATTTCTTTTTCCTCATAAAATGCCTACACTTCCCAATCCAGGGGCTGCCACAGCTCGTGGGGGAAATATAAATTCTCAGTACCTGGGAATGGCATTCATAAAACATTATCAAGCCATTAACAGAATCCAAGTTTCACAAGGTTACAGTGGCACTAATGTTTTACAAGCATGTTTCTTGCACATTATGATTAATGGTTTATAATGCTTGAGTTAATTTCGTATTAGTATGAGCCGCTAAGACAATTTACCCATCATTAACTTATACAATGTGTTAATTAACTCCTATATGTATCATCTGCTCGTTAATTTCTATTTTATTTTTACCAAAGGCAACACTAATTACCATAAGAGGCTCCCAAAACTGTTTGAGCTAATTACTCTGAGTTCATTCATAACAGATAGTGCACAAATATTTTGGTACTCTAGCTGATGAGTGAAAGGCTGGGTTGCAGTCAATTAAGCACACAAAATATGTTTATTGAAATATTACTGATAAATAACCATGATGGGTGTGAATACTCGCAGGTAGAAACACGGCAGAAGAAGAACCATGTATAGCAAGATGGATATATCATAGATATTTAATTACTGGTTGCTCCCATTGAGAGTACTGGTTTAAATGTGTGCAAGAGCAAGGCAACCATATTGTTAAATATTATATTATAACCAGTGTTTTGTTTGCTATTACAAACCCCAAAGAAGTTGGGACAGTATGTAAAATGCACATAAAAGCAGAAAGCAGTGATTTGTAAATTCTCTTTTACATATATTTAATTGAAAACAATTAAATTGTACAAAGAAAAGATATTCAATGTTTTACCTTATCAACTTTATTGATTTTTGTAAATATATGGTAATTCCGAATTTGATGCCTGCAAAACGTTCCAAAAAAGTTGGGACAGGAGCAAGAAAAAAAAAACTGGGAAGTTCAAAAAACACCTGTTTGGAATATTCCACAGGTAAACAGGTGATGCTATCATGACTGGGTATAAAAGGATATCAATATTGAAAATATGTATAGGGTTTTACCATATTGTAGAGTTATCAAAATAGGCTTACACTCCCACATTTTGTAACATACCATTAAAATTGTATGAATAAATATTAGTTGACACAATTGTTTCCTAAGCCAGCAATTGGCAAATGTAGGAAACATCTTGTGCCTTTCATTGCAGTTCATATTCATAGAATTGTTTTGTTTTTTCATAATGGATCTATCCTGATGACGGATCCACTGTGGGCCATTGATATTTATTTCCTGGCAAGGGCCTTTATTGGCAAGCACTGTCCCAAGCAAACAACCGATTTGTGCTTGCCATGTGTGAAAAGCCAGCCTACCAACTGTGTGCTCACACTGCCATTGGATGGACATTGTCCTCCAATGGGTCTCTATTGTTTATGAAAGCCTAATATTTGATTTCTATGGAGATTAATTAGGAGTGTTTTCATGCCATTGGCATTTAGCTGTTTCCCGTTATCAATAAATTACGGGAAACCCAATCGAGAAAATTGCTTGTACCCGTCTGCCTCGGCAGAAATGTAGACCTAGGGGTGTCCCTGTTACTAATCTTACACAAATCCATATTCAGCCGCCTGATATGACTTTAACGGTCTCATCTGTAGTGTTAACACCAGTAGCCTTTCAAACACGTAAATGTGGATTGGGAATACTGTGTCTTAACGTAAGGAGTTTTTTATCAAAAATAGATTTTATTCGGGCTTTGGTGCTACGAAGCAATCCTGATGTATTTCTTGCTACTGAATCTTGGTTAAATATTTATGTGTCGGACAATGAAATAACAATGGATGGTTATTGTGTTTTTAGATGTGACAGGAAAAAGAGAGGAGGAGGGGTAGTGATGTTTATTAAATCCACACTCGCTGTAAATGTTTCATTATCCTCCTCTATTCCTGAACAGTTTGAGTGTCTAGTTATTAAAATAGGCATGGGTTGTACAAGTATTACACTAGCAGGTGTGTATCGCCCACCGAGCGCTCCTTCCTCCTCTATAATCAATTTGTCCAATATCCTGTCCGCTCATGCCCACACTGAATTAGTTGTCGCGGGCGATTTTAACATAGATTGGCTATCACCATCCTCAAACTATTTTAAAGAGGTCTGCGATGGCCTAATTTTGACACAACTTATATCAGAGCCTACGCGACCAAATTTTAAAGATTTAACGCGGTCGACTTTGATTGATCTAATTTTAACAATAGACCACACAAGTACGCTCTGAGTGGCGTCTTTCCTTTGGATTTTAGTGATCACTGCCCAGTAGCATGTATTAGAGACATGAAAGCTTCAAAAACACCACCATGTTTTATTACTAAAAGAAATGTAAAACATTTCTGTGAACAGGGCTTCCTGCACAATATATTTTGGAGTGATTTAAGCTTTGCTGGTTTGTTCCAGACCCTGACCTAGCATTGTCTCACTTTACTACTATATTTAATTGTGCTGTGGATAAGCATGCTCCGGTTAAGAGACTAAGGGTAAAAAATAGAAGCAATCCTTGGTTTTCGAGTGCTTTATCCACTGAACTATGCGTCAGGGATGAAGCATGGGTGAAAGCAAGGGAAACCCAGGCACAATCTGACTGGCAGGTTTTTTAAAAACTAAGAAATAGATGCTGCTCACTGATAAAAAAAGGCAAAATCCGAATATTTCATCTCGTCGTTGGCGAAGAGTCAGGGTAATCCAGCAAAATTTTGGAATTCAGTCCCTGAATTCTAGTCCTTCGTCATCAATACCACACTCTATCCACACTGATTCTGGACCTATTACTGATAGACACAAGATCTGTGATTTTATTAATCAACATTTAATAGAGGCTGGAAATCTTTATGAAAATTTGAAAAATCAGTCCTCTACAGGAGACACGTCTGACCTCATTTACATTTAAGGAATTTACAGTGAGAGAGGTCCTATTAGAATTAAAATGCATAGATGTGAATAAATCCTCTGGAGAGGATCATTTAGTCCCAAATCTTTTACGTCTCGCAGCCCCACTGATCTGCACAATCGGTAACTAATATTTTTAATTTGTCATTATCGACCGGGACTATTCCCAGTGTATGTAAAGCTGCTCATGTTCTTCCTTTATTCAAGGATGGTGATGCCAGTTCGGTAAACAGCTATCGGCCCATCTCAAAATTGTCTTGCCTGGCTAAGATCTTGGAATCACTTGTTAAGCAACAACTATGCAGCTTTCTAACTTTCAACAATATTTTAAATTCACAGCAATCTGGCTTCAGGCCTGGTCATAGCACAAATACAGCAGCTTCATTGGTTATAAATGATATAGTAACAGCGTTGGATAATAAACAAAAATGTGCAGCCCTTTTTATCGATCTAGCAAAAGCTTTTGATACAGTAGACCATACAATCTTAATAAAAAAGTTGTCCTCCATCGAACTTGATAGCATAGTCTGTTCATGGTTCCAGGATTACCTTTCAAATAGAACTCAAGCTATTATGGTTGGGGATGTGAAGTCTACATTTTTAAAAGTAAAGAAAGGAATACCCCAAGGATCCATACTTGGACCAATTTTATTTACAGTCTATATAAATTATATTGCTAGCAATATAGCAAATTGTAAGGCTCATTTTTATGCTGATGACACAGTGCTTTACTCCTCAGCACCAACGGGCACCCGGGCCCTTACTTACTTACAATCAGCTTTTAATGTTATACAGCACGCTCTAGCTGGTCTTAAACTTGTTTTGAATACTGAAAAAACTAAGTACATGATCTTTTCTACACGGAATACAACTATGCCAAATGCTTCCATATCCTCATTGACTGGTGCTCAAATTGAGCAAGTTCAGTACTACAAATATTTAGGTATCTGGCTGGATCATGATTTCTCTTTTAAAACTCATGTGGCCAGCTTGTACAAAAAAATTAAAACTAAAATCGGGTTTCTTTACAGAAATAGATCCTGTTTTTCATTGGACAACAGGAAGAGGATTGTGCAGGTGACAATCTTACCTACAGTGCATCCGGAAAGTATTCACAGCGCTTCACTTTTTCCACATTTTGTTCTGTTACAGCCTTATTCCAAAATTGATTAAATTAATTTTTTCCCTCAAAATTCTACACACAACACCCCATAATGACAATGTGAAAAAAGGTTTTTTGAGATTTTTGCAAATTTATTAAAAATAAAAAACTAAAATTTCTCATTTACATAAGTATTCATACCCTTTGCTTTAACGTATTTTTAAAGTATCATATTTCATATTTGGTCGCATATCCTTTACATGCTGTTACTTCCTGAAGTCTGTGACCATCAACATCAAAAAACTGTCGATATCTTATTTTCAGGTACTGTTACAAGCGATACTATAACCTCTCTGCATTTGAATGGATCTCTATGGAAATTGGGGGGTGAGACTAGATTCAGCTGTAAATTACACTGGTACAGTATGGAACACATGGCTGGCTAAATGGCTGTAAGTTATCAAGTGTCTGAGCTATCAAACGAGCCCCAAACCATCACTCTGTTGCCAGATATGGAGTAGATGTGGATGGATCACTGCAAGGGTTATTTCTCCGGACTCATTTTCCTATAGAACTCTATGGGGAAAAAAGTCAGGAGAAACAACCCTTAAAGTGATCCATCCACATCTACTCCATATCTGGCAACAGAGTGATGGTTTGGGGCTCGTTTTGGGGCTCTGCAATGTTTCTATCTATCTTCGATACATTTTAAATCAACAAAAATGTCAACAGTGTCAACAAAAAAGCAAAAAAAAACAGCGGTGCGTTTTCAAGAATGTGTTTTGTTTTCATGCAATCTTCCATTCAGCAGTAACTTCATGCTTTCCTCGTGTTTGCAATTTTACACGTCTCTTCTAATTTATAACACCTGTCATGCCAGTCTGCTTCATTTCAGGCAACAAAATAATCAGAACACTTTTCATTATAAAAACAAGTATCACCCAGGAACTTTTGTGCAGTTTAACTTAACACTTCTGTAATAATAGACTTTTCATTTGTCAGGCACAAGATTGTAGCTAACATAGTCATTCTGTTTGGATTATATAAAACAACAAAAGGCATATGCCATATATAGCACCTGCAGAATGTTTTGTTGTTATCTTGCCGTGTACTTTAATCCTCTGCCAATGGGGTCGATAGAGACTCTATTTCAAGCCAAGTATCAAACAATCATTCAGTTAATTACAGCACTGACGAACACCTCTTAATTAGTCCATAACTGTATAATGTAATGGTTACACAGGGACATTTTGGGACTCTGATCATGAGACTGGGTCCTCGTGCGGAGTCGTTCACAATTAACACTCCTGATCAGACTGAGGCACAATGGAGTGTCTGTACATTTCTTCATTGATCAATCAGGCAGCGGGTTGGGCAGCAACACCCCCCTCTTTAGAGAAGGAGAGGGGAGATCCCAATTTAACACACACACACACCCTGAGGTGATTGCAAATAGCTGGTCCATCTATGTTTCATTGTTGCTTCCAAAGGAATGAGCCAATCTATTGTATGGGTGCCCTAAAGCCATCTACCAATTGGGATCAAAGGGATTTTGACCATAAAAACCCATGTAAATTTACCAACTTTGCTCTGATGGGAAAGACGCAGTCTGACCCCTAACAGACGCACCACTACACCCGGACGGCTCTGATGAGAAAGGCACAGCCTTACCCCTACCAGACGCACCACTGAAACCCTGACGGACTTCTGCGTTTCCCAACCCGCATCTTGCCTGATCACAGAGACAGAGTTGACCTGCCACCGTCCACAGAATAAACCAAGCTGGTTTATTCTCAACAGCTGTTTTGAGGACACGTTTCTTCAAACTGTTCCTCTACTGTCTCCCTTGCGGCCGGACCCAAGTGGAGATCTGTGCACGTCCACGTCGACCTGACTGGAAACCTGTCACGACCTGACTTCGGAGAAGAAGTCTCCAGGAGTCCACGCACCTGCCGGGACCTTGGACCAGCTGAGGTGATTGCAAATAGCAACCACCCTGAGGTGATTGCAAATAGCTGGTCCATCTATGTTTCATTGTTGCTTCCAAAGGAATGAGCCAATCTATTGTATGGGTGCCCTAAAGCCATCTACCAATTGGGATCAAAGGGATTTTGACCATAAAAACCCATGTAAATTTACCAACTTTGCTCTGATGGGAAAGATGCAGTCTGACCCCTAACAGACGCACCACTGAACCCGGACGGCTCTGATGAGAAAGGCACAGCCTTACCCCTACCAGACGCACCACTGAAACCCTGACGGACTTCTGCGTTTCCCAACCCGCATCTTGCCTGATCACAGAGACAGAGTTGGCCTGCCACCGTCCACAGAATAAACCAAGCTGGTTTATTCTCAACAGCTGTTTTGAGGACACGTTTCTTCAAACTGTTCCTCTACTGTCTCCCTTGCGGCCGGACCCAAGTGGAGATCTGTGCACGTCCACGTCGACCTGACTGGAAACCTGTCACGACCTGACTTCGGAGAAGAAGTCTCCAGGAGTCCACGCACCTGCCGGGACCTTGGACCAGCTGACGAGCTGACATCACTTACGGAATCGGGACTGGCCTCCCTTTGTTACCGTTAAGTATTGAAATGCATTTTATTTAGCACTGACATCAATTGATAGGCTAAACCCTGTAATACCCTGTTGAGGTCATTTTACTGCTGGTTCCTACTGTTGTTTGTATTTTGTTTTGCTATGCGTGTTTTGGTCGGGAATAAACAATTTCCCTGACCTTATAGTTTTACACCGTTAAAACTGTATATGTATGCGACTGATAAAACAAGCTAACCACAAAATATAGTTTAGCGTGTCATTAACCCATAACACAAATTAACCTTTGTAATGGTAGGACTGTTAGTTTCTATATTTAGCCATCACATAATTATCATTTCCTCTGATTAAGATTAAGTTATATAATGTTATATCAATTATTGTTTCTATTATACACATATTCAATGTGTATAAAAACATATAATAAATGACAATAAAACATATGTAATTTTTCCAACCCATTGTCGTGTCTACGTTATTTCACTAAGTTGGGCTCTACTGACGTATAGAATTCAAATTGAGTTTTGAACTTAATTAATTCTGAATAAAAGTGACCAAACCTCACTACAATAATTAGTAATGTGTCTGTGCTGACTGACAAACCATTGCTGAACTTTGAGTGCCTACAGGGACAGCTAGAGGATAACTGCAGAAATTTTGCTTGATATCCCAGATTGTCACATGCACAATAAACTCTGGGCCCTAGCCATACATACTTTTCAACAGGTTAATACCCTTTTTGTGAAATATAATATATTTCACTTGAAAAAATAAGACCAGATTTTAAAAATCACTGTGGGCTCTATCTTACACCCGGCGCTAAGCGGTGGTAACCCAAAAAATGTCTTTGCTAGTTTCAGACCGATTTTTATCACCCAGCGCTCATGTTGTTTAAATACCAAGTGAACTTGTGCCCATAGCAAGTGAACTGGGCGGGTTGGTCTTAAGATGAGGTGTGGCCAGGATATTTTTTGGCGTATTGCTATCTTGAGGCAGCAAAAAGTGTTTGCGCTAAAACCACCACAAACCTGGTCTTAAGTCATGTCACAGTTGTATCAATGTTATTTTAACAGCGCAATATAAGTGCATCTACATAGGCATGTGCACTATGCACATACACCCTCTTATCTGTTACACACAGGTGCGCACACAAGCATGCATAAAAATATCAAGATTACATTGTGAAATAGGGATTAATATTTACCCAGGGATAAATTTCCCCAAAATAAAACATTGTCTCTCACGGAATAGACGCACGCTGTCCCTGGAATCCTGGGAAAGTGCGCTTGTTTTAAAGCTACCAGTAAAAGCGCGTTGGTCATATTTCCATAAGCAGGACAATATAAAACAAGGGAAAATATGCGTAAACCTATGGGTTCCCAACCTGACAGCTTAATGTATTTAGTGTCATCATATTTTGGTTATTAATAAATATTAGAATGCACGTAATATTTTATAATGTTTAAGATTATTATTGTGTATATGAAAACACGTCATAATGGTTAGTGCGAATAATATTGATCCTAATATTGATCCATATATTCCTTGCTTGCACACTTTAACCTTGCATGAGCAGGTTTTCCCAGCTGAAAATCGCACTTTTTGCAGTCCTATTAAATCCGCCATTATATTAGCAATCCGACAAGGTGCAAATGCAGATAGCTTTTAAAGGGAATGGGAGATAACACTGGTTTATTTCATGTTACGCCCAAGACACACCTATAATTAATGAAGAGGCTAAATTCAGCCCATTTGCACCTTGCACCTTCCTTTGCGCTCAAAATATGCGCCCTCTAACTAGCAAAAGTGGCGTTGGACACGCCCTAAATGCACTTGAGCCATGCGTTTTAGACCAGGCTGAGATCCTCAAGATAGAGCCCCTTATTTACCTAATATCAGCTCATTTTACTTTTGTGATGAAAACTGATTGATTGACAAAGCTTGTTAGTTGCTACAGGTCTATGATCATTTAACACTATGTTATGCTAACTTGTAATATTAAATCTAAATCTAATAATCTAATAACAATTATAATCTAATAATATTTAAACTTTGTGCCCAGCTATGTCAGACACCAACCAATGCAGGGAACTGAAAAAACAAGTGGTAGCAAGAATACTTATCAATACAAATAACCTACCCGTTTCTATTTAAATTTGATATGTTACATTGTTTTTGGGAGTTTCTTAAAGCAGCAAATCAGCAAATCCCTCCCCCACCCCACTCCCCAACATATTTCATTGGAAAAGGTCATGAAAGTACCGCTCCTTCAGGTTCTTACCTGCCAGAATATACTGTCTATTGTATTTCCCAGGAATCCTTCTCTTGTTTCAGAAGACAGGAGCTTGGGGCCCAGTATTGTCATGAACTCATCAAAATCCACCTGACCATCCCCTGAAAGACAGGATTCAATTAATTTAATTTCAGGTCTGCACATACACTTCAGCAAATAGTTAATTAACCTGCATGTCAGAGTCCTTCACAAATATATTGTCTTTGGACCTTTATATTGAGCAAGAAAATCGTGAGAAACAGTTGGTGCTTAAATTACTCGAATGCTACATAAGCCCACTTTCATGTTGAAGGTACACTATGCAGGATTTTTGAGTTCTCACCTATTTAGGGGGTGTTCTATTTAAGGCCTTATAACTCCAGGTGTGAGCATCACAGAAACTTGGAAAATGGCTTGAATGAAACAAGACAGTTGTACAATTTACAATACTGACTTAGATTAGTTTATTTTCATAATGTAGGTCAAAATAAATAAACATCTTTATGCGTAAAACCAATGGTAGGATTGGATATTTATTTCACATTTAGTAACAGATATAAATAGTAGAATGATGTGGTATAATTACACAATAATTTCACGTTTATTTTGCATTTGAGTGAACGGGGCTTTTCACAGCTGTTTGGGGATACGATTGGGCTATTGTTGGGTTTATCTTGTTGCTATGACGGAATACAAATTTTTGGTGGTGAAAAAATATTCTTATGAACTCACAGATAGACGCTATTGTCCAGTGTCATGCATGGGTAGGTATAATTGCAGGCAAGTCTGGGTGGGGGGTTGCTTGTTAAATGGACTTGCTCCGCAACAATAGTGACACTTAGAAACTCTGTATTTGGCAGAGTTGTCACGAATCGTCTACTAATAAAGATAAAATAGGGAAATTGTTGTTTCCACTCATAATTTGGTTGCAGGAGAAATTAATATCTGAGTTGAGCAAAATCTTGGCGTCGGTGCCATAGCCACTAGGGGTTCTGCCCGAAGGGGTTAAAATATTATGAAATAACCATGCTCAGTCATATCTATGATCCACTAGCAATCAAAAATATCTGTGAAGAAGAGGAGCTACAGTGAAAAAACAAGCAAGGCTAAAAATCATGCATAGTAAACCTTTAAATGCTTGTACAAGTATGTTTCTACTTCCAGCATGCCTAACAGCTGTTATAATTCACATAAATTAAAGGCATGATATAAATAAGGTATCAAGTAATGCATCAATTTCCAGAACAGTGTCATTTCCCTTCTGTCTCTCAGTGTTATATATTGAGGCCTAATATTTCATCTTTGTCTGAATTAATCTGATGCAATTAATCTGCTGAAACAAGTGAGTAACTCATAAGGATAAACAACAAAAAAGTAAAGTTTGTCTTTTGTTTATAGTGTACAAAAGAATAAACTAACAGAGAAAATGAGCTTAAGATGGTTTCCATAACATCCTGTTGATAGGCCCCATTTACATCATATCAAAGCAATGCGTTATGAAAAATGAGTTTTGAGTTTAATATTTTTTGCCAATGAAGCCAAATAATCTTTGTTTTGATGTGATGCCAATGCTTATCTTGCACAAAGTATAAAAGTTACTACAAAAACACAAAAACAGCTCCTCTTACTGAAAGGGGTACCGTGTACTGTTGCACAATGCTGGTCTCCACTTAAAACTTCTAATGTAAATGCAGTGTAGCCGAAAGTGAATGGCCGTGATTGCAGGAACTACATCATTTGAAAAGCTCTATGACATACTGCATAAGCAGGGGTGCCGTATGGGGGGGAGTTACGACGATTCCAAAGGCCCTGACTGATTCCAGGGGCCCTCAAATAATTGTGCTGTAATCGTGCAAGGATGGGGTGGCCTGGGGTGGTGGGGGCCAATGTGAGCAAATATTAGAACATGTGAAACCCCCTTGATGTGGATGTAGTTAAATCAATTTAAGGGAAATCTTGAAGGCATATAGAAACATTGTTATGGGCAGTGCTTGCAAAAGTTTTTAGACCCCCAGAAAGTTATCAAATTAGGTTCAGAGCACCTTGATTCCATCATCCCCTGATCTTTCTGATGACTCAGCCTGACTCATTAGACCTCATCCTATCTCCCGAAAGTGATCCCTCTGGAGCCGCACCACTGGCACGTCGGATGGCATCGATCAGCCCATGCATATGGAGTCCCACGCCTCATTTATGGTGACAGAAGGCAGGGTGAACTCCAGCTACAATGATGGATATGGGAGTATAGGGCTGGAGGCAAGGAGGCAGGCTTACGTGTATTACATTTTCACCCCCTTGTTCCCCTCTGTAGCTAGCTATAGTTAAAAGTTGTGATTTGTTTGGTATGGTGTGCTTTAACCAGAAAAAAATACAAATATTTGGTGTGACAGTCTCCAAAAATACTTTTCAAGCCATGAAAAAGACTATTGTCTTTGTACATTACATGGCTTTATGGCAAGTTTTAATATAATACATGGTGTTTCGACATTTTAAGCCAGTCTTAAGCCATGAAACATTGACAGAACACAAAAGATGATGCAAGTTTGCTGCTGTGTATAAAACTAAAAAAAATGGAGATATAAGTTTATGATGCAGATGAACTACTGCATTTACTTGGTTGGTTATAATGACGTACAATCATGAGTTCTGGTGCTCACATATTTTAAAAATACTGATAAAACCATTACTCAAGGGATATAAATAGCTTAAAAACAAAATGAGATTACAAAATGATACACTTTTTTTGATACACTATTGTCAACAAACAGTGATTCACTCAAATGCAATTACTGATTTGTTTAGCTACATGGTCGATAATGAGATAATTTATGACCACTGCACTGTTGCAAGGATTCTAATAAAAAATCACCTGTAAACAAAGCAAATTGTCTGATCAAAGTAAATACGCAGGAAAGAAGAATCCTACGCAATTCAAACCTACGTGTGAATTTCAATGTCAGTTGAGGCTTCCGCAGTACTTCAGCACTGTATACGTTAGGGATTGTTTTTTTTCTAGATCAATCCTAAGCAGAATCACTGACCTTTAAATCACCAGGATGGCTCATCCTATTCACTGAGAGCTCTGTATCTGCAGATTCATATGCTGCAAAGATCAGTGAGCCTGCACGGCATTGATCTATAAAAGCACTACGTTGCAATTGTCATATGTAAACTGGACAGGAGCAGAAGATCATTTTAATGGCCTCAGCAGATAGCTGCCATTCATATGTTAACTCACTGAAGGGCTTCTTTAGAACAGAGAAGGCTAGGATTAGTTACAAGTTACAAGATAACTACATTAAGTACAACATTTAGCTATCCCATATGGAAATGTAATATACTGCAGCATATTCTTTTTCCATAGGGGATACATTTAAAAATACAGTGCTGGTTAGGAGTTAATGTTTGACATTAGCCACTTTGGTAAACACCTGAAGCTGTATTTCCTACACTAGTTAGTTAGCAAGTCAGCGTATAATTGCAGTAAGGAACTGAATAAACAATACTATAAACTATTCAGTTTTATTCAGTTTAAACTTAAATGCAACATTTAGGTGACATAGCCAAACTAATATTCCTCCAATGTTTGCTGAGATAGAATGCAATGTCCAGTTCTATGATTGAATATATTGAATAATGTCACAGCTACAGGCCACAGAATAACAAGATTCTTTCTGTAAAGTAAGCATACAATTGAGTACACTAGCCATATTCTCCTCTGCATACGGATGCCAGCCTCTAAGCAAGGCCAAAATTTGTTTTCACTAAGGAGTACATGAGTTCCCTATGCACTGTATATCATTAGCAATTATGTTCATTGTCCAATCAGTGGTCACATAAAACCAAAAGTGAACCAGATGCCCACTGCAGCTGGCAAGAGATGTTGCTGACAATCATGTTGCTCAAGTATATCAATAAAATATCAATCAGCAGTCGCCTGACACCAAGAACAACAGGTGTTCCCATCAAGTCAGTGGCTCACATGAAACATTAGAAACAAATAGATCTCTCGTGTACATTGTGTGAAAGCAGACTGGGGAACCAAGAACACACGTCAGCCTCAGTTCAAATGACAAAAGTAAGTGTGCTTTGAATAAAACAATTATGTTTGAATTTTTTCAATTCAAGTCCACTTTTTCCCATGGAATTTGGTGATTGCTGATAGTATATAACTGTAGAACCTAAAGGATGGCCAGAACTATAGGTGTTTAGAGTTTTGAAAAATGACCACAAGGTTCTGAAATTAGTGCCAAAGTGATTGTAAAAAACTGTAACAGTTCGGGCATGAGCCTGAGTTACATAAACTCCTGTTCATGAGCAAAGCCTTCGCCATAGTAGGATTCGTGAATTTGCGACCGAGTGCGTCAACATGCTGACACAAAAGGCCTCCTTCTGTGTCCAAACCATGATGCCGTAGGCTGCTGCCAAAACGTCACTTGATGACGCCTAATTTTACACACTTGAAAGTAAAACAATACGTAAAAGGCAGTCAGCTTATGTAATAATGTGCAAATCCTTAATTGTATTCATTATTCTTTTAATGCAATTGTTACAACACAAATTGTTTTTAATTGTTATCCATTTGCTATTGTTTATTGGTTAATTAACTTTACATGTAATATGTCTTTAAAATTCCACAGAATGTGATGGCACAATGCATCGGATTCTTGAAAACAATGTATTGATGTCAATATATATCTGTTCCTATCACATAAATGTAAAATAAAGTAAATCAAAGGAAACTTTTACATAGGTGAAAATATTCCCCATTTGTTTCAGTAATAATCTTTGAGCCTGGCCAATTTATATAGCTAAAATAAATTGAGACATAAACAGCTCACATTTCCAAAGATAAGCTTTTATTCGGCTGACTGTGAACTTGTTGATGAAAACAGATGCTAAACAAATGGACTGTGGATAAAGGTCATTAGTGAAGCCATGTGCAGCCCATTTAAACTTATTTCCAGCTCTACACCCTGAATCCAGAGAGAGCCCAATGCGCACGGAGAGTTCTGCTACAGTAGGAATCCAGCGAGATTAAACATACTGATCACACTCTTCACATTCAGTGCTTATGTGCAGCCTTCTGAAGAGCGGCCTTCCTTACAGAATACTTTCCATAACAATTTATCTGAGTTTGTGTTTGAGCATCTGCTGTGTGTTCCACACGATCGTAAATTAGTGTATAAAGTGTGCACACGCTTTGAAATTAGCATAAAACACCTCCCCACATTACCATAAGTGATAAGGCCACACTAGAAAATCCCCATGTAAATATGGCAAGGTCACACATTAATTAGACAAGTTAAAAAAGGTGACATTTTTGAAGGCCAGAATAGGCTACAAATTAAATTAGCTACAATCACATGAAAGGACTACGCTAGATGAAGAGGGCAGGGTGTCCTGCTGCTTGCTGTAAGAAAGCATGTGGTATTATCTCTGCAATGACAGCAATCACCCTGTCCCAATGCAGAGAGCATTACATGCATGTCCTTAAAGGTTTGCTAAGTGAGTCCTCCTTCTTCTTGTTTATTTCATGATTATCCAGGTGACATTCAATTAAAACTACAGCCAGTGATGTTAATATGAGCAGTTTAATGTCTTACCTCATTATAACTTATTAATATTGGCAAAGATGATGTTGCAGGGAGAAAATATTTTAATTATGAAGGCAGGGGCTGAAGCTTTGGTAAAATGTGATATAAAGAACTTTCATGTTCATATTGACAAATCTGACACTCTGCAGCAGAAAATGCATGTAAAATCTGTTTGCACACTCTTTATGATAGAATTTTATTGCTAGGGAGACCTGGCAGATAGGCTGCACAATTAAAAACATGCCCATTATAGAGAAACATCTAAGTACACAAATAACAATCATTAAACATATTTAGAGTGAAGGACTCACCATCCATGTCCAGTCTCTGCATGATAATGGCCAGTTCCACCTCACTGGGCATGTAACCCAGAGAGCGCATGGCCATGCCGAGTTCCTGCTTGGATATGAATCCGTTTCCATCGCGATCCAGAACCCTGAATGCTTCCCGGATTTCTGCCAGAACAAACAAACAGGAAATTAATTTTTATCTCAGCTCTCTTGATTTCACTCTTCCTCTTTCTATTCCTCTCAGTTTTTTCTCTCACTCACTAAATATGTTTTTCTACTTCTGTTTCTCTTTGTGTCTTTTAATCTGTAAACATACTCTTGAAATTGATCCCAAAAGAGATGTTTGGTAGGAGCTATCAGTACTTTCAGGGGCAATAATGAACTGCTTAGTATGTCTAGTCAAAACCTTTCCCTGGGTATGTTTTTCTCAGAGCGTGTCCTATAGCTCCCACTGGAGTGCTTGGACCAGTGAGTAGAATTTTCCCCAGCTAACAACTTCTGTTCCCCATTTCCATCCCCCTGCTACATCTGCTTTTTCAGTATTCAACCAACTGCAGCAAAAACAGCATTGTTTCCACCACATATCCTAGTTTCATTCACAGGATAATTGGTTATTTCAACACCAGGGTTCCACACACATTCAGCACACAAGTAAAAAAGATGTTAAATAGACCTAACCATGTTACATAAAGCTAATTATCCCACAGAGAACAGAGACCTAACCATGTTACATAAAGCTAACCATCTCACAGAGAAAAGAGACCTAACCATGGTTCATAAACCTAACTATCTTACAGAGAAAAGAACTAACCATCCTACATTAACCTAATCATCTCACAGAGAACAGAGACCTAACCATCCTAGATAAACCTAACCATCTCACAGAGAAAAGAGAACTAACCATCCTACATAAACCTAATCATCTCACAGAGAACAAAGACACCTAACCATGTTACATAAACCTAATCATCTCACAGAAAAGAGACACCTAACCATGTTACATAAACCGAACCATCTTACAGAAAACAGAGACCTAACCATGTTGCATAAACCTAACCATCTTACAGAGAAGAGACTTAACCATTGTATATAAACCTAACAATCACACAGGCAAAAGAGACCTAACCATTTTACATAAACCTAACCATCTTACAGAGAAGAGAGACCTAACCATTTTACATAAAACTAACCATCTTACAGAGAAGAGACTTAACCATTATATATAAACCTAACAATCACACAGGCAAAAGAGACCTAACAATTTTACATAAACCTGACAACCACACAGGCAAAAGAGACCTAACCATTTTACATAAACCTAACCATCTTACATAGAAGAGAGAGACCTAACCAACTTACAAAAACAAACCCATATTTTAGAAGAGACCTAAACAGTAGGATTGTGCTGGCTTCAATCTTGTAGGAGTGAATGACCAAGTAGGCATGTCGGTCGCAAAGAACAGAACATCTGCACACTGTGTTCCCTAAGCCCCCAAAGCCTGGAAGAAAACAGTGTTTCTAGACTGTTTGATTTTTCATCACTTTACAACCAATAAAGAACAATAAATCACACTCAGACAGCTTCAAAATATCTCTCTTTTTTATCGAAATCTGAATGGAGTTACTGGAACAACTCCTGCCAAGTATTTAGGAAAAAAGCAGCCTTAATTGAAAAAGGCTGTAAATGCCACAATATTACAGCTGAAAATAAAAAAATAAACAGGTGTATATAGCCTATATTCAAAATAACTGCTGCCATTTATAAAATTAAAAAGAAAAATTGTTTGTATAAGTGCAGCAAAATACTGAATGTTAAATTTAAATGGAATTTTGAAAGTTGAAAAAATTGTATAGGATATTCTCCCAATGTCATACTGTGCCTTTCGTTGTGTGTTGGGCTAGCATGCATCAGGAGGGGCAACGGCCCCCAGTGTTACTATATCTGCATTAGAGAGAAGTTTGGGTTTGGCAGGAGCACTGTTTGAGCATGGCTTATATGTAACAATTTCACAGGGTTTAACATAGTAACAAGTATTATGACACTGCACTATGTACATTTTGATGCAATCATGCATGATCCAATAAAAAAGCATAATCTCTCATGGGATTTGCAGAGAAAAAGCTAAGAACTGTGGCTCTGACTCACAGTGGTCATTAGGAATGCCATGACACTTACCTAAAGATTAGAAAAATTTTATCCTAGCCACCTGGCCTTGTTATCAACACCCTAATGTTGATTGGCCACATAGTCCCTTGTACTACAGCTGATTGGCTACACAATTTCTTGTCATGATTTGTGACACAATCCAAGGTATTCCCCTCCCACCTTGGGTCCCCAAGGTCATTACTACAAAAAGAGAATTGGATTCCAGATTCCAGATAGAATAACACTTTAAACTAATTTAAACCGGCTAACTGTCTAAATCCATCTGGAGCTGAGAAGAGCAGTCTCCAAGCTGTGCTTAATCTTTTACAAATTGGACTCTAAGCATAGCAGCTGAGACTCTCGGGCAATTGTTCTTTCATTTCACAAGAGCTGGGACTGCACAGTAAACTCAGGTTCACTATTAATAAGTAATAGTGAATAAATCAATATAATTCAATAAAATTCATAAAATCCCACTTATAAATCCCAATCTTTGTTGAAGTGAAGCAAGGATAATTATTTCTGACTGGAAACTGGGTGTGCATTCCGTAATGTCCCTTAAAACTTCATTATATTCAATTAGAAAATCCAATACATAAACTGTAAAAAAATTTTAAGCATGACAATGTACCTCCGTTCACACCTGTATCAGTAGGTAATATTTACCGCAGCTAGCTGCACTTAACATCTGTCTTCCAGATTAAATTCAAATCTTATCACTGCCTCCACCCCTCACCCTAGAAGCAAGTAGAAACAAGATGGCTGCTAACGCATAAATCTATAAAGTCATCAATGTGTGTTTTAATATTGTTCATTCTGGTGTCTGTGACTTCAATATGCATATTTACCTGCACTGCTGCCCTGATAGCATTCCAGTTCCTAACCCAGGTAAAAAAAAAGTGACAATTTGTCTTTGCATGGACATTGAAAGAGATTTATTACTATGCCACTTTAACAAGGGGGTCTTTAGTTACTGTGGAGCTGCAGTAGCTTGCTTGCCAGGTGTGTTCAATTAGTTGGTAATTGATGAGTCTCCCTCTTTTCTTCCAAACAAGATTTCAAATCTAGTCCATCTACCAATGTTGCTTTGCAGTTAGTGAGTTGGCTGGTGGCACACCACTGTCTTACATTTGCTGTTTTACCACTTGTTAAAAATAATTTTAAATCTGGATTCCTTTACCAATTGCCGGGAAACATCCCCCTAACATTTACAACATAAGTCATTTTGAGTGACAATTCTTGCAAACCAGAGCTGGGAAGGCTGAATGAAAAAGCTTATCTCTAAAAGGGCAAGGACATCAACTGCCCAAGGGCAAAGACATTAGCTATCCATCAAATGATCCCAATAATGAACGGTGAAGATTTGTGCAACTGACCTAAACATCAGTCAGAACATACCAGCAGCCTGGAAAAAAAAAAAAACAGATGGAAAGTACAAACGATGTTGTCAAAGTACAAATGTTGTCATGTGTGCCGCATTTTTACAACCGTTGTTTCATTCATATTCTGCACAAATGCCCGTTGCTATTTTGTGATCTTAATTTCCAGTGAATTTTAGCTCATTCAAAACAAATGAACTCTCACCATTTCCTTTTACCATGAATGATCCAATCTGATACAGTGTATCTTTATTCCTGCACTAACCATTATTACAATTAATATTTATACTAATAGTTTATTAATAACTAAAAACATTAAATTTGCCAGCTGGTACCCTTGGATACAGCTTCCCTTCTCATTTTTCTTTCACTACAAGCTATGTCAAATAATACAATTATATTTAATTAATGTTTTGATTAAGATTCTTGCAAATTATTAACATTATTTAATTATTTTACACTTTTTAATAAAATGAAGTGTGGTGATACCACATAAAGGAACAATATAGGTCTATTTACTATGCAGTATATTGCCGTCTTCCGATCTGTTTTTCTTGGCCTCTTTCTACCTCTTGTTCCACTACAATTCAATATCTGTAATTCCAAACATGGGGCTATTTTCAGTACACACAAGTCCAAGATTCTACTGACTCTACATGTCTAATCAGAATAGTATAATAACGCATTGAGATTTGCCTTGCCTACCAATATCCAGCCGTACCACTGGCCAAACAAATTCACAAATTATGCCTGAGGTGGAGACTAAACCCCACATCTTTAATAGCAACCCACATTCAACAAACAGATAGGCTACTCTAAATCTATTCTAAATCACTCAGAATGGTATTATAAGCAGTCCCCTGAGAGATGTTCTTCCTCCTGGGATCACAGACTCTTCTGTGGAGGTGTGCTTCATTAATACTGTGCTAGGGCAGCGTTGTGTTCCTGTTCTTAATGGGACCCCTTCAACATGAAACAAGAGCAAACACAGAGAGGCTGCAGCAGCAGCCTCTCGCTCACCCTGCTAGTAAAACAACCCCCCCCAAGTCACAGCGGCTTTCTGTGCGCACTCCACCACACTGGAGAAAGATCTGACACACTGCAGAAAGCCCCATTTCTTTTCATCCTTACCTTAATGAGATATTTCTTTATCTCTTCAGCAGAGTGGCCCGCCAAATGAGTCACACATACTAATGAGAGTTTCACACAGGAGTCTCAGACCCTGTTATTCACATGGAAGTGCCTCTCTCCAGACCTCCAGCCCTTCCTCATTTCCTGACTGCACAGCAGGCAGGTACAATCTTTTACCAAAAGTAATATGTGCCAAAATACTGTATGTTAAAATATGGAATTATTAAATTAGGGAGTATACATAACTTCAACATTATATAAATCATTGGCATTTTCTTGCATAATCACATCCTTAAGTTAATTAATTCTCATGAACGTATTGAAAATGAATATAACAGTTCCATCCATTCATCCATTATCTAACCCGCTAATTTGTGGCGGGGGGTCTGGAGCCTATCCCAGCATACATTGGGCGAGAGGCAAGAATACCCCCTGGACACGTCACCAATCAATCACACCATTCACTCACACACTCATACCTACAGGCAATTTAGAGTCTCCAATTAGCCTAACCTGCATGTCTTTGGGCTGTGGGAGGAAACAGGAGTACCCGGAGGAAACCCACGTGGACAGGGGGAGAACATGACTCCACATAGAAAGACCCCTGTCCTAGATTTTAACCCAGGACCTTCTTGCTGTGAGACGACAGTGCTAATACAACAGCTGACATATACGATTAATTATATGTAAATGTGACAAATCCATGATAAGAACACTGCGTGGCACATACATTTCTCTATGTAATTAAAATGATTTTCCCTTAATTACATATTGTAGCCTATGTTAGTTTTATCATAAAGGCGTTAGCACTTAGGCCAGAGCACATCGGCTACAGAAGCAGACTATTTGACACAGAGCATTTACATTAAAGTGTAGGGGTGGATTATGAATGCGGCTCATTTGAATGCGATGCTGCACATGGTGCAGCCCGGCTCCCACCGGGCCACATGCGGCCACGTGCAGCTGTCATTCAGCCGCCAAATGTCAGCTTTTGCACTTGCAGGACATCAACATGACGTTTCTCTGATAACCGACACACTCAACACAAAATATGGGATGCTTCATCATCCTATACTTGTATCTATGGTCCTCTCTCCCTGTGTTTAGACTGGTACATAAAAGTATGATGCCAAGACAATGATTTTAATATCAAAGCAACTTACTTTATTTTATTGCTTCAGGACAATTTAATTACAGGAATTCCTAGCATTAACAACTGCAAAATCCACAATCTATAAGTTACTGCATTACAGTACTGCACTAGCTTGTTTTTGTTGTTTTTTAAACCTGGGAGTTCCATGTAGCGATTCTATGATAAACGGTCTGTGGCTGGAGTCTGACAAGCTTATTACCTCCGACCAATGGCGAGCGTGCAGCTCGGTGATCACCAGGCAGGATGCAGCGTTGGAGCTGCGAAGCCCTGCGTGGGAACGCAACACATGCCTCGCAGCACAGATTGCATTCTTGCGCGCCACATCCCGCGTGTAAGGCGTGTTAACCCTGCTGCTTCTCCAGCCGGTGCGCTGTCTCTCTGGGGGCACAGTCACTAGGTACAGCAGGGAGCTCATGGGAGATACAGCCGGTGCGCTGTCTCTCTGGGGGCACAGTCACTAGGTACAGCAGGGAGCTCATGGGGGATACAGCCGGTGCGCTGTCTCTCTGGGGGCACAGTCACTAGGTACAGCAGGGAGCTCATGGGGGATACAGCCGGTGCGCTGTCTCTCTGGGGGCACAGTCACTAGGTACAGCAGGGAGCTCATGGGGGATACAGCCGTTGCGCTGTCTCTCCGGGGGCACAGTCACTAGGTACAGCAGGGAGCTCATGGGAGATACAGCCGGTGCGCTGTCTCTCTGGGGGCACAGTCACTAGGTACAGCAGGGAGCTCATGGGAGATACAGCCGGTGCGCTGTCTCTCTGGGGGCACAGTCACTAGGTACAGCAGGGAGCTCATGGGAGATACAGCCGGTGCGTTGTCTCTCTGGGGGCACAGTCACTAGGTACAGCAGGGAGCTGATGGGAGATACAGCCGGTGCGCTGTCTCTCTGGGGGCACAATCACTAGGTACAGCAGGGAGCTCATGGGGGATACAGCCGGTGCGCTGTCTCTCCGGGGGCACAATCACTAGGTACAGCAGGGAGCTCATGGGAGATGGACGTGGACACCGGGGGGGGGGTCTCCATGGCAACATCACTACAGGTAGAGAGGCTGCGCTAACTGCTTCGCTTTCCATGAAGACAGCCAGTCCAGTGGGACCTGAACTTATCCACCTCCTGAGATACCCCACTGCTACCTGTTCCACTACCGTGTCGAGTGGGAAGGGAAAATAATTGGTTCATGATTCTTCTGCTTTATAATCCCCTATTATTGTTAGCTACCCTTTTTGTATTTCATAGACCTCTTGCTGGATCGACACACAAACAAAAAAATAAGAAAAACAATCAGGATTTAAAAATGAATAGGGACCTGCAGTTCACAAGTAGCTACAGCAATGTTGAAAAAGGAATTACTGTTGCAGCACTCTGTAACCACATCACATGGGGCCAAATGACATTTTCTTGCCACATTAATATTTGCAGCTTGTAGCGCCCAATCTATTCTGCCACATTAACTCCAGGGTTGTATTTCCCATGAGCCTGCAGTGTTGATCAGCATTCTTCAGCGGGACACAAACATTTTGTCTGAAACACCTGTGAACGCCTTCCAAGCAACAGCTTGTACGATTGCCCCACTCATGTCTAGAGGCTCCTCTATAGTGAGTCAGTGTGCCATTGCTTTGGGCCTTGCATTCAGGTAAGGGGTGTACATCACCCACATGAGGTGTTATATGTATGAGTCCTGTAGACAGAGTGGTGTGTGTGTGTGTGTGTTGTATGTGTGTGCTTGTGATTCCTATAGATAGGGTGTGGCGTGCAAGTCCTATAGACAGGATGTGGTGTGTGTGGCTCTGATAGGCGGTGTGTGGGCGCGTACGCTTACCTGCACGCAAGTGCATGTTTTGGTGGGTCCTATAGACAGAGCTGGGTGTTTGTAAGTCCTATAGACAGAATGTGGAGTGTACAGGCCTTTTAGACAGTGTGTGTGTGTGTGTGTGTGTGTGTAGATGAGCCTTTTAGACAGGGCTTGGTGTGTGTTTCTCAGCGCTGACCCATAGCCCTGGGCACTCACCCCTGAGCTCGTCTGCAGAGATGCTGGCCAACTGGTCACTGTCACTCCCGTCAGACAGAGAGCTGCTCAGGTAGTTCCCCTTGTACAGCAGACCTGCTGTCACGTGGTGGAACGGCATCTTCCCCCTGCTCAGCACCAGGGCAGAGAGAGAGAGAGAGAGATGGTATACACTGTATGTCTGTTATATTTTAATCTTTATATTTATTGTTGTTACTTTTAATATTATTAGTGATGTTACTACATTGTTAATACCAATAGTAGTAGTATAAATTTTATGTCTGTTATATTTTAATCATTATATTTATTGTTGTTGTTGTTGTTACTTTTGATTATTATGCTTTGGCAATAAATATTTTCTAAATATGTCATGCCAATAAAGCATTTGAATTGAATTGAATTGAAATTGGAGAAAGAGAGAGAGAGAGAGAGAGAGAGAGAGAGAGAGAGAGAGAGAGAGAGAGAGAGAGAGAGAGAGAGAGAGAGAGAGAGAGAGAGACTATCATGGGGTTCCACCACACTGCACACAGGACAAATAATTCCCCTTTTTATATCCCAGGACAGAGCCTCCTGGGATAAAGGCATTTACCCACCCCTACAAAATCCAAAAGGAAACATCTGAGCTAACATGCCCAACTTTAACCCTGAAATGTTTTTAAACGTTGTTGTTTGGATCACTTTTAAATCAGAAGCGCAGATGGACGCTACACAAATGTGAGCTTGATCATCACTTGATTAGAACTGCTAACAATCATGCACACATTTAACATCATTCATTGCATTTACAGCTGCAATAAAAATGTGGTCATCAAGTATTATTTTCAATACTATATTACAGTGCTAGCTGTGTGAATGATGTGGCAATTCTCTGAACTAAAGGTCAGATTTAAGATTGATAGAATTAAGTGCAAAGAGTGGTTTTATTGTCCTGCAGAAAAGGCTAAATATCTTGAGCCATTCCGGATAAAGACAGCTCAGAAATAAAAAAGACAACTATCTTAAATAAACCAAACAAGTGGCTCCTGCCAAATATCACAGAGTGAAATGGTATATCCTTGTGTTTGTTTACAATCCATCTCTAACACCGATAACAATAGACTACCTCACTGGTGCTTGGTCTACATGTTACCCCTGCCATTACATTTTAGGGTCATTTACCATAAGACATTTTTAATTATTCTCATCTTGCATCTGTAATGACTTTGCTACCACTGTGCGGCTTTGTGTTGGTAGCTGTAATACTAAATGTTTATGGAGAGTCAACAAATGGATTCCATTCTGTAGAGTGGATATTTCTGATGTTTCTATGGTTGCAGCGTAATGCACCATACTCGTGAAGGGTTCCTTTTATTTGAATACACATCCAAAAAGTTTAAAAATGCAGCATTTGCAGTATACGCCCTCCACTATTATTGGCACCCCTGTTAAAGATGAGTAAAAAGGGTTATAAAAAATGTACCATTTGGTGAATTAGCTTAATCTCACACTGAAAAAGTGAGAAAAATCCAAAATCCAATTTATTATGAGGAAAAAAAATCCATCATAAAGAAATAATTATTTTAAACAAAACCACGTGTGCCACAATTATTGGCACCACTGCATTTATATATAGAATAAAGTAATCATTTTTAATATTTGGTCGCATATCCGTTGCGTGCCATGACTTCTTGATGTCTGTGACCCAACAACATCAAAAGACTCTTGATACCAAGTATAAAGTATACCAAGTGAGCCAAGATGTTGAAATTAATTATTAAAAATTATATGAGACGATGATTCAAAGCAAAATCCCTTGAAGTCAAAAGCTACTGGCAGCACTGTTTCAGACTGGTGGTATTTAATATGTTTCATTATATGTGTCATCATTATCAGTTCTTTCAGTTAAATAATTACCCCAATATGGCTGCCTTGTGAAAGAGCTATTTTACATTTTTCACTTGGTATCTTTTCCATGGCACAAAGGTGTTCTAGTTGATTTTATATAATAATTACATTTGTTTTTGATATATAAGGCATATTGCACACAAAGGTTTGCAGCCGATGCACAATCTCCACTCATGCAAGGTGAACTGATTCTGAAGAATGTGCATTCTGATGATGCACTTGCCCTTGAGCCAGCCACTGTTTTACAGGCTACAGGTCACATAGCACTACAAGAGAATTGGAAGTTATCACTGTAGAGGCATATCTCTTACTGAGAGCACTGCCTCTAGGCACCTTGGGCTTCACTAGGAAGAGCAAATGCAGCTGTAACACAAGGAAATGTGGCAAATGGAAACCCACCCTACAACTTGCAGGAGGATGCCACCAATTTGAAGAAAAGCCCGATTGCCTCTCTCTGTCTATGCTAACTGAGCAGTAAATGGGCAATTTAGATGTATTTTTAGCTGTCAGAGAGTGGGTAATTTCTGCTTGAAATATCTCCGATTCAGGAGTACACCTGTGCACCTTCCCAAAGAGTGTGTCATGACTCATTATTGTGTATGCTCATTCAAGCCCTCCTCTATAAATAAACAGAAACTGTCTCTTACAACAACAACAAGTTCGTAAACTGAAGGGAAATTTATAAGTTTCAAGCAAAACAGAGGGTCACGTTGGTATGTAAATAATCAACAAAATATAAGAACCAACTTAATCTGAGGGGAACATGAACTGTACTTTCCCTTCCGTGCTCAAGATTCTATTTCTGTGAGTAGAGAGAGCATCTCATCCTTCTCCACATGGAACAAATAATGAAAGGTTATGAGGGTGTGGGTTATCAATATAATCCACATCGCGTAGCATCATTCGTGTGATATTTGGGTTGAGGACTATTATTTACCCTTTCATTCTCAAGAGTATCCTTAGCCTATTGCTTGGGTTCCAACATTATATAAACCCACTTGTCTGTCCAATCACAGAGATGGGTCATCAATGGGATTAAGACTTGCCAAGCTTATAATAAAAACATTGGCTGCGAGCTGCCTTTTTTCCCTCAACTCTGCTTATGTTCCGACATCTAAGCCCTCAAATATGATGAACGCTGTGTCACCTCAATTTATACATCACAGTGACGAGTGTTTTATCGAGTCCCATTTTTAGTTGCTGATGGAGAGGTCGATACTCAGTGGGAAAACTTATGTGAAATCTATGGGGCGAATGAGAGAAACATAAATATCAGGGTTTGGCTTCCGCAGCTTCATGCCAGAGATCTGAACATCGCCCAGAAAATGTCATTCTTGGTGCAGTGGCCAGTTGGGGCCAAATGGTCAGCAGCACAGAAAGATGGGTCAAAGCACAGACATGCAGCATGTATGGGTGTATGTGTGTGAGTGTGAGTGTGTGCATGCACGACTGTGTGTGTTATTAGTCCAGTGGCAAGATTTTCTTGGAACAAGTTTATGAATTTAGTCAAATATTGCATATTTAGATACAGCTAATAGCCTTCAGAATCAATGCAGGCCCATTTGCCCTAGTCCCCTCTGCCATGTGAGTTTTCTTGTACAGACGGGGATGCAACAATGCTCATTTTTAGAGACACACCTTTGAAAGCTCATGTAAAGGATACTGTGTGAAATGGCAGCTGAAGTCATAGTAGGGCGGTGAAGGATAGAGTGGCTGTGTCAGGTGATAAGGAGTGATTCAGTGGTAATGAAATCAGTGCCAAAATGACAGGGAAAACTATAGATGCATGTTCACATCAGAACGTGTTACACAGCGTTTATTACGCAAACTGATTTGAGCAACCTGGCTGCAATTGTACACAATCATACACATACAAAATAAGATGGGATTTGCTCTAATAATAATCAATGGAAAGTATATATTTTCTCCAAGCAAACTTGCTTCCCTAGACTATTAACAGCTTGATATTTATTGGAGTACAGGTTGGGTACAGCTCCAAACAAATGCTGACAAAGCTGTCAATTGCCTCTCGGTCTGTTGCTCTGTATAATAACTTGGAAATGTCAGAGTGACTCAAGGTTGTATTTTTAAAAAATGAATCATGTACCTGACCTCCTGAACACTTACAATTTGACAATGGGTTATAGTATGATTCATTTTTTTAGTCTGGCCTCGTAAGACAAAAGCTTCTGCCAAATGAATCAATGTGAATGTTATGTCCCATTATTTCTAACCTCTCTTATATCAAATAAAAGAATAGCGTAGAGGACAGTATGGGCATGAGTGGGGACGGTCCAAGCATAGTGATGTGCTTTTGTGCATCAGATGCCAGTACATCTGGTCTCAGGAGAAGAAAACGGACCGTTCCGCTGATGTCACTTTAACCATGACTGCACAGATGCTCTTTCCCTTCCCAGTTGATTTGGCTACTGTCACTGAGATCTGATGGCATGCTTCTGGCACCCTGACAGGAAATGGCTACCACAGGGTTCACTCAAGGTAAGGTGCTATCTCAAGGTAAGGTGCTATGGTGTCGATACCCTCCTGGGCAACCAGTGGTTCATTACGACAGGAGTGTTGTCTCATGACCTACATTATCCAGAAAGGAGCATTTGTTATTATTATATCCTCTTCCAGAGGCCATGGGGACTGCACAGGGCATTAACAAACAGCCAATCTCCGCTTTAAATGCGCCATGCCCTTCAAAGTTCCCTGCCTGAGAGACATCCCGTCAGTGTAGAACCTTGCAGACGGTACCTCCTCTGCTTACCAACTACAAACCTGTCTTCCCTAAAGGCTCATTGATCATAAGCACATAGTTTGTTTCTTTCTGTGTGACACGAGTGTGAAATTTCATGGGTCAAGTCAGCACTTTCAGATCAAAGCATTTACTTAATCCTTGCCCTATGCTTATTTTACAAAAACTGTGTCTGTAGGTAAATGGGCAAAGGTCATTGGTACACTGATCACTCACTTGTTTTTGATCACTCGTCACTGTACATTGTTAATACCAAGGGGTTTATATGTAGCCATTATAAAATAACACATTTTGTAAAAATGGGTCCTTGTGAATACAAGATTTTATTTGTTTTTAAATCAGTAAAGGGAGCATCTGACAGTCAGAATATACCCAGCTGCAACAAAGATTTAAAAAAATAAAAATACCAAAGAACTTCAGTTCACAGATAGATTTCAAGTCTCTTTTAATAGTGCTAAACCTTTGGCCGGTAGATCATCATCAGACTTCTGCCAAAGGTCTACTGGCCAAAAATATTTGTTATTAAAAGAGACTTGAAATCTATCTCAGTGTGGATTCGCTTGACTGTTTTCTTTAAAATAATACAAATAATAATATTTTTATTAGGAAAGCAATTCTTAACAAAATTTTTACCAAAAAAAATGTGGCACTGTTACCTATTGGCTTTCCATATTATATGCTGCGATAAACAACAGATGGCAATTTCTTAATTCAAAAACCCTGAACAGCACAGCAACTAAAGTTATTCATCAAAGTCACCATGAGAAATAATCCAAGCATAAAATGGACAACAACTTCTGAAAAATGGCAAAAGCTCTGTTCCAGTCACAAGAGAGAAATGAAAAGAAACATATTTCATGCTGTGCAGCAGGCCACATTTTTTTCTTCCTCTGAATTTTAATTTACTGCCTTTTAAGATACCTGGAGAGATTAGGCAGCCATTTCTGTTTGAAAAGAGATGTGAAGTCCTATTTTCAGTTCAGGCAGAAAAAGGCAATAGCTCCTTTTGCCATTTCTTCCCACTGATGTCTCAGGTGAGAGTAAAGTGCTTTCAAATTCCTGGTAACACACAACTACCCAATTTACACTTGTTCAAATGTCAGACATTCCTCTGGATCTGGTCTTCACAAATCCAGATTATGCCATGGGGGGAGCCACTTGTCATTTAAAGTTCATTAAATTGATTGCCCATGCTGCAGAGAAGCACATACTAAATGCAGTTTTCCTCATCGGCATCATGATTATGTGCATTCTGAGGATTCCAATTCTAAGAAATATAAAACCAGTTTCCCAGCACACAATTAAAAATGCCAAAATGGCCATGGATGACAACATTCATATTAATATTGGGATACATTTTTTTTAAAACCAGATTGATTTTCAAACTGACTTGCTTTTTATATTTAGTCCATTTAGCAGATGATTACATTTTTACAAATAATGCATTTATACAGTGAGATATGTGACTGAAGCAATTCAGGTTATGTACCTTACTCAGGGGAACAATGGCAGAGCCCTAGCTGGGAATAAAACCCGCAACTTTTGAGCTACAAGCCCAGTGTCCTAACCATTATAACATTATACTGCCACTCAATTTATCCAAGAGCAGTATCATTGAACAAGCACTTCGTTTGGACAGATGCTCATGTGTGACCTCCAGGGTTATCAGAGTCCAGGATTTTGGGACTGTCTTGTGTGCGTGAATTCACTTCCAAGCTTAAGGGGTCCCAAACACTGACCTGGTCTGTCTAGCTTTTTGACATTGAACACAGACTCCTTCAACCTCGCTCCAGTACTGCCATACACAATCCCCTACCTGAAGCATGCCAGGACAAAAAATAAATTGCATTGCTGTGTATTTAGACAAGAAAAATATATCCCTTCTTGGCCAGCAAAGTAAATGCATAATCAGCTTCAGTGCTTTCTGCGGCAGACCCAATCAAAACCACTTATGGCACGGCATAAATAAAACTGGACTGGAGAAATTATGTGCAGTCGTACTTCAATTGACAAGTACAGTATTTCGCTTATGCAATCAGTGTCTGAATGCAAAGAAGCAAGAAAAAAAAAAATTGGTCAGAGAACTCCAGATTTGATTACATCCCATGACGGTATTTCATGAATGCAGTCTTTAAATATGTAACCCCCTTGTGCACACATACCCACAATGAACCAGAAAGGCTGCTGAAAACATATTATCAGTGCCTCACTATGTAAACAGAAGGTTGGAAAAGAAGGGGGGAAATATAAAAAGCAGTAACAAATGTTATTCATTGGGAAATTGTTATCCTCACAACTCCGGTCCTTGATAAGGTAGCTAAGACACAAGCGTCTTACCGTGTGAAGGGGAGGATAAAAGAACCTCCTAAATCACAATTGCCATGCTTGCTGCACATGTTATTCTTACACAGCTCCGATCTGTCTGCAGGTGTGCTTACCCGTACGGATCGTACTCCGAGGGATACTGCAGCATGATCGGCTCCACAGTCGGGGTCTCCACCGCCACTTCCTCTGGGGCGCGCGGCCCCTCTCCCTGCGTCTTAAGCGGATCGGTGACCTCCATATCCAGCCAGAGGGGAGACTCTCGAGAGCGGCAGGCTATCCGCCGGACGGCTCACCCTAACTGCCTCACCGAATTTGGAACTCTCCCGGTACAGCATCGGAACCGGGGACCTTGAGGTTAATAACTCAGCAGCAGGTACTCGCCCGCGCCCATGTTCCACCACATGCGAGACCCGACTCATTAGAACGCGCCTAATGAGAGCGAGAGCCCTGCCTCTGCAGCCACGCATCACTCCAACCTTCAGAACCAAGCCCCTGCGCCAAGCCACTCTCCCTTGATTTGTGTGGAAATAATCACCCCCCCCCCCCCCCCCCCCCCCCCCCCCACACACACAGACACTTCTTTCTTCCTCACTTGCAACTTGCAAGAGCAATTAGTCCACTTCAATGAATATAACAGTAGAGGTGCCTTGTCAGAAACACGCTCTAATGCTGCCTTTTTGTGAGGGATTCCTTATTATTATGGGGTTCGTTGAAAATGACTCTGAATAGAATAAAGTAAGAATTATTGTTAGAGTGTGGGACTGGGACATAATGCAATGACCTTTACCAAGTCTGCGAAAGTTACTAATCAGCCTTTTAAGATGAGCCTTCTGCACTATACACAATAATTTATGTTAACCCCCACCCCAATCATCATGGGTTACCTTTAAAATGGTTTTGACGCGACAATGTAGCTATCTATCGATTGTACTGAACCAGCAAACAAAACTGGCCGTTTATTTGCAATGGGTTCATGTAGGCTATATAACGTTATTAAGTTGCATCACTCCACAAGCAAAAACGCGTAAAATGTGGAATGAAAAAATCTATTCTAACATCTTTAATCCATAATAGGCAAATTCGTTTCAAATGTTGTTAACCTTCAAGCTAAACGTCACCGCTCCATGTGCTCTTCCGAGTATTGGATTCATTTCAATTACAACAGGTGAAATATCTTGATCTGTGCCGGATAATTTAATGGCCGTGGGAGACGCTAAAATACCACCACTCAGGTCATGGAATATTAATGACCAGTGATAAAGTGGTGATATAATTATGCAAATATACAATCGCTATATCCGTTCAAAACAACTTACCTGTTAAGGTAACCTTCAAAAAAAATGAAATTCGTCGCTACGCTGCACTGTAGGAGGAGAGCTGTAGTCTGGCTATTAGCCTATACGGCGACGTGCAACACTCAGATTTCGGTGAAACAATGTGATAAAAAGAAAATGTCCATTCCCTTTCTTCGCGGTTTTGGCTATCGTTCCATCGCTACAAAAGGTTAGACTGATCGCTTTCTCCAATGACACGTCCATGTGTACTCTGCGTGCTTGATGCCCCAGTTCCAGCCCAAACCATCCAACTGGAGTCGCATTCTCCCCGCTACTCCCATCAATTTGAATGTCCCTTGCCAGTCTTCATCATCTCCATTTCCGAAGTTGAAGAGGTATTTTGGTTTGCCAAATGAGGCTCCACCTTTATACCCACTCCATTATTACGGATTCTCCCTGTTCACATCTTCTGATAGATCGCTATTCATGGCATGCTGGTAGTCATGTTCAAGAGAAATCACAGATAAATTCAGAGCTTCTTCCGTCCAAATATGATACCAAGCAGTTTCTGTTTTCAGTAGGCTACTGAAACACATGCACACAGAGACATAGCTAGAAGAAACTGGGTCCCTGTTGTTCCCGATTCATGAATAATTCTGTCAGTGACAGAATTAACCCATACGGTTTAAGAAGGATGCACACGTTGCCTAGAAGCAGGGATACACGAGTCAACTGGTGCAGCCAGTCTGCTGTTACGTTATCGCTCCTGATCATTGCCAGGTAGGCTGAGAATCTCATATCTGCTTGAGAAATTGAGGCGGGGGAGCTTGAATCAGAGCGGTGACCAGCCACTGATTGCTTTAAATTACCATATTTTACAGTGATGGCTTTTCATTTTAATCAAACTATGGGCTAACTGAAACGTAGATTTTCTATTTCCTAAGGATTGATTAGCTTTGCCGTACAGTTAATGATAAGGCAACCGTTTCAGTAGATGCCCGAATAATGTACATTGCCTATACACACACACACACACACACACACACACACACACACACACACACACACACACACACACACACACACACACACACACACACACACACACACACACACACACACACACATATATATATATATATATACACTGATCAGCCACAACATTAAAACCACTGACAGGTGAAGTGAATAACATTAATTATCTCGTTGTTATTTTGGATAACTTGAAGGGTTTCTTCTCCTGACTTATTTTTCCATAGAGTTCAATAGGAAAATGTGTTAGGAGAAACAACCCTTAAAGTGATACAGCCATATCTACTGCATATCTGGCAGCAGAGTGATGGTTTGAGGCTTGTTTGATACCTCAGACCCTTGATGACTTACAGCCATTTAGCCAACCATGTGTTCCATTCTGTTCCAGTGTAATTTACAGCTAAATCTAGACCCACCCCCCAATGTCCATAGAGATCCATTCAAATGCAGAGAGGTTATAGTATCGCTTGTAAGAGTACCAGAAAATAAGATATCAAGAGTCTTTTGATGTTGTTGGGTCACAGACATCAGGAAGTCATGGCATGCAAAGGATATGTGACCAAGTATTAAAAATTATTACTTTATTCTATATATAAATGCAGGGGTGCCAATAATTGTGGCACACATGGTTTTATTAAAAATAATAATTTCTTGATGAGGGATTTTTTTTTCTCATAATAAATTTACTTAAATTAAAGGTTGAATTTTTCTCATTTTTTTTCCAGTGTGACATTAAGCTAATTCACCAAACGTTGAATTTCTTATAACCCTTTTCACTCATCTTTACCAGGGGTGCCAATAATAGTGGAGGGCACTGTATATACAGTCAAGCCGGAAAGTCTGCACACCCCTTTCACCTTCTCCACGTTTTATTACATTACAGACATATTCTAGAATAGATTGAGTTCATTTTTTGTTTCAAAATTCTACACAAAATAGCCCATAATGACAAAGTGAAAACAGGTTTTTAGACATTTGTGCTAATTTATTAAAAATCTAAATGTAAAACATCATATGTACACAAGTGTGCACACCCTTTGATATGACACCCAAAAGTGAGCTGAGGTGCATTTTGTTTCCACTGATAGTGCTTGAGATGTTTCTACAACTTAATTGGAGTCCACCTGTGATAAATTCAATTGATTGTACATGATTGGGGATTGCCAACACCTGCCTATATAAGGTCCCACAGTTGACAGTGCATGTCAGAGCAAACTCCAAGCCATGGGGTCAAAGGAATTATCTGCAGACCTTAGAAACAGGATTGTGTCAAGGCATAGATCTGGAGAAGGGTACGGAAAAATCTCTGCAGCTTTACAGGTCCCAAAGAGCACAGTGGCCACCATCATTCGTAAATGGAAGAAGTTTGGAACCACCAAGAATCTTCCTAGACCTGGCCACCCGGCCAAACTGAGCAATCGGGGAAGACGGGCCTTGGCCAGGGAGGTGAGCAGGAACCCGAGGGTCACTCTGACAGAGCTCCAGCGTATCCTTGTGGAGATGGGAGAACCTTTCAGAAGATCAACCATCCAGGCAGCACTCCACCAATCAGGCCTTTATGGTAGAGTGGCCAGACGGAAGCCCCTCCTTAGTAAAAGGCACATCACAGCCCGCTTGGAGTTTGCCAAAAGGCATGAATCAAGATTCTCTGGTCTGATGAAACCAAAATTGAACTTTTTGGCCTGAATACCAAGCGTCACGTCTGGAGGAAACCAGGCACCGCTCATCACCTGGCTAATACCATCCCTACAGTGAAGCATGGCGGTGGCAGCATCATGATGTGGGGATGTTTTTCAGCAGCGGGAACGGGGCGACTAGTCCTGATAGAGGGAAAGATGAATGCAGCTAAGTACACCGAGATCCTTGAAGAAAACCTGCTCCAGAGCGCTCTGGACCTCAGACTGGGGCGAAGGTTTACCTTCCAACATGACAACGACCCGAAGCACACAGCCAAGAGAACAAAGGAGTGGCTTCGGAGAAAGTCTGTGCATGTCCTTGAGTGGCCCAGCCAGAGCCCAGACCTGAATCCAATTGAACATCTGTGGAAAGAGCTGAAAATGGCTGTGTACCGACGCTCCCCATCCAACCTGATGGAGCTTGCAAGGATATGCCAAGAGGAATGGGCAAAAATGTCCAGAAACAAGTGTGCCAAGCTCGTAGCTTCTTTCCCAAGATGCCTTGAAGCTGTAATCGCTGCCAAAGGTGCAGCAACCAAGTATTAGGCTAAGGGTGTGTACAGATATGTAAACCCTAAATAACCTATTTTTGTCAGTAAAATTAAATTGCATATTTTCTAAAAACCTGTTTTCACTTCGTCATTATTGGATATTGTGTGTAGATGTTTGGCAAAAAATGAACTCAATCTATTGTAGTATAAGTCTGTAACGTAATAAAACGTGGAGAAGGTGAAAGGGGTGTGCAGACTTTCCGGCTTGACTGTATGTGTGTGTGTGTGTGTGTCTTCAAAGGACTACAGACAGTGAATTATTAAACAACCGTAATGTACAAAGCAAAGCAATATTATTTTGCTCACTATATGTGTAAACACCAAAATTCAAGCCCTTATGCAGGTAAAATAGCCTAAATTTAAAATAGACTAAAATTTTGCAGTTCCTTTCCAGGGTGGAGAACAAATAGAACAGCATAAAATCTATTATTTTGAGACCACTAAAATGAAGTTAATAAAAAGTGTCATGAATAATATTCAGAGCTCTTCCCTCTTGAGGCAGTCTCTGGCTGTTAAACTTCAACACGTGTCACAGCGATGGCCTAACTATCACTTTCCCACAATAAATCAAATTCTCTGCGCGATTATTAGGCTAATGTATAAGCCTACAATTTCAGGAATCAAATCATACGGTGAATGGTTTTGTTCGTTGATAACTCGTAGGCTAATGTGGGCATCAACGCGGTCGTTTTAACTGTTTCATTTTTGCACGTTTGATAGACGTTAAATTGAACCCTAATTAAATCGATAATAGGCTACTTACTGAGATAGTGTGTCCGGTCAATGGCAGCAGATGCATCCACCTCCACTTTTGACTTGCGCATCACCGACACTAGTCACTCATCTGGTGAGCATGTAGGCTACATAGATAGGCTACAAAATTCTGACGGATTGCAAATCTCATTCATGAATAAATATTTCCTTAAAACATTTACAATCCATAATATCCGTAGTTTTTTATATTCGTTTACACACATGCCCCACAATATTACACCATAGTTAATGTGTAATTAACAAAAGGCATGAAGCACTTAAAATCATTGAAAATATATCGTTTTGAATCGCGATGTGAAATGCGTCATAACGAAATTCAACGCCTAGGCTAAAATATTATTCATTATAAATTTCTGAAAAAAATCTGATTATTAATAAATAATAGTGAAAGACGGTCAATGTGATGGTTTATAAATGCGCGGCTTGAATTTTGGCATTTTATGGAGAGCTTATGTCCAGCCTTCATTAATAGTAGGCCTACATGTCAATGGGATAAAGGTGTCATTATTCTGTGCCAACATAGATAGATTATTACTTACATCTGAGTGATGCAAATCTAATACACATTTAACCGCAATTCCCAGGGGCTACACTCATAGAGGGAACAGATTGATAATAATTTGTGCGCTGGGGAAATGCTAAGCATAATGAAATGGAGCCAAAATCAGTAGATCTACGGGGCGACCTGTGTGTGGAAGATGACTCCGTGCGATGTATTTAAACAGATAAAAACCTTCTTTGTCCTGTCTGATCATCTGTTATACACTTACAGCATTAAAACATTTCCAGATTATAAAGTGAAGAATGATGTCAGAATGATTAACAATGTCTGACAGCTGGACTCAACTCTTCATCGATCAGCTGCCTGCCAAGAAGCGCGGTAAATGGACAGGGTCGTCGTGAAGTTACAATGCACTGACCAATAAAAACAGATTCGTCTTTGTTAGAAACCTAGCAATCATGTACTGACTCTGAGCCTTATAACCACTATAATGTATGCCTACATGCGCAAGTAATGCTTGTATTTTGTTTCTGCAACAGTTTTCAAATAACCAGAGGTGTAAAATCCAGGGGTCAGAAAGAAAACGTCCTGCCATGTTTTTCTTCCACCCCACTCAGCCAGCTGATTTCACTAATTTGTTCTGTCCTGGCTGAAGAATTGTGCTAATTAGCAAATCCAGTTGATTGGAACAAAATACTGGGGGGGACTTTTACTTTCTGAACCTGGATTTTACACCTCTGCAAATAACTTTCCTGAAAAAAACTCAGTAAAGGTAAGTTAATGCTGAAAGTGAGATGGTGAACCATGTGAGCCCATATACTGCTAACATTACAGTGCTCTCCACAATTATTGGCAACCTCAATTAATATGAGCAAAAAGTGCAGGATTAAATTCAGTTTATTGTTTATCAAATGTCTTCTATGCTCAGAAAAATTGAAAATAAATAGTTTAATTGTGATACTGATTAGAGGAAAAACAAAACTTTAATGCAAAATAATTTTTATTTTAAAGAAGATGTGTGTCACAATTACTTGCATCCCTGTATTTAATGCTTTTTCGCTTTGCCAAGATAACAGCACAGATAACAGTCTTCTCCTGTAATGTTTGATGAGGTTGGAGAACACATAGCAAGGGACTTGAGACCATTCCTTGAATCATTGTCCTGCTGGAAGCTACTTTCAGCTTTCTGACAGAGGTAGCCAGTTTTTGGTCTAAAATCTCCTGGTATTTGATGGAGTTCATGATGCCTAACAAGGGGCCCATTGGAGGACAAACAGCCCAGAACATCACAGATCCACCACTATAGTTCACAGTGGGGATAAGGCTCTTTTCTGCATAACTATGCCTCTTATTACACCAAATCCACCTTTGGTATTTATTGCCAAAAACCTAAATTTTCATCTTGTTTCACCATAGCACCCAGTTCCAATCTAAATTCCAGTAACATTTATCAAACTCCAGGTGCTTACATTTGTGGTATGATGACAGCAAAGGCTTTCTTCTGGTATCCTTCTAAATAGCTTGTTCTCATAGAGGTGGCATCTAATACTGTACTTTTGGAGACTTGGCAACCCCAAGATGTAATTAACGTCAATTGTCAAACTGATCCTTTGAGAAATTTGTGCCACTCGAAACAACCTCCTCACTGTGCGTGGGGGCAAACTACACATACTTCCTCTTCTAGACAGGTTTATCACATATGCAGTTGTTTTAAACTTCTTAATTATGGCTTTCATGGTGGAAATAGGTCGTTTCAGACTATTTTTTCAAGCTATTTTTCTATAGGCATTGCCTGATTTATGAAGGTCAACAACCTTTTGTCTCATTTCATTTGTGTTCTCTGATATTCCCCATGTTGATGGATGACTAAGGGGGTTTGGCCTGTGTGAATTTTTGTCCTTTGAATAACTTTGTCTAAATTAAAGATTATATTCTCATATTTTGAGTGTAAGGTCATGCTGATAAATGTTTTTTTATAGCTTTTTTGCCCATATTTTCCAGGGTACTGGTTGGTACTGTAGCTACTGGTGCTTTAATATTCATTAATCTGCAGATTACACATGTGCTAGCTCACTTGTGTTCCGTTTTTTGAGACAACATTAGCCACAATTAATTTTTATGGAAGTATATCTCAATAAAGCGATAATTCAGATTTATTTATTTTTTTCAAAATTATTTCAGTTTTAATGTATGTTTTAAACAGAAAGGGAAAATAACTCCCGGCGTACAGCCAAAATATAGTAACGCATGAAAAGTGGGCGAAGATGATTTTCGCAAATTTCGAGCAGAGAAAATAAACAATAAGGGAAAAGAATCCCGGCATAACCAAACAAATAACAGCCCAAAAAACAAAGCTCGTAGACTCAAGCAGAGAATAGAAACGAAAAGAAAAGAAATGCCTCTAGCTCAATAACAATCAAAAGCTAAAATAAAACGGAAACGAGGCTAAACCGAGGTTACTGTCTAGTAGCGAGACAGGGAAAAGAAAACCAAGGCAGGAAATAAAGTGTGAAGGAGAACAGAAACCTAAAAGCTGAATTCTCTAACACACTACAGGCAAGTCCCACGTGTTCTTTTGAAAATGAAAAGGACAAGTGGTCGCCTGAAATCCTGTACCGCGTTACCTGGCTTAGCTTGGCAAGAATGACACAGAAGCCCAGAACAACAAGGGAATGGAGCTTAAGTAGGGCAGAGCGCACCTGTAGGAAATAATTAATTAGTCCCGGAGAATGAGAACTAAAGACGGGAGCGCCCTCTCGCGGCCCCGAGAGGCAACGCCCGAAAACAGAACCGAGCAGGCAGAAAACCATGACAGGGGCACATGCGATGTAAGGAAAGCACTCAAGGAAAGAGGTACCAGTATTTCTTTTATTTTATAAAATGAATACGCTCATACCGTATGTAAAGCCCCTGGAAACATATCGTACAAGCTGCTCTGAAGTTACTTTAGGTGTTGATGGTTTAGATGTTTTTTGCTTTAGACCAAGGAACCCATACTGCTCCTATACCAACCACTGTAAAGCTGACAAGTCATCAGAAACTTCTGTAAAGATTTAAAAGATTCTTCACCACACACAAAATAGTCTGTGCCAATTGAAAACTGAACTCCTTTTTAACCCAGAGTTTAAGTGAACAATCCCTTTAAAGCTGTGTGCACTGTGCAGTGACAATTTCAATATGCTTGCCCAATTGAGGCTTTGTGAGATAAATTTGGTCCCCTACAAATGTAGAGGCTATAATGTCAGGTACTCACACTGGGTGTCCAAAAAAATGAACTTCAGGAAATGTGAAATCTGATTGGAAGTGTTAAAAAAAAATTATTATTTGGCGCCAACGTGGGGCTGTGTATGTCCAATTCGCACCCTAATTTGGAATGCCCAATTGTACCGTCAACCATTACATTACAGGCATTTAGCAGACGCTCTTATCCAGAGCGACTTACACAACTTTTTTAGCATTTCTTTTTTACATATATTATCCATTTATACAGCGGGATATATACTGAAGCGATTCAGGTAAAGTACCTTGCTCAAGGGTACAACGGCAGTGTCCTACCTTGGAATCAAACCTGAAACCTTTCAGTTACAAGGCCAGTTACTTAACCATTGTACTACACTGCTGCCCTGTTATGGAGTGACCCCACTTCACAGGACACACGGGTATCAGGCTTCAGTGCAGACCCATGGCTTTCCTTCAAAACACATGGCTCAGCCAGCTGTTTCTCCCTGCGCACCATCACCAAACTCGCACAGAGCGGAATCGAAGGAAGACCACCCATATGCGGCTGCATGCAGACAGTGGGATTGCCCATGCCCAACGGGGTTGCCAGATGAATGCGCGACGACTGAAACCACCCATACCCTGGGCGACACAATCGCCAATTTCGCTTTGCCCCCCCGCAGGGCTACCAGCCACAGTCAGCATTGGAACAATCCAGATTCTAATTCAGACCCAGGGGCTCATCCATGCACCATTGCAGGTAAACTATACACTGCAAGGATGCTCTTGCCAAGCACTGAACTTTGTTCTGCTTCTGTGTAAATAATATATATTTTTCTTTTTTGCTTAATATTGTACTGTATATTACAGAGGGTTCCTCAATAGTATCCCCAAATTAATTCTCCTTCTCCCCAGTTTCCACCCCATTATAAACATTGTTTGTACACTATATCATTTTTACATTTCTATTTGTCCGGGCCAGAGGGGTGTTTGGGAATCTATAAGCACAGCAAAATGTTCAGTGTGAAATCTACTCTGACAGAGTACATTCCACTCCAGTAGAGTAAATCAGATCCCTACAGACACCATTAGAGTTAAAATAACACTGAACATTTTTCTGCAGGTAGACTCTCAGCAACGGATTCCATTGCCCCACCTGTTCACTTTAGATTAGCTGGTCAGGTCCTAATAACACTGGTATCAAGTTTATTTGACTTGTTGTAATAGAACCATAAGAAACTGTTATTTAAACATTTTCAGACACACTGCTCTGCAAAGTGAAGCAAGACCGAATCATTTGAGAATTATGTTACAGGAAAGATAATACAGTGAACATTTAATTTTACTGTTTATTGAAAAAACTCTCTCCCATCTTTCTGGGTAATCGATAGGAGCTGGTTAGAGACCAATTTTCTGACTTGCTTTTCATTACCCATTAGTAATTAGAAATAGGCAAGATTAATGCAAATTAATCTGAATTGAGAGGCATAAAAATGTGTTTCCGATGCACTTAGTCCCATCCTTAAGCATGGGCAATAATGCTCCATTTAAGTGATGTGTGGACTTCTGGTAATATATTAATTCCTCCAACACATTTTACAAAATTTAATTAGTAAATATATTATTAAGCCTTCTACTGGAAAGTCCAGATTCAGAGAGAATTCTGCCTGTCTGGCCTACACTGCAAGGGTTTCTGTTTTAAATTCACATGTCTAACATCTTAATCACTTAATTTAAAAAGTTAATTGGATTTAAACTCAGATACCTATTATTTTAATCAGCTGCACCGGATTTTAATCAGCTACACCAGACCTTAATCAGTTTCTCCATGTAATGTATTAGTTGCTCCAGCAACATTAGTGGGATTAGAGGTAGGCACTGGTACCTTAAATGGAAAAAGTAGATTTTGGCAGATACATACTTCTGTAGTTTGTGTTTTGAATGTATTGGTTATATTAAAGCTAAAGGAAACCTAATCTTGTAATTGTCATGTTACACTAGAGGTGTGTGTTCACCTGTGTGACAGCATTAATATGAGCAAAAAATTGATAAATCAACTGTTCTAGTTGCCAAATTCCTTTAACGTTGCAGGAATTAATGGCTACATATTTTTATGCATATTATGAAATCAAAAGCTTCGGGACCCACCAACTTTCCAGGACAAGGGTTAGGGACTCCTTCTCTAAAGAAAATAATGCAAGATTATGTGTTGAGTGCTTCTGCTCAGCTTTCAAGAGCTATCAAATTAGAGGTTGTTGCACTACTCTAGTGATTTAAACAGGACAACCTACCACCGGTTCACTTGCAAGTATAGTATACCTCTAATTTGATAGTCCACTGTATCAAAAGCGGCACTAAGATCAAGGAGTATTAGAATGGGTATGGAGTGATGGTCAGTGGTTGGAAGAAGAACTTTGACCAGAGCTGTTTCAATGCTCAGATAGGGTCTAAATCCAGATTGCAAGCTCTCGTGGATATGATTTGAGGTTAAACATTCAGAGTTGCTGGAAGACTGCCTTCTGTGGGATTTAAGTGTCAATATCTCAAAAACTATTCACTACATATCCATGGTTTAATACTCAAATTAATGAAGAGGCTGTACCATTCAGAAATTTGCAACAGAATACATTTGTCAGAATCGTGACATACAGTATATAGCTTATAGTGTAACGTTCCGTTCCCTTCCTGTCCTTTTTCCGTGTTTTCCCTTTTTCCCTCCGTGTCATGTTGGATCCCCTTGTCCGTGTTTTCCCCTCTGCTGCAGACTGGGCGTTTCCCCTCTGTCTCGTTCGTTTGGTTTCCCACTTTAGCTTCCGCCTATCGCTTTCCCCCCTCGTTGCATGCATTCCTCACCTTTGTGTTTAGCAATCACTCCCGGTTAATTTCCACACCTGTGCCTTATTTATTCCTAGATTCTCTGCCCTATTTAAACCCCCGTCTGGTTGCTAGTCGGCGCCAGTTCGTTAACTAACCTCGTTCGTTGTATGGTCTCCTCGTTTCTGGTCCCGTGTTTTCTGATCGCTTGGTTGTGGGTTTAACTCCTTACAGCTTTCAGTTTACCTGTCCTGCAGTTTGGTAGATATCCACCCCTGACGTTTTACTGTTTGCATGCCTCTAACTTGTCTCCTTCTAACCACCAGCTGTCCCAGCTTCTACTCGTCTGTAGCAGTGTCTGTTCCCTGTGTGTGTGTGTTACGGTACCTCCAACTCCAGCTCGTGCAAAGTCCGCAGTTGAGTTCTAGCCTGGCTACCCTGCAGTAGTTCCTGTCCGGCCGTAGCTACCTCCTGTGCTGCGGTTACGGTTCCAGGTTCCTCTGAGATTCAGCCAGCTCCAACCGGACCTACCTGAGCTCCGCCACACCACCCAGCCCAGCCGAGTTCAGCCGGCTACCTACCTTTGTTTTCGGACAACTTCCGTGAAACCTCCCGGTCCAATTCCAGTCTTAGTTCCATTCTAACGCACCCTCTGTTTTCTGTCCAGTTCCCGAGTAGACCTCCCGGTCCAGTTCCAGTCCAGTCCCGGGGTGAAGTTCTCCACCCGTAAGAGTCCAGTTTCGGCTTGGAACAAAAGTGCCGTTCCAGTAACCAGTTCCTGAGTGGACCACCCGGTCCAGTTCCAGTCCAGTCCCGGTGTGAAGTTCACCGTCCGTAAGAGTCCAGTTCCGGCTTGGAACATGTTTCCGTTCCAGTAACCCGTTTCCTGAGTGGACCTCCCGGTCCAGTTCCAGTCCAGTCCCGGTGTGAAGTTCACCACCTGTAAAGTCCAGTTCCGGCTTGGAACAAATTGCCGTTCCAGTAATCCGTTTCCTGAGTGGACCTCCCGGTCCAGTTCCAGTCCTGTCCCGGTGTGAAGCACACCACCTGTTAAAGTCCAGTTCCGGCTTGGAACAAGTTTGCCGTTCCAGTGATCCGGTTCCTGAGTGGACCTCCCGGTCCAGTTCCAGTCCTGTCCCGGTGTGAAGTACACCGCCAGTTCAAGCCCAGTTCCGGCTTGGAACACGCTCCTGGTTTTCAAGTCCAGCTCCGGCTTGGAGCAGTCCGTATCGGACTTCCTGTGTTTTCCTGTGTTATACTGTGTTTGACTTTCCTGTACAGCTTTGGGACTACCCCAAAGCTTAAATAAATATACCTTTCTTTGAATCTGCCTCCTGGTCGTTGCACTTGGGTTCGTCCCGTATCTGGATCGTAACATATAGGGGTGTAACGGTACACAAAAGTCACGGTTCGGTACATACCGGTACCTTGGTGTTTAAGTCACGGTTCGGTATTCGGTATTTGGTATTCGGTTTTCGGTACAGCAGGAAAAAAAATGGAAAATATAAAATTGCTTTTCATTTATTATGAAGTTATAAACTTGTAAACAGTGGCTAATTGGCCATAATTTACTGAACAAAGGAAGGCACATATCTTTCTTTCTTAAAAGCTATGGCGTATGTTATTGCTTTTGCCCGGTCTGAATTAGTGGAGGCGGCTTAAATGCCATGGGGAGCTGGGTTTGTACTCCACTCAGTTTTTCCTTGTACCAGTTCGCCATACTGATGAGGAAACTTCCACTTCATTACCGACATTACTGCGTTCGCGGTGCACAACTGGGGACTTGGCGTCATGCACGCCCTTCGCAGGGAAGTTTTGGCTTTGCAAGCAAATATAGCTAAAACAGCTAACAACTACAATAACAATTTAACATTTAATTGTATATGTTTATCATTTTGTATCAGTATGTTGGCCGATACAAAAACATTTCATGCTGAAAAACGAAAGCTGAAGTGTTTTAAAAGCTAAAATTATGGGCGCTGCGGTGGTACAACGGTAAGAGCGCTGACTTTCAGTCGGTGCAGTTGTGCTCCGAGGATTGGGGTTTGCGCCCCGGTCCTGCCAGATCTGAGCATGGCCGGTGCCCTGTGGGAGCAGCAATTGGCGGCTGCTTCCGGCTGGAGAGGCTCGGAGAGAATCGCTGTGCGCATAGCGGCCCTGGGCGAGCTGGAATCACGGTCAGGAGCCTTAGGAGGAGTCGTGCCCTGAAGAGGACGTGGTGCCCTCCCGTCCTACCGCTGGCTGACGGGGTTGTGTAGCGGTGATTCTCTAGTGGTTGCTACATGGGGGGAATTGAATTAGAATAGGGGTTCAATTGGCTACTAAATTGGGAGAAAATGGGGAAAAATCAGAAACAAATTTTTGAAAAGCTAAAATCATCTGAAATTCATGTTTGTTTATTGTTCACAATGTGGGTCGTGGTGTGAGCTGCCATGATGATGTGATGTCAAGTTCTTCCTATAGTCGGGGTTGTTGATTTCCCGATCCATGATTTCAGACATGGAACTCCTAGTTGGAAGGGCGTTTTATTACATTTTCCCTAGTCAGATATCGGGAGTCCTAGTTGGAAAAAACAAATGCCGCATTAATTCAGTCGCTGTGCTCATGGGCTGTACTAAAAACATCCGGCTCTTTGTGAAAGTTATGTCCTCGGGGGGGGAACTGTGAGTTTTGAATTTAAGTTCTGCACACAAAACAAAGTTCTGCGTGGTTAAAGCTAGACTATTAATTCGGCTCACAACGTGCACTGAACGCCATGTACCAAACGGATCAGTACGAATACGTGTACTGTTACACCCCTAATAGCTTACAAAATACGCATAAAAATGCATAGCCATAAAAATATGTTTTTACATATAGAAATGAATAAAAAGCAGGCTGATGTTTTAGCAAGCAGTGACACTTCTGCATCTGAATTTTGGGGTGTTTTCTTAGAACTAATTTAGAATTTCAGTGAAATATGAATCCTACAATTGGGATGTCGACGACTACCACTAGGGGGCCACCGTGGATAAGGATAAAGAAGGATTCGTTTAAAACATTTTGCACTTAGAAATGCATCATACTTGCTCAGCTAACGTTAACCTTACTCACTCCCAAGTGTGCAGACCTGGGGGTATACTATGAAGCAGGATTTCTGAGTTAGCTGGATAACTGCACTGAGTAAAACCCACAACCTTCCCAAATCTGGAACATGGAATGAAGTAAAAAGAGCTGTTCCGGGTTTTACTCGCTAACTCAGTAAGCCTGCTTCGTAGTATACCCCTCTGGCAAGCAGACAAATCACATAGCTTTTTGGATGTTGAGTCTTGCAACTAAATGCTTGTAAGTGCTAAGAACACCATTACAAAATGTATGTATTGTGTGCTGGTATACGTTACAATACAGTACTTCTCCCTGGTAAACATCTTTAAACATCAGGCTCTTCCAGTTTTAAGTTTCCTCTTAAGTCAATGTACAATACATTTCCGGTATTGTGGAATAAAGGTTTATTTAAAAACTGTACAATAAACAGAAATGTGACCCCTCAAAACGCCAGAAATATCAGCTATGTCTACTTAAACTATTCAAGTTGTAGAATTTGGTCGTTGGAAACAAAATTCTAAATCTAAATGCTAATTTGTTTAACGTACTTAACTGTAAACGGCTGAAAAAATCTTTCCCATATTTGTTTTATGGTGAGATATTGATGAGATGAGTTGATCTGCTAAGTGGTTTGGTAATTGGTGCTAAAATTATTGACGGGTGAAATTTAGGTTTTAACATGCAAGTGTGAGGGGGTCTGGTTCGGAGGACCAGACGCGACTGAGGGGGAATCTTAAAGTTATCCACGGGAGTGGAATCACCACAAAAGAGGAGAGGATGTCTGTGAACGGAGCAGTAAAAATAAAGAATAGGGAATAAAAACTCCTGGCATAGAGTCAAAAGAAAATCAATCCAGGAAAAGTGGGCGAAGGCTCGCAGACTCGAGCAGTAGAAGGAAAGGAAATAAAATATACCTCTTGCTCTCAATATTATGAGAGAGCCAATAAAGAGGTGAAAGGAAAGGAAATGAAATGATAGCAACCCAGACAAATGGGCGAGAAAACTCGTCGGCTCGAGCACTAGTAAATTACCTCTCGCTCTGTATTAAACAAAGAGCAAAAAATAAGGAGGTAATGAGAAAACAATAACAAAGGTAACAGTCTCAGAAAGACAGAAAAGGAAACCAGGACGAGAGACAGCAAGTGCAAAAGAGAAAGCTAAATCCTAAAAAGGAAACTCTAACGCAACTAAAGGCAAGTCCCGCGTTACTTTAGAGCAAAGCTCTAAAGTAAAGCTCTAAAGTGAAGTGGTCGCCTTAAACCTATACCTTACTGGCTCTATGGCAACAACGATAATGATACAGAAGCAGCGAGACAGGAAGATGCAGCGCTTATAAAGCCGGAAGGGTCACTAAGTGCCGGAACAAAAGAAAAACACGGCAGGAGAGCCATCCCGCGGAATGGAAAAGCAAAGTCCGCAGCACAGAACAGGCAAGCTGCAAAACCATGACAGCAAGTTGCAACCAAAACCAAATTTAGGAATAAAGTGCTGACAACAAACCAACACACCCTGCAGTTCTCCAGGACCACGGTTGGAGACCCCTTATGTACAGGGTACCTTGGGGTCCTCTAATTGGATCAATTAGGAAAGTACCTTGTACTGAGTCTCCCTTACCCTGTAGCAGGTGATCAGTACTTTTCATTGAACTGTAATGTGATGGGAGTGGACCATGTTATGAACTCCAAGTAGTTTTAGTTAACTGGGAACTGTAATATAACTAGATGCATTGGCTGTTTTTTGCTCTGCAATCTGTGCTTGCATGGATTCATATTTGGTATGATGGCCTGGATTAGGATGTTTGGGAAATAAACAAGATATATAACCAAGAAAAACAGTATACAAAAAGTAAATCTCTGCTCAGAAGCACAGCAGACTTTGTCTTCCTGAAGTACAACCCAGGCACCCTGACTCAAGGGCACTCCCATTTGTCAACATATGGTGGAGATGAGAAACGCATACCAATGAATCACCTGTGAAAACAGACAAGTTCTGTGTGTACACAGTCAGAGTTTTCAAATGAAAGCAGAAAAGAATTGGAGCTCTGCCTTAGTATTCTCACCTTTGGTAATGTGTTGCGTCTAAGTCTGACATCATTTGGAAGTGGGTGTTGGAAGCGTGCTGGAAGGTCCCAGGTCAGACTTTCTTGGGGGCACAATTTTCTTAAAGAAGAATGGCTCGTCCCCTGGACCCTGTTGAGGTTGTCCAGGAATGCAGAAAAGAAGGACCCCTTTTGAGTTAGTCAATTCCATTTCAGCTCCATTTTCTCAATGGACTGAATTGAAACCCTGTTGGAGACTTCCTTTAAAGTTTTACCTGGGCCTGCTCCACTGGGTGGGGACCCTGAGGTAGTCCAGGACATGCTGGAGGGATTGTAGTATGGTACATTTTTCATGGACTGGAAATACATTTAAAAGGGAAAAAGCATGTCTAGGGTTTCCTTCTCCACCTGCTGCAACCTCAACCCTCCTGGAGAAGATACTTCCATTTCCATAAAGGACTTTTGCCAAAAATTAAATGTCCCATCTGGGATCCAAACTCACAAGCATCTGGCTTCACAGTAAGATTAATTCTGATAATGGTGCCCCACCAGTTGACACAGGTCTAACCCACGCATTCTCATTACTGATTAATGGGTACTAAATTCAGTTCTGGCTCTTTCACACTCATGTATGCAGTGTTAAAGCTGGCATTCCATTTTGACTTTACCTGTGTGGTTCTCACGTAAATACTTGCCTTTTACTTTATTTATAAATTTAGCTAATTTAAGATATGCTTTGAGGGCCGTCGAAGAGTCTAGCCTATCCACAGGGACCCCCCTTTACCCCTTATGCTACACTTGTGTACCGTATATTATATGCTACTGTAGATGCGTCCCCATTCCCTCCGATCAAAACCGTTGTTTGCACACTCAGAGGTAAGAGTATTCACTAAACTAAAAACTCAGAGGTGTTCATTTGTTATCTCTTCAGTCAATAGAATTGTATTGTGAGTGCTGATTTATGGGGGTGTGCTGGTTTTGTTGACATGGAAATAGGGAGATGCTGTTCTAGTTGCTGTAATGTTTTAGCCTTGCCTCCTAGAAAACCCTTTAGCTGTTCATGATGGAGGACCACTGACAGATGCCTTGGCCTGGAACAAATTCTTTCCTCAGGGGTAAGAATCACACATAGTCGAGGGCAATAGAGATGATGGACTACAGATTGGGAATTACTAGATTGGATTTATGCAAAGCACTCAAAATGAAGCATCTTCTAACATAAAATTCTGAAACTATATACAGTTTGACTGTTCAGCTTTCGTACATTTAACCAGTAGTTTCAATGGAATATTGATCAGTGAGAGACAGAATCTATCAATGCTGACATATGAACCTCAGCAGCATTGACACATAAACAGTGACAAGGCGTGTGGGTACAACTAGCTTACTAGTGTTTAGTTATTGGGAGTGTTTGTGTTCCAATTCCCTCAAACTATCTTTATGTTAAAAAACAAGTCAGGAATTGGTTACATTATATAACCAATATTGCAAGTATTTTTGACATACATATCACTCAAGCACACACCAAACTAATGATGCATTTATTTTCATATGCTTAAGGTTACAAATCATTAAGTAAAGGAATGGTCATTTGGGTTTGTCGCCTGGGTTGTCTCAGTACATCAATCAAACTCATTGGCAGCAGCAGTTGGTTAAGAGCCAGTATCTCTCATTAGTTCAGCCCCACTTCAGCCAAGAGGCCATCATCCCCTTAAACAGTGTGCTCCCTGCTCCCTCAGCATGTCAGGGACAGTAGCACTGTGTTGATGGCCTGCCGTAAGGATGGCAGGGTTTCTGGTTGCTCGGATCTTATGCAGTGCTACATCAGAGAAGTTTCTGTGCTAGAGATGGTGGTAAAGGCAAGTAAAAGGCTTGTCCTTAAGAAAGCCCTACCTTTCCCTTGTGAACTGAGATAGCACACAGTGAGTGCTTCGTCCAGACATAATTTGGTGTTACACGGTAGGGGACAGGCATTTTGGAAGGCAGCTCAGGCTCAGTGAGGTGTAGGGAATGGCGGTAGCGCAAACAGAATGTTGTAGGAGCACTGACTCATTTTCTCTTCACGGATTCACTGAAACGGCTCAAACGAGCGGACCGTTCCGTGTGCTGATGGGAGGCGCGGCGCACTGGTGCAAAATCATGACGGGCAAGGAGAAACACATACATTAGGAAAATCAACAGTGAGAAAACACCGCAAGGGAAATAACGAGGAAAAAATAAGACATGCCCGCCTCAATAACCTCTCAAAGCACAAACGGCTTTAAAAGTTTGGGTCAACCATAACTCTCAGAAAAGTTTGCCACATCTGCTAAACTGAGTGAGGGGTATTGTGTGCCTCTTTGTGTATGTGTGTGTGTGTGTGTGTGTGTGTGTGTGTGTGTGCGTGGGGGTTCAAATTCATGGAGATGTAATATCATTTTTGTATATTAAGTTCCCATTAATGACCCACTCATTTTTACATTCATTAATTAAAATTGACTGTAATGCCTACAGTAGACATCAGTCACCCATTAAATTTTAAATTACTTCAGGACAGGACAGGCATTGTTTTAGGACTGCTACATTCTGGGATCAATTTATGATTCATGGGCATTCTCAAAACATTAATAACATATGAATAGTGTCTACCATAGAACACACACAGTAAAACACTTAATACTAATAACAGGCGAAAACCGTTTTGATCTATTAAACCATAAAAAAAAGTAAACCATAAAATTCACCAGTAGAATAAATGAAGTTCTTTATCTTTAGAATATAAAAGTTCACACAATATCTGCATTTCTGATGAGGAAGATTTGCTAACTGCATTCTCACTGGAGATGATTGTTGATGACAATAATGTCTGATGAACAATATGGAAAAAAGATGACAATAACATGAACTGACAAAGGAGACAAAGACCAGCTTAATTCTGAGACATAGAAAAAACGGAACAGTCTGCTTCAAGCGCTTAGTAATGGAGGGACACTATGAACCAGCATCAAAATTGCAGCTTTTCTATGAAGTGTCTTGAATGACAACATGAAAGGGACCCAGTCAAATTGTGAAACAGAATTAAACTGCCTGACTGGAAAAACCTAAAGCTGCTTCATGGTTATCTGTATGGTTCAGAGACAGTGCCACTTGGGTTAACAGAACAGAACTAATTTTGCCAGAGGCCCCCTTACAGAAAAGGAATGCACGACAATGTACTGAAATAAAATATATTTTGAAGATCAGAAAAGATAATGCAACGCTTCACAATATATAAACAAATATCCAGTTATTTTCAGATTTTGAATTACTTTTATTTTTACTTCAGAATTACTGTTATTTTCTTTATGGAAATGGAATACGCTTCAATATATTGCCAAATATGTGGACCTGTTAATATGTTTTTAAAAAATATCTGTAGGTTGTTATAATGTGCATATTCTGCTTATGTATAGGAGTTGCAATTTATTTTCTGATCTTGATATTTTACTTCAAAATACTGCAGTATGTTTAATTTCTTTGAAAGGTACGGCCATATATTAAAAACCTTTGCTGTGAAATATATATTTACAATATTTCAGCATATTTCATTTCCATGAGGATCAGAAAATCTCTGGAAAGCCTTTTTGGAGGTTTCGAGGACAGTCTGCTGTCAGTGGCATAAACGCAGTTCTCAGACTGCCTGTGATATAACCCAATGATCAATTAGATTAACTAAATCAAGGGGAATATTGTAACTGCACTGCATGCACGTTAGTGGAGGAAGGGGAGTACATACATGCATTAGACAGGCAGGGGGAGGGGTGGGATGGGGGGGGGGGGGGGGTGCATTAGACAGACAGCCCATCAATTTCCATGTTCCTCCTTGGCCTCACCCATCCCAGAAACACTGTGCATGCACACACCTGCATACAAATTAAGCTCCTTTTAAAATGACTGCAGGATTCCGCAGCAACAAAATGGAGCCTTTGAGATTAGGATGTGAGACCTGCCGTATCTATAAGGAAACCTCTGGTTTACAGATAAGATGGTAAAGCAGTACAGAGACCGTGGGACACGTCCGTCGGCCCCACTGCTGCTGGGAAGAGCCGGTGTTCCCTGCTGTGACGGTGGCACTGACGCAGGCAGTGACGATGAGGAGGAGACAGATAGCTGGCAGGTGCAGAACAGGCCTGCCCGTAAACACTCTCCACTCTGTTTATGGGTCTTAACACCTTCTCACAGGAAATAGTATAAAATTAGGGATGTCTGCACCCGTCTTACATCTGAGGAATGGCCTGTAGCATATTGGTCTTCTATTTTTGTACAAACGGCTACAACTACACCATTAGAAAACGTGATGAAGCACATTACTGTTAAAGCCATAGTAAAGCACTGTACACCGGAAAATTCTCAGCACTTAATGAACTCTTAACCAAATTTATTTAAATCCACTAGGGACCAAATGTCCTCTATTAGAGTTAAAAGTACATTTTGCTGTGTATATGTTGGTTTTTTACAGTATGTTCCTGTACATTATGTTGCACTGTGAGCAAATGACGAAGAAGCTGTAAAACTGCAGTGCATTTAAAATGGTACTGTGCTTTTTACACACAATATTTTAACTGCTTTACTGGGTGAACAATGATTATTAATACCATTGAATGACCTTTTCCTGTTTGTGAAGTTATTGCGCAGGGATTGATATGCTCTTTTTATCTGCAGGGTTTTAAATGGTTTTCTTTGTTGTGCACCCTGATCTACACTTTATTTCCTGTGTGAAATTGTTTTTTCTGTGTGAATACAAGACATGAATTTGTTAGCTGCTTTTTATGCACTCTAGACCTATTCTAGCTCGACGTCTGCATAGATAAAATGTACCCAGTGGTGTACGTTCAACACATACACGCACACACACACACACACACACACACACACACACACACACACACACAAATGACTACAGGGCTCTTCGACAGAATGCATTCGCAGTTCAGGCCACCGCAAGGAGGAGGCCACAGATATACTTATTCAAGATCTGTGTCTTTCCATTTGGTTTCTGCTGTCATTGACAATGAATGCATACATGAAATAAGTTGCCAGGTCTCACAGACCAAAGATCAGACAAAATAATGCTAAACATTACTTTTCTCTTTGTATTTAACTTAATCTTTCTGCAAAAAACCGGACGATGAAACCTTTAGTTGTTATCCAGCCACAAAGTTAATTCCATCATATCACTTGCTCACTTACTGTGTAACCACAATGCTATTAGTAGTTAATTACACATGGTCACACTTGCAAATGAATGCTCATAAGCACAGTACATGCTACATGCAGCTGCGTTCATGACCTGCTTCCAGTGGAAACACACAACAGCAGTCATCATTCCTGTTAGAAACAATTTTCTGTACTAACTTGACCATTTAAGAGCAGCAATATAAACTGACAAGCATGTTTAGGCGCAGTGCTGTGAATATTTGGTTGTATTTTTTCAGTCATTATACTTTTTAGCTTTACACTTTCAAGCTTTTTGATTTCTTTGATTTAAGTTATTGGGATGGCAGGTATGCCATCCGCCAAGTTACGGCTTGGCGGGGCATGCCCCATACCTATACAGCACCGAGAGTTTGGCACTTTTCAGGGTTTCCTACAGAAGTAACCACAATGACCATAGACTCTCAACCCTTAAAAACATTAACTTCTGTATGTTCTGACCTAATGTAACCACACAGCATTCAGATGCAACTTCACACATCCACACAATAAAGCCCCAAACTTGGGTTATTTTGCCGTCTTTCTCCTTCCTCTTCCGCTTCTTCTTCTTCTTCTTCTTCTTCCCATTTTCCTGCCAAACTGCCTGCCTCCGTCGCGATGTTATCCAATGGGGAGAATTATTATTTGAGGGTATGGTCCGTATACCTGCTCATCAAGCTTATCGTCCAATAAAAACGCTTCATACTAACATTTTTTAATGTTTATGTAGCTAATGGCTTCATGCTTTCCAAGAAGCTACTGTGGCTTAGTGGTTAAAACTGCAGTCTTGCACACAGTGGATAGTGGGTTTGAGCCCAGCAGGGCACATGTGTATTTTCCACAAAAACAATGTGCAACTGTCATTTCTTAGACTGTTATTATTTTCACATTGACACATTAACGTATTTTTATTGCAAAGGCAAAAGAGGTTTACAATATTAACTGTTCAATGTTTCACTTGTATTATATCACACCCTCCCCAAACCGGACGCTCGCTTTTGTCTGGTTTGGGGAGGGTGTTACGCTCTGCTCTTGCGGTCATGACTGACTGACTGTGGAAACCCCTTGCCTCAGCCAACATTTCTTTATTCATTCATTTCTTCACTTCAGCTCTGTTCACTTTATGCTTTTCACATATAACACAAGGTCACCATAAAATTAACTACTAGGAAAATTAAGAATTTACGATAATAGCCTACATTAAGAATTGAGGATAGCCTCTTTTAAGCTGCAAGCCTTTAATCGATCAGATTTATAAACCGCCAATTCCCCAAACATATCTGATTCATGGTTAGTCACTTATAAATAAATAGATAGCCTCCGAATGTGGCTCTAGTCTACGCTACTCTGCTGATAATGTAGCTTACTGTAAACACTTTTAATAATAATAATAATAATAAGAAGAAGAATAATCTCTGGTATGTACTTTCTTAGTAGTATCTACTGTTTTCTTTCTGGTTAAGATTCCTGGGAAATATGCGTTGTCCAATTAAGCTTGTTCGCCAACGTTACTTCCTGCTTCTCGTCAGGAAGCAGAAACAAGCTAGGCTACTACGAAGCGAATCAACATGCATTATAGCCTACATTCATTGCACTACAGAAAATTAAGCTAAACCTAGCTGTCCGGTACCAAAACATTTCCCACAGGTAACGTTCTACACTACCGGGAAAAAAAAACTCTGCTGTGCAGAAACTCACTAGCTCGCTCGCTAGCTCGTAGCCCACACATGGAAGGTTGGAGTTACGCATCCAGCAATCCAGTGTTGAATAGCCTAACTCCTGTGCTTATGAACTCAGTAGCTCGCTCGCTAGCTTGTAGCCCACACATGGAAGGTTGGAGTTACGCATCCGGCAATCCAGTGTTGAATAGCCTAACGTTAAATGTATTTCATAGAATACTAATAGCCCTATTTTAAAACTGTATTTCCATATTTTACTGATGCAAACTATTTAGGCTGTACTAGCTATTTAGGCTGTATGTCTTTCAGCTAGAATATGTTTGCGTCTAGCCCATTGTGCATGTATGTCTCCATGTAGACTTGGTTCATTAATTTACATGCTTCTTCATGATCCATAGCTCAGGAGGTGCTGTTCATTGTATTTCATTACACATTAAATACTGCTCATCTACAAACTTGTCAATAGAGGGTGTTATGGTTAAGCAAATGTCTGCATACATTTCTTTGGAATGCATGTCTCTCTCCGTGTTTATCTTCATGCATTATTCATCATTAGTTAGCTATAAAAAATAAGTGATATCAGATCAAAAACGTCTACGACGTAAAAAAAGCCAAGTTACTCACGCATAGCCTACATAGCGCTGTCCATAAGTTCTTAATTCCAACTTGCAAAAACTAGGCCTGCCTTTAAAAGTCTTGATAACAGCAGTTAACATTTTAAAACCTGTACATTTTCTAAAGTAAACTTGCCAACAAAGTACAACCATATCCTTTCTGGAGTGTAATTGTTCATCAACTGTTAAAAACATTAATTGAAATCATATGTTGTTCCATGAGGCACAATCTCTTCACATGCAAAGATGAAGAAACACAGGGCCAAGTTGCATTAAATAATTTAGGAAAGTTTGGATAGCATTGCTTTGGAATAGAGCTAGTTTATTTAGTGTGAGCTACGGTAGGCAATATTGTTAGTTGTAACTTGGCCACATTTTGATATCAAGACTTTTAAAGGCAGGCCTAGTTTTTGCAAGTTGGAATTAAGAACTTATGGACAGTGCTATGTAGGCTATGCGTGAGTAACTTGCCTTTTTTTACGTCGTAGACGTTTTTGATCTGATATATATTACTATGTACATAATGTATTCACTGTCCTGGTCACAATATTGATGTCTGCATGACCTGGTTCTACGACATGGTGATTATACTAAAACTTACTGGTTGCTAAGAAAACATATTCATGTCAGCACGTACATTCTGTCCAGAGACTCCTGCAGCAGATACATATAGCAGCAATATTCTGCAACAAATCTGCGGCAAACACATTACATGTTGCAGTACCTGTATGGTCGTTCTGCAGTGGCAATGGAGATTAGAAGTAACTGATATCTCACAGTGCAGTCTCGGGACATTTGGAAGCAGAGGAAGGGGGTGGAGGGAGTGAAAAGGACTTACTTAATGTGTATGGGGGGGGTCCCCTGAGATGATGTGGGATGGGTTGTGTCATCAGGGGAATTAGTTTGGAACTATTTTGCTCTCCCTCACTCACTCTCTCCCATTTTCTCTCTCTCTCTCTCTCTCTCTCTCTCTCATGGCTGCAGGCAAACAGACTATTTTCAGGACACAGGACATTTCAGGACTGCCAGCAACTCTAGTACGACTCATACTGGGCAGGCAGTTGCTCTCGATATCATCCGACTGGGCTCGAAAAGACAGGGCATCTGTGCTCCATTTGCACACAGACCGGCCTTCAATGTGGCCAGCAATACCACGGCAGATGACCGGCGATTGAGCAGGTCAGAGCATGTGAGGGAGGTTGGCTCAGTATACTGTCACCTGAAAAGGTGTGCTCTCAGGTAGAAGGACATCTAGGGTTCCAATAGGCTGTACAGAGTTGCCCCTGAAGCAACCTGTCATTCTGCCAAAGGTCACAAAATAAAATTTCAAAAAACCAATGCTTCCAAAGCAGCCATTAAAACAAGGACTCCTTGTGCCGCCATTTTAATTGAAACAGGTTATGAATGATTCATTCAGATTCATTGCAATTCACGAGACTTTCAAGTTCATTGCGACATTAAAATGCAAATCCCCTAGCCAAATAGACATCAATATGCCGTGCCAGACGCTAGTTTTGCATTCGTTCAGGTTCATTGTTCCCTTGGTTAGCAGGGCAATTATCATTTGCATAACCGTTTCTCAAGGTGTCTCAGACTTCATTAACCAAATGGATAAGGGATCTCACAAGTTTTACCTATGCTGTAAATCCATGAAACTGTTCTCCATATCTAGTAGGTTATTCTATCTATCAGGTGTGGCCTTGACTAGGCAGCATGTCCAGGATTACAGTGGTACCTGACTTGCTCGATATGTGAAAGCATGGGAAAGCACACAGGAGAACATATATTCATAGATTATCTGGCCAGCGTGCGACGCAAAGGCACATGTATTCTCCTAAGAAAATCTATGTATTTCAGTGAAATGTAGCAGTTGAAACTGTGTTAAGTTGTAATAACCTTTGGGTTCTAGGCTTGGCAGCTGTCACGAGATGAAGGTGGCCTTATGGCATACAAGAAAAAAAAATACTTCAATGAATAGGGCATTGCATTGTTTCTTTGGTATTAAATTATGGCTTTACATTGCAGAGACACACTTATTTGTAAAAACATGTTTTGCAATACAGTAATAAAAGCTCTCTGAGAAGGCCTTCACTCTCTTGCCGTGTAAATCCAATAAAGCCAAACCCTTCGGGGGAGAAAAAACTCATAAAGATGGTGCATAGTTCAAAAATAAAATACAGAAATTAAAATTAAATATAATATTATCTTTCAGACACCTGCACTAAGTTTGCCACTACATTCTACTTGGGTCTTCTGTTCCATTGCTTTGTTCCATTTCTATTATTTGAAATACTTTTCTTTTGAGGAACCTACCATTGAGATCATCTGATATTAGTTTAAAAGCCTTAAATTTGTTTGTGTGCCACAAAGCCCATACTTCTACCAAGGCCTTTGTTTTATGGTGGTTAAATACACTGCATCTCACCCACTCTAACAAATATGGCATCTCCTACTCTAGCAGCATATAACAGCTACCTGCCTAAGGACTACAGATGCAAATTAGATTATGTCTAACTCTGACACAGCTGAGATGCTGTGCTATGGCCTACTCTAGCAGCATATAACAGCTACCTGCCTTAGGACTACAGATGCAAATTAGATTATGTCTAACTCTGACACAGCTGAGATGGTGTGCTATGGCCTTGTAAAGTAAACAAAATAAATATATGTTGATTCTCAGGGGATTCACAATGCTCAGAAAAGATAAACATTTGAAGTAATCAAAGCATCTTTATCAGCACAGTGGGCAGTGTTATGCAGCAGAAGCATACATAAATCAGAAAAGATAGTGTTGGTACAAAATAGTGTAATGATAGAGGAATGCAGATACAAACAAATACACACGCGCGCGCGCGCCACGCACACACACACACACACACACACACACACACACACACACACACACACACACACACACACACACACACACACACACACACACACACACACACACACACTTGTATGCAAACATTTCTTCCTGGAATGAACCCAAACACATTACATTCACACACTGGGAGCCACGCCGATGTCCTGTAAAATGTACTTTGAAACTATGAAACTATACAGAATAGCAGAAATGTTCCTATTAGACACAAGCTAGCGGTTGAATATTAGATGAACCTGTAACTCAGTCACAGCTCAGAAGCAAACCATGCCGCCAGCACATAAGAAAGCATACTTCAATTGCCAAACACATAGTGCTCGCTGCTGGAGACCAAGCTTTTGTGCTGACTAATTCTCTTTCCAATTTAGGTGTAATGATCACAAGGTTATGCAGTGCTGTGTGGAAATGAGGTTGTGGCATCATTATTTATACAGACTTTCATTTATTAATTTCAGAGGGACAAATACGGCTGAACGTTTATACATTGTGCAGTGCAACATGTATGATAATGTTTTTGGCTAAGGCTAGTTCCTAACACCTGTTCTTAAAAGGCCAGTCAAATTTACATTTTGTGTAGTACTTGTATTGTAAAATGTACAAAACATGCAATTTAACATCTCAACAAGATAGGATAATTACAACAGACTATAAAATTTTATGTTAGAAAAGATGCGGTTAACTGAGAAAGTAATAGAATTAAATACAATTGTGCTAAAACAATCCTCCTTAGAGTACTGATGTATCCTGATCCAGTCCTTGGACAATAATTAATTTGATATTACCACTGAACAGCTCTACAAAGGAGGATTTCATCAGCGTATGCTGGCAGCCACTCTTTGTATTCACTCTTGCACTTTGCCGTTATTGATTTGTATGATTTCAACAAGATTTCTTCTTTCTTGGGAGTGGGATGATGGAATTGTTTTGAGCTTGAAGAGGCAGGAGGTAACAGTATATATACTATATATATATATATATGTGTATATAAACATCAGATGTGAATACAACACTTGGGTGATCACACGTGGCCACTCCCGGCAGTAAAGGCAAAAGAAGAAACGATGAGAAATAATGGAGGTAAAGAGGGAAGGACAGAGGAAAGGCACAACAAAAAAGTTTACAACTAAAGTTAAATGGTAATAACTCGCCATATCAAAGTTGTGGAGGAGCGTGACTTCAGAACAAAACTCAGTTATTTCCTTTTTTGCCCTGATGGCTGTCCACTCAATTTGAGCCCATGAAGGAGACTGGGCAGTTTTTCTATAACCCTTGATAGATCAATAAAAAAGTAATCATTTTGGCCGTGGAACTCTATTAGACTTCTAAGCATGAGGAAGGACTTTATTGGCTTTCCCGAAGACTGAGGTTATTTCCTCATTAAGTCTGAGTCAGAGGTGAAAATATCAGTCACATTAGAGACCATAATTACACTGACTAATAGCAAAGCAGCGTGACCCTCAAATGCATCGTGTTCAGATATGCTGGCGAGAAGGGATGGCAACGCCCTGTTACATTGTGAGACGTGCTGTTTAATAGTGGGCGGACATGGCTCACCGCGTTGGCAGGAGCTGATTGGTATAGTCAAATTAATGGGGAACCTTGTTGCCCGCAAAGCAAAATAGGCGGTAATGCAGGCCAAAGTGGTGAGGTTGATAGGAGAGGCTGCTTGTGAAGATGGACCAATGGTCCTGTTGCCTTCTGTCACTCTACCACAATGCCCCTTCTGCATCACCATGGTTTCTGTCTCTGAAGTCTGCTAGGGGGACATAACTCTAATGTGTTAGTGTGTGTATATGTTTATGTATGTACATTTGTCCACTTGTGTGTATGTCTAGGCCTATACGTGCATGTCTGTGTTGTGTTTTTGGTTTATGGGTTTGGGGGAGTTCTTTTGACCACAAATTCTCAGGTAGTCACTGCAAATACAACTGAGTACTCAGTTAACCTACCTGGTTAGATAGAGGTACAATTATAAAATATATGCAACAAAACAAACCTCATCCTGTGCCTGAGTTTTTTTGATGAGACTTTAGCCTGCCATTCAACCTAACCCAAATAGGTCAACTGTATTAAATGAAATCAGTTTAAATTACACACTTTACAAAACATTTGTCTCAATATATCACAATACCATATCGTACACACCAGCATAAACCCCAGAAAAACAGGACTAAAATGACAAAACCGCATAGCAAACTGACACTGGGCCGGATCCGGCCGGATCTATCGTAACTACAATTTGCGGATCCCGTATGAAAAGCCCTTATGGAAAAAGAATATACTGCAGTATATTGTAAATATATCAAAATTATTGTCACAATATATTTAAAATATACTGCAGTACATTACATTTCTATAAGGGAAGGGGCAGAACTGACGTGGATCCAGAGTTCATTTAAAAATTTAGCCCAAATTGGGGCCAGATGCGCTCCAGATCCACGTAATGACACTAAACTGCGTTTGTATCGTGTACCGGCTCCGATCTGGAGACACAGGACGGACATGTTCTGCCTGGATTTCAGCTGGATCTGAGGCGGAGGGGGGCGAATTTGGTTGCTATATGGGGAGGTAAGGAAAAAGAGGCATAAAGGTGAGCGTTCACACTTCACAGTGATCAACATGGTCAAAGGCGGTAAACTGGCGCGAGGAAACTGTTCTTCACATTTTGGGGTTGGGCTGGTGGAAATTATATGAATCACATATTCAGAGAAATCTAGTTTTGTCACCATTTCAGCCAAGAGTCATTTCAACCAAACAAAAATGGGTACGACAGATGACGAATACTGTCTGTTATAAGCTTAAAGCTAACTTCGGCACAGACAGGTTTTGGTTGATGGCTGCTCAGATCACACAGCCTCTTAATCATGCTACAGTGGATATTGGAAGAGTTAGTTTAACCAGGAGGAGGAGGGGAGCCATCTCATTACTCTTTCGCAAGGGAAAAGCGGCCAGCGGCACAAATGCAATATTATTCGACATACACATAAAATAATTTTTACGTTCTCACTAGAGCCTTTATCAAAAACAAGCAACAGGGGAGGTTATAAAAAAACAATACAGAAAAGTCAATTATTTTCCTCTGAAGGCTATTTACATATGTGGTAATTATAATCTCAGTGGAGATTTGGTGCTGATGGGTAGTTTAATTTCAGGGCAGTGTGATCACATGCTGAGGAGCGGCAATGACAGCCGAGCCGACAGGTGCTAATGCGTGCATTAGCCTGCTGGAGGCCCATCTGAGCAAGGCAAACCTCCGCTGAGGTCCCGCTGACCCCACACATGAACATGCAGACCGCCCTCCCTCCCTCAGTCCCCCTGTCTCCTTCCGCCAAATTAATTCATGTCACAGAACGCTAACTGTCCGCAGTTACATAATGTCCATTATGCATCGGGTGAGCCTATACTATAATTACTGAATCATATTGGGTTGGGTTCCTACTGTACCTTATTGAGGCAATTGTGTAGAGCAGGGCTAGGCAACCCTGGTCCTGGAGTGCCAGTGACGTTTCTCTGCCATCTGAGCTAGATCACAAGCGCTTGATGGATGAATAAAAGCCTGAGCCCGATATTACATATGGTGCCTCCAGCACATGGTCACCTGCATTCATTAAAATGAATCCAGTTATGTAGTTATAGTTTTGGATGGAGCAAACACGAGGGCCGTCTCCAGCACTCCACAACCAGGGTTGCCAACCTCTGGTGTAGAGTGTGGACACATTTCCTCTGGGCTCTCAGTTTTAACCCAGAGTTTGCCAGTGCCAGCCATGGCTTGGAATCTGTTGGACTGAAGTGTAAGTGACAACAGCAGGAATAAGACATGCCTACAGTTCAGATCAGGCATTGTAATTTCTTGAGAAACTCTAAGCCTTTAATAAATAATATAAATAATAAAAATCCATTAATAATTACATACACACTATGAATAAATGCACATGGCTGTGATAACCCTCCTTGTGCTGTGGGATGAGCCGATCGATACCCGTCGCTTATCCTCCAATTTAACTGCAAAAATATGTATGATGAACCAATAGGCAAACAAACCAAGTGCGGGCATCAGGTGTTCCTGTCAACAACAGATGACACACACGTGGAGGTCAGGAGCTAACAGCCGACGCCACATGTAGGCAGAAAGGATGTCTTGAGAAAAACACTGCAAAAAACCTTTGAGTCACAAACGCATTTTCCCCCATTGTTTACGCATTGAAAATTAATATAAAACAGCAGAAGAGATTGGAGATGAAGGGCAAGTTTGCAGTATGTAGAAAATGTTTTTTGGAATCTATTGAAAACGTAGTTTTAATAACTCAAATTTTGAACATGTATAGGCATGTTTCTTTTTTTTAGAGCGGTCTGCACCTATACTGCAAACTCTCCTGCTGCGTGCAAGGAAAGCACATTGGCTGCACTCCCAGAGCCTTCATCACAGTGAGGATAACAGACCACTCCAGCCTTTCACCATGGCAACAATAGGTGCAATCCTAAAGTTTACTGCTACTTCATTTGCCAAAGTCTGAACCAGAGCGTATTGGTCATTGTTTTTTTTTTTTTTATTCAGAGAAAAACTCTCAAGGTCACCTTAATATGAACATCTGATAATGCAGAGTTTTTGAAGGGTCGGCTGAGCTCACTTTCAATTGATGCTAATGGCAGAGGTGCAAGTTTTCCCTTCACCTTGTCTCCAATCAGAGTTCAGTAATAGGTTTTTGCTGCTTCATTTATCCTCAAATAAATGACCCCCATGCCCTCTTGGGCCTCTGTCCCCTAGGTGGCAGTACAGAATACTGGGTACTGAGTTCTGCCTGGTGAGTAACACAGATTCCCTCACCTCTGTATCCAATCTATTGGTGTGGAAAAAGCAGATGACTCTGACTCACAAATCAGCAGTTCTGTGCATGTGATCGCCCGTCATGGCCCCTGTCTTTCGGAGCACTTTGAGAAAATCACTGGCATTCGTGTAGAAAATATGTTCAGTGTGAACCTCTGTTAAGAGCTGGTACTCTGTGATTGATTTATCTTGCCTTAAATGGGATGCGCATGCTGGGATAGATTGGGGGGGGCAGCAAGATGGTGGCTGCTACATGCACTGTACATTCCATATATGCACCCTTGAAAACAAGTCCACGTTTTCCACTAAAGTTATTTCTATTTACACAAGAGTAACGCGTTACCAAATACAAAGTTTACATTAGCGTGACCCTTCTGGCCGCGGGGTCATAGCGCACGACCCTATATTCCCCTCTCGCCTCACTAGTTCAGAATTCATTCCTTTTCATCAGCGGAACGAGACCTTCGCTTATGGAGATGAAACGCGCTTTGCGGGCTTTCTTTACTTCAGCCGATGACAGCAGATGTCACCTGCTTCAGAGTCACATGCAGGCAAGCTTGCTGCGTGTCGGCTGAGATAATTCGTAAGGTACAGTTGATGAAAACTGCATAACGTCACCATGCTCCCTTGGTCAGGAGTGTGCCTAATTGGGGTGTTGTGTGACATGTGTACGTGTGTGTTTAGTGTCTCTCCTCTGCTCTGGCTCCTGAGGGTGTTTTTATCATTTTTTTGCAACAGTTACAAAGCACTGCACACATTCAGCCAGGGCACTGCAGAACTGACATCCCCCCAGGATAGAGATTGGCCGTCTTTGACTGATAAGTCCACAGTCAATATTAGCTGCTGCATTAGGAAGAGAGTGCAGGAGCAGCTCCAGAGCCCCAAAGGCTCTCTTCTCCTTTTTCCTGCATTAGCTTTAGAGTGGCGCATTCAAACCACATAAAACCAGTAGTGATCCAATGTGACAAATCTGAGCCGACCAGTACCCTACCTTGTCACGACTCTGCTTAACGGCCATTAAAAAAGGGTGACGCACGCCAACGCATTTAGAAAATAAGTTATAGTTCATTTTAATTGTCTGGGAAATCTTTGGTGATGTGTTGTTTTAATACTTTTTTGCATTCACAAATGGCACAAAAATATTTTAAAATGAGTTTTAGAAAAAAAGAAAACGTAGAAAGGCCTATGCTGAGATTGCTTGCTTTCCCCCTTGGCTAAACGCCAGGTTTTCAGTGGTGGGGTTGGCTGCGGCTGTGGTCTGATTTACGTCAATAAGGCCCAAAGACCAGTGACTCCTTTGTAGTTATAATATTTTATTATGCTCTTGCCACTTTTGCGTAGGCAAGTAAAATTGGAAATAGTAATTTGACACATTGTACCTTCCCTGGAAGCACGGAAAAGGAAACACTGTTTACTTTTCCAAAGAAAGAGATCCACAAAAAAACACTGCAATATTTCAATAACCACAAAAGTTCATATTTTTAGGGTCCATTTTCGCAAGGAGGGCGTTACCAACTATCATCACAAACAATGTGGCCTTGCTAAAAAGCTAAAAAAAAAAAAATCAGTGCCTTCCCTCCCTTCACATCCCAGTCCCAACTGTTGCTGCTAGCAACACTCCCGGTTGTCCCGGTCACTGCTATCACAGAACAGACGTGTGATGGACCGGTAAGTAGGCCTACTGTTAACTAGTGATAATTAAAGGATAAGTTCGCTATTTTGGACCTTGGACCCTATTTGCGGTCTGTCTTCCATGAACTTGACACATTGAGTCCATATTTTCGCTGATCGGTCCAGTATTGAGCTAGCTACAGATTTCCTGTAGGCTCTCACTGGGCTACAATAGAAGTCAACGGGGCAATTAGAAATGTTATGGAAAAACAACGATAAATGTGCTTTTATAGCTCAGTGTGTATTCTTACGGTCTCAGTATGCTCTCCTGTGAAATGTAGGCTATTGCAAACGCAAACCGAACGTTGAAACAACAGTTCCATTTGAAACAGAACTATTTCTCCGACCGCACTACCTCGCACTGTAAACTTCCGCAGTCTAGCTACGTTGTAGAGAGGCCGCTTGAAAAGCAGTTGATCACAAATCCTGACCTCCCGTTGGAGTTTACTAGCTAGTAGCCTACAGCAGAACTATTTGTAACGCAGTGTTTGTAATCATCATTTGTAATAATTTACATTACCTGCGCAACTTCAGCCTCTCTCTCTTCTCTTGCTCTCTTATCATCCATCTCTTGTAGTTCCGTGTCCGTGTATTCTGGCTCAAATCTGTAGCCAGTAACGTCAAAGTCAAAATCGAATTCTTTGTTTTCGTAATCATTATAGTCATCCATCATCCAAGTTTTTTTTGTGGAAATTGTAGCCTACGTTGCTGCAGGTAAACAAACGCAGACTGCTCACATAGATAGTTTCGTAAACGGCCGGCACACCTTCCCGCTCCCCCACCCCCGACACATAGTACTCCGCGGGAGCAGCGAAAACAAGCAACACAGAAATGCTTACTTCCAAGCCATGCCAAGCACGTAAAAATGTTCGGATTGAGATACATTTCACATGAGAGCATACTGAGACCGGTAACAATACACCCTGAGCTTCCCGTCTCATTTATTGTACATGAAAGCACATTTATCGTTGTTTTTCCATAACATTTCTAATTGCCCCCGTTGACTTCTATTGTAGCCCAGTGAGAGCCTACAGGAAATCTGTAGCTAGCTCAATACTGGACCGATCAGCGAAAATATGGACTCAATGTGTCAGGTTCATGGAAGACAGACCGCAAATAGGGTCCAAGGTCCAAAATAGCGAACTTATCCTTTAAGTAGCTTTCAAGCTTAGATATGCAGAAGCCTTTCTTTATTTGGGTATAATGTCCGGGGTATGAGACTGCTGTCGAGTCCAATGTTGGTGTACAGTAGCTCAGTGTTACAATGTTATTACACAATGAATGATCTGCAGGTTTAACTATACGATGGTCAAGCCTAGTTTATGTTGATTTCTTTTGTGTTGTCTGGTAGTCCAGTTTTGGTGTTGCTGTTGCTGAAATCATAGTTGTTTCAAACTAAGCAGATAAACTTCTGATGCTATTCTCATCTATACAGCCGCCTGATCTACCACCTGTGCATAAAATAGCAAAGGTGAATGCTGCATGCCAGACGGACATCACAGTGCTAGTTACCACAAAAGCACAGTGCGTAAAGTAATCGACAGATAAAATAGGCCACAAACGCCACACATTACGTTAGAGTCATTACTGGAAAATGCTAACGTGATGGCAGTAGTTTTAACTTACATGTAGACCGACCTGCGTTAGCTAAAGGCATTTTTGTAAGGGTCTGCAACATGGGCCCTGTTTCACATTATGTGGCTAACTGAGTTAACCAGATTAGTTTGTTGACATTTTTCGATAAACCCAGGATTTTTCGGTTTATCATGGAGCGAATTCAGAATTTAGCCAGACTTGTTACCCGGGGGCAACATTGTCTTTAGCCAAAACATACAAAAACACATGTTTAAGCTGAAGTTAGCTGGATAACACGAACATAGTTGATATAAGCAACCCGGTGAAATCACACACACATATAGCTTTTTTACTGGTTCTTGTCAATGAAGGAGCCATTATTGTAAGAAGAGCATTTAGAAGGCAATGTGGTTTTAGAGGCCAACAAGATCCTTTAAGGCACTCGATGATTATCTTTATGAGCGCTGCTGATTTATTTGTGAGGGAATTATTTAATTAACTCCAGTAATTAATAGTCCTGAGTACACATTGCCAACTCCACGGAGCAAAGCAGAGCCCAAACAGTGACACAGGCACAAGTACTGTGCACTGCTTCCTACACCGGCACATTTCTATATGTTGTTGGCGCCACTGAAAATATAATAAACTTTATTTGTATAGAACCTTTCATACATAAAATGCAGTGTTTCACATTTGAGGACAATAATAAAAGCAAACAAAATAGGATACAAGATTACACAATAAATACAGTAATAAAAATTAGGAAATCAAAACTAATGAGAATAAATAAATAAAATGAGAAATATCATTAAAGCCACAGGAATATAAATATCAGCCACAGCATGCCGAGCAATCAAGAAAGGATAGACCTTGCATTCAGAAGGCGTATCAGGCATTTCACGAATCACCATGCAGTCGCGGGTGAATTTGGTATTGTTTGCAAGAGGGTTTCACAATGGTAATATTTACATAATCACTAATAAATGTTTTCATAGCATTTCCAAATGTCCTCCCTCCAGTAGCACCACCAGCTGAATTGTCCCTCTCCTGGGAGCTGCTGGGGTCCAGGTCCTCAAAAAAAAACAAAAACTTACACGTTACATTGTTATGTATTCATGATTGCAAACATGTCTTTTTGATAAGCACTTAACGTGTCAGTGGAGAGGGTCTCAGAGTTTGAGTGATCTGCTGGTTCACTCTCTGGTGAAGGCAGGATGGTGAGGGAATGACCCATCATTGTTCACTACCACTAATATACAATCAGAGCAGGGGCCCTCAGGTATCCCCTCCACCAATGGCTCCAGCACAAGCCCCTCAGCAGGGGTGAAGGCTGGGGTTGCTGGTCCCTCCCAGTCTTCCTCACCTCAGCCTTTTCTTGTTGGCTACATTAGCATAGTTTTGGGAGGATAACTTACTTGTCCATTACCTTGTTGAATATGTAGAATCGCAAGAAAGAGGCTATGGGCCCTATCTTGGCGATCTAGGCGCTTAGTCTAAGCGCATGGCGCTAAGTCCATTTAGGGCATGTCCAAGTCTACTTTTGCTATTTTAATGGCGTGTTTTTTGGGCGCTAAGCACGGCGCAAGGTGCAACTGGGCTGAACCTAGTCTCTTCATTAATTATAGGTGTGTCTTGGGCGTGACATGCAATAAACCAATCAAAATGTCATATCCCATTCCCTTTAAAAGCCTGCTTTTCCACCTTGGCGGATTGCTTATGATGGCGAAACAGACATGCTTGTGCGTGTTTAGTGCGATCAAGGAATCGGCTATATGGATCAGTAGCAGTAGTAGTATTATGAGTTCCCGGTAATTCCTGACAGTGCTGTTTACGAAATATATGCTGTTAAATTTCTTTAAAAGCACCTGCAACAGCTGAGAATAAGCGACCAATTGCTTCCTTCTCACCTTAGAAAACGCCAAATTAGCCTGCTTGTTTAACGAATTTCGTTTGATTATGCAATGAACTCATGTTCAAGCTTCATCCGAAGTTCATTAGGCTACCTGCATTCTAATTTTGATTAATAATTTTGATTCGTTATTTTGCCTTAATGATGACAAAAAATAAAATACAACAAATCTGTCAGGTTGGCAACCCATAGGTTCAGCATATTTTCCCTTGTTTTATAATGTCCTGCTTATGGAAATGTGACCAACCTGTTTAACTGGTAGCGTAATACTTTAAAACGATTCACTTTCCCAGGAAGACCGTGAAAAGTGCGATGTACAGCAGGGGAAACAGACCTGTTCCTGTAAAGCGAACATGCAGATAATGGAATTAAAATTAATTGAAAATTAATTGTGTAACGTGCTGCAAATTTCGTTTCTAATTAGACGCTTAGTTCTCTTTAAAATCTTTTGTTCAAGTTATGGAATAACAGGTGAAATCAGCGGGGTTTTAATAAACTGAGGGTATGGAAACCTTGTCACTGTAATTTTAAAAATATGAAGGACGAAGAATAGCTAAGGTTAGCCTACAATTCAGTTAACATGATGACATTTATCTCCGTTTTTTAACCATAGTCTATCGAAAAAACATTATGCACAGCGAGTCCGCTGTAGCCTAGGCTATTTGAAAAACAATAAAAGCAATATTCACTGGACAAGGTTTTGAACTTTTTTCAGTCACAAACCATTCTATTTACTTACAGGCTGTATTCCTAGATAAACAGAGCTGTATTGTAATGACATCTGAAGCGCATTTTCAGAACGCAAATGTCCGTCTATTGCAGTACGCGAGTTTTCCATTGAATGACAATTCACGCATTAGGTGCAAATGACAATTCGCGCATTAGGCTTGATATAGGTGTTATCAGCTCCTTTTTAATGGATAGCCATTGTCCCGTACAATCGCACATCGCCTGGATGTTGATGGAGTGGGCTGAGAGCAATGTAATGTGGCATCGTTTCCCTTCGCTGAGGGAAAGGTATGTGGACCTATGGAACCTTTTATTATTATGCATTTTTGATATAGCCTACACAATAATAATATTTCACATTGTGATCTAGATATTTTAGTCATGCTTGTGCACGCCCCTGTGTGTAACAGACAGGAGGGTATGCGCATTGTGCACACGCCTATGTAGACGCACTTATATGCGCCGTTAAAATAACATGTAAACAACTGCGACATGACTTTAGACCAGGTTTGTGGTGGTTCTAGCGCAAGCGCTTTCTGCTGGCTCAAGATAGCAATACGCCAAAAAGAATCCTGGCCACTCCTCATCTTAAGACCAACACGCCCAGTTCACTTGTGATGGTGCAAGAATACATGCTAGTTAAAGGACGTGAGCGCTAGGCGTTATTATGGACCTAGCGCCAGGTGTAAGATAGCAAAGACACTTGCGTTTGGGTTAGCGTCGCTTTGCGTCGGGTGTAAGATAGGGCCCTATATGTTTGTAATATGTTTATTTGACTTTGACCTGCTGCTTTTGTAGCTGCTGTCACATGCTCTGGGAAGTCAGTAAAAATAATATAATGCAATATTTCAGTATGGTGACATTTTCAGAAAGCACAAGAGTCCAAATATTGGGATGATTCAATACTAAATTAGATCAAATTGCAATTCACGTTTGTGAAACGAAGTAAGCCGAATTTAATTAACAAGATAATTTGATACAATTCACATGAAACTATCCTGGATTGTTTAAGTGACGTACGTGAAACATAGCACTGCTCTAACCTAGAAACAAGGAAGTGTTTACATATGACTTACGGACATGAATATTAATGAGTGCAGAATACACACCCACCCTGTCCTTATCTGCTGAACAGGTCATGAGAATCTAATAGTGTTATTGGTTATAATTGGGTTAAATGCTTGAAAGAAATATTCATAAGACAATCAGCTATCACTTCTGGGGAATATAACCACAATGTGAATCCAGTTTCTCTGACCTTTAAATGACCTACATTTACAAAAAAGTTGAGACAAATGTGGGGTGTGAAAGTAAGTAACATCAGCAGTGTAGGTGAGTGGATGTGTGAACAGTATGGTGAAGCAGTGTTATATGATGTACACCCAAAAAGCACAAACAAGAGGCCAACCCCTGCACAGAAACCAAAGGTGTCTGTGGGGAGAGAGAGTGCTCAGACTGGAGACAGCCACATCTTAACATCTCAGGGAGCCCTGGCCACAGGTGCTCCCAAGTGTGCCAACGACTCTCTGTTCTGCCCACAGGCGCCTGTGAAGAAACAAACCAGAACATGCAGCACTGGCAAACAGAGCAGGGGGCCGTCACACCAGTGAAACTGCTTATTTTATGACCTGTATTAAATTTTCAAACAAAAAGGTGTTCTTATATCTTATATCTGAGACCAGGGCAGCACCCAAAATCTTGTTGGGAGCACCCAGTGCAATGCACAGGTATCTCCTTTTTCTTCACCAGTATTAAATTATAAAAATGCCACCTGGTACATCATCTTTGAATGCAATCACATAAAAACTTATCTTATACACAAATGCTCATTTGAGACAAAGTCTATCCATTCTTCTCTGACTAAATGTTTTTAATTGGCCTCAGTGATGAATCCCAAAATTATTTTGTTTATGATTTGATTAAAAATATATGCCATAAAGAAAGCTGCCGTGGTGCTAATAAACATTCCACATTAACTCCTTATTACAAATTAAGTATGTGTTCTTAGAACATGACATTGCAATGATTACAATAATTTTTATCATTATCATTGCATGCCCTGCTACCTCTTACTTCATCAATTCTAATTTTTTGGATGATCATGTGACCATGATTGATTGATGATTGTGATTAAGCACAACTAAATTCAACCCAGACAAACACATACACACACACATATGCACACATTTAAACTGGCAAGTATACCTAGAACGGATAATAAATGAGGAATACATTAAACAATTTTGTGTGTAAATAGGAAGGAAACAGACAAAATTAGAAGTTTTCATTGGAGTTGTAGTGAGTGCGCTGCATCATAACAAAGGTATATTCTTGGCCACAAGAGCATAATGATTCTTTTGAAGTGATTTCATTTTGCAGTGTCCAGGGAACTATGAAATAATGAATCATTATTTATAAATGACTGAAGCAGATATGGCCTTGCCACATTAGATTGCAGCAGGAGAGAGGGTAGGATGTATTAGACAAAGAAAAACAAAAGCTCATTTCCTGCAATGGTTTCTTTTCAGACAGGGTGAACTCAAAACAGTGACACTAGTATGGGAGCCAACTGTGGCCCCCCATAGACATACTCTCAGCCCTCTATCATTGAGAAAAAAGAATAGTATTATTGAGATGCATCAAAAATTGATGATCTCGATCAGAATACAGAATCCAAACAAATAATTTCAGAATAGATTTAAAGAAAATTATACAGAGTAAAATGTTCAGTATTTTAGAAAGAGTCCAACAGGAATCACATTTTACTATACCAGAGTAAAATATGCTTCCTATAAGAGATGATTAAACACTGCACATTTTACTGTAGCCAATAGGGCATACATGTTCTGTTCATAATGAAAATGTTAAAAAGAGAGCAATTAAAAATATTTGCATTGAAAGAAATTAGGGTATTAAAGGTCTTTTTAAAATATCAAATTTAAATGAAATTGTAAAATGTATATTTTTTTGTGAAGGCAGGGCCAGCCATGGCCACTGAACGACAAAGCAAAGCAGGTAAAATATATTTGTGTACAAAAAAGCAAATAATAGCTAAGGGCTTATGGGGGAAATGAACGGTCAGTGCTCAGCATCATAAAAGACTGAGAAAACAATGAGCTCCCTATGATATGGAAATGACGCTCTTAGGATTCCAGATTGTGTATATAGTATTGACCTGTCAAGGAGAAGTCGATTTGACCGTAGACTTGCACTGGGCATGTGCAGAAAGAGACACACTGCATTGGAAGGGATGATGGGGATGGTGTGCTAACAGACAGCTAACAGTACAGTAGGGACAGTGCATGTTAGGACTGGAAAATGGCTTTTCCTCACTCAAGGGAACATCACTGGGGGAAAAAAAAACGACCTAAAAATCTTGAGAACGGTGAATTAAAAATATATCTCTTTTGCTTCCTGGTTCAGAATCGCATGCATTTTTGTTGTTTGCCTTTAAAATGTTAGAGGCCTTTGCTTATGAACACAATCAAGCAACGCACTATGAGATCACTGGCTTTATGGCTCCAAAGCCTCCATTTTTGAGGGGGCAGTTCGCTGTTTTCCAGGAGCATGGTTTTAGCAGGGACTGATATGAAATCAAGGCATTCAATGAAACCCACACCTCTGGATACCAAGAACAGTCAAAGCCCCTCTAAAAAGACAGAGCCAGAGACCGTGCAGTCATAGAGTATATTGCCCCACTGTTTATATTGCATGTATTGTTTATATTACAGCCTTTTTAAAAGAAAATGACAAAAAAGTAAGTAGTTTTTTTGCAAGTAACAAGGACCCAAATGACATATTCTTAATTTACCATTATCTGCATTTTTTAAATGTTGTATACCAGTGGTGATTCCCTGTGTATCACTATGTAGTGTGAATGGTGACTTGTTGCCAAGAATCTTGACACAAACCAAGAAGAGAGCTCACATCACACCTGTACTTGCATCTCTACATTGGCTACCTGTGAAATTTAGAATTGATTTTAAAACTCTTTTACTTGTTTTTAAAGCTCTGACTGGCATAGCACCACTTTACATATCTGACCTGCTGAATAGATATCAGCCAAAATGTAGCACTTTTTAAAAGCCTTCTGAAAACGTACTTCTTTAGGATGGCTTTTACTTGATCGTATCCTATTTTAGTTTTTACTTGTCTTTTGATTTTACTTGTTTTATAAATATACATATATATATATTGTCTTGTATTTCATTGTGTTTTATTGCATTTTGTTTGATCCTATTTTATTATTTTATTCTATCCCAGTTTATTTGCTTTTATTGTGTTTATTTAATATTAAATAAGTTTATTATTATTATTATTAGGCAGCACGGTGGTTAGCAGTGGTTAGCACTGTCGCCTCACAGCAAGAAGGTACCGAGTTCGAATCCCGGCCGAGGGCATTTCTGTGTGGAGTTTGCATGTTCTCCCCGTGTCCGCATGGGTTTCCTCCAGGTACTCCGGTTTCCTCCCACAGTCCAAAGACATGCAGATTAGGCTAATTGGAGACTCAAAATTGCCCATAGGTATGAGTGTGTGAGTGAATGGTGTGTGTGCCCTGTGATGGATTGGCGGCCTGTCCAGGGTGTATTCCTGCCTCTCGCCCGATGCATGCTGGGATAGGCTCCAGCACCCCCCGTGACCCTGACCGGGAATAAGCGGGTTAATGGATAATGGATGGATTATTAGGATGGATTATTATTAATATTATTGTTTGTATGTTGTATTAGAGAGAATGGGGTAGCATACATTACATCGCCCAGGGTGTATTACATTGTGATGTGGATGCGGTAGGCTACTGTGCCTTGAATTGTGATTGGCAATAGTGGTTGACAATGGTTGAATAGGAAGAAGTTTAAGTGTTATCATTCAGAGGTGATCGCGCAGTTTGAGACTAAATTGTGCATTTACTGCTCAAAGTGCTAGGGGTAAATTGGGCTTTGGCTCCTGAACATTCAGGTACAGCTGAACATTCTCTGGGTAAGCAAGGAAGACAGAATGACACCAACAGTGATTCAATCAGTGCTACAAATGGCTCCCTCCCCAGTGAAAGACTAGCCTAATGAGATAGAGAGGGTGTGTGTGTGTGTGTGTGTGTGTGTGTGTGTGTGTGTGTGTGTGTGTGTGTGTGTGTGTGAGAGTGTGTGTGAGAGCACACATGCGCACACTCACACTGATATGTGCACATTCTCATTCACATATACACACTCAAACGTACACACTTGCACACCCACCCACACACAGACATACACGCACACATACTTAGAAACACACACTCACTCATATGCACATGCACGCACACACGCGTGACTGTTAATGCAGGCACTTCTGCCAGCCTATCCCAGCTGCTCTGGTGTACCACGGGCAGGCATCCACATGAGTCACAGCAGAGCTGGCAGGGAGAGAGAGAGCTAGAGAGCCAAGTCCAGCATCCAGACCAGACGTACGTACGACACAGGGGCACAGTCATCTCACACTTCACGCACAAAATCAATGCCAGCTAGGATACAGTCTTTGAGGCACAATGCAATACATGTTCATATTAAAGCTTGTGTGGTCCCCACACACTGCCACTCATAATTACACCCACAATACCTCACAGTATGGAACAATAAAGAGCTTCTGGGTGAATAAAGGCATTGCCCACAAACTGAAATAACCGGAGAGTAAGAATGCAGAGATTCATACTAACAGTATTCAGATGAATTGCAACCAAAACTAAATGGCCAGCCACTCTGCTCTGCTTCAGGCACAAACAAAAACAAATCGATATGAAAGCGAACCCCAGTAATAACAGGCTTCTTTTAACAAGAACTGTAAAGACAATTGTTTTCATAGAAAATGGACATTAATTGAAGTGGTTTTAAGCAGGGGGACATTAACCAGGTATGAATTGAGTTTTCTCCTCCTTGTGAGTGAACATATTGTAATACACAAAAGTTTTTCTCAAGAATCTCATTGCAGCAGGAGAAATTAATTCATAGTAAAAGCTTTCACCGCAATTAAAAGCTGAGAGATTTTAACAGAAGGTCAATAAAGCATGATTCCAAATATTTGAGTTTTCTTTGTAGCATAAATAAATGATGACCACCTCCCCTGTATGTCCTTCAAGATGGAGAGGATAATGATTGCTGAAAGAGAGCAATTAAACTCTGTTCCAGACATTCAACTTCACATCCACCACCTGACAGCTATAGTCACGCCTCCCCAAATGAAATACCAATAACCAATTGTTCTGGAATGGTCCTCCAGCAGATATGATCCAGGCCAGGATCATTCCATCCTCCAAGACCAGGGGCAACTGCACAATGACAGAGGAAGAGGAGAGAGAATAGAAAACCTTGAAGGCTGCATTGTCATGGGGAAACTGTGAGGGGTGCGTTGACGGTCCAGGGGTGCAGTGTCCAAGTCTGGTGGTCAGACGTGATCATTTTGCCAATCACCATTTCAAGGGATCACCCCCTGCTAGCTGGCTCCATGTGGCTCCCTGATCACATGCGGACTACAAAAATAACCTTATGAGTGAGTGTTAAGTATTTCCTTTATTTTCTCTGAAAGATTTCGGGCCCGCTTTAATTTTAATGTTCTTTAATTTTCCTCTCCCCAATGTGCCGGGGAAAATGTGCAGAGGACATTCATTTTCATTTTCATTCGGCTCCCCGGGTCTTGACCAGTTATCTGAGCTTCATAAAATTTCCATTAGTGCAAACAATTCCAACGTTCTTCTCTAAACCGTCACAGTTGAGCCTCTGCTCTTTACACTTCCACTCAACCAAGGAAACCAAAAATCTATTTGTCAAAATAAATAAATATATTTTTCTCACCGCCACCTCAGTCCCACTGGCGGCAAGCTTTTAAGTGGATAATCAGCTGAAGCGATTTCAAAGGAATCAAGGTTCCGTGTGGTGTCAGCTCTGTGGGCCGCGGCCGATTTCCACGGAAAATAAGTTCCCGCCATGCAGGATGGATGAACCCCTAGGTCTTATCAGCCGCCACTGTTGAGTAACGATTACCCGCAAAACATGCCATGAACAAGTAAACCGCCTGGCGGCTCGGAATCCTTCATCAAGTCAAGTCATCATTAATTTCTCAACACACTGTACATTTAAAACAGAATTTAAAAAATGAGCAAATGACATAGAAAATGAGCAAAAACATAACAATAACAAAAGAAACAACAACAATATTCATAAAAAACACTAATTTAAGGGCTGTCCAACCAGAAAATGAGGAGAAATAATATTCTGTCATAGCTGGCCACAATCATAGAGAGAAGCTCAGAGAGTACATTATTTAAAAAACCAGTAGTCAATTTAGAGGGCCTATCACTTAAAATACAAAGACGAGGGACACAATCACTTATAATAAAACTCATTACCTCAAATGAGTTCAAATGACCTATATAGAAGAACAATTAAACTAGTCCTATAAATGACAGCTACGCCACCGCCACAGCCAGTAGGTCTAGACTTCATAAAATGTGAGAAATTAAGAGAGGCCGGGTTTAATGGGAAAAACTGAGATCTAAGCAAGGTTTCTGTCAACAGCATAACATTCAGGTTATGAGAAAGTATAAAATCACTACAGATAAAGGATTTGTTATTCAGGGACCTAATATTGAGAAGCTTCAAAAAAAAAATTAACCATATCATGTTCGATCTCTCAAAATAAACTCTGCCAGTTTATATACATAGCCATTCCATTTTCAGAGGGAGGGATTTACACCTGGAAATACCACTGGGAATATACAAAGTGATGGAAGGGACAGCGAGGTTTCATGAACATTCACCATGCCAGACATTACAATTCACACTACCCCCGTCTCCAACATTCACAAATATACAAAAACAAACAAAAACACACACACACACACACACACACACACACACACACACACACACACACACACACACACACACACACACACACACACACACACACACACACACACACACACACACACACACACACATTACACATTGTACACACAGGGCCCCCACAATTGACCACCTCTTCATGGATGAATCTCCTTTTGTGAGCCACTGTTCCATGGCTAATTCAAAGCACTTTTAAAGTTCAGTCGTTCCGTCACGTCTAACCGTTATGTCTGTTCAACCACACATGTAACATACTTAATTATGCTGGAATGGCTCTGGCATCGATATCTGCCAGCAGTGTTCTGTGGTCCTGTGGGGACAGAGGATGGGGTGGAGGGGTAGAGCATGTGGCCACTGAAGGTCCTTGACTGTATGGAGTGGATGGGGGGTGTTTATTGGGTGCTGTAGGATAGCTCATAGATAAAGAATATGCTTGCAGGTTGCAGGTTCAATTCCCAGGTGAGGCACTGCCATTTCACCGTTGATCAAAGGTACTTAGCCTATAGTGTTCCAGAAAATATCCAGCTATATAAAATGACTGTAAAAATGTAACCTGTGTACCTCAATCTGGACGTTCAAGCATTTACCATCTGCGTGCATTCAGAAGCAGTTTGTCAGACAGAACATAGTGTCTGTTCTGGAAATTCCGCATCTGCGGTTTGGCTATGAAACATTTGCCTTGGCTCGGGTAAATGGCAGCGGGATAATAGAACCATGATCACAGTCCTCCGAGGGATTATGTTCTTATAGCAGTGCAAGGCTTTGTACAGACATCTACATTTTGGTCAAATACTATTTTAGTGTGCGGCAAATACAGTTTTAAAGGAAGAAAAATATCCAAAAAGACTCACTCATCACAAACACAATCTGTGTATAAAGTCTAATATTTAGAGGGTGCCAACACCAAATCCCATGTAGGATTCTATTGAGATTCATTTCTGGGAGGACTTGGCCGAGGAACATTGCCAGTATCTCATTGTCATTCTCTGAACTGACCTCCACAGTTCTCTCTCTCTTCATGTTTCTCTCTCTTACCTCAAACTGTGCTTGATTTTTAACATTGGTTAACGTCTCTCTTTCTCTCTCTTTCAGATTTCTGTATCCACCCAGTGAGTTTTAAATGGTGCACATAAAAGAAAGCACATAGAAATTAGAAAATAAATGCTGTTTTCTTCTCTGAAAGTATGAAAAGAAATCTGAGAAAATGAAGGAACTCAATGAGCCCGTAGTGTCCTGTTACACAGAGAGTGCCTGCAGTCTGCCGTGAAACTTTTCCTGAACGAAGCTGCAGAGACCACACCCACCATAGCCTGTTATCCTCTGGTACCGCCCGCTACAGCCTGGGGGCGATAATGAGCTGGCCACTTTGCAATCTATACTTCCTTGCTGTCAGCAAATTAACACAACCCCCTCTCATCCCTACTATGCACTACCAATGCTTCTCCTATCTCCAATTCAAAAGTTTGTTTTGCTTAACCATTTCAGCCGTTTGTCCTTCAAGAGGTAAAACTGATTTTTTCAATTTAGCAGGAAAGAAAAAATATGGGTCTGCATCTTTGCGTGATTTCTTCCAGCACCTGGCAGCTGCTCCTTCGGCCCTGGCTCTTCCCTGCCCTAGTCTACTGATGGTGGAACCATCTTCCCCAATCAGTCGGGAAGGCAGATTCACAACATATAAAAACTTACCTTTTCAGACTGCACCTCAATGTTTCTATTGAAATTTTTTTTTTTTTTTTTAAAGCTAACCCTTCTCTCTCCTTATCTTGTAGGTCTGGTGGCACTTACATAATTGTCACTTTGCATATCTATGTCTCTTGTGGTGTTTGCTTTTAAAGTTGATTTGGCTAAAAGTGTCTGCTAAATTACTAAATTGTAAACAGCAAAGTGTGAGTTGGAGGGGGGGGGGCGCATTCATTTCAAGTAAACAATTCATGCCGCATAGCTTCTCTTTTTGGCCTGTTTTGATGGCTGACATACATAATAAGGTCTTGGAGCATGGAGTGAGCTCTCAGCAATCATCAACTGAGGTTCAGGGGGGACAGGCTGAAAAAAACCAATAAAAACTTAAATTAAAACAGGTATGAATGACACAAGTTGTGACTGTGTATCTGCTTTGTTCAAGATTAGGTGCATGGTGAAATTGTTTCAAATAATACCTTTACAAGTACAACACACACACACACACACAAACCCACGCACACACATGCATGCACAGACAAACACATATTAACGTATGCATGCACACATGCACACTAACACAGCTGGCTTGGGAAGAATGGATCCATCACTGACACTTTGATAGTTCAGATTTAGTATCGAGGAGTATTCCCAGCTGTTTCTGACTTGCGTTCTGAAAAGCAGTGACAGCCCAACTGCAACAATGTAGACCAATCTGATGAGCAAGCAAATAAATGTACTAGTTAGAGAACATGCCCATATGGAAATGTAATATACTGCAGTATATTTTAAATATATTGTGAAGATAATTTTGATATATTTACAATATAATGCAGCATATTCTTTTTCCATATGAGCAATCAGACCAGAGACATGCAAAACCATTTTAAAACTGAATATTATATTTATTTGAATTGTCTATTGGCAGTTGCGGCATATTAACATGACACAAGCTGCACAAGCTGAAGTTATGACTGCATTAAATAGAGTAATGTTTCCCTATACTGAGACAGTAAAGGTGACTGTTCTGATGCCAGTCTGCTTACTGACGTTTTTATGTATAACGGAAAGCATAAAATAAGCCGTATACACACATTTACATCCACAGACAGACAAGTATACACACACATACACATACACAGACACAAACGCACACGCGTGTACACACACACACACACACACACACACACACATACATGCAAATTCAAATGGAAAAAAAAAACATGTCTGTTCTTTGAACAAGAGCAGAACTGGCTATGTCCTGAAGGTGACACAACCTCATCATAAATTCCAGGGTGAAAACCCATTACAGAGCAGAGTCCTGTTTTTCCTCGACAGTCAGGAGCAGTATACTTTTATTCAGTCATATTTCCTTGGCTCTTTTATGGCTTTTATTACAGCCGGAGGGACCCGTGTAAATTCTCAAGCTCTTGCAGTCCATCAAAGTGGGCGATTATTGTTGCTAGGTAACAGTATGTCATAGTTTAAAACTGCAGTGTTTCAAGGGCCCTTGCTTTGAATGACAATTCACGTTGTTCCCTCTAGATCAGACTCATGGTTACTGGTTGTTATAGGTAATGTGATTATGTAAAATATTGCATCTTAGATAAATCATGTCTTTATTCTCTTCTTGGAAGAGAACAATCAGCTAATGCTGCACATAAGAGAGGGAGAACGGGGGCATTAGGGAATTCGCACAGACTCCAATTAGTGTCTGCTGAACGGAAAAAACACCTACGTAAAAAGATAAAACTATTTCAAATTCACAAGGACATTGTGTCAATTGTCCCACCTAGCTGCAGACTGTCTATCGATACATGCATTTATGTGCATATCATACTGTGGAAAAGTCACATTCTGCAATTGAGATAAACTATAGCAAGGGAGCAAGTTATTACATGAGAGAGAGACTGCCTGAAGGGACTTCTTGAAGCTGCCCTAAAATACTTAATATGTATATGTATGTGGCCATCTTCTGATGCAGACTGAAGTGCAGCCTCTTCAGACTGCATCTTGGCTCTCTTCCCATTCTCATACCCTAGCATTCTTTTCTTATGCAATTCAGGATTGTTGTTTTTGCATGCCTTAGCGTTTTATATGGATGTGAGCCGCATTAATCTATGCTTTGTATTATGGTTCTAGATTTGAAAAGACAATTATATATTTTATATATATATATATAACCTTGGGAACTGAATAGGAACTGGAGTTCAATCGCTTGTTGATTCCTCCGCCCATTTTTCAGTGTCATAAAAGTGAGATGTAAACCGGCAACGAGAGAAACGACTAAGGTGTTTGGGGCCTTGACAGTATTCGGCCTGGTTGTTGGAGTGACTACAGGAAAGTGTGAAGAAACTAAAAGTTAAGGTTTGTTTCCCAGGAGGCAGCAGAGCAGTGACGGCTGTGTTGGCGTGGAAACCCCATGACGCTCAGTTAATTGAACCTTAATTTCCTTTTTGCACAGGTTGTCAGCCGCTGGTCTGTAATTTCTCCTTCAGTTTTTTCACAATGTGATTTTATTGTATTGTTTTTATTGTATTTATTTTTGCTGCAATGAATGTAAATGTTCCCTAAGCTGCTTTGATTATATTTGAGGATTCATTAGGCTTCCTAAGCTTCCTAAGCTATGCCTTATCTCACTGATTGTATTGGACGAATATGAATGTTTGCACCGATACTTACTGAATGCTGCTACATGCAGTGTATGTAATGCATTTTCTGCTGCTGTGTCTGTGTGTGTAAATTAAACACGTGTGAATTTTAGCTAAATGGAATCCTGTTTCCTGAATAACTTCCGTTTAGTCAGGAGCTAAGGGGACAATTGAGGAGCCTTTATTAAATAGACTTGGTTTACAATTTTGTCGCTTAATAAAATCATTCTCTAATTGTTTCCTTTGGGGAATTATTTAGAACCTGAAGCCTATTCTGTAAGTTTGTGTCCTAGCTGAGTAAAACTCATATAAGCTAATTGGGGTTCCCCTTTGACTAGTCCTAAACCAAAGGGGTGGCATAATCAAACGTAAGGCCTCGTTAGAGAATTAATGTTGGTGAGCTTAGGGAATGGTGATTTAGTGCGGCTTTTAATTTGTTTTATTAAAAAACAGCGGTTGGCAACGAAGAGGATGACATCAGAGGTCAAACTTCTCTGCTGAAATCTGCTTACCTGTGGAACTGTTTGCACAGTTGAACTTCCAGGGATACACAAAATGGAGGATGAGGTACAGACTCTTCGGGATCAGATCCAAGCCCTACTGGCAGAGAATGAGAGACTTTCAAAGCGCGACGCTCCAGCGGCTAGCAGCTCTGCTCCTCCAACATGCATTTTACCTCCCTCTGGAATGTAAGTGTTCTAAACTTTCTGGTGTTTCTTCTAAAGGGTCTCTCAATCTGGATTGAAGTGCATTGAAGAATTGCAGAGTGGCATTAGTGGCAGATATATGTCTGATGTTGATAAAGCATTCTTTGTGTATGACCATTTGGAAGGGGAGCATGTACAGAGATCAAGTACCGGTCTCACCGGGTGAAAGGATTTTTAAGGTAATACGAAAAGTGTATGGTCATTCACAGTTTTTTGTGTCTTTGCAGAAAAAATATTTTGACCGAAAACAATGTGAAGATGAATCCTTGTGGGAATATTCACATGCACTAATGGCTCTGATGGACCAAATTTTACAACCCATCTGCTGTACTAAATTCTGCAATTGTGTCCCCATTTCTTGTCTTCACTGAGTGAGCGACTTTTTCCCTATCACTACTGATGGAACATCTTATGTATGGTTGCAGCCCCGCAGTATTGAAGGTAAAGTACAGTGTGAGGATGCAATGAGCTCAGAGTCACACCATGACAAACTGTGGGAAGAGCGGTCCTCTCGGCAGTGTACAGCATTTAATTCTGCCCAGTCTAGGTGCACAGCCCTCCAGTTCTGGTCAATTGAAGCTACTTGACTTTGGAGGTCTGCCTGATCAGAAAGCAGCTGATACCAGGGCTCTACTAAAATAAATTATTGTTTTCAAAGAGTGGGAGAGACTTCATTGTACTAACCTTATAACTCATCAGATTCCCTTAGCAGATGAGGTCCCCATCAGGCAACCCTACTGCCATAAACCACCACCTCAGTATGTAGTGGTTAAAGCCAATATTAAGCAATTGCTGGATGGAAGTAATTAGGGAGAGTAGCAGCCCTTATTCATCTCCACAGTTCATCATGGTGTGACTTTGAAAGATGGAAGTGTGGACTACAGATAGATGAATGCCAAGATAAGAAAGGATGCCTATCCTCTGTCAATGATAGAAGAGTCCTAGATGACCTCTCTGGTGTCAAGTATTTCTCCACTATAGATATGGCGAGTGGGTAACAGCAGGTAGCAGTAGCGGGGAAAGTCAGAGCAAAGACTGCTTTTTGGGGTGTTCGAGTGACAATGTCATAGTCCTCTCCTCCACAGTTCAACAACATCTACAGCGCCTAGAATAGGTATTCTCCCACATACACCCGCAGGGTCTAAAGGTGAAACTTTTCCAAATGTCATTTATTTTAGAAACAAGTCAAGTACCTTTGGAATGTTATGTTTGAGCAGGGTGTATCCACAGACTCAGACAAAGCAGTTGTGCAAGAATGGCAGTGCCGTACCAACCTGGCTGAACTGCGGTCGCTTCTGGGATTTGCCAGGTTTGTTGAAGGCTTTGTAAATCCCTAGCAGCTAGACCAATGAGGGAATAGCCCGGAACGAAGGTTTAAACGTGATATTTTCCGCTGTTGCTGTGGGAAAAGGTAAGAGTGTAGAAATGTTACTGTTATTACAACCGGATGAGACTGCTTCTTTAAATTCGCGGGATCAGCTAGTAATTGGCCACGTGTCAGAGGCAATAGTACCACTTTGCCTCCCGCTCTAGTCTGGTCTGCAGGCTGACTCCAGCTTACCCAAAAAGGCAGCCTGTGTATATTATATTAACGGTCAGCCACCAACGCTGATTCCATACTCGTAGATATCTGACTCCAATTTAATTAATAGTATATAATTTCAATGTAGAATTTATAATTGATTTGTTAAGGTACTCTCGTACTCTTGAGCCTGTTCTCTGAACTGGATGCGCCGGTTCCACCGAGTGCTACATACGGCCGTTTATGTACACCACTCACGGCTGACTAGATGTCTCCATTTATCTCAGAGGTTGCGGAGGAGGCCACTTCATAAGGTATAGCCTATCCTAAAGGCTCAGGGACCCGAGAAGATAATATTGGCAACGCCCGTTCTCAACATGTATAAAAGGCATGCGGAGATGATCTAACTTAAGACAGAGTTCTACGGGTGCAATACTCCGTGATACATTAAGCTTAACTAGTCAATCTCCCTAGATCAGCAGAGGGGGAAATCCAGACTGAGGAAATCAATCAACTCATTACCGTGTTAACAGAGATAGAATGTCTTTTTCAAAGAAACCACACAAATCAAGTTTAACAGTTTACCAGGTAGGTTCTTTACTTTAAAATAATCAAATCATAGTTACAAATTACAACACAACATATTAAAAATAGAGTATAGAAAAATATTAATTCATACCTGGCAATTCACTACACACAATACACAGAGTGAGATGTGCGGGAGAGTCTGACTACAGCTTCCCCGAGTTCTTTGTTTCCTATGCTTATAAGCCCAGATTCTGTGTTTGATCTGGCTGTGGATGATCGTAAAACCATAAACTGGCCAGAAGGCTAATATTGCACCTTTCGTCCCTCCTTCAAGGGGGGTTTGGAAGAAAGAGTTTCCTGTGGTATAATTCCACAGCGGCAGTTTACTCCTGAGTTATGAAATATATATTTCCTACATGTTCACCATCTAGGAAATATAGACCATTGCACCACACACACCGAGACCATCAAAACAATATCACACATGAATAGGTCTACGTTCGTGTTGTCATGAGAATCCCATCTCTGCATAGTTTTCAAATGTGATTAATATTAATGCCACAAACAGTCCCAGGATTTCTGTTGAAGAACATTACATTATACCCTAGTTTCCCCTGTTCAGTCAGGTACATTAACTGTGTGTATTTATTCATGTAACACTGAGAAACTGAACAATATATATTTGTTCCTCTGGAAAAAGAGTGTACAATGTATGTTCCAGTGTCAGGACTATTTCCAGTATATACTGTACAATGTAGCATAAATATTCATCACATTTTAAGGTTTTTAAGCTTTAGGAAAACCAACGCAGTCTGTACTGTTATACCATGCTGTGTGGACATTATTTGAATGAAAGGGATGTGGCCTGAATCAGTGACGTCAGGCGGGGGCAGTCTTGCATTGTCCGGGCGCGGGAGTTTCAAACAGATCAGAGTCTCTCCCAGGATCATAAAACTGTAGGACATTCTCGGACACCGTAAACCTGAGGCCAGATGGTCCCAGCAAACATCCCGGCACCAGACGCGTGACTTTACAGCTCTCAAAGATTACAAAGATTGTCACTTCCCGGTATTGTGTTCTCTTTAGGTGCTCTGGGCGTTAATTCCTGTCTTACAGCTTCGCAAACCTAGCAGCTCCACTACGCTGTCTGGTTGCCTAACTGAATGAGCCCAAGAAAAAGGTTGGCAGCGTGTAGCCGATTGCTGCATGGTTAGACTACCTGTACAAATGGTGTATTCAAATGATCTCGGAAGTCTGAATATTTCCGACTTCCGAGAGGAAAAAAGGATATGAACGTGACACCCCGGTGATGAGATAGTGACGAGTTAATTACAACGATCTCGGAAATCCGACATTGAACTCGGGCACCTCCTGAGGTCCCCGAGATGACCGAGGTGACGAAAAAGACATTAAATTTACTTTGGCCCTTTTGAGGCAATTTCCTCCTGGTTTCTACTAGTTTTATTTAAATCGACTAGTCAATATCTAAAAAAACATTCCCTGCACATCCATGGTTTTAAGTTCGAACTGAAGAAGAAGCTGTATCATTCAGAAATTTGCTACAGAATACATTTATTTCAGAATAGTCACATACAGTATATATATAATAACCATAACATATGTCGCCTAATGTATTTAAATACGTTTAAAAAAGAACGTACGAAAGCGCGTGTGTATTCACACAAGTACAGCAACGTATTTCAGCCCTCAGTGCGAGGGGTGGTCACTGCGGAAATGTCGACTGTACGGGACTTTGGCGAAATATAACAAGATAAACTCTTCAGGGTTCATGAGAAAACAGCTGTAGCTGAATATACTGGTAAGTACTTGGTTTCTTAAACATATTTATACGAGAGATTTTGGAGCAAAAAATGAGGTGTCTTCTAAACCGAAAGTGCATCAGGTACTGTATATAGTACAGTAAGCAAGGGAAAACGGCGAATACTAATTTGTACAACGTTTTAAAAAAATATTATTGTTTCTATACGTGAACATGATTTTCTTAGCGTGTATAAACGGTGCATTTGATGCATTTTACAGTCTGTGGCTGTAGCCAGAGGAGGGTCGTAAGTGCTGTGGGCTACTAATAGCACCCTCCTAATTTATTGCATGGCAGTGTAACTGGAGAAGCTGCGGTTTTCGCAAGAGGCTACCCTTTAAAAAAATACTGCGTCAAAATTTTCGGGGTTTTCTTAAAGCTGTAGTTTATAATTTCAGATGAACATGAATACTGTAATTGAGACGGATACGACTCAACCACTAGGGGTGAAGTTTATAGGGTTAAAGGTCAAAGGTAAACAGCTGAGCATCTCTAAACGAGGAGAGATCTGGAGCTAGAGAGACCCGTTGCGTGGTGTATGTAGTCTTTCACCTTCTGCGTTTGTTTTCATCTTCAATCGTTTTTGCATACGCTATTTAAGACATTTGCAACTGCAAATGCTGATCAGAGGCCAGCCAAACAAGCATCAGCTTTCTGCGGGCGTCCATGTTTTTTGCCGCTGACCATTTGAACACCTTTACCGTAATGAATGGGACCATTGTCACAGCAAATATCACGCACCATCCTTCCGAGTTGGCCACTTGAATACACCATAACGTTAGTTGGTTAGTTGGCAATTATCAACGCGTTGTCCTGTCAGTGAAGCGGCAGTCGAGCTGAAGGATCATCACACACTCACAGAGCATTTCTGGACACACTGTCACACTCTCTGTTAATGTCAATTAAAAATGTTATAAATTATGTGTGTGTTGGCTGCCATGCCGATACAAAAAAACTAATCACGCATGGGCTAGCTTCGCTTAAATAATTAGCCTATCAATATGACGTGAAAATGTGATCGTCAGGGGTGCTTTAATGCACAGGCTTACATGGGCTGAAACCCAGGGCCTCGACTGATCAGGGGCCTCGATTGGCCAGAATATAATGTCGTAATTTGCCAATGAGTGACTAATTCACTTGAAATAACGTTTTTGTTGTTAATTGGTTGCCTGGTCAGATTAATTTTATTTATTCATTCATTTATCCATTCATTTATTACCAAAAAGCAAAAAACATACATAGGCTACCGGTAGTTTGGTCAGATTCATGCAATGGGTTTGCAAAGTTATATTAAGGCTACGTCTTTGGTGGCTATACACCTACTTACATGTGCTGATTTTGCTTGCTATTGTCAAAATCTAAAATGTCGGAGTTACGAAAGCACGCCAGCGGATCAAAAAAAGAAAAAGAAAAAAAAGACATTCCTGAACAGGAGTTGCAAAAAAAAAATTCCCAAGCTAACTGGGTTTTTCAAACCTTCTTTCATTCAACCAGTGGAAAAGGGAAACATAGAGACTGCTAGCAGGACGTTAGCTTCCTCCTAAGTGACAGCTAGTCCAGCAGCAGCTAACGTTAGCTTCCTCTGTGAACTGGAGTTACAGACATAATCAAGGACTTCTCTGCCAGGAAAACAAGATGAAAGCACTTCTAAGAGTAAGACCATTGTTTATTGTTTTGTTGACGCTCTTGCTTTATTTTATTAATTGTGCATTGGTTAGGCCCAATTGGAAATAGTTGGCTGATAGCCCAGTTGTTGCCCTGGTGGTCAATTCAGTTGAAATTAATCTATATTTTCTATCTTTTACCAATGTGTAATGCTTAGACATGGCTTTTTGCATTGTCTGGTCGGGTTCGGTGGGTCGGGCCAGGCGAATACTAACTTTTACCAACTTTTACCACTAGGTGCTGTTATAACAATAACGTTAACCACAGTTAAGTGTAGCCTACAGTTGCAAGGCTAAGAGACTTGAATTAGAATAGTTATTTTCTTATTTTGGTGAACTTATTATAATTTTTTTACTGACTATATTTTGTCATAGATACCATCTTTTATGAAGGTATAATGGTAAAAAAAAAACACAACAAACTGTTGTTTTAGAAAATCTTGCATAGAATTACGTTATAGACTTTGCTTGTCATTTTCTTGGATGGTTTTATGTCTCCCGATACACAACTACTTTACAACCAAAGCCTACATGGGCTCTTGTACTCAAAAAACTGTATTTACGGTGAAATTAATGCAAAAGTTTTTGCTGCTTGCACAGTCTGTGTGCTCACACAAAGGTGGATACCGACCCCACCCTAACCGAGCCTTACCCTGCAGTTGGTTCACCCTCCCCCTATGGGGTTAATCAACAACCAAGGTGAAATTAATAATCTATAGTTTTTCAATTAGGGCAGAGAAAAGACCTCCCTCTCACCGATACTGTTATACTGAGTTTAATTACAGGGCGAATGTCCTTGGGGTGCTTCCCAGTAAATTACACTGTACAGTGTTTGCTTCCAGGAATGACCACACAAGAATATGAATCACAAAAGCACATTGATCTCAGTCATGAGTCAGGGTTTGATACCTGACTTCACTGACATCATTAAGAGCTACTTCTTTTTTTCCTTTAGGCTTTCGCCCTCAATTTCAGAGGAACAGAGAAACAAGGTATGTGTTTCAGCCAGAGGCTCTTCAATTGAAGAGGCGTGCACCTGCCAACTTTAACTCTTGCTGGCAGACGACAGCTGTCAAAATGCTGCTGCCTCATAATAAACCTGAATCATTCCAATAAACAAAAAAACAAACTTAACATTTCCTTCATTATGAAGCACCAAGATGGATTTCTCTGGCAGGATGGGTCTGGATGGATTTAGAGGGCATACAAACACATACACGCAAACACATGCATACACAATACACAGCACACATACATACAAACATACACAAACAAAACTAGACACATCCATACACACACCTGCAATCGCATACATGTGTACCCAAATGTCAGTCACAGAGCAGAAGCTCAACTGAACACGAACCAGACCTTCACAAAAAAGGAGCTGAGGCTAATGCTTTCTGACAGAAATCGAAAATAGCGAGAAATTAGAGCTTGTCAAATAAAACTGAGAAACGAGGAGTAAGTTTTGAAGGACAAGCGGGGGCGGGAGGAAAGGAGGGACTGAGAGAGAGAGGAGGGAGGAGTGACTGCTGCTGGTGCTGAAGGCACTGCATGATTCATTAGTGCATGAGGAAGGAGAGAGGAACCAAGGACACAGGGCATGGATTTCAATACTGCGCACAAAAAATTTGCTGGGAATAGAAAGAAGAGCCATCTGTGGTCAGGAGTCCTGTTCCTATCACTGTGCAGCCTACAGGTGAAGGCCGTCTCAAAGCCTATCCACTCCCTCCTCTCACTCCAACACCCTCCCCGAGAGGGAGGTTTCAGTTCTGTCGTAATCAGTGTCTGTGATCAGAACAGACGAGACAGAGCAAACAGCAAATATTTAGAAACCAGGTAAACCCCGTTAATTCTGCTGTTTGGCATTTTGTTTAAGTGGCGCCGATATTCCGTGACTGTTCCTCCTCACATGCACACGCGCACACACAGCACAAACACACACAGCCTCTTTTTAAGGGGTGTCTGATTCCCAGGTGTTTCATTCAAAGTCTACTTCTTTTAGAGACAGAAATGAACTCTGCAAACCAGTGACAGGACCAATCCAGCCTGCTCTCCATGTCGACGCAGGACAGGCACAAGAACCCTTACATCACAAAAAATACTTTCCCCATATATGAACATCCAGTATATTGCCATTCTATATTTTCACCTTTTTAAAGGATAAGTTCGCTATTTTGGACCTTGTACCCTATTTGTGGTCTGTCTTCCATGAACCTGACACATTGAGTCCATATTTTCGCTGATCGGTCCAGTATTGAGCTAGCTACAGATTTCCTGTAGGCTCTCACTGGGCTACAATAGAAGTCAACGGGGCAATTAGAAATGTTATGGAAAAACAACGATAAATGTGCTTTGTGATCAACTGCTTTTCAAGCGGCCTCTCTACAACGTAGCTAGACTGCGGAAGTTTACAGTGCGAGGTAGTGCGGTCGGAGAAATAGTTTTGTTTCAAATGGAACTGTTGTTTCAACGTTCGGTTTGCGTTTGCGATAGCCTACATTTCACAGGAGAGCATACTGAGACCGTAAGAATACACACTGAGCTATAAAAGCACATTTATCGTTGTTTTTCCATAACATTTCTAATTGCCCCGTTGACTTCTATTGTAGCCCAGTGAGAGCCTACAGGAAATCTGTAGCTAGCTCAATACTGGACCGATCAGCGAAAATATGGACTCAATGTGTCAGGTTCATGGAAGACAGACCGCAAATAGGGTCCAAGGTCCAAAATAGCGAACTTATCCTTTAACTACACAAACCATGAAAACATAATACTCATTTATGTGAATAAGATACTGTAGCTTTTAATGTTGAAAACATTATACTTTTTTTGTATTGAATAAAATAAAAAAATGTATTGCCAAATATAACAACTTTGGTATTTTTATATACAGTACAGTACTGTATATCTGAATACAACCAACAGAATGTATTCCATTACAGAAAATTACAATATATTGATAGTGATATATTCATGTGTGTTATTAAATGTTACAGTTAAATGTCAAAATATCGCCAAATAGTTTTTGATGCATAAGGGAAGAGCAGTTGTGACATCATTGGCCATCATTTCTCTCCAGCCTCCTCCTATCCAGGATCATTCTGCCCTCTGCTTTCTCTCTGGCAGGACCGGAGCAAACAGAACAACAAAGCCCTACCCAAACCTCACCTGATACAGTACCTACAGCCCACATCTACCTAACAGCCCAGTTTTTCTATGTCACATCCCATCCTTATCCGTGTACCATGCTGTTTCTTACACCTGTGGACACAGAGCCCATTTCTCCACAGGCCAAGCTCATCCTCTCATTAGGGTATCTGCTCCTGCAGTGTTTTATTGAACCAGCTCAGTGGGATGCCCGTGTTCAGAAACACTATGCCTTGTAACTGCTAGGCCCTTCAGATAATCTTTGCTGCTGATATTTCCATAATTGCGTCTGCAATGAATGCAATGAGGCATAAATATGAAGGGGGGATGAAAACAAACATGAAAACAAACGACATCTGCACCAAAAATGTGACTGCAGGCAGCAGTCCTGCAGGGCCCGACTTATTTGGCTGTATGACCCAGAGAGGGAGGTTTTTAGTTTTTTTGTCTCATCGAACACCAACAGCTCCTTGATAGCGCACCTGCAGTCAACCTGCACCAGCTGCAAAACGGGTACTCTAAGTCTAATGCAATGACTGTACAGCTCAGCTGGTGGATTGACAAGGAGGGGTGACTAGTGGTGCCCACTTTGGAAGAATGATGTTTCTGTGTAACAAATATGACTGGTCACGCTATAGTGAGAGAAAAGAGAATGAGATTTTGGGATAAACATTGGTTTAAAATAGTCAATGATTGATTACTAAGTAATGTGTTCATTTAAATTTATTTAAAATATATTCCTTTATATAATTCACCATAGAAAACGTGAATTTCTGACAAGGAATGTCATTTTGTCAGCGTGGTAAGTATCTGTAAAGACCAGTGCATGGCATTAGCATGTTCCAGCCACAGTGCACATTAATTACAGACAGACCCTTATGGAAATGTAAGATACTGCAGTATATTTTAAATATATTGTGACGATAATTTTTATATATTTACAATATAATGCAGTATATTATTTTTCCATAAGGGGAGGACTCCAGATGGACTGAGAACATATAACAATGTCCCTCAGCAAAAATCCTCAACGGCAGGTTTTAAACCGAAACTGTCCCACAATGACATGACCAAACTGAAAATAGGTTAATGGCAGCCTGAATTCTTCCCAATCAAAATACAGCTGAATGAGCCTGGGTCTCATTGATTCCCACCAAGCAGACAAGAAGCCCATACTGTTACGAACCAGAAACGGGACGAACCCAAGTGCAACGACCAGGAGACAGATTCACAAAGAGGGTGTTTAATAAATTAAGTGTTGGGGTAGTCCCAACACTGTACAAGAGGGGAAAACACACGATATCACACAGGAACTGTATGTAGCCCGGGACGGGCTGCTCCAAGCCGGAGCTGGACTGGCAGGCCTGGAATGTTTCGTTCCCAAACCGGAACTGGACTGGACAGGAACTGGACCGGGAGGTCCACACCGGAATCTGGGTCTGGAACAGTTTTGTTCCAAACCGGAACTGGACTGGACTGGAACTGGACCGGAAGGTCCACACTGGAACACGGGTCTGGAACGGATTTGTTCCAAACCGGAACTGGACTGGACTGGAACTGGACCGGGAGGTCCACACTGGAACTGGGGTCTGGAACGGATTTGTTCCAAACCGGAACTGGACTGGACTGGAACTGGACTGGACTGGAACTGGACCGGGAGGTCCACACTGGAACAAGGGGTCTGGAACGGATTCGTTCCAAACCGGAACTGGACTGGACTGGAACTGGACCGGGAGGTCCACACTGGAACAATGGTCTGGAACGGATTTGTTCCAAACCGGAACTGGACTGGACAGGTAGGTGCGAGACTCACACCTGGACTGGAATTGCTGGGGAGCGGCTCACTACGGCAGGACAGGAACTGGACCGGATTGACTGCACCGGTACAGAACAAAAACAAAAGGTAGGGTTAGTGCAAGGGAAGGCACGGGAATGACCGGGAGGTTCTCACGGAGGTGCAGGGTTTGAGAGGGAGGTGGTTGGTGAAGCACGGCAGAGATGGGTTGTGTGGCGTAGCTGCGGTAGGTCCGGAAGGAGCTGACTGTCTCCAGAGCTCCAGGAGCCGGTGCCGAAGAACTCGTTGGCTTCTTCGGTCGGACAGGAACAACTGGAGGGTAGCCAGGTAGCAAGCTCTCCCGGAGCCTACACGAGCTGGAGGTGGAGGTACCGCAACACACACAACGATAACGGGGGGAAACGAACACTGCCACGGGTGAATGGGAGCTGGGTTAGATGGAGGAGAAGGGAAACAGGTTAGCTGCATGCACGACAAGAATTGACGGGGTGGTTAACTACCAGACTGTAGTTAGGAGCCGAACCCAAGCTGCACGGGGATAATATTCCCCGACCAAGCGAGTAGTTCTCTTTAACACGACCAGGAAAACAACGAGCATGAACACCGGGTGACGAACGTTAACGAACTGGCGCCGACTGGCAGCCAGCCGAAGGACTAAATAGTGAGGTTAATAATAGAACTAAACAAGGGACAGGTGTGGAAAATCAGCAGGAGTGATTACAAGACACCAGGTGAGGGAATGCATGCAACGAGGGGGGACGGAGTGAAAAGGCGGAAGTGAGACAACCAAACGAACAAGACAGGGAAGGAAACGCCCAGACCGCAGCAGCGGGGAAAACACGGACAAAAGGATCCAACATGACACGGAGGGAAAACAGGAAAATACAGAAAACGAACAGGAAGGGAGCGGAACATTACAGTACCCCCCCCCTCAACGTACGCCCCCTGGCGTACCTGGCGGCCTGGTCTTAAGAGGGAAGCGACTGTGGAAATCCTGGATCAATGATTGATCCAGGATGAGGCTCCTGTGGAGCCACGACCGCTCCTCAGGACCATACCCCTCCCAGTCCACGAGGTATTGAAAGCCCCGACCTTTACGGCGGATGTCGATGATGTGGTCCACCGTGTAGGCCGGGGCGTTGTCGATGACCCGGACGGGTGGAGGAGGGAGGGTAGGGGCACTGAGGGGGCTGGAGGCGACAGGCTTGATCTGTGACACATGAAAAACGGGGTAGACCTTGAGGGAGGAGGGGAGGGAGAGTTTAACAGAAACCGGGTTAATGAGACAAACAACAGGGAAGGGACCAATAAAACGGGGCCGAAGTTTTTTAGAGGAGGAGGGAAGGGAAATGTTGGAAGTAGAAAGCCAGACCTGCTGACCGGCTCTGTACTTAGGGGCTGCGGTCCTGTGCAGGTCCGCCAGACGTTGGGAACGGGCATTCGAGCGCAGGAGTGCGGTGCGTGCAAGTCTCCACACGCGTTTGCACTTGAGGATGTGGGATTTGACGGAGGGGACTGCTACCTCAGCCTCCTGGGCCGACAGGAGAGGAGGTTGGTAGCCTAATGAGCACTCGAACGGGGACAACCCTGTAGACGCACTCTTAAGAGAGTTATGGGCGTACTCTACCCAGGGAAGAAAACGGCTCCAGGAGGCGGGATTGCGTGCAGTGACGCACCGCAGGGCGGCCCCCAGGTCCTGGTTCGCCCTCTCTGCCTGGCCGTTAGACTGGGGATGAAAACCAGACGACAGACTGGCCGAGGCCCCCAGGGCTACACAGAACGCCTTCCACACCTGGGAGGAGAATTGGGGCCCACGGTCCGACACAATGTCGGATGGGATCCCGTGCAGCCTGACCACATGAGACACCAGGAGCTCCGCAGTTTCGAGGGCGGACGGGAGCTTAGGGAGGGGAACAAAGTGAACCGCCTTGGAGAACCGGTCCACAATTGTCAGAATGACGGAGTTGCCTTCTGACAATGGTAGACCGGTGACGAAGTCTACGCCAATGTGGCTCCAAGGACGGCCCGGAACAGGGAGGGGAAGGAGAAGACCAGAGGGAGGCTGGTGGGAAGCCTTGCTCCTGGCGCACACCGCGCAGGCCAGGACAAAAGCACGGGTATCCTCCTTGAGCGTGGGCCACCAAAAACTCCTCCTGACGAGGGTGGTCGTTCTGGCAACACCTGGGTGGCACGCCAGACAGGAGGCGTGAACCCACTCAAGGACCTGGGAGCGGACGGGGTTGGGAACAAACAGGGAGGAGTTAGGGTTACTACGGGGGTCAGGGTGGGAAGTCTGGGCGGACCTCACAATCTCCTCAATCCTCCACGAGACCGCAGCCACCATACAGGAAGCCGGTAGAATGGACTCGGGGTCAGCAGGACTGGAGGGAAGGGAAAAAACACGGGATAAGGCATCCGCCTTGATATTGCGGGAACCGGGGCGGTAGGACACAGAAAAATTGAATCGGGCAAAGAATAATGACCACCTCGCCTGTCTGGCATTAAGCCTCTTAGCAGATTTTAAATAAATGAGGTTTTGGTGGTCAGTTAAAACAATAAAGGGGTTACCTGCCCCCTCCAGCCAGTGGCGCCACTCCTCAAGAGCCAGCTTGATGGCCAGAAGCTCCCGATCCCCGACATCATAGTTCCGCTCGGCGGAGGACAGCCTCCGGGAGAAGAAAGCACAGGGATGGAGCTTGTTGTCCAAGGCGGCTCGTTGGGACAGAATGGCCCCCACGCCGGTGTCGGAGGCATCCACCTCAATCGTAAATTGGCGGGTAGGGTCAGGGTGACAAAGAATAGGGGCTGAGGAAAACCGAGTCTTAAGGCGTTCAAACGCAAGCTGAGCCTCGGAGTTCCAACAAAAAGAAAAAGCAGTGGAGGTGAGTTTGGTTAGGGGAGCAGCAATGACACTGTAATTACGGATAAATCTACGGTAAAAATTGGCAAAACCAAGGAACTGTTGTAGGTGCTTACGAGAGGTGGGTTGGGGCCATTCTGTCACCGCCTTGATCTTGGCAGGATCCGCCCGGATGCTGCCCTCCTCGATGATGAAGCCGAGGAACGGGCCTGAGGAGACGTGGAAGGAGCACTTCTCTGCTTTGACAAAGAGCTGGTTTTCCAGCAGACGCTGGAGAACCTCCCGGACATGGAGAATGTGCTCCTGAGGGGACTTAGAAAAAATCAAAATGTCATCGATATAAACAAACACAGTTTTCCCCAACAGGTCTCGCAGGACGTCATTTACCATGCCCTGAAAGACTGCCGGGGCGTTAGTAAGGCCGAAGGGGACCACTAGGTACTCGTAGTGGCCCAACGGGGTATTGAAGGCAGTCTTCCATTCATCCCCCTCCCGTATACGCACCAAGTGGTACGCATTACGGAGGTCGAGCTTTGTAAAAATGACGGCCTGCGAGAGGGGTTCAAATGCAGTATTAATAAGGGGAAGAGGATATTTGTTGCGGATGGTTATTTGGTTTAGCCCTCGGTAGTCGATGCAGGGCCGTAGTGAGCCGTCCTTTTTCCCCACAAAAAAGAACCCAGCACCAACAGGAGAAGAGGAGGGGCGGATGATGCCCGAGGCGAGGGACTCATGAATATACTCCTCCATGGAGAGTTTCTCCGGGCCCGACAGACTGTAGAGACGACCCGACGGGAGCTTGGCTCCTGCCAGCAGGTCGATACAACAATCGTAGGGTCGGTGAGGAGGTAGGGACAGAGCGCGTGATTTGGAGAAGGTGAGGGAGAGGTCGTGATATTGCTTGGGGATGTTGGACAGATCGGGTTCGGGTAAGTTGGTGCTGGAATTCTTGGACCCCGGAGGGGGGAGAGCGGAACGGAGACAGCTAGCCAGGCAGTGGCTGCTCCACGCCAGGATACGACCGGCTTGCCAGTCGATATGAGGGTTGTGAAGGCGGAGCCAGGTCTGACCCAAAACTATGGGGGATTGTTGCGAATTAATGAGCAGAAGTTGAATACTCTCCCTATGATTGCCGGATAACACGAGCTGTACGGGAACGGTGGAGTGGGTGACTAACCCCAGACTTCTACCGTCTAACGCAAAGGCAGTGATGGGAGAGGGTAGTAGATCCGTGGGGATGCCGGCCCTCCTGGCGAAGGTGATGTCCATAAAGTTGGCGTCGGCCCCAGAGTCGATAAGGGCCGACGAAACTTCGGACTTGTCCCCCCACAGGAGAGTGGCCTTGAAGACCAGGCGATTCTGAGCTGCATGGCAAGGTATGATTGGGCTCGTCAGTACGCCCAGTTTTACTGGCGAGCCTATTCTTTTGGGCGAATGGGGCATGAGGCGATCTGGTGGCCTGGTTTGCCACAGTAAAAACAAGATCTTGATCGCAGGCGACGTTGGCGCTCTTCGGCGTTGACCGCAACTCTGCCCAGTTGCATGGGCTCTTCCTCAGAGACACCAGACGCCGCCCTGGATCCAGAGGCAGAAGGGTGCGAGCGAGTGTGTTGTTGATGTTGATGCTGATGACCGGAGTTCCCCCCTCGCTCACGGGCCCGGATACGGAGTCGGTTGTCAATAGCGATGGCCAGGCTAATAAGGCAATTGAGTGACGTTGATTCCTCACGGGTGGCAAGTTGGTCCTTTAATTCTTCGCTAAGCGCCTGGCGGAAAGCCCCCTGAAGGGCGGTGTCATTCCATCCGGACTCCGCTGCGAGGGTACGGAATTGTATTGCCATTTCCGCGACACTGCGGCTTCCTTGACGGACCCGAAGTAGGCGTTGTGTTGCGTCCCGCCCACAGGTAGGGTGATCGAACACTCGCCGCATCTCAGCAGTGAAGGCGGCGAAGTTGATGCAGAGCGCGGCTTGGCTGTCCCAAATGGATGTAGCCCACTCCAGGGCACCACCTCCCAAACTGCTCATAATGAAGGCGATCTTACATGGGTCGGAGGCGAAGGAGGAGGGCTGCATCCGGAATACAATGTCGCATTTCATCAAAAATTCGCGACACTTTCCCAATTCCCCGCGGTATAATTCTGGGTGTTGAACGCGGGGCTCACGGAGAGAAGTGGGCACAGAAGGATCCACCGGCGGGTCCGGCGCGGGCGGTGTAGGGCCCACAGGAATACGCGGAAGCGGCTGGTGAAGAGCTAGCTGTGCTACTTGCTCCGTGATGACCCTCAGCACCTCCAGCACGTCATCCAAACGTCGGCCCTGTTGGTCGCTGACCGCAGTTTGGCAGGAGAAGGCGTGGCGAATTTGCTCTAGGTCGGCTGGGTCCATGATTTTTGGCCAGTTCGTTCTGTTACGAACCAGAAACGGGACGAACCCAAGTGCAACGACCAGGAGACAGATTCACAAAGAGGGTGTTTAATAAATTAAGTGTTGGGGTAGTCCCAACACTGTACAAGAGGGGAAAACACACGATATCACACAGGAACTGTATGTAGCCCGGGACGGGCTGCTCCAAGCCGGAGCTGGACTGGCAGGCCTGGAATGTTTCGTTCCCAAACCGGAACTGGACTGGACAGGAACTGGACCGGGAGGTCCACACCGGAATCTGGGTCTGGAACAGTTTTGTTCCAAACCGGAACTGGACTGGACTGGAACTGGACCGGAAGGTCCACACTGGAACACGGGTCTGGAACGGATTTGTTCCAAACCGGAACTGGACTGGACTGGAACTGGACCGGGAGGTCCACACTGGAACTGGGGTCTGGAACGGATTTGTTCCAAACCGGAACTGGACTGGACTGGAACTGGACTGGACTGGAACTGGACCGGGAGGTCCACACTGGAACAAGGGGTCTGGAACGGATTCGTTCCAAACCGGAACTGGACTGGACTGGAACTGGACCGGGAGGTCCACACTGGAACAATGGTCTGGAACGGATTTGTTCCAAACCGGAACTGGACTGGACAGGTAGGTGCGAGACTCACACCTGGACTGGAATTGCTGGGGAGCGGCTCACTACGGCAGGACAGGAACTGGACCGGATTGACTGCACCGGTACAGAACAAAAACAAAAGGTAGGGTTAGTGCAAGGGAAGGCACGGGAATGACCGGGAGGTTCTCACGGAGGTGCAGGGTTTGAGAGGGAGGTGGTTGGTGAAGCACGGCAGAGATGGGTTGTGTGGCGTAGCTGCGGTAGGTCCGGAAGGAGCTGACTGTCTCCAGAGCTCCAGGAGCCGGTGCCGAAGAACTCGTTGGCTTCTTCGGTCGGACAGGAACAACTGGAGGGTAGCCAGGTAGCAAGCTCTCCCGGAGCCTACACGAGCTGGAGGTGGAGGTACCGCAACACACACAACGATAACGGGGGGAAACGAACACTGCCACGGGTGAATGGGAGCTGGGTTAGATGGAGGAGAAGGGAAACAGGTTAGCTGCATGCACGACAAGAATTGACGGGGTGGTTAACTACCAGACTGTAGTTAGGAGCCGAACCCAAGCTGCACGGGGATAATATTCCCCGACCAAGCGAGTAGTTCTCTTTAACACGACCAGGAAAACAACGAGCATGAACACCGGGTGACGAACGTTAACGAACTGGCGCCGACTGGCAGCCAGCCGAAGGACTAAATAGTGAGGTTAATAATAGAACTAAACAAGGGACAGGTGTGGAAAATCAGCAGGAGTGATTACAAGACACCAGGTGAGGGAATGCATGCAACGAGGGGGGACGGAGTGAAAAGGCGGAAGTGAGACAACCAAACGAACAAGACAGGGAAGGAAACGCCCAGACCGCAGCAGCGGGGAAAACACGGACAAAAGGATCCAACATGACACGGAGGGAAAACAGGAAAATACAGAAAACGAACAGGAAGGGAGCGGAACATTACACATACTCCGCCTTGCTTCACTGCAATAATTATTCCAGGGGCCAATGGGTACTGATAAATCAGTCTACTGTGTCTCAGGAGTTTGGTAGGATTTGACATTAAACAATACCCGTGACAGTTTCTTTTAAGGGCTGAATCTCTTCAAGGTCATTCTGCCATCGGTCTCTTTCTTGGCACTGCCATCCGGGAAACATTGAATAATGATCATTAAATTAGATGAAACATTAGAGTGGAAAGCTGCTTCCTTCTTCATGTGGTCTCCTTGTCAACCTCATAGTCCCAGGGACCACATTAAAATTAGCTAACTGATGCCATGGTCACGCGTCACAAGTCCAAATACGCAATAAACAACTGTGCTGCCGGAGATGGGGCGAATTGTTGAGGGAAAGAATAGACAGCGAAAATGTCAACAAGTCTTATGGCAAAATTGACTAATAGGAGTGAACACCCTTTTCGCAAAGCCTGATCACAAGTATCAACATGACCCAGAGCAGAGAGACACTAACCCTCGGTCAATATTCAATTTGACAGGCTTCAATAGAGCCGACACACACCAGAGAATTTGCTACTGCCCTCTACAAAACAAATTAGAAACCCAATGGCTCAATCGAAGGCTCAAGGTAAGGCCAAGGTGTGCAATTATGGGTCTTTTTTGTCTGCAGTTCTGGGCTCCCAAGTGTCCAGCAGCATAATGCTTTGCAGATTAATATTTATTAACAACAGGCCTTTCAGTTTCTGAGCTCGTATTCATAAAACATCTCAGAGTAGGAGTGCTGAATTAGGATCAGTTTCATCTTGCAGCTCATAAAGGAAAAGGTTCTGATATGGACAGGAAATATGATCCTAGATCAGCACTCCTACTCTTGAAATGTGTTACAAATACCAACCCTGCTACTATATTATGTTAATAACCACGCCCACTGCCTCGTCTTCTGTCGGAAGAGACCCTGTTTTATATCGATTTTACAGACACTTATATTTTTCCTATGTCATCTTGCCAACACTCCTTAGAAATGGTTTGTTTCATAATGCACATCTACAAGCTATGGTAAAATGCAACAGCGTTCATCACAGGCTCCACTTCAGCAGTCAGACTCCGTGAAAACAGCAGCAGTAATGTCATTTTGCTGACGTTATCATTCAAAGTGCCTGTCCCCGGGCATAAGGGAACAAATGGTTCTTTTGTTGTTCAACATCTCTAATCTAATGAAAAACAACAGCAGCCCAGAACGTTATTCCCCAAGTTGTAAATTAGCTTAGAAATTACGGCTCTGATTCATGGCTTGTGGAATGGCGAGTGAAACATGACATTTATTCTTTACAACAAAAAGCAATGCTTCCAACATACTTCATATATTATACTAAAAAGAGAATTCACAATGCATTCTACAGTATATACAGCATACGTATATATATATATAAATATATAAATATATAGTTGAAGTCGAAAGTTACATACACCTTAGCCAAATCCATTTAAACTCAGTTTTTCACAATTCCTGACATTTAACCCTGGTAAACATTCCCTGTATTAGGTCAGTTAGGATCACAACTTTATTTTAAGAATGTCAGAATTTTCGATTGGATTGAGGTCAGGACTTTGTGATGGCCACTCCAATACCTTGACTTTGTTGTCCTTAAGCCATTTTGCCACAACTTTGGAAGTATGCTTTGGGTCAATGTCCATTTGGAAGAGCCATTTGCGACCAAGCTTTAACTTCCTGGCTGATGTCTTGAGATGTTGCTTCAATATATTCACATAATTTTCCTTCCTCACGATGCCATCTATTTTATGAAGTGCACTAGTCCCACCTGCAGCAAAGCACCCCAACAACATGATGCTGCCACCCCCATGCTTCACAGTTGGGATGGTGTTCTTCGGCTTGTAAGCCTCACCCTTTTTCCTCCAAACATAACAATGCTCATTATGGCCAAACAGTTCAATTTTTGTTTCATCAGACCAGAGGAAATTTCTCCAAAAAATAAGATCTTTGTCCCCATGTGCAGTTTCAAACTGTAGTCTGGTGTTTTTATGGCGGTTTAGGAGTAGTGGCTTCTTCCTTGCTGAGCAGCCTTTCAGGTTATGTCAAAATAGGACTTGTTTTACTGTGGATATAGATACTTTTGTACCTGTTCCCTCCAGCATCTTCACAAGGTCCTTTGCTGTTGTTCTGGGATTGATTTGCAGTTTTCGCACCAAAGCATGTTCATCTCTAGGAGACAGAACACGTCTCCTTCCTGAGCGGTATGGCAGCTGCATGGTCCCATGGTGTTTATACTTGCGTACTATTGTTCGTACAGATGAACGTGGTACTTTCAGGCGTTTGGAAATTGCTCCCAAGGATGAACCAGACTCAAGCAAAGAGGCATTGAGTTTGAAGGTAGGCCTGAAAATACATCCACAGGTACACCTCCAATTGACTCAAATAATGTCAATTAGCCTATCAGCAGTTTCTAAAGCCATGACATCATTTTCTGGAATTTTCCAAGCTGTTTAACGGCACAGTCAACTTAGTGTATGTAAACTTCTGACCCACTGGAATTGTGATATCAGAAAAGTGAAATAATCTGTGAAATAGTGAAATAATTAAAAGTGAAATAATCTGTCTGTAAACAATTGTTGGAAAAATTACTTGTGTCATGCACAAAGTAGATGTCCTAACTGACTTGCCAACACTATAGTTTGCTAACATGAAATCTGTGGAGTGGTTAAAAATGAGTTTTAATGACTTCAACCTAAATATATGTAAACTTCTGACTTCAACTGTAGTTCTAAACATTAGAACTGCTGGGTCACTTCTTTTAAATCTCATTTAAAGATTCATTTCTATAGGCTTGCTTTTAAGGATGAAATCTTAAATCATTTACTGGGATTTAATTTTAATTGGTTTTATTTTCTGTATTTTATTATTATTGTTATTATTATTATTATTATTATTTTATGTCTGATCCTTTTAACTCTTCCATTTTTATATATCTTACTTGTTGTTATTGTATCTCTCTTGTATTTGTCTGTAAAGCACTTTGTGCTGTATTGCTGGAAAGGTGTTATATAAATAAAGTTATTATTATTATTATTGATTTGACACGTCCAATGTTTTGGCTATATCTCTTATCGGTTTATTGTGATTTTTCAGCCTCATGATGGCCTGCTTTACTGGCATTGACCCTTTTGTGCTTGTTGAGACAACAGCAACAGACTCCAAATAGAAATTCCCCACCTAGAATCAACTCTTGTTAACTTTCTTGTGCTTGAACTAATGATGCACAAGCTGAGCAGCCAATTGTCCAATTACCTTTGGTCCCTTACAGTGGTGGAACAATGCATAAAAAGGGCTATAATTCCTACATATTTCACCCGATATAGATGTAGATAGCCTCAGATTAAAGCTGACAGTCTGCCCTTTACCCTCATAGTCATTATTTCATTTCAAATCCAATGCGATTGAGTACAGTGCCAAAACAACTAAAATTGTGTCACTGTCCAAATACTTACAGACTGCACTATATATATATATATATATATATATATATATATATATAGTTGATGGACAGAATAACGTCACAAACAGACGATGAAATAATGGAGCATAAACTCCTTAGTTTACAATAAAAAATCTGAAAATCTCCTTTGGCAGGAGAGCCCTTCTGGTGTCTGTCTAGCAGTAATTCAAATTCAGATGTCAGTTATCCTTTGGGAATTAAAAGACCAGAGGCCAAAATAAAAAAGATAAAAAAACAAGTTGGCTGTATAACTAGTTTTCTCTGTCTAAGAAGCTGACCTACATCTGACAGAATTTTAGTGTATGATGCATTTTGGCTCTTCTCCTCCAGTAACCCACTGTTAGGCAAAGCAATCCAAGGCCCTGCTGTCCGTGACCCACAGAAAACTGCTTTCTCATCAATCTAATTATCTTTGCTGAGTTGTTAGAACATTGGTACCCTGTGTTTATAAATAGCTCCATGAAAAGTTAAATAGTTAAACCTCTTCTTTATCAGAATAGAATACTAGTTTCTCTAAACTTACACAGAGGATGAAAGGATCCATTTATTATTGTTCTGTTATCATCGCATAATTGGTCATTATCACCATTGGTATTGTTTCCACAATTATATGACATCGCAGGAGTAATAGAAGTGGACACCTGCGCTTGTGACGAGGGGAGCTGCAACAGCGCACATTTAGGGGCTTTAGCTCCATCAAGTTGCCTGCTGCCTCTGTCGTGTTCAGGGTTGGGGCGGAGCTGTGACGTTGCTACAGATGTTCCAGACCGGGGGCGTTCCAGGGAAATCCACAGCAGCCGTGCAGACCCTGAGAGCGAGATACCGACCGAGACATTGTTAGATAGCCCATCTAGGAGTTCCACCGAGCTGCCTGTCGCCTCTTCTCTCTCTCCCTCGTCCAGTTCTTGAGGTGGGGCCCAGATCCGGGCACATTCCAGGGACCCTGTGGTGTGGCTCCTGAATCGAGACAACGGACCTCCTTTAATTTTTTTTGTGGGGATAGGATCCTTGAAGTACTGGGAAACAAGGCTACATCCCCACCCTCTCTAATTTGTCTTGTTTGTCTCCCCAATTACACCACAGACTTGGAGTGTCCCTTTAGAAGGGTGGGTAGAATAGAAGAGACTAGGGTAGATCCCCTTTTTGTGTGTAACACCAGTGCGGCTTTGTAGTGTCCTCACCATACCAGTTGCAGTGCCTTCCCTAGGGTTGCTTGTTTGCAGTGCCATCCTAATATCAATTTCACAGTGGAGCTTGTGTGTCACTTCTGCATGCCCTATAGTCAGCTGGAGGTAATCTGCCCTAGGAGAGTCTTTTCTTTGCCCCTAAAGTCCAGGGAGTAGTATAGTCTGTTGTGAGAGCCCATGAATTCCATTAATGTACTTTTATTATTTTTGTAATGAAATTTCTTGTGAGAGCATATTTCTGTCCCGGTCTTCTATGTTTGGGTTGTGTGTCGAAGAGCTTAAATCTTGTGTTTGGGTGGAGAAGTCGAGGTATACTCGGGGACACCTCTGACATAGCCTCCAAACCGATTCCGGAGCTCCGTCTGCAGCAAGTGCCCAGTGCATTGCACCTCTCCTGGCTGGGCCTCTTGGAGGAAAGAAGGCTGATTTGCACCCTTACAAAAAATAAGTTTATAAAATTATGCCTTAAAGGTGAATTCTACTGAAAAATTGGATTTGTAAAAGAGTAGCTGTCCTCCTGATTGAAATGAGCTCTCAGCCAACTCTACCTATAGTGAGAGCAGAGATATAACCCCACACTACTGCACATGTTCCAGGTACCTGTTTTACTGTGGACTACAATGGCCAGGGGCTTAGGGTTTATGGACGGGTTTTAGACAATACCAGTCACAGGATGGGTGCGTCCCAATATTCTTCACTCCTCAACTCCTTTCTTCCACTCGTCCAAGTAGTTGCATGTTCAGTATATTATGTACCTGATATTGCGGTTTGCAATATAATGTATAACAATATATATGTAATCAGCAACATTGGATTAGAACACAAAGATCAGTTTCCAGGCACGGAGGAGAGGAGGTGGTAGTTGAGGAAAGGAGGATGCATTTTTTGAGTATTGGGATGCACCCATTGCCACTCCTATGGAAAACAAATGGAGGGGCTGGGTGTTACCACTAATCCTGCATGGAAGCCGTTCTTTGAGAGAGGCTAACGTCACTCGCTGGCAAGCTAGCCACTACAGTTCTACTGAAAAAATGTCACCACCATTATCAGCAGTCTTCAGAACAAAATAGGGGAAATGCAGAAATTCATTATGCTTTATTTAGCAAAACACAGCCCTTTGTCTATCTACTTTTGGTATAGTGAAAACATTAGCTAGTCTAGCCAGAAGACTGCGAGACTTACTCGTATTCTCCATTCAGTCATCGTTTACCAGAGGCACTCCCGGGTCGGCTGCACGTAGCACCTGCTCCAGCTGCTGCCTCACACCTTCGGTTAATCTTCTCAGCCATGTATTTGGGCTCAAAACAAGAGCCTTCCACCTCCGATTTAAGCAAAATTTCTTGGAAGGTGTTGACATCGAGTGCATGGTTCACAAAATCGTTGGAAGCCATTGTACTGGAATAATTGGTAATGTTAATTTAGCTAAGACTTCTTTGAGCTAGCTAGCTAATACTGTTTACAGTTGTAACAACAGGTTCACCACTCCTCTGGTTGTGTCCGAATTAGCACATTTGCCTACAATTCAGTATGCCAGTTGAGTATACTTTTTAAAAAGCTGTTAAGTAGCCTACGTTAAGTAAGTGACAAAACAATAAGCAATAGCTATACAGTATGCTTGTACACAGTAGGCTACGCAGGACGAAGCTTCTCTCTCTTTCTCAATTTGTTTGTTCCGATTAGGTCATGCCTCCTCTACATAGCATGGGAGGTGTCTCCATATCTCAAAAGTTACCCGCCCACTGTAGTTTTACGAAAATGAGGATGGGTAGAGGTATACGTCATACCTCTACCAAAACTTTAGCTGTCAAAAAATTCACAGATTGATTTGACCAGCCACAAAGAGAGACTTAATCAGTTGCGCCTACTACTTTTTTGTAAGGGAATATAGGTCACCCCAAGCAACATGGGTTCATTAAAGGCTTTGTTAGAACATAATGTTGTATAGCTACCTGGCACCGATATGAGTCATAATATTCAAGCTCACTTTCATGACTTTCTCCAGGGGTCAGCAACTGACCAACAAAGAATGACATTTTTTTCTCTCTCTCCATTGCATGGCGAAATAGGTCTCAAAAGCACACTTTTACCACATAAACAAATACAAAACGCAGATTATGTTGATATACAAAATCACGACATCCGGAACCGAGCATTTGAAACTTTTGACCCAATTTTTGATTGATTTGATTTTGAAGAACTATTTTCTGAGAACTAGCAACTGTTGCTAGCTTCTTTGCTGCTCAGTTTGTTTAATAATGCACGCTTCAGGAAGTGAGTGGGAACGTTACGGGTGCAAGAACTAAACAAGGAAGTTAATAAGCTAACAACCGGATCTTCTTCCAAACCTGTGTTTGGAAAAAGTGTAAAATATCATGAATGGAGCTTTTCATATATTCAAACGCTCAGTTGCGGATGTCGCGATTTTGTATATCGACATAATCCGTGTTGTTTGCATTTGTGGCCCTTTGATATTCAGCACACAACACAGCTCCATGCTTAGAATATAGTATTCCTCCCCTTAGATCAATCAGCTGCAGACAAAAGCGCAGTGCACAAAGGATGTGCCAGTGCCTGGAAAATATTCTGTGTGTGACAGGGTGCAAGGTAATCTTCAGCAGTTTCAGCTACACTTATGTACAACTATAACCATACATAAGTACCAACCATGGCTAGGTATGCAGTATTGTCCTTAGTTGGAAAATCATATTAGTTCAAGTAAAACCCACTATCACTGACCAAACTAGCTCTATTCTGGTCAAATGATCTACATATTTCTAAAATATCTGAAGAAACTAAAGTACCCGACAAATTTGCTGTTTATATCTGACAGTATGAAAAATGCCCTGTCCTGATTGCATTGTGTCTGTTCTGCAATTTTCCTGTGTCTTGCTACATGTACAGAGCCTTAAGAGCAGTCTCACTGTTAGCAACCAGACAAAGTCTGCATGTGATGGAGTAGATTAACGGGCCTTGTATTTGAAGCTGTGATCTGACTGGGAATCTGAGGATGATTGAATACAAGAAGCTTCCTCATCTAACCCTTGACAAAAGGGTAGAGAAAGGGGGGTGAAGACAATACGTCAGCACCTGACAGAAACAGCTGAAGAGCAAATGACACCCCAAGTTATAAACCACCCTTCCAACACTGGCTGCGTAATACATACACAACCCTCCCAACACTGGCTGCATAATACATAGACCACCATTCCAACACTGACTGCATAATACATACACCACCCTTCCAACACTGACTGCGTAATACATACATCACCCTTCCAACACTGACTGCGTAATACATAGACCACCCTTCCAACACTGACTGCGTAATACATACATCACCCTTCCAACACTGACTGCGTAATACATAGACCACCCTTCCAACACTGACTGCGTAATACATACACCACCCTTCCAACACTGACTGCGTAATACATACATCACCCTTCCAACACTGACTGCGTAATACATACACAACCCTCCCAACACTGGCTGCATAATACATAGACCACCATTCCAACACTGGCTGCGTAAAACATACACCACCCTTCCAACACTGACTGCGTAATACATACACCACCCTTCCAACACTGACTGCGTAATACATACATCACCCTTCCAACACTGACTGCGTAATACATACACAACCGTCCCAACACTGACTGCGTAATACATACATCACCCTTCCAACACTGACTGCATAATACATAGACCACCATTCCAACACTGACTGCGTAATACATACACAACCCTCCGAACACTGGCTGCGTAATGTATACATCACCCTTCCAACACTGGCTGCGTAATACATACACCACCGTTCCAACTCGGGCTGCGTAATACATACACAACCCTCCCAACACTGGCTGCATAATACATAGACCACCGTTCCAAAACTGACTGCGTAATACATACACAACCCTCCGAACACTGGCTGCGTAATGTATACATCACCCTTCCAACACTGGCTGCGTAATACATACACCACCCTCCCAACACTGGCTGCATAATATATACACCACCCTTCCAACACTGGCTGAGTAATACATAGACCACTCTTCCAACACGGGCTGCGTAATACATACACCACCCTTCCAACACGGGCTGCGTAATACATACACAACCCTCCCAAAACAGGCTGCATAATACATACACCACCCTTCCAACACTGGCTGAGTAGTACATACACCACCCTTCTAACACTGGCTGCATAATACATACACCACCATTCTAACACTGGCTGCGTAATACATACACAACCCTCCCAACACTGGCTGCGTAATACATACACCACCCTTCCAACACTTGGCTGTGTAACATACACCACCCTTCCAACACTGGCTGAGTAATACATACACCACCCTTCCAACACGGGCTGAGTAATACATACACCACCCTTCTAACACTGGCTGCATAATACATACACCACCATTCTAACACTGGCTGCGTAATACATACACAACCCTCCCAACACTTGGCTGTGTAACATACACCACCATTCCAACACTGGCTGCGTAATACATACACAACCCTCCCAACACTGGCTGTGTAACATACACCACCCTTCCAACATGGGCTGCGTAATACATACACCACCCTTCCAACTCTGGCTGAGTAATACATACACCACCCTTCCACAACTGGCTGCATAATACATACACCACCCTTCCAACGCTGGCTGCTTATTCAGTTCAATTTTATTTTATTTATATAACGCTTTTTACAGAGACACTGTCACAAAGATGCTTTACAGAGGAAAAACGAAGAAAACCCCCCCCCCAAAAATGAGCAGTTGAGGTATAAAAAAATAATAAAACTCCCCAGTGGAAAGAAAAACACAAGGGTGCATAAAACACCCAACACTGACTGCTTAATGCATATTCTGCCCTTCTATCACAGGTTTTGAAAAATACACAGTGCTTCCTTTATAGTGCACAATGCCTGCATTATATTTCCTATGGCTGCATAAAACAGACCTGAGCTTATTAAGTAACACGAAGGAATGGTGACTGTAATTACAGTAATGTAGTCTTATTTATGTGTTCCTATTTGAACAGAGGCACAGTCTGGATTAGTCCACTGCCAACTGTGGAAGGGCATTGACTGATTGAAAAAGGCACAATATATCACCCCAAAGCATGTGTGACTTGCCACTTTGCAGAGGGGGAGGGAAACAGGGCATCATTGTTTCATTCTGTAATTTTACCAATTCTGGCCTCAGATTAAAATGAGTGACATCATTAATATTAACTCAACGGTGGCACTGTTTAATTGGACATGAATTGTGGTTTTTTGACTGCATAAGGAAGAGGCATTCTGCAAAAAACAGAAACAACCCAAAAAATTGTGAATGCTCAAAAATGCAATGATGTTGCATAAGTCTGTAACATACCTGCATGTCCGTGCAGTGCAGTGCATTTTTGCCATTTTCTGTGCAAAATGTATTTTCTTTCATGATGAAATTCTGGGTCTGGTCTGATCAACTGTACAGCTCAGCCTGTCTGTGCTCATCACAGCATCATCTCCCAAACCATAATTATTCCTCGAACATAACAGACAGCAGTAAATTAGGCTTTGCTCAGCAAGACTAATGATGCCTTTTTAACTCAAATTTGTGAGGTACTTATATGCACTAAAGTGATTTAACATGTAAATGTTGCTGTCACGACATTGCTCCTAATAGTGGTCCAGCCAAATCCACTTCCACGCAAAAGGATAAGATATTAGATGAAACGACTTATATGCACTAAAGTGATTAAACATGTAACATAGTTGGTATATGTACATTGTGCTGGCAGGAACATCAGATAGTATTATAATGGAGTTTATAACTTGTTTGTTCAATAAGTTTGTTAACTGAAGCAAAATGTTGCTGTCAAGACATTGCTCCTAATAGTGGACCAGCCAAATACCCTTCCACGCAAAAAGATATTAAGATATTAGATAAAACAATGAATATGAATATATATATATTGAATAACAATGAATATATATATATTACCATGTTACAATAATGAATGCCTTACAGATAATGATAAAAAATGGAAACATAACAGCAAAGGGGTCTGGTGTGGGGTGCATCCAACATACCCTTAGAAGGCAAGTTGGATGCAGTTGGATGCAAGCTGTGACTTAGTGGAACAGGTGATCACTTCACCCATGCTAAAACTGCTAAGTCTTTCAAGATGACAATGCCTCGCTCCTCCGAGCATCAGTAGTTACTTAATGGTTTGTGATGTGTGACACTGGCATGAACCAATGCTCTGTGTCATTGTACTCCTCTTACAGAATTCCAGATGCTGTTAGACTACGCCAAAGTGCAAACAGACTGTACTATCCACACATGGTGGCCCAACACCCTAATAAGGGACGTTACATTGACGTTTCAGTTTTTTTTTTGTTCATTACCTGTATATAAGAAGTACAGTACATAAATTGTTACCACATACATATTCTTGCCTTAAGATACATTGTTTTATTTACTATATATAAACATCACACCTTGATTTAACAAATTGACACAGTGGATAATCATGTCCATGGGAAGAAAATGTCTCACTATTTCTGTGTTGTCTATCACATAGAAATGGCTACGGGGAATCCTGTGGGTTGGGTTTTGTTACAGCCAATCTCTTGCTCAATTAATTTCATCATTTCTTCCTTAAACACAATGCAGGTTTGGCTCATTATCATTTCCTCTTCTTTCAATTATGAGTGCATTCACCTCAATCTTTAATGTGATCAGTTAAAAAAATTACCGCTTCTTATAGTCATTTGCAAGATAGCATCATCCAATTTAGCATGCATAATGTGGCTTAAGATGGTAAATATTCCCTCTAAACCTGAAAAGCTTCTAATTAATAAAAAATTAATTATGGAATTCCAATTGTGATTGGAATGAAAAACAGCATGCACAGGAGTCCCCATGACCAGGTTTGAGAACCACTGCACTAAATGAGCTCAATCTACTGTATGTTTGACTGTCAGTTTAACCCTGCAGACATATTATTCAGTTTGACTGTGGGAAACAAAACAGATTCACCTCTATAGTTCCCCTGATGATATTCAAAGGTAGAAACACTTAATGCCTCATTGCAGATTCTGCATGGATCAGGCAATTTGAACAGTGGCATTATGGGATCTTAAAAACTTCAACACTTATAACTTACCAAATTCACAAAAGTGTAATCAACCCGGCATCTGTATAATTCTGTTGGAACATTCAAGTATTTTTCTTTCCAAAGAATTCTTTCCAAAAAATTGTGCCCTTCAAATACATAAATTATGAATGTCATTTTAAAAAAAGGAAGAGTCGCACACTCTAATATATCGTTGGACCGCTTTTAGCTTTGATTACGGCGTGCATTCGTCGTGGCTTTGTTAGCTCTACAGTCTATGGTCATAAGCCAGTGTTTTGAAAACAAAATTCGGGCTGAATCGCTGGTTTTAGAATGCAGAATTTGAGAGTGTAAACACAATGTATGGTGCTGGATTTCTCTCAGAACAGTTCTTTCTATGATTGCTACCAACTAAGCATGACTGTTTTTTTTCTAATAAGAAAATTGCATACTCCAGCTTTGATTAGATCAATCATATCTTGATCTGACATTTGTATAATCACCAGCTACAGCCACAGACTGCAATTGTATCCTAAAGATTTTACTGTGCTCAAGTACAGGAGAGAACCAGTAGTTTATAGAGATGTCAGATAGCGAAAACTAAGGTATTGGTTGGAATGAAAACCAGCATGCAAACCAATCTTTCAGGACTGGAGTTGTGCACCCCTAACCTAGATTGTATTGGACTATTGAATTGGACAAATATACATGGATTTACATTTTAAAAAAAACAACAAAAAAACAAAGATACTCCACCATGGACAAAGATTATCCACAAAAGGTTGAAACAGTATTAGTAAACCTGACTTTAGGCCTTCATGTGCAGCCCAGACAGCAAGGGTATCTTGTGGCTTGAACCAGGATCTGCAGCTCCTCTACCGCACACACTAAAGTAGACAACATCTTAACAAAAAAATATTCAATGTCCAAAACTGCCAAGTTACTCACTCATACAAAACACTGTTTATAATAAAACTATAGCAAAATCTAGGCTAAGTTCTCAATGTTAGTTCATATCTAAGGTATTGATATCAAAATGAGGCCAAGTTACAATAAACAATATTGGCTTTCTTAGCGCTAGCTCACACAAAATAAACAAGCTCTATTCCAAAATAATGCCATACCCAGTGCGCTGTCTTGGGTTAACAGTTACAAATTGAGTTGTTTTATGGCCTACCTTGTAGTAATGTAGCTATCTGAGTCACAAAACGATATTACGATATTGCATGTGAAATGATAGAGAATGCATTTCAGAAATAGAAATGATCTTCCCATAAAGATTATACAGCTGTAAATTTAAAATTTTTTGGTTACTTAGCAAGCAAGCTAGCTTCCACACAAAACAAAGATGGCGACGACCAAGTTTGAAAAATATTGTAGCGATTATTCTATTGGCTGACATAGCATCACATACACTTCCAAAAGCATCATGTGTTCACATCCTTTTATGTCAATCAAAAGCATTACATGTGCACATCGTTCAATTATTCTTTGACGGCATGGAGTATTTTTGATGACAAAATCAGCAAGAAAAAGAAGAAGAAGATGAAAATGGCAAACATAACCCAAGTTTGGACTTTATTGTGTGGTGCTTTATTCTGTGTGTCTAGGGGCCCTATCTTATACCCGGCGCTAACCCAAACACAAGTGTCTTTGCTATCTTACACCCGGGCGCATGGTTCATTATAACGCCTTGCTTTCACGTCGTTTAAATACCATGTATTCTTGCGCCCATTACAAGTGAACTGGGCGTGTTGGTCTTAAAGTGATACTGCAGTCAAAAACCGACTTTTCCCGTTGAAAACCTATGTTTTGAGTTAGATTATGATCATACACAACTGTTTATGTCCGAAAATTTAATGTTTAGTCAAAATGGTTTTATCTGAGTTTTTGTGTAGACTTACCAATATGCTGGCTTCCGGGGATTCATGACGTCACGAGATCCTTAACATAAAAATGGGTGGACTTGAGGTGGTCCTAGGGGTGGGTCTTGGCTGGGCACGTGGTATAAAAGCAGAGAACGACGATTTTTTTTTTTCCTTCTGAGACTGAGACCCTTGTACTGCTAATTAGCTAGTTCAAGTTCAAATGCAAATTGCTTTGTATTATTGCTAACGTTAATATTACGACTTATATCGAGCTACAGTTATTCATATACGACGTCTTACTACTTGGTATCTTTAGCTAACTTGCCTGCATTATGCCAAGGAGTCAGAGATGTATCGTTCCTCGGTGCAACGCCACCGGCTCTGCTAGCTTTCATAATCTGCCGAGACCCAGCGCTACTTCGCCAGTGGCTTCAAGCTATCGGTGTAGAGCACGCGGACTTGCCGAAGAAAGCCCTAGTGTGCAACGCGCACTTCACACCGGACTGCTACCACAATTTAACTGGCTTTGAGATGGGCTTCTATAAAACTCTGTCGCTGAAGCCAGGTGCCATCCCAACAGTGATGGATGTAATTTTGTAATCATTACATCAGCTAAGTAAAACAGCTAAGTACAATATACCTATTACATTGTATTTGTGACATTGTGTAATTGCACATGTATTGGCCACTATTATACAGTTGGGCTAAGCATGCCCGACTACGGCACAGCAGTATTAGACAAATCAAGAATAGCTTCATAACTACGCTGACATAACGTTACCTCAGTAACCTCACGGCAACATAGGTTTTCTGGAGGGGACAGGTTAGAGCAGTGGCCACAAGCACACCTGTTGGGACATTAGTTTGTTTCTGTTTACATGCAAGTTATCTGTACAAACTACAACAAAAATGCTTTTGCAAACGGTTGACATTACTGATAGGTAATAGCTAATGTGGGGTTGAAGGCAACCTATTGTGTGAGCTATCTTTTATGAATACGTAACGTTAGCTAATAAACGATAGCAATAATACATTTGATGTAGCCCTAGCAAAACCAGTAACCAGTTGGTCAGTAACTCGGACGGAATGTATCGATAAGTTAGGTAATGCAAGGCAGTCTATTCTGTGTGAGTTTAGCCCCGTTTGGTCCAGAGAGAACTGGTAACTTAGCTAGTTATATTAGCTATATCATTTATGAATAATGTTAGCTAATAAATGATAATTCTCTCCGGACCAAGTGAAGTTATGAGGGCGCTACAACCAGCCATGTTCAATATACTAACGTTACTGTGTGACTGGGTTTTGCTGTGTATTTGAATGTATTCAATAGTAACGTTACTTTAGGCAGACAAACAAGCTAACTTAGCTAGGTAACGTTAGCTTTACCATTCGGTTACATCCCGGGTCCTCGCAAAGACGTTGCTCAACTAATACAGCCATTTTATTTAGTTGTGAGGAGAGAGCTGGAAGGGGGCTGAGTCAGTTCACCAAGACACACCCTTTCACTCCTTGACCGTATGAATATTCATAATATGACTACGTGGCATCATCGTCATATGACCACACCTACTCACGAGTTTCAGTTCAAATTGAAGCGGAAAAAGGGCCTTAGAAAAGCCAATGCAGTATCTCTTTAAAATGAGGAGTGGCCAGGATTATTTTTGGCGTATTGCTATCTTGAGCCAGCAGAAAGCTCTTGCGCTAAAACCACCACAAACCTGGTCTAAAGTCATGTCGCAGTTGTTTACATGTTATTTTAACGGCGCATATAAGTGCATCTACATAGGCGTGTGCACAACGCACATACACCCTCCTGTCTGTAACACCGGGGCGCGCACAAGCATGACTAAAAATATTAAGATTACAATGTGAAATATTATTATTGTGTAGGCTATATAAAAAAATGCATAATAGAATGGTTTTGACTGAAAAAAGTTCAAAACCTTGTCCAGTGAATATTGCATTTATTGCTTTTCAAATAGCCTAAGCTACAGTGGATTCGCTGTGCATAAGGTTTTTTCCATAGCCTATGGTTAAACAACGGAGATAAATGTTATTCCATAACTGAACAAAACGATTTTAAAGAGAACTAAGCGTCCAATTAGAAACGAAAACAAATTTGCAGAACGTTACACAATTAATTCACAATAAATTTTAATTCCATTCTCTGCGTGTGCGCTGCATTTTCTTTGTTTCCCCTGCTGTAAGTCGCACGTTTCACGGTCTTCCTGGGAAAGTGGATTGTTTTAAAGCATTACGCTAGGAGTAAAACAGGTTGGTCACATTTCCATAAACAGGACATTATAAACAAGGGAAAATATGCGTGAACATATGGGTTGCCATTAACCTGACAGCTTCATTGTATTTAGTGTCATCATCATTAAGGCAAAATAATGGTATTTATGTTATTAATCAATATTACTATGCAGGTAGCCTAATGAACTTCGGATGAAGCTTGAACTACGAGAATTCCATGAGAACAGCCTCATGAAATTGATGTTTGACACTTTAATTGCATAATCAAACGAAATTCGTTGAACAAGCAGGCTAATTTGGCGTTTTCTAAGGTGTGACTGAAGCCATTGATAGCTTATTCTCAGCTATTGTCGGTCCTTCTAACGAAATTTAACCGCATATATTTCGTAAAATAACAGCCCTGTCGGAAATTACCGGGAACTCATATGCTAATGGTTAGTCCGAATAATATTGATCATACTATTGATCCATTTAGCTTATTCCTTGATCGCACTAAACATGCACGAGCATGTCTGTTTCGCCATCAAGTAATCCACCAAGGTGGAAAAGCAGGCTTTTAACCCTTGTGTGGTGTTCATGTTTTTGTTATTACAAGCAATATACAGCACATATATTTAATATTGAGCAAAAAGATTTATAATCAAGACATGGGAGGAATAAATCATGTTTATCTTGAACAAATATAAATGAAACAAGCTTTTCCTCACTATTGATGTTTATTGCTTTGAACTGAACAAATTGGAATGACCAATTTTATATACAACCCCATTGAACACAAATTCATGCCGGTCTACACACCACACGAGGGTGAGCAGAGATTATTTTTGACATACTAATGATTCTTGTAAGGAGCCACACATGCAAAGCTATTTATTTGTTGTGTCCCTCCCCCAATTTGCGATAAATCTAGAATGTTTAGATCAGGGCTGCCCAACCCTGTTCCTGGAGATCTACCATTCTGTAGGTTTTCACTCCAACCCTAACAAAGCACACCTCATTCAACAGCTAGAGATCTGATTGAGCTGCTAATTAGTAGAATGAGGTGTGCCATATTAGGGTTGAAATGAAAACCTACAGGACGGTAGATCTCCAGGAACAGGGTTGGGCAGCCCTGGTTTAGATTGTTTTGAAATAACATTGTGCAGGTTCCCGCAAGACATTGTGTAGTGTCACACACTAAGGTGAAGAGTGCGGGAAAATGAGGGAGCAGACATGTTCTCAGTGCTATGTTGAAACCTTTTGTGTGTGTGTGTGTGTGTGTGTGTTGGGGTGTATTGGTGTAGGTTGGGTGTGGGGGGGTGGTTATGGGACTAGACATTTGTGCCAATAATGCCTATAAAATGGTGGAGAGGATCATGTTCAATCTATGAAACATGCTGCAAAGCTAAAGGAGCAATCACACACACACAGCAGGACCGGGTAGTAGGAGGACAGAGTGAAGGTACACAGCAAACCTTTTAGTTTTTTTCATTTTTACTATGTTTACTTGTTTTCACCTACAATTTCTACACTCGTATTACCATTGGGCAGTGGCGGCTCCTGAGCTGAAAATTGTGGTAGCGGAAAACTTCCCTTTAAACTGATTATTGGTCTTAATAATTTTTCAATCCGTTTCCTTGATTAACAATAGGCTACATCAGCATTTAATTCACCAATTACTCAATGCCATCAAATGTAGCCGGTTCTCCTCAATTAGGCTATTAGGCAAGTACTAAAATTATTTTAACTTGTGTCGCAAATTTGTGCACATTTTAATCAACATTATAATTGTGGATACATGTGCTCTTCGTTCTCCGCACTCTTAATTCTGAAAATATTAATGGAAATTAAACGATCTTAAACCTCAGCTTTTGTTAGATTATTTTTTTTAATTTAGCACAACCTGCAGGCTATTTCAATCTGCCACCTAATCATCCCCCAGTTTAATTGGCTAAAAAATTCTTCTCTCCCTCTCCACCTCAGCTGATGTGTGGTGAGCATTCTGGCGCAAAATGGCTGCTGTTGCATCACCCAGGTGGGTGCTACACATTGGTGGTGGTTGAGGTGAGTTTCCCCCTCATCATTGCAAAGCGCTTTGAGTATCGAGGAAGGCGCTATATAAATGCAAGGTATTATTATTTCTGTAGGAAACCCTGAAAAGTGCCAAACTCTCTGTGTTGTATAGGTATGGGGCATGCCCCCCAAGTCATAACTTGGTGGATGGCATACCTGCCATCCCAATATGAAGACACATCAACATGAAATTAAACAATCTGTATGCAAAGTGCTGCAGGGTGGCTCACCCTGTTAAGGAGCTTTTCTGGTGAAGGGAAAGGCCAATATTTATGGTATTGAATATACCAATGCCGACTGAGGCAGGTAGTCCCTGCAGGGCAACAAACAATTGGCTCTTGAATAGCCCATTAGTGCATTGTGGATCATTGTACCATATTCAGCCAGCAGTACACTATATGGGAAATATCCCACGGGATCCCAATGAATGTTAGAATTAATTTAAGGTGTAGTTTAAAAACTTTAATTACTGCCATTTCTGATACATAGTGGGCGGTTGTTCCAGGGCCCGGGAGCCCTATCCCATTGCTGCAGTTGTGGCCCTGCATGTCCCATTGCTGAGAGTCTAACATGAAAGTCATGTGAAATGTGCCAGCATTTAATTTCATTTGACAACCCGCTATGCAGTTTCCACTCTGGAGGACTGAACTGGCAATTAACAGCTGGCACAAGAAGGTTGCAGGGGCTAGGTAGGTGCTTTTAGCTTGTGAAGTCCACTTTCCATGATTCACACATCATGTGCTTGGAAGGTGCCTGTGTTCTCAAAAGGAAGTAATGTGAGAAGATAGGGAGAGTGCGGTCAAGATGGCAATGTGAATTTTGGATATCTGCAACTGAATTTTGACTAGTTGTACTTCCAGTTTCAGATATCTACAACATCATTTTGACTAGTCATAATTCCAGTTCAAGATATTTACAACATCATTCTGACTAGTTAAAACTTAATTTAAGCAATCTAAAAAACATTTTTTTTTAAAGTTAAAAAAGGACAATGTAGATATCTTGAATTGAGGAGAATTAAAGATATCTTGAACTGGAATTATGACTAGTCAGAATTAAATTGTAGATATCTGAAACTGGAATTACAACTAGTCAAAATTCAGTTGCAGATATCCGAAATTCACTGCAACTGAATATCTGTAATGAGAAGCCCCATCCACATGAATGGCAAAAGTAGTTTGAATCTTATGGAGGGACATTTGTGTTTTTATTATGCAATCAAACAGAATAGATTTGAGAGCAAAACTTTTCAAACTGCAATCAAAAAAAAAGATTTGAGAGCAAAACTTTTCAAACTGCAATAAAAAAACAGATTTGAGAGCAAGACTTTTCAAACTGCAATCAAAAAATGTTGCATTGCAAGTAAAATAAATGTGTGATTAAAAATGTATTAATGCAAATAAAAAAACTTTGTTTGCAAATCTAAAAGTTTTGTTTGCAAATCCAAAACTTTTGATTGCAAATAAAAAATGTTTGTTTGCGAATCAGAAAGTTTTGTTTGCGAAAAAAACAAAAGTAATATAGACACACCAGTTCAAACATAACATTAATGCTATTATTAAGAGGGACGTTAACATACCTATGCATTGATTTTCTGCCTTCTTCCCTCTGACTTTTAACATGCTTTGTGCACTTCAGCAGTTCCGGTGGAAAAGGAAGTTGTCTTCTTCTTCTTCTTCTTATAAATATCCAGCAGGCTGAAAGGAAGTTGTCAAGCTGTCACTCTGATTTAGACTGGCCAATGGAGACGTGTCTTACGTGTTTCAGCGTAGGTCCCGCCCACGAGATTCAGCGGAACAAGAAGCAACACTTTTTGAACTGCAAACAAAGGTTTTTGAATCGCAAACAAAACTTTCTGATTCGCAAACAAACATTTTTTATTTGCAATCAAAAGTTTTGGATTTGCAAACAAAACTTTTAGATTCGCAAACAAAGTTTTTTTATTCGCATTAATACATTTTTAATCACACATGAAATCTGTTTTTTTATTGCAGTTTGAAAAGTTTTGGTCTCAAATCTATTCTGTTTGATTGCATAATAAAAACACAAATGTCCCTCCATAAATAGCGGCCCATTAAATCAGATAGGCTATATAAAAAAAAACTACACTGCACCCCTGATGAAGGCATACTGCCAAAACAGGTTGGTGACTTTACAATAAAAACTTTGCCCGGATGAACCAGCAAATCAGGCGCATAGACGCAGTACAACGAGACCGGATGATCTGAATCTTCACGGTGTAATATGCCAATGGCTTTCTCGCTCATAGTCGTCTAGCTTTCTGATCGTCCTCTCGGCTCCTTCAAATCCACAAAAAGTTGGGAGACTGCATGCTATTCGAGTGACAAAAACGTTTCGGTTTCCTTAATGTTAATTGTCGATTAATTGAACTAACGTTAGCTAACGTTAACTTTGCTTATACATCATCTCAGTAGCTAGCTAGTAGCTTAGCTTACTGCATTAACTTAACGTTAGCTTGCTAACGTTATGCATCTCAGTCTTAGTTAGGTAGTTAGCTAACATTATCGCTAGCCTATGTAATATGTGTGTGGGCCATCAGGTGGTCAGTGGGGAAAAATCTTTAGTGTCTAACCAATGCAGAGACAGTTTTCAACTTTTCTCACAGAAATACTTAGCTAACATAACTAGCTAATGTTATACCAGTCTGATCTTCCAACGCGATTCAACTGTCCAACCATTGTCTGTTGGATGATTTTCTGCGTCCAGGCGTGGTGCGGCATTAGGTTCAAAGTGAAACGGCTCAATAAACACATCTTTGCACTTTTGTCCCTGCTCAAAAAACTGAAATTCCTCTTCCTCTTCAGAACTGTCTGATTTGTGGGTGTCTGCCATTGTTGTATACCGATAGGCGCTATAACCAGCTTAGTTTCAAACGTTCATAGTTATACATTCAGTGTTTTATGCACTCACCAAGACTTAGGTTACAATAGCTCGGCTAGCTTAATTCATCCCTTGACAAAACAGTTTTCAGAATTTGATTTAGACTTAGGTACCATAACATGCCAAGTCAGCCAGAGGAGTGGATAATGATACAGATGACGTGGCACAGCAAGGTTTTAATCCTTACAACCATCACTGCACTAGGAAGAAGTGCCTCTGGGTGCATAAGCCACCCAGAAACCTCATATAATATACTATTTGTACCTCCTTTTATATGTTTTTTTCTCTGTCGTGGTCTTGTCTATGTTATAATATCGATGATACAGTCCTCCATTGCTTCTGACAGGAGCAAGGAGAAAAGAAGGCAGAAAAAACAAGATTAAAATGTAATAGACAGCAGGCTGTAATAAAGCCAGGAGATAACAGAAGTGCATTATCTGGTTTTAAATTATAGACATTCTCTTCTGTCAAATGAACAACATAACGGCTTGCCCTCGATTGGCTGAGAGCTCAGGTTGCTCTGAAATGACATTTCAAATACACATCTTAAGAGAAAAATGCTTTAAAGAAACTGTCACCTTCCTGATCTTGAAAAAAAGCATCAAACAGTCTTGAAATTACTTTATTCAGCACAACATGACATTATGTGGTCTTAGTCACACTAATAGAGACAAAATAATGTAATTACACTGAGTAAATCATTAGAGGAGTTCCCTGACATCATTTAAACTGGACACAGCGGCCCTGCTATCCTGTCAACCTGTCTCTCCAAGAGCACCGGAGGGCATTGACCTCTTTGGAGCTGAAGGACAGCTGCAGCAGAGTCCTCCCCTCGGACTGCCCCAGAATGCCTCACTCTTCCGCAGCTCCTGGCGACAGATGGGTGGCTATTGCTCTTTACTGGCTTGTGTTAAGGGGGCATTTGGGAGGCCTCATTCATCTAAATGATCAATCAAAATTATGCTTCATTCAGGGGCAGAGCTAGGAGAACCTAAATCCTGATGCAACGTCTAAATGTGGGAAACGGACGCGTTATTGTCGGCGCAAAGCAACAGGATATGGCCGTGGCCAAGGCCGTCGTCAGGGTAATGGGGATCCGTCCAGGGGAAAGCAGCCAACATCATAAACTCTTTAAATTTCAATTTCTCTGTCAGCTAGAAGCTGAGGCAAAGACAGAAGAGAAGCAGCCTGGAACAACAACCTCTCTATACAATATTTATTTTATTATCTAGGGGCAGCATACAGCGCTCAAAATGTTATACCTTATGTCATCTGACACTTGCCAGCCGTTACAGCTGGTTCGGTCCTTGGTGTGGCCTTTATCATCTTTACTCTCCTCAAAAATACCTCATAGGTCATATTTCTGTCTCGAAAACATATTGTGTCCCTGTCTGTGTCTCAGGGCACTGGAAAGGCCAAGAACACTGCTGTACTGCTAATTCATGTTATGCTGCAACATTTAATTAAAACAAAAACATCTAAATGAAGCCAAGCAGTTTGAGGCCACAGAATATATTAAATATGCCTTTGCATTTTATCCTGTTCAATTCTCCACTTTTCTTTGTTCTACAATGGAAAATAAAGTGTAACATCCGCCGTTTCCCTCCAGTCCACCTCCCTTTCATTTCCTTCGTTTCCCCATTCCTTATGTTTCATGTCGTGTTTTTCAGTTTACCATGTTCATCTCATTTCTGTGTTCGTTGCAGGCTGGGCGGGTTCCTTGTTTAGTTCCTTGTTTTCTCCCCTTATTGGTTAGCCTATCACTCTCCCTCTCGCACACATTCCTCACTCCTTTTTATTATTCAATTAGCCCTCTCACCTGTTCCCCATATTTACGTTCCCCTGTTTCACAGTCTCATTGCCAGTTCATTTTCTCAGCTCCGTTTTGAAATTTCTCCCGGCCAGTCTGTTTTTCTGCTTGCCATAACCCAGGGGTGTCCAATCTTACCCAAAAAGGGCCGGTGTGGGTGCAGGTTTTTGTTTTAGCCCAGCACGAAGACGCCTGATTCAATGAATTAACGAATCATGTCTTCAATCAAGACATTGATAAGTAGAATCAGGTGTCTTTGTGCTGGGCTAAAACAAAAACCTGCACCCACACCGGCCCTTTTCGGATAAGATTGGACACCCCTGCCATAACCTGTTTGTTTTGTTTCCCTGTTCCAGCCCGCCCAGCCTGCCTCCTGTTTCCTCACCTGCCCCGCCCGCTTCAGTTCACCAACCCCGTATCCAGCCTGTCGCCTTTACTTTTCCCTGTTTTCGTGCTTGCTGTCTCCCTTGCCTAGCCTAATAAATACACTCCCTGGTGGAGTTTTCATGGAGTCTGTCTCAGAGTCTTGCGTTTGGGTCCAGTCCAGTACTCAGCCATAACATGAAGTTCTTTATAATAAGCAGCACAACACTGAGCCAACACCATAGCAATTTATGCACATGGGCTGGACATGCAATGTTAATTTTTCCTAATTCTCTGTGTGTCTGTGACTGTGACACTGCTATTAATTGGGATGAGGAGGACTGTATATTTTTTTGTATATATCTGGTAGACGTCTAGGACTAGTTACTATAGGACAATTTCTGGAGTTTTTCAAAATGTTACTTCTGTTTTAGTGTATGTTTTTCATTGGCCCAGACAGAGTTTCTGTGTGTAATTAAGGATATTTTAGATACATTTAGTCAAGCTACTTACAAAATGGAACTGAACCTGAAGCTATAGCTATGTCCAACTATGAAACAGAAGAGCGCTTCAGCAACCTTGTCAAACATTATTTATTCAAGCCTGAGTTTACAGATGAGGAGTTGTAACAGATAGAGGGTGAGAGGTCAAAGAGCAATTGATGTGCTGACACCCTGAGTTAGGCCAACTTAATCCATTCTATAAATGATCTAGCTAACCTTAACAAGGTACTTGTTCCTTGCAAGTTTTTTTTTTTAAAGAATAATCTAATAAGATAATATACACATGCATGACCTCTGGAGGCAGAATGTCACTGTACAAGCTTTGCAGTTACTTGAAGTGTATTTTCTTAACCCCTGAATGCCCCTACTTGCCACTGTAAAGCTGGGAGGTCATAATAAACTTCTGTATCTAAAATACCCTTCATCACACAGAAAAACGGTCTGAGCTATTGAAAAACATACACTGAAACTGAAATAATATCAACAATCTCCAAAAAGTTAACTGTATTGAAGAGAAAATGGTTTACTGGTGTTGGTGTTGGTAAATAAATTGGGAGTTCACTGTAGAATATGCAGTCCAAGGAAAGTTGAAGTGGATCTAAAGGATACGCATCATAGTGGAAATGTTCTTCTTCTTATCTCCCAGATGTGCTTTCAAGAAAATAAAAACCACATCTGCATTCACAATTGATTGATTCATCTTTTGCCGTTGACCTTCCAAGCTGATAACCTTTTCCAAGAATCCTTGGAGATTATTGCCGCATGACTGAAGCAAGACTACACAAGTAATTACTTTAGCATATTGCTGCGATTCAGTTCAGGATTCATCATTTATTAAACAATCATGTCTGAGATTTGATTAGAGGTCCTTTATTGCCTGGGGGGATACTGCTTAACACACTGCAGTAGGGTACTGATTAACACACTGCAGTAGGGTACTGCTTAACACACTGCAGTAGGGTACTGATTTAGTCCCTTATACATACGAGCAGAGGAGACTCCCTCATCATAAGAACAATTATCATCTGACTGCCGGCAGCTCTGAAGGGAGATAATAAGATTTTAAAGGTATCTGATATAAAGCCATTTTTTAGTTCTGTTAATAGTCATAACACCAACCTTAAATACTAAAGATGTAATTTGTGGTAAAAAGGGGGTAATCCCAAATGCGCTACAGGCCGGCTATATAAAAAAGGACTATAGGTGCTCAACAAAAGCACCAGCGAACTGAAAGAATACCTTACCCGGACCACTTCGCTAGGACTAACCCGAGATTAAGGATGTCATTTGTGGTGTTTCTGCTTTCAATATGCAAATACTGACTGGTAATTATATAAAATTGTACTGAAGTTACATCAAGTAAAATTATATTCCAACATTTTGGATTTTAGTTTGTACAGTCTCCCCAAAGCTACTGATTTGTCATCAATAGGACCACTGGTATCCATAAGTCATTCCTGTAGAGCAGATTCACGTGCATATAAAATTCCTAATCCAAATATTGAGCTGAGATGTTTACAAGGAATGCTTTTATATTAAAATGGAGCACCGTTGCCCACCTTTACCCTATATCAAATATCCCCGTTTCCCAATGTTGCGGTACTCGCTGAATTACGTTACACGTATCAAATTGTCACAAGTATTGCTAGGATTTCTAGTTCTACCACTGCTTAAGAATTTTAAGAAAATGTAATCATTTTTAAAGATGTAAAAAAGCATTTAAATATCAGCATTCCTTTGAAAACAAAGGGATTGATAGTGCAGAGAAAATTCTTATTGCAGATCTCCACAAGTATTTCTCAAATTGGCCACTGCACAAAAAGAAAACTCAAGCAGGCCTGCCTCTTGTTTCTCACCTTTATTAATGGCTGTTCCTGGGACTTTTTGGATTAGTCAGGCCAAATGGCCTGCACCAACACAGCTCCGTCCACCCAGAATATTTGACCACTGAAAAATAATAAGCAATTAAAGAAATAAAGAGTTAACATGAATATATGAGTTTTTTTTTTTTTTTTGCTGTCGAAAATGAATGGAGCCCAATGGGGACTAGAACACTATTAGAACATCTGTTGAATGAATGATGTAAGAATACACAGGCTTCAACGCAGCCATACCACCATGCAATCTGCGCCTGCTTAATGGCTGAAGCTAAGCAGGTGTGGGCTTGGTTAGGACTTGGATGGGATACCTCTGGGGAAGACTAAGTTGCTGCTGGAAGTGGTGTTGGTGGGCCAGTAGAGGGCAGTCGTCCCTCTGGTCAAATAAACCCCAATGCCCCAGTGCAGTGATGGGGACACTGTGCTGTAGGAGGTGCGGTCTTTCGGATGAGACGTTAAACCTGACTCACTGTGGTCATTAAAGATCCCATGACACTTATTGTAAAGAGCAGGGGTTTCCCCAGTGTCCTGGCTAAACTCCCAATCCAGGCTCTTTCAATCTGCCACCTAATCATCCCCCAGTTTAATTGGCTAACAAATTCTTATCTCCCTCTCCACCTCAGCTGATGTGTGGTGAGCATTCTGGCGCAAAATGGCTGCCGTTGCATCACCCAGGTGGGTGCTACACATTGGTGGTGGTTGAGGTGAGTTTCCCCCACATCATTGTAAAGTGCTTTGAGTATCGAGAAAGACGCTATATAAATGCCAGGCATTATTATTATTATTATTATTAAACATTCTAGAAGGTTCATTGCCAAATAGGCTAACAGTCTGACCAAGGACAGATCACTGAGATCAGACATCTATCCACTTCAACTACTGCACAGCAGAAAGGCAGAAAGGCAAGGGTATGCTGATAATGTTAGAACATGGTGCAATTTATTTTCAACCATAATTGGTTCAGCCCATATGTTTTCTGAGGCTAACCTGAGAGCAGAGCACCCCCACTGAATCAGATGGAAAATTAAGTTCTGTTTGCCTCTTTAACCTGAACAAGGGGGCTTTAATAGCATGGTCTCTCTATAAAGCACAAATCAATATCCTATTCCGTGTATTCATCCTGTCTAAATAGGGCACCGTGTGGTTTAAACGTTATGTCGCGACTTCGCATGCTCAAGAGAGGTTGCCCATACACAGATCCCTGCACTCTCAGCACTCTATTTTGGCAGGAGGTCCCTGGTGTGCGTCAGGGATGGCTCAGTTGCCGGGCAATGTGGCACATGCCACAACAGAACGGCCGCTCTCGGTGCTGATGGTTTAACACTTAGCAGTCATGGAGGGGAGAAGGCTCAAAGTGAAACGTTTGCACCCTTATGTAACGCCTGCTGAATGCGTCAGCACAGACTAAAATAAATTCATGATTTAAAAGCCTTTACTTTTCATTGTTATTGTGGTGTACACGGGTGATGCTATTCAATATCTTCTCCATTCATTGGAAAGATGTCCTTTTAGCACTACTGCTCACTATGAAATACACCTGACCATGCACTTTAGGCAAGGGAGGCCAAACATTTGCTGGAAAAGGTTGTGTCATTGATGGTCTCTCAAGACTTTTCTTCCAGCTGTGTCCATTTAGGTGAGCCCTACATCAAACAGCTTTTTCTGCGTGCAATCACAGACAGCACAGAGATGGAGGGATACATTACATTACATTACAATTATTTGGCAGACGCCAAATAATTGTCCAAAGCGACGTACAATAAGTGCATATTGAAGGTCATTGACGCGACTACAAAGCAGATCCGACAAAGCACAACTTTCTCACAACGTAGGAGCTATCCCTAGTAATGAACATGAATAGTACACACATTCAGCTATACATTCTGAACTATAAAATAACCAAATTAAATAAATAAATAAATAAATAAAAAGATACACAAGTTAAGTAGAAAACAAACAAAAAACGGGAAGCAAGTACTATGGAATTGGCCCTATATAGGTAGTTTAGTCGAGGTGGAGTCTGAAAAACTGCGTTTTCAGACCACGACGGAAAACAGACAGTGTTTCAGCAAAGCGCAGCAGATACCCTTGCTCCTCTCCATGCATAATGTGTAAATGGCCACAAAAAGGTGACCGACCTCTCCATTCAAAGGATAAATATTTAATTTTCTCCAGTTGTAGAGTATAAAGCTCCAAACACTCTCCAGTAATAGGAGCAGTTTTTTTTTCGATAAAAGGTGTGATGCCATTTTGTAAGTGTGGACAGTACCTTTTCTGTCATGTTAACATTTACTGTCTACAAAAGGTTTGAGTTAAAGAAAAACAATGAGTATATACGTACATATACATCGGACTACATACTAAAGATAACAACTGCAAGTGCAAAAATAGATTTTTTCCTTATTATTTTCTGAATTACCTATGTGTAACTTTTGTTTTAAAAAAACAAACATTTGGCCCTTTAAATTAAAAACATGGCATTTTCATCTGAAGCAACTGTTGACACAGTAACACAATGGAACATCTGTCACTGGTGAAGTTTGGAATTGTCACACCTACCAATCTCCCTTTAAAAACCAATCCATTAAAAAAATGATTATTACCCAAACGCAATTAAATTCAGCCAGACCCACTGTGTGTCTTTTTTATGAAGACTGGGATTTATTGATGTCTCTGAGCCCATACATCATTTTGTGAACTTTTTGAAAATGTTTCCTGCTGGTCTGGAACTGCTTTGTGCCATCAGTCACAGACGATGCAGTAAAGTGCCCCCCGCCTCCAGCACGTGCAGTTCGGGAGCAGAACGGGACAAACTCTGGCCTTTAAGACGCTACCTCTTCTGTATTATTTTATCCTCAATAAAAGTGCAATAAAATAGTTAGTGGCTGGTGCAATAAAAGATTTGTATAAAGACAGAGTTGTGTTTGTGTTGAAGGGAGAGAAAATCTGAGGTATGACACCAATTACAATAATGCAGCTATAGGGCATCTTTAAAATTAAATAGCTATATCTAATATAAATAAAAGGATAATTTCAGAATGTAGTCTACGCAAAGCACTCTGGATATTGGCGCTTAAATTACATACACTCTGTGTGATACTAGTAATCTCTTGCCTCCTGTTTGTGTGCATATTCAGTGTGACGTCGCAAGCTATCTCATCTATTGCATTATGTTTGCTAATTCACTGTCCGATAGGAGGATCTGCTAGCTAACTAAATGTAATGTAATTATTAACTATTATTAGCCACATTCTCCCTAGTGTTGAACTTGAAATAGGTCTTAGACCATTTATGTAATGTTCCGCTCCCTTCCTGTTCGTTTTCTGTATTTTCCTGTTTTCCCTCCGTGTCATGTTGGATCCTTTTGTCCGTGTTTTCCCCGCTGCTGCGGTCTGGGCGTTTCCTTCCCTGTCTTGTTCGTTTGGTTGTCTCACTTCCGCCTTTTCACTCCGTCCCCCCTCGTTGCATGCATTCCCTCACCTGGTGTCTTGTAATCACTCCTGCTGATTTTCCACACCTGTCCCTTGTTTAGTTCTATTATTAACCTCACTATTTAGTCCTTCGGCTGGCTGCCAGTCGGCGCCAGTTCGTTAACGTTCGTCACCCGGTGTTCATGCTCGTTGTTTTCCTGGTCGTGTTAAAGAGGACTACTCGCTTGGTCGGGGAATATTATCCCCGTGCAGCTTGGGTTCGGCTCCTAACTACAGTCTGGTAGTTAACCACCCCGTCAATTCTTGTCGTGCATGCAGCTAACCTGTTTCCCTTCTCCTCCATCTAACCCAGCTCCCATTCACCCGTGGCAGTGTTCGTTTCCCCCCGTTATCGTTGTGTGTGTTGCGGTACCTCCACCTCCAGCTCGTGTAGGCTCCGGGAGAGCTTGCTACCTGGCTACCCTCCAGTTGTTCCTGTCCGACCGAAGAAGCCAACGAGTTCTTCGGCACCGGCTCCTGGAGCTCTGGAGACAGTCAGCTCCTTCCGGACCTACCGCAGCTACGCCACACAACCCATCTCTGCCGTGCTTCACCAACCACCTCCCTCTCAAACCCTGCACCTCCGTGAGAACCTCCCGGTCATTCCCGTGCCTTCCCTTGCACTAACCCTACCTTTTGTTTTTGTTCTGTACCGGTGCAGTCAATCCGGTCCAGTTCCTGTCCTGCCGTAGTGAGCCGCTCCCCAGCAATTCCAGTCCAGGTGTGAGTCTCGCACCTACCTGTCCAGTCCAGTTCCGGTTTGGAACAAATCCGTTCCAGACCATTGTTCCAGTGTGGACCTCCCGGTCCAGTTCCAGTCCAGTCCAGTTCCGGTTTGGAACGAATCCGTTCCAGACCCCTTGTTCCAGTGTGGACCTCCCGGTCCAGTTCCAGTCCAGTCCAGTTCCAGTCCAGTCCAGTTCCGGTTTGGAACAAATCCGTTCCAGACCCCAGTTCCAGTGTGGACCTCCCGGTCCAGTTCCAGTCCAGTCCAGTTCCGGTTTGGAACAAATCCGTTCCAGACCCGTGTTCCAGTGTGGACCTTCCGGTCCAGTTCCAGTCCAGTCCAGTTCCGGTTTGGAACAAAACTGTTCCAGACCCAGATTCCGGTGTGGACCTCCCGGTCCAGTTCCTGTCCAGTCCAGTTCCGGTTTGGGAACGAAACATTCCAGGCCTGCCAGTCCAGCTCCGGCTTGGAGCAGCCCGTCCCGGGCTACATACTGTTCCTGTGTGATATCGTGTTTTTTCCCCTCTTGTACAGTGTTGGGACTACCCCAACACTTAATTTATTAAACACCCTCTTTGTGAATCTGTCTCCTGGTCGTTGCACTTGGGTTCGTCCCGTTTCTGGTTCGTAACAGAACGAACTGGCCAAAAATCATGGACCCAGCCGACCTAGAGCAAATTCGCCACGCCTTCTCCTGCCAAACTGCGGTCAGCGACCAACAGGGCCGACGTTTGGATGACGTGCTGGAGGTGCTGAGGGTCGTCACGGAGCAAGTAGCACAGCTAGCTCTTCACCAGCCGCTTCCGCGTATTCCTGTGGGCCCTACACCGCCCGCGCCGGACCCGCCGGTGGATCCTTCTGTGCCCACTTCTCTCCGTGAGCCCCGCGTTCAACACCCAGAATTATACCGCGGGGAATTGGGAAAGTGTCGCGAATTTTTGATGAAATGCGACATTGTATTCCGGATGCAGCCCTCCTCCTTCGCCTCCGACCCATGTAAGATCGCCTTCATTATGAGCAGCTTGGGAGGTGGTGCCCTGGAGTGGGCTACATCCATTTGGGACAGCCAAGCCGCGCTCTGCATCAACTTCGCCGCCTTCACTGCTGAGATGCGGCGAGTGTTCGATCACCCTACCTGTGGGCGGGACGCAACACAACGCCTACTTCGGGTCCGTCAAGGAAGCCGCAGTGTCGCGGAAATGGCAATACAATTCCGTACCCTCGCAGCGGAGTCCGGATGGAATGACACCGCCCTTCAGGGGGCTTTCCGCCAGGCGCTTAGCGAAGAATTAAAGGACCAACTTGCCACCCGTGAGGAATCAACGTCACTCAATTGCCTTATTAGCCTGGCCATCGCTATTGACAACCGACTCCGTATCCGGGCCCGTGAGCGAGGGGGGAACTCCGGTCATCAGCATCAACATCAACAACACACTCGCTCGCACCCTTCTGCCTCTGGATCCAGGGCGGCGTCTGGTGTCTCTGAGGAAGAGCCCATGCAACTGGGCAGAGTTGCGGTCAACGCCGAAGAGCGCCAACGTCGCCTGCGATCAAGATCTTGTTTTTACTGTGGCAAACCAGGCCACCAGATCGCCTCATGCCCCATTCGCCCAAAAGAATAGGCTCGCCAGTAAAACTGGGCGTACTGACGAGCCCAATCATACCTTGCCATGCAGCTCAGAATCGCCTGGTCTTCAAGGCCACTCTCCTTTGGGGGGACAAGTCCGAAGTTTCGTCGGCCCTTATCGACTCTGGGGCCGACGCCAACTTTATGGACATCACCTTCGCCAGGAGGGCCGGCATCCCCACGGATCTACTACCCTCTCCCATCACTGCCTTTGCGTTAGACGGTAGAAGTCTGGGGTTAGTCACCCACTCCACCGTTCCCGTACAGCTCGTGTTATCCGGCAATCATAGGGAGAGTATTCAGCTTCTGCTCATTAATTCGCAACAATCCCCCATAGTTTTGGGTCAGACCTGGCTCCGCCTTCACAACCCTCATATCGACTGGCAAGCCGGTCGTATCCTGGCGTGGAGCAGCCACTGCCTGGCTAGCTGTCTCCGTTCCGCTCTCCCCCCTCCGGGGTCCAAGAATTCCAGCACCAACTTACCCGAACCCGATCTGTCCAACGTCCCCAAGCAATATCACGACCTCTCCCTCACCTTCTCCAAATCACGCGCTCTGTCCCTACCTCCTCACCGACCCTACGATTGTTGTATCGACCTGCTGGCAGGAGCCAAGCTCCCGTCGGGTCGTCTCTACAGTCTGTCGGGCCCGGAGAAACTCTCCATGGAGGAGTATATTCATGAGTCCCTCGCCTCGGGCATCATCCGCCCCTCCTCTTCTCCTGTTGGTGCTGGGTTCTTTTTTGTGGGGAAAAAGGACGGCTCACTACGGCCCTGCATCGACTACCGAGGGCTAAACCAAATAACCATCCGCAACAAATATCCTCTTCCCCTTATTAATACTGCATTTGAACCCCTCTCGCAGGCCGTCATTTTTACAAAGCTCGACCTCCGTAATGCGTACCACTTGGTGCGTATACGGGAGGGGGATGAATGGAAGACTGCCTTCAATACCCCGTTGGGCCACTACGAGTACCTAGTGGTTCCCTTCGGCCTTACTAACGCCCCGGCAGTCTTTCAGGGCATGGTAAATGACGTCCTGCGAGACCTGTTGGGGAAAACTGTGTTTGTTTATATCGATGACATTTTGATTTTTTCTAAGTCCCCTCAGGAGCACATTCTCCATGTCCGGGAGGTTCTCCAGCGTCTGCTGGAAAACCAGCTCTTTGTCAAAGCAGAGAAGTGCTCCTTCCACGTCTCCTCAGTCCCGTTCCTCGGCTTCATCATCGAGGAGGGCAGCATCCGGGCGGATCCTGCCAAGATCAAGGCGGTGACAGAATGGCCCCAACCCACCTCTCGTAAGCACCTACAACAGTTCCTTGGTTTTGCCAATTTTTACCGTAGATTTATCCGTAATTACAGTGTCATTGCTGCTCCCCTAACCAAACTCACCTCCACTGCTTTTTCTTTTTGTTGGAACTCCGAGGCTCAGCTCGCGTTTGAACGCCTTAAGACTCGGTTTTCCTCAGCCCCTATTCTTTGTCACCCTGACCCTACCCGCCAATTTACGATTGAGGTGGATGCCTCCGACACCGGCGTGGGGGCCATTCTGTCCCAACGAGCCGCCTTGGACAACAAGCTCCATCCCTGTGCTTTCTTCTCCCGGAGGCTGTCCTCCGCCGAGCGGAACTATGATGTCGGGGATCGGGAGCTTCTGGCCATCAAGCTGGCTCTTGAGGAGTGGCGCCACTGGCTGGAGGGGGCAGGTAACCCCTTTATTGTTTTAACTGACCACCAAAACCTCATTTATTTAAAATCTGCTAAGAGGCTTAATGCCAGACAGGCGAGGTGGTCATTATTCTTTGCCCGATTCGATTTTTCTGTGTCCTACCGCCCCGGTTCCCGCAATATCAAGGCGGATGCCTTATCCCGTGTTTTTTCCCTTCCCTCCAGTCCTGCTGACCCCGAGTCCATTCTACCGGCTTCCTGTATGGTGGCTGCGGTCTCGTGGAGGATTGAGGAGATTGTGAGGTCCGCCCAGACTTCCCACCCTGACCCCCGTAGTAACCCTAACTCCTCCCTGTTTGTTCCCAACCCCGTCCGCTCCCAGGTCCTTGAGTGGGTTCACGCCTCCTGTCTGGCGTGCCACCCAGGTGTTGCCAGAACGACCACCCTCGTCAGGAGGAGTTTTTGGTGGCCCACGCTCAAGGAGGATACCCGTGCTTTTGTCCTGGCCTGCGCGGTGTGCGCCAGGAGCAAGGCTTCCCACCAGCCTCCCTCTGGTCTTCTCCTTCCCCTCCCTGTTCCGGGCCGTCCTTGGAGCCACATTGGCGTAGACTTCGTCACCGGTCTACCATTGTCAGAAGGCAACTCCGTCATTCTGACAATTGTGGACCGGTTCTCCAAGGCGGTTCACTTTGTTCCCCTCCCTAAGCTCCCGTCCGCCCTCGAAACTGCGGAGCTCCTGGTGTCTCATGTGGTCAGGCTGCACGGGATCCCATCCGACATTGTGTCGGACCGTGGGCCCCAATTCTCCTCCCAGGTGTGGAAGGCGTTCTGTGTAGCCCTGGGGGCCTCGGCCAGTCTGTCGTCTGGTTTTCATCCCCAGTCTAACGGCCAGGCAGAGAGGGCGAACCAGGACCTGGGGGCCGCCCTGCGGTGCGTCACTGCACGCAATCCCGCCTCCTGGAGCCGTTTTCTTCCCTGGGTAGAGTACGCCCATAACTCTTAAGAGTGCATCTACAGGGTTGTCCCCGTTCGAGTGCTCATTAGGCTACCAACCTCCTCTCCTGTCGGCCCAGGAGGCTGAGGTAGCAGTCCCCTCCGTCAAATCCCACATCCTCAAGTGCAAACGCGTGTGGAGACTTGCACGCACCGCACTCCTGCGCTCGAATGCCCGTTCCCAACGTCTGGCGGACCTGCACAGGACCGCAGCCCCTAAGTACAGAGCCGGTCAGCAGGTCTGGCTTTCTACTTCCAACATTTCCCTTCCCTCCTCCTCTAAAAAACTTCGGCCCCGTTTTATTGGTCCCTTCCCTGTTGTTTGTCTCATTAACCCGGTTTCTGTTAAACTCTCCCTCCCCTCCTCCCTCAAGGTCTACCCCGTTTTTCATGTGTCACAGATCAAGCCTGTCGCCTCCAGCCCCCTCAGTGCCCCTACCCTCCCTCCTCCACCCGTCCGGGTCATCGACAACGCCCCGGCCTACACGGTGGACCACATCATCGACATCCGCCGTAAAGGTCGGGGCTTTCAATACCTCGTGGACTGGGAGGGGTATGGTCCTGAGGAGCGGTCGTGGCTCCACAGGAGCCTCATCCTGGATCAATCATTGATCCAGGATTTCCACAGTCGCTTCCCTCTTAAGACCAGGCCGCCAGGTACGCCAGGGGGCGTACGTTGAGGGGGGGGTACTGTAATGTTCCGCTCCCTTCCTGTTCGTTTTCTGTATTTTCCTGTTTTCCCTCCGTGTCATGTTGGATCCTTTTGTCCGTGTTTTCCCCGCTGCTGCGGTCTGGGCGTTTCCTTCCCTGTCTTGTTCGTTTGGTTGTCTCACTTCCGCCTTTTCACTCCGTCCCCCCTCGTTGCATGCATTCCCTCACCTGGTGTCTTGTAATCACTCCTGCTGATTTTCCACACCTGTCCCTTGTTTAGTTCTATTATTAACCTCACTATTTAGTCCTTCGGCTGGCTGCCAGTCGGCGCCAGTTCGTTAACGTTCGTCACCCGGTGTTCATGCTCGTTGTTTTCCTGGTCGTGTTAAAGAGGACTACTCGCTTGGTCGGGGAATATTATCCCCGTGCAGCTTGGGTTCGGCTCCTAACTACAGTCTGGTAGTTAACCACCCCGTCAATTCTTGTCGTGCATGCAGCTAACCTGTTTCCCTTCTCCTCCATCTAACCCAGCTCCCATTCACCCGTGGCAGTGTTCGTTTCCCCCCGTTATCGTTGTGTGTGTTGCGGTACCTCCACCTCCAGCTCGTGTAGGCTCCGGGAGAGCTTGCTACCTGGCTACCCTCCAGTTGTTCCTGTCCGACCGAAGAAGCCAACGAGTTCTTCGGCACCGGCTCCTGGAGCTCTGGAGACAGTCAGCTCCTTCCGGACCTACCGCAGCTACGCCACACAACCCATCTCTGCCGTGCTTCACCAACCACCTCCCTCTCAAACCCTGCACCTCCGTGAGAACCTCCCGGTCATTCCCGTGCCTTCCCTTGCACTAACCCTACCTTTTGTTTTTGTTCTGTACCGGTGCAGTCAATCCGGTCCAGTTCCTGTCCTGCCGTAGTGAGCCGCTCCCCAGCAATTCCAGTCCAGGTGTGAGTCTCGCACCTACCTGTCCAGTCCAGTTCCGGTTTGGAACAAATCCGTTCCAGACCATTGTTCCAGTGTGGACCTCCCGGTCCAGTTCCAGTCCAGTCCAGTTCCGGTTTGGAACGAATCCGTTCCAGACCCCTTGTTCCAGTGTGGACCTCCCGGTCCAGTTCCAGTCCAGTCCAGTTCCAGTCCAGTCCAGTTCCGGTTTGGAACAAATCCGTTCCAGACCCCAGTTCCAGTGTGGACCTCCCGGTCCAGTTCCAGTCCAGTCCAGTTCCGGTTTGGAACAAATCCGTTCCAGACCCGTGTTCCAGTGTGGACCTTCCGGTCCAGTTCCAGTCCAGTCCAGTTCCGGTTTGGAACAAAACTGTTCCAGACCCAGATTCCGGTGTGGACCTCCCGGTCCAGTTCCTGTCCAGTCCAGTTCCGGTTTGGGAACGAAACATTCCAGGCCTGCCAGTCCAGCTCCGGCTTGGAGCAGCCCGTCCCGGGCTACATACTGTTCCTGTGTGATATCGTGTTTTTTCCCCTCTTGTACAGTGTTGGGACTACCCCAACACTTAATTTATTAAACACCCTCTTTGTGAATCTGTCTCCTGGTCGTTGCACTTGGGTTCGTCCCGTTTCTGGTTCGTAACAATTTATTCATGAACCTGAACCTTGTTTCAGACCTCTTTAGAATGAACTTGAATTTGGCCTTAGAATATTATGCCCATTTACAAAAGTAATGAAAAGTGATTCAAATAATTGAATATCTGGTGAAAATTTTACCAAATTAAAGAGTGACACCTCACGTGTGTTCCTCCTGTTGTATAACCATGTTTTCTCACTAACCACAGCAGTTTTGTTGCTTAGCTTGCTCAGCTACTGATGCTGGCACAGATGCCTCTACCCTCAGGAGAAGAGTATATCAAACTGAAAAAGCACAGTCTCTCATAATTAAATTCAAAATACTTTCTTGGCCTGAAGTAAGATATTGCATATATTGCCAAAGCTTACACAAAATTAAAAAGCAACAGGGCTTGTGAATGGAGCACATCATTACTTTAGACTGGGTTACAACCAGCCGTTTCACTGCCACATTTGTATTGTGTTGTGTACCAATTAAGCACAAGAACTTTCTTGTGGCATGGTGGCATTTAAAGGAATGTCAGAATAGAGCAATGGATTCCAGTTTATTTTTAAGGGAACTTTAAAGGAATACAAAGTGATGATTCATGAGGAAGGAAGTGAGTTTCTCAAAAGAGCAAAACATTCAACTCAGCTGTAAAATTCCAAATTAATTAAATTAATGTTTCCTACCTTGAATGTTCCGTAGTCAATATTGCGATTTTATTTTAATGCTCACTTTTTCAGTTCAAGTGCCCTAAATCTTTAATTTCTGTTTTGGTACCAGTCATTACTGCAAATCAGTGGTATAATCTGTCCTGGGCTCAAAATATAAAAATATTATTTAACTGGTAACAATGAATACTAAACATCCCAAATGTCTTGCAGGATTAATCCCTTATTAGTCAATCCAAATTCCAGTTGTCCACAAACATAACCTTCTAGTTTTGGTTTTCACTTGGAAATACAAATATAGCTCAGAGTGAGTTCATTCCTTGATCCCAATTAGCAGTTTGTATAGTTCTGATCTTCTCTAATGTAACACTTGATCAACAGCCTTTGATATTTCTAATGACTGACAATGATTCATCCCAGCTGAATATTGACTTCTGCCAAAAATCTTGATCGTCTTTTCCTATCTGTTTTTCCAAAGATACAGAAACAGAGGGAATTTAGTCATTTAATGTGTGATTTCAATGATCTTACTTTTTATTTTTATTTGACATGCAATTAGTTCTGATTAGTAATGCTCTCGAGACTTTGCTGGATTTAGAATGTACTGTATTTTAAATTATGTCTGGAACAGCAGCCAAAAGAGTCAAGGGGATAATTTTATGCATCGCCATCTTGTCAGAAACGCAACACTTTCCCAAATGACAGCTATTGCTGTTAACCCTTATTCACATTCTTTCACTGTCCTTGGGTATTTGTGCTGAAAAATCAGTAGCAGTTGTTCTAATTTGGATGTCTAGTCCCAGTCATTTGTTCTTTAATGATCTTTATCGGATTCTGTGACTAGTAAAACACTTTCAATTAGGTTTCCTCTTAAATTAGGATTTTCTTAAATTTAAGTGCATTGCACAAAACCACTTTTCCCTTAGGAGTTGCCTTAATTAGTTTCCTGTGCATAGCGGTATCTAGTTTCATTGAAGTAATTCCCTTAATTCCTGTAATTCCGTTAATGCAAAAACAAAATACGATTTTCAGAGCAAACCCCAGGTGTACTGCAAAATTGAAGTTGAGGCTATTGAAACTTTTGATAAAGTTAGTGGCAGCCTTTCTAAACATTAGACATTGAGGAAACTTACTGAGTGAGCTTAGGTAACACACAGATGTTGACAGTACAGCAATGTGAATTTGACTGAAAACCCATTCGAAAATTTGAAGGATGCATCGTCAGCGCTCTCTGAGGTTTTTCATCCCCAAATGCAGGGTGAAATAACAGTCACCGTCTTACTGGGTGTCCCAAATGCAGTTTCCATGGTAACCAGAAAACTGTCATGTTTGGCTATGGCGTGATACTAAAAAAAAACACAGTAAAAAATAACTTAAGATTTGCCCTTACGTAAGGGAAATATCTGAGGTGTTTAATGCAATTGGGCATTGGACTTTCAATAATAGACAGAGAATATTCTCCCTTAATTGTATGCGTGTGGCTCCGTGAGAAAGCCTTCCATTTAGCAAGTGACCCTGTGTTCCGTAAACCTCTTTAGAGGGGAAAAAAGGTAATGTTAATTGGCTGCATACAGTAGTTTTCAGTGGATGGCAAAAATAAGCCCTCCCAAAATGCAAGTAATGAGGTAATGAGTCCTTATGACTTATGAGATAACACCCACAAAGTGGATCCATTAGGGGACGGTAGTGAGTCTATGGTGATTTGTCTGCTCACTATCAGTGTCTGTGTACATAATTCACAACAGAGCTTCATGTTTCTGTTAAGTTTGAGTGAAAGTGGTTTTGCATTGAATATGATGTGGAATTGCTATAAAGTATGCGCCAGGGTCTCATCTAATCTTTTTTTCTGAGGATGGTAAGAATTTTATGCAGCCTTGATTTAGATCTGGTGATTTTAGATTGTAGAACATTATTGCAGGCATATGCTGCTCTTGTCTTTATTGTCTACACTGCTGTTATACACTGCCTGGCCAAAAAAAAAGTCGCCGTTGCACCCGTCATGCATAGTGCCCACTGTACAAACCTCTGGAGGTAGTGTTAAGATCTGGGGTTGCTTCAATTGGTCAGGTCTAGGCTCAGCAACGTTATGCAGCAATAAAATTAAGTCAGCTGAGTACCTGAATGTACTGTAAGACCAGGTTATCCCATAAATGGGCATATTCCAGGAAGACAATGTCAAGATTCATCAGGCTCAAATTGTGAAAGAGCGGTTCAGGGAGCATGAGGAATCATTTTCACACATGAATTGGCCACCAGAGTCCTGACCTTAACCCCATTGAAAGTCTTTGGGGTGTGCTGGAGAAGACGTTACGGAGTGGTTCTCGGCCAAAAATTAATGCAACTCTGGACGGAAATAAATGTTGTGACGTTGCATAAGGTTGTCGAAACAATGCCACGACGAATGCGCGCCATAATCAAGGCTATAGGCGGTCCAACGAAATATTAGCGTGTGCGACTTTTTTTTTGGCCAGGCAGTGTAGCTTCTTTAAAAAAAACATTTTATTTATGCATGTTGCCTTCTCAATGTAGTCTTTTTTGTAAATAGATTGTGTCGCAAGTGAATTTTATGGTATGTATCGGCTTAGAAAAAAACCCCGCTGTCCCATAATAGGGTAACATGATTGGTTTAATACTGTATGTAACAGTGACAAATAGTCTATTGAATATGTAATGGAGCGTGACGTGTGAGGTGGGAGGAGCCAAACGCAGCAAGGGGAATCATTAAGCCCTTAGGCCACTAAGGCGGGATACCCGCAGATAAGGGAGGAGACAAGACAAGGAACACAAACACCACGACAGACGCTACTAACCGGCTAACTGTCAAAACGCCAAGTAACTAGAGCGCTAGGACAGGATCAGAACAGCCAGAAATAAATACGTGCCCTGTCTCGGAAACGAGACAAATCAGAACGGGCGAGTAGTGTAAAGGCACAAACAAATAAACAGTAGTCAACAAATAATGAATATGATTTAATGGAGGAGAAAGAACAGATATAATGTTACGTGGCTAAATACATAAGCTGGAACTAACAGTCAAATGCGGAACCAAAAGGAGGGTAAACGCCCGATCTCCCAGGGGGAAGAAACATTTTACAGGCGAGCCGACGGAGAACCGCAGTCCCATAACCTTACCAGCAAAAATGACCAAGCTTAAAACAGCCACGCCCTAACCTCTCAGACAGGAGGAATGTAATGAGGCAAAGGAACAGGTAATTAATGTTCCAAGGCATAGTTTGAGACTCGCAGTCATACGCAAACATGTCCACAACATCGTCCGGTCTCACTAAGAGACAAATAGCACCGAAGGGCAAACAGAACTAAGTTCTGAACAGAATAGCCCAAAACTCCATACCCGGAGAACAAGCACAAAAGACGAAAGGACAGCTGCACAGAAACTATAGGCTATCTGACTGACAAGCACAAACACAAAAACAAGCCCTGCCTCTAAATAAGGGGAAATGTAACGAGGCGAACAGGAACAGAGATTTAACGTTCCCTGGCGATATAAAAAGGCTCGCAGTCCAATGAAAAACCAAGAGGGTAAACACCCGATCTCCCAAGAGAGAAACATTTTACAGGTGAGCCGACGAAGCACCGTCGTCCCATAACTTACTATCCACAGACTAACGCAAGCTAGAATATAAAACAACCGCCCTAGCCTCTGACTAATGGAAAAAATGTAACGAGGCGAAATGGAACAGAGAGCCAACGTTCCGAGGCTATTATTAAAAACACGCAGTCAAACACACACACGTCCACAACATCGCCCAAGCTCCACATAAGGAGACAACACACCCGGAGAACGAAACAGAACAACAGTTCACAACAATCGTCTCGCAGGCAAAAAGGCGAACAGGACTGCTGTAACAAAGACCTACGCAAACATAATAGCACGACAACCTCAATAAGAAAAAAACCCTGACTCACAACAAAAGGGAACGTAGTCCACGAGGAGGAGACTAAACAGGGAAAAACGTACAAAGGCTACTTACTGGCTCACAGTAACAGGGAATTGAATAGAAGCAAAACGCCAGGTCTCTCAGTAAGAACCAAACAGGCGAAGGGGAACAAAGAACAACTACTCTACACCTCCACAAGCTAAGCAGCCCAGCAGAAGCGCAAACGCCCAATCTCACATGAGACGACATGCACCTAGGGGCGAACTGGACTAAAGTTCCCAACAGAACGCCCAAATCTCCATACACGGAGAAAAAGCACACTATGGCGAAAATAGAGCAGAGATTTACGGTCCCAAACTTCTATGAGATAATCTACCACTAAGCCAGTAAGAAATAAGCCCTGCCTCTACAAAGAGACGCTAAAAATGGGCGAATAGCCAAAAGGGTACGAGAAACTCACAGCCAACAATAACACCACAGTACAAACAATTAACAATCAATGTCGAAGCCCCGAACGAAGGAGACGGAAGGCTTATATAACTCTCCGGTGACTAAGAACAGGTGTAAATGCTTTAACAGAAGCTCCGCCAACTCAGCAGGGCGGAGCAAGCATCTACCAAAAAGGGCAGCGCCCTCGCGTGGCCACCGAGGAAAACGACCGCATGGGGAAACAGGGTTGAAAACCATGACAGAATAGACAACACTATCCTTTTTATAGCATTACCAAGGATTGTACATCTGATGCATGTCTGTGATCACACATTGACTTTGCACTTTATCAACACATTTTCGTAAAGAAAAATAATACATAAAACATGAATACCACAAATCATTTCAAGCCTCTCATTAAACAATGAAGTTGTTCAGCCATCAGCCATCTTGGCTAGGCACTGGGAATATGGTTATGGTGAATTACGGTTTTAGAACATTCTATATTATTTATAGTAGTCAAACTGCTTTCTAAAATATTAAAATGTATATTACAGTAAATATATAATAAGGGAAAAATATTTGCATATTGTATAGAATAGCATATAGTATAATGCTAGCAATCGTACATAATGAGCATGTTAGAATTTACAATTTGCTAAATGATGACTCTGTAATACATCTCAGTATAAATCATAAAAAATACCTTCCCTATTTTTTCCATGTATCAACATATGTGACAGCTTGCAAGGGTTTAGTGGTCTGGGACATTTTGAATCAATATGTCTTGGGGTGATTAACGATTATTCCAGGGGGCTGAGGCAGTTGAAATTTGTAGGGTTAAAACTGCCCAGGGGATGTGAAGTAGCAGTGCACTAATTGGGCCCTATACTGCATCATTAAGTGCTGCTTGGCACAGCCGTACAAACTGAAGGCGTTTAGGGTTCATAGGGGTCGCTTCTGATTGGGTCTGGAGGTATTTCACATTGAAGAAAAAAGCTGCAGTGCAGTGATCACTTAATTCATAACAAAACAAGTTTTTTCCCAAAAAAACCATAGCAGTACAGCAGTACAGAAAGAGGCAACTTGAAGAATAAATAGACCAGTAAGGAGGCTGCTGAACAAATTGTGAAAGAGTGGTTCAAGGAGCATGAGGAGTCATTTTCACACATGAATTGGCCACCAGAATCATGACCTTAACCCCATTGAAAAACTTTGGGATGTGCTGGAGAAGACTTTACGGAGTGGTTCGACTCTCCCGTCGTCAATACAAGATCTTGGCCAAAAATGAATGCAACTCTGGACGGAAATAAATGTTGTGACGTTGCATAAGTTTGTCGAAACAATGCCACAACGAATGTGCGCCGTAATCAAAGCTAAAGGCGGTCCGACAAAATATTAGAGTGTGCGACTTTTTTTTTGGCCAGGCAGTGTATATGGAAGGGTTTGTCTGTACTTGGTGAATGATGATGGAGATTTATTGCTTGCATTGTCTTTTTTGTTTTCTTCTTTATTTTGTTTTTGTTTTTGTGTGTTTTTTCTGTGGGTTTTTCTTAATTTGAATATCTCACTGTGATTGCACAGTGGAAGGAGTTTTTGGGCTCTATCTTGGCGAAAAATACTATCCGAAAAATATCCGCCATACTATTTTCCAACCGCACAGTGGAAGTGTCGTAAGCAGGTCATAAGACGTGCCACCAGTGTTGCCATGTCCGTGGTTTTACAGCTAAATTGGGATACTTTCAAAGTGCATGAAAATGAAAAGTCGCAAAGCACGCACTTACTGTATTTTAAAAAGTACAAACATGATGATTATTTAAAATACGTTGGTTTCGGTTAAAAATAGCCTATAATTTGGGCTAGTTTAAGTCGCCATTTGGATGGAAAATCTTACAAGATCTGGCAACCCTGCACCCCAATCTTGCGCTGCCATGTCACGTGTTGTTTTTGTTGTATTTGAAGGAAAAGGCCAGCGAGTCGGTAAAAGTTCAGGACCTTTTTCTTGAGTGTGGTAGGTTGGAGGGTCTGCTGGGGATAGTCATGGATTGGAGTACAGGGCTGGGAACTCAGTTCTCAAGGCAGGCATAGATAGGAAGGTCAAGATACAGGGTGTCAGAGGAAGGGAGAGTGGCTACTTGGCTCAGCAGGAAAAATAAGTGGCTGGGGACAGGGTCTGTAGATCAAGGCAGGTGATGTTCTGAGGGGGTTTGGTAGCAGCGGTCTCTCTCTCTCTCTCTCTCTAAGGTGGAGGGTGGCTGTGGGAAGAGGGCTCTCTGTATATTCTTTCTTGGGTATACTTTCTAAAAACTTTGACTTTTGAACTTAACTTCTATGACTGTTTATGAGTAGTTATTCTTTCAGATATTTGGTGTTGTGGAACAAAATTTAGTAGTTTGGTGGAGTTTTTATTGGTAAGACGCCGAGATGGCGTCTCTTTCAGACGGAGAGGACTTGTCTCTCCGTCATGGAGTAAGGTGTGTAGCGGACTGTACTGCGTCGATAGAAGACGCGCTGGTAGCCATTGCCGAACAGGTAGGAGGTGATAACATTGTTTCAGCTTTACGTATGAATAAGGCGGTTGTGTTTTTTTTCAAAAAAATTAGTTTTGCTGCACAAATAATCGCAAGTGGGCTATGGATTAAAGGAGTATTTGTGCAGGTAAATCCACTATCGGCACCAACGACGAGGGTAACAATTTCAAATATTTCCCCAGTTTATAAAGAATGAAGCTATTGAAAAGGAGCTCTCTCGTTTTGGAAAGTTTGCCGGCCCCATGAAAATGATCCCATTGGGATGCAAAAGTGCGGAACTAAAACATGTTCTGTCATTTAGAAGACAGATTTTTATGTTTTTGAATTCACCTTCACAAACTTTGCATGTGACATTTTGTTTAAGACACGGTGAAAGTTCGTTTGTAGTGTTTGCTAGTACAGACAGGCTGAGATGCGGGGATATTGGACATATGAAGTGGGCTTGCCCGTATAAGGATCGTAAAGGTGAGGAGAATGTTCCCGGTGGAGTAAATGAAGAAAGGGCAAGGGAGGAGGCCAGTGAGCCTAACACACAGGCCAGCGCCGAGCCGGGCTGTCAGCCGAATGAGGATCCAGGTGAGGGTACGAGTGGTACGGGGGAGCGGGGTGCGGATGAGGTGCAGAAGGTGGATCACCAGGAGAGCAACCATAAATCTGCAGAAGGGATTCAGACTATGGACAGAGTGGGGCGGTCTGAGGTAAAAGGAGCTAAGTGTAGCATACGCAGACAGAGGGGGGATACGAGCCAGTCCAGTGAAAGAAAGAAAGGAAGGGTAGATTGTGAAAAGGTTTCAGAAGGGGCCGATGTAAATGTAGGGGTAAGTGGGCAGAGTTCGGAGGATGTGGAGCCTACGAGAGCTGTCCCGGAGACGTGCGGAGTAGCACCGGAGGTGGGGGAAGAGGTAGAAATGACTGAGTCAGATACCGGGAATAAAAGATTGGGTGGTATGCAGGAGGATGACGGGGAGTTATCGGACTCCTCGATTATCTCTGATATTACGGCCAGTCAGACGGGGGATGACATGCTTTATTCCCTCGCGGATTTAAATGATTATCTGGATCTCACTAAAGGGAAAGCTGTCAACGTTTTGAATTCATTTCCGGACGAGAAAAAATTCTTGAGGTCGGCGAAGTATTATATGAAGACTGTGGGTTTAGATGTCCTGACGACACAAAAGCGTTTTAGACTTAAAAAGCACTGTACGGCTGTTCCTAAGGGTTTGTGTTTGTAAATAATGCGTAGAATTATTGTTACCATAGTTTTACAAATAAAATGGATAAGGTGTACAGATTATTTGGTCTCAGAGCACCCTTTGTGGTTTTTTCTTTCTTTATTCTTCACTTTAAAATGGTGGTCATATCTTTTGGCTCACTAAATATAAATGGTGGTAGGGATGGGGGGAAAAGATTCTTGCTCTCTGATCTTATTAGCCAAAAGAGGTTACATGTAGTGTTTCTACAGGAAACACATACTGATACCAGTAGAGCTGGAGTGGGGGGTTTGGTGGAGAGGGGATTATGTATTAAGCCATGGAACAAATGTGAGTGCTGGGGTGGCCATACTTTTTTCAGAAGATTTGGCGATAAATATTCAAACAAGAACTGAAATTGTGCCAGGGCGGTTCTTGGTGGTAAATGCAACTGTGGAGAACCACCTTTTTGCATTTATAAATATCTACGCTCCTAATTGTGGCACAGAGAGAGTTCAATTTTTTTTTTAAACTGGAGGAAGAGCAGGCAAAAATTAGTCAAGAGAGCATCATTGTGTTGGGGGGTGATTTTAATTGTACGGTTAATTTTACACAGGACAGGAATGGGGAGGAACCACATTTAATTTCTGCAGGGGTGTTGGAAGGGATTTTAATGAAAAATAATTTGCAGGATGCGTGGAGGGAAAAGTACCCTACAGCCAGGCAGTATACATGGGTCAGAGCTCTGGGGAATAGGCTGAGTGCGGCCAGGCTTGATCGCTTTTATCTGCATAGGAGAAATTCTAATAGAGTCATCAAAGCTAACATTACACCATGTAGTTTTTCAGATCACCATTTAGTCAGTGTTTGTTTATCTGTTGCACAAACCCAATCACAGAAAACGTATTGGAAGTTCAATCAAAAGCTCTTGGAAGATACTTCCTTCTGTGAAACTTTTTGGGAAGAGTGGAGGAGGAGTAAAACTCAGTATGAGTCAATAAGGCAATGGTGGGAAATTGGAAAAGCTCAAATTAGGGTTTTTTGTCAGCAATACACTGCTTTCACAACTAAGGAGATGAACAGGGTGGTGGGGAACCTGGCAAGGGATATACTGGGTATTGAAAGGCAGATGGCACGTGGGAGTGAGGAAGATCTGAGTTTGGTTTTAACACGTTTACGCAGTGAACTTGGGGAATTATTGTGGCAAAGAGCACACGGGGCAATGGTGAGGGCTAGGTACACGTTTCTGAAAGATATGGATGCTCCAAGCTCTTTCTTTTTTAATTTGGAGAAGAGGGTCCGGGAAAGGAAGCAGATGCATTGTCTGCAGTTACCTGATGGGAGGCTCTCCCATGATAGGGGGGAAATAAGGGAAGCAGTAGTGGGGTTTTATGAAGAGCTATTTAGTGCTGGGGATACTGATCAGATCAGATACGCATTCACCTTTCACTGGCTAAAGGCAGGGATTGATGAGTGCATGCTGGGGTAAGATAATGCGATTTAGGAATAAGGCCTAGATATCTGCGTGGCCTTTGATGAACAGATTATTGCTTTTTTTTAGACTTTTTTTATCTTTACACTGCAGTCTTCATGGGATGACCATGAGCTATGCTGGCTCCCTCGTCAACAGGCTATGTCTTTTTTGTTATGAAGTGGAAGGTCATTTCAAAGAGCATTTCTCCTTTACAGTGATGGCCTGGGGTACAAGGTATATGGAATCCAGCAGTGACAATCATATATAGCAGGATTCTGAAACCCACAGTGAGAACTACAGAGGGAACTAGGACCCCACAATTAGCACGACCTTCTGTAATATCTCTTATCGTTGGTTTTCAGGAAATGCCATGTCGTCTGTCCATTTAGGAGGGTGCAGAGTGGTAAGCACATCTTCTGAAAGGCAGCCGACTGTTTATTTGGGTTGACTGCAGATGTCGCAGCTGATCCAGCTGGTGCATGTGGATTGTTAGCATCCAAACATCCAGAGGAGTGACTAGTGAGCAATGAGGCAGAGGATTTTTGGTCAGCTACTATGCTTGTCCACAGCTCATTTTAACCATGAAAACTAAACCTATACCAAAACTACAACTATATAACTTCTCCATATTAGTTATATTTTAGGGAGAATGTTTAAGGGGAAACCCCAGTGTTTGAAAAAGATTCAGCTGTGATGTTTAAATACAGGCAATAAGGAAATGTTGGTGCCAAGGTTGTTTGCATAACGGAAGACTGGTGACCAGATCTTTGTGATCAGACACCCTCTCCATTAATCTAACACTGATGAGATATAGGGTTATTGGAATATTTAGTATAATCTCTTTTTTTTGGAGGGGAGGGGGGCTTTTTTTAAATAAATGATAAAAAATGAAGGTTCCATGTCAGCTACAAAACATACATATTGCGAATCTGTTCATGGAACTCTGCACTCTCCAGCCAGTGATGTCTGTATCCCCACCAATCGGAGAGCACACATATGAAGCGGACTTCACAGGCGCACACGTACAGCAGGTCTGTTCTAGGAGATCTGCAGTGTTGCCAACGAAACCAATTCAGCGCGTGGCACTTTCCCTCATGGCTTCCTCCCCGTGAGAACTCCCTAAGGAAATGCTCTGCATTCACACAGCTCCACGTGTGACGTTTCAGCATCTCTCTCCCAAGCGTAGACACAGATGTTAAGTGTCTGGGGTTAAAATGTGGTTGACTGTTTCTCCTCAGCTCTAGGACAAGCCTTTTTCATTCCTGCAGGAAGCCCGTTACCAGCCACTGTCTGGTCTATCTTATCTCTCCAGCTGGACCGGGGAGGGACAGGCAGTCTGCCCACTCAAACGTCTGCTAATCACCAGACTGGCCCGATTTTGGTACTTGAAAAGCACAGAATTCTTGCAACATGGAACCCAGGTTGTTCTCAAAGCTCTTTCAGATTGCTGGCCTCTTCCATTAAAATAAACGGATCCTGGCCTGTAGTATTAATAGCTGGACATTGATTGCCCGAATGGTGGTTTCTGATCCTGGTCGCCCTACTGTATTTTCACAGCTCCGAAATGTCCCAAATTCATCCTGGAAATATACCCTATCTACAGCACACATAGAGAGAAATGTTTTTGAACACACACACACACACACACACACACACACACACACACACACACACACACACACACACACCGTACACCACACACATACACACCAACACATTGAAAAAACTCAAATTCTAAAATCACATACGTAACTGCACCTACACAGATTTCTCTGTGTAGCAAATATGTGATCATGGGAGTGAGCACCCACACCCCCCCCCCCCCCCACACACACACACACACCGCCACCCCAACAGAAGCACGAGAACCCAGCATCCTCAATCTCCCAGAACTACACAGGACCATATGTGCAGTACACAGACATTTGGTTCTTACAAATGCGGTTGCATGTCCTCCAAAACAACACTCCAGTCCTTCTGTGAGCTCTGCTCAGCCTGCTGTCTGCACTCTCAGCTCCCATAATAACACACTGAGCTCCAGCTTCAGCAGAACCTCCCCAACAACCCACAGTGTGAGATCTTTTTACTCTTCAGTGCCACAGTCTCCTCCAAGCGAATGATGCAACAGCTGAGGTTTGCAGCCGGCACACAGAGACCACTTTCACATTTGGGGGCCTGGCGGCTGACGTATCACGTCTGACGCTCGACAGCATCAGTGCAAGTACACTACCAAATCTGGACCCTGAATAACACAGTGTCCTTGAAAAAAAACTCAATAGAGGAAATACACACCAGCTCTGACTAAAGCGTGAAGGAAATTCAATTGGAGGAAATGAATAAATATGAGTACCTCAGGGGGAATTTCACTAATTTGTAATTGCACCTTGAGAGATAATTACAGATGTAACTTGATACATAAATATTAATGCAATGCAGCATGTACTTTGGACAACAATCCAATCATCTTGAAATAACAGCTCTCCATAAATGAACAAAAAAGTAAAAACATTTAATGCAAAAGTAAGTATATTGTGATATAATTATATGATAACATGCTGTATTTCTCAAAAATAATAAACATTGCATACATCTAGAAACATGAAAACACATTCCAATTAAATATTTCCAAACTTGAAAGGCTAAATGATGTTGTTTGAGGTTGTCTTGTGTCTTGCAATAAGTTGTGAAATATAAATTAATGTGCTATAGTGGTTTACATATGCCACCTGTGGTACAGTTCAATTACAATTTATATTAATTAATATATTATTAACTGATACATTATTTATTTAATTGTATATGCCTAATCTTATGCTGTCTAGTTGCTTCTGAAAAGGACCAAAACAATCTTATGTGTGTTCTTATTACGTCAATAATGAATAACTCAATTAGGCAATATGGTAATTACATAATGTCCAGCACATGTATATCTACAATGATTAAAATTATTTTTTTAATATTGATTATAAATGTTGATAATAAAATGGGTCTCTATGAACATGATTTTTTAAGCCATTACAGATGTAAAATATAATATAATATAAGTATAGCAACCATATTTTGCTGTCATCCAATCATTTAGGCACAGCAGTTGGGAGTGTGTCATAATATCTGTTCAAAGCATCTATGTGTGCTGTATCATGAAGCCAAAAAGCTCAGGACTTTGCCATACCATCACTTAAAACACAAATATGTCCACTGCATTATTATCCTAAGTATCTTATTTCTTGACATACTATTTAATCAAAGCACAGTTGCCTGTCATTACATTTAACCAAGGGACCTAGGCATCTGCTGTATCATTTAGCTAAAACTCCTCTTGGAGTGGAAAATAGGATGGTGTAAATCCCTTGTAGCTAGACCAATGAGGGAATAGCCCGGATCGAAGGTTTAAACGTGATATTTTCCGCTGTTGCTGTGGGAAAAGGTAAAAGTGTTGAAATGTTACTGTTATTACAACCGGATGAGACTGCTTCTTTAAATTCGCGGGATCAGCTAGTAATTGACCACGTGTCAGAGACAATAGTACCACTTTGCCTCCCGCTCTAGTCTGGTCTGCAGGCTGACTCCAGCTTACCCAAAAAGGCAGCCTGTGTATATTATATTAACGGTCAGCCACCAACGCTGATTTCATACTCGTATAAATCTGACTCCAATTTAATTATTAATATATAATTTCAATGTAGAATTTATAATGGATTTGTTAAGGTATTCTCGTACTCTTGAGCCTGTTCTCTGAACTGGATGCGCCGGTTCCACCGAGTGCTACATACGGCCGTTTATGTACACCACTCACGGCTGACTAGATGTCTCCATTTATCTCAGAGGTTGCGGAGGAGGCCACTTCATAAGGTATAGCCTATCTTAAAGGCTCAGGGACCCGAGAAGATAATTTTGGCAACGCCCGTTCTCAACATGTATAAAAGGCATGCGGAGATGATCTAACTTAAGACAGAGTTCTACGGGTGCAATACTCCGTGATACATTAAGCTTAACTAGTCAATCTCCCTAGATCAGCAGAGGGGGAAATCCAGACTGAGGAAATCAATCAACTCATTACCGTGTTAACAGAGATAGAATGTCTTTTTCAAAGGAACCACACAAATCAAGTTTAACAGTTTACCAGGTAGGTTCTTTACTTTAAAATAATCAAATCATAGTTACAAATTACAACACAACATATTAAAAATAGAGTATAGAAAAATATTAATTCATACCTGGCAATTCACTACACACAATACACAGAGTGAGATGTGCGGGAGAGTCTGGTTACAGCTTCCCCGAGTTCTTTGTTTCCTATGCTTATAAGCCCAAACTCTGTGTTTGATCTGGCTGTGGATGATCGTAAAACCATAAACTGGCCAGAAGGCTAATATTGCACCTTTCGTCCCTCCTTCAAGGGGGGTTTGGAAGAAAGAGTTTCCTGTGGTATAATTCCACAGTGGTAGTTTACTCCTGAGTTATGAAATATATATTTCCTCCATGTTGACCATGTAGGAAATATATGCCATTGCACCACACACACCAAGACCATCAAAACGATATCAAACATGAATAGGTCTACGTTCGTGTTGTCATGAGAATCCCATCTCTGCATAGTTTTCAAATGTGATTAACATTAATGCCACAAACAGTCCCAGGATTCCTGTTGAAGAACATTACATTATACCCTAGTTTCCCCTGTTCAGTCAGGTACATTAACTGTGTGTATTTATTCATGTAACACTGAGAAACTGAACAATATATACTTATTCCTCTGGAAAAAGAGTGTACAATGTATGTTCCAGTATCAGGACTATTTCCAGTATATACTGTACAATGTAGCATAAATATTCATCACATTTTAAGGTTTTTAAGCTTTAGGAAGACCAACGCAGTCTGTACTGCTATACCATGCTGTGATTTGAATGAAAGGGATGTGGTCCGCTCAGTGACGTCAGGCGGGGGCAGTCTTGCATTGTCCGTGCGGAGGGAGTTTCAAACAGATTAGAGTCTCTCCCAGGATCATAAAATCCTAGGACATTCTCGGACACCGTAAACCTTAGGCCAGATGGTCTCAGCAAACATCCCGGCACCAGAAGCGTGACCTGATTGCCACTTCCCGGTATTGTGTTCTCTTTGGGTGCTCTGGGCGTTAATTCCTGTCTTACAATGGAGTAAGAAATTATCCTCACGCTATGGCAGACTCGACACTGTCCTGGCCTCTACCTGTGACCAATGGCTGCTAATTCAAATTCAGTCTGGGAGGAGCTGATAATGTGACTTGCTTTACCTGACCCCATTAGTCTCACAGAGATCTGAGAGCAATAGCACTACATGCCACACATTGCAAGCAGGGGGAATGAGACATTTCTTACACGTTTCCTGCTCTAACATAGGGAAGGACGTTGCAGTCCGCCAGATCCAGGATCCATTTAGACAGCAACTTCTTCAGTGGGTTTGTGTCCAAAGTGAATAAAATCTCCTTACATGACTCAGGGGTCTTTTTCACACTTGTAGAATAAAGTGTGAATGTAGTGAGGATGTAGAACAATCTTAAACTAAGATGATGTAGTTACAGTAGTAAAAACAACGGTAACTCAAACAATACTGTATTATGGATGTTATTCCACTCCAACTTCTATGTGCCTTAAGTAACTGCAAGACAGAGCATTAATTAAAGTAAGCTGTCCTTTGATTTTCTTTCAAGAGCCAGGTCTTCAAACAGAACACTTGCCACACTGTACTCTGACATTGGTGATCTTTATTTAAACAATTTAAAAAATGCATCTTGGACATGAAGCATGCAAAATGAACCAATCCAAAATATTCATACAAAAAGAACAGAAAATGCAGCGGTGCAAAGCGTGAGGCAACCTTTCAATTTATCAAATAGCAGCAATAATGCCGGTTGTGGGTAAAACAAATAGCTCCAATATTCACACAAACTGGGTCTTGTACGCTCTCTCCTGGTAAAACCAAGAAGTGTCAGGGCTACCGTCTCTGTGACATTGTGCTGAATGGCTCCCACTTCTTCCTCATTCTGCAAAGGTTAAAAGCTGCTGATTGTTCAAAATCTCAAATAAACAACTTGATTTTTTACATCCCTCTATATTTTAGTATGGGAGAGGGTATATACTAAATATATTTACTAAATGTAACTGCAAATTCAGTATTCCTTTCAGTCAAAATTATTAAATAAAAGCTGCATGGTCCTCAGGCAAACCACTGCTAACCAAGTCTCAAAAGTGCTGAGAGAGGAGGTCATTTTGAATGACATTTTGGAGTAAAGATACATTTGCATTTGGGCCTGGGATGTTTCACTGGTGATGATAAAGCAATGTTTTAATAACAAAATGCAAAGCTAATCTTTTGACAGTGAGAGAGGACATATGTAATGTGATTTATTTGAGTCTCCAGTAATTGCTTTATTAGGAATAGGATGCAAGTCGAGTAACAGACATTAAATATTAAGGACAAGAAGCTATCGCATATATATTCATTTCTGTAGCAGAGGCAGAATCTCTACTCAGCCTCTTCCATTTACATTTTATACTACTAGAATGTCATTACCTTTCACATTCCTTTTTGTTAAAGTTACAAGTGCTTTGAGAGAGTGAGGCAATTAAGGAAAGAAATTCCCACTCGCACTCTTTGTCTCTTGCAGAACACCAATTCTAATGTGTCATGTTTGACACTTTTTTCCATTACCATACCATATAAGGGGAAAAAATCATGATATTTTCATGAACTGCAATTCAAGCATTTTCCACGTGTTTCTGCATGAGCAAATTAAATCTTTGTGCATCGCTGAAGCTATGAGAGGTTTTTAAGTGATAAATAACCAAGTCCTTGGAAGGTCCAGGAGGACGTGTATACATTTATTTGGAAAGTGGGATATCTGACCACTTTCCATTACTTTCCAGAATGCTAATATTTTCAAGAGTTTTCTAGGAGTACTCAATGCAAAATATATATATATATTTTTTTTGCATAGTGTGTTTTCGGGCACATTGATATAAGATCATTGTAGCCTACTGCAGATTTTGATGGTGAATAGGATGGCCTATTCAAAGGTTGCCTATTCAATCAGGTCTTTCAACTATATAGTCCATCATAAAAGACTGGTGGTGTGTAAAAGAGCAATTACTTCAACTCATAACTAATTCTGTTCAAAATGAGATCACAGGCCTATGCTAACCCAGTGGTTGTATAACAACCTATATGTTGTTGAAGAGCATTGTGAAGGTTCGCCTGCTTCACAAGAAATGGTCCTGTATGGTCCTACGATCACCTATGGCGATACTGCTGTACTAAAATGAGCTCATTATCACTTATCAATGTGCCAGGCTCATTTTATGATAGAGACCTGAGGATTAATACATGTTGTGGTACAGTATGTTATTAGAACGGATCAACGGAGTAACTTAGTAACTTAGTAACTCAATGCAAATTGTGCTGAATCTCTGATAGGTGTAGGACAAGTCACATATGCTATTTTGTCCAAATAAATTAATTATTCTATAGTTTACATTTTTTTTTACTGTACTGTACATCATTTCAACATGAAAAAGAAGGAATTTCAGCAGGATAAACTCTTGCTTTCTTCCTGCTCCATACTCCTTTTCATGAATCACTCCACTGCATGGGCCAACAGAGTGGGCGATGGCAGTCAGTTATGTCTGGGAAAAGCTTGCCGGATCTGGAGTCCAACACACCATCTGCAGGCTTTTCCTCTTGAATTAAACAACTTCATTCAGAAGCCATGTTTTCTCCCTTTTCTGCTAATTAAAGATATTTTTTAAACTCCCTTTTTCCTTGTGAGAGACACCAATACATACTACCCTACCTTGTAGCTGGGTGAATAAAACATCTCTGCAGAAAGATCTACTACCAACACTATGCAGAAGCTTGAAAACTGTTTCTCAAATTATCATGAATTCATTATCAAATGTAAATGTAAATCCTTACATTCACAACCTCCAGTTCTCGGTTGCCCTGTATGAGGTAGCTCTTTCCTTAATTTGAGATCCTTTCTTTGATTTGTGACTGCACTGCCCCACATTACTCACAGAGCCACAGCCAACGTCCTGTTCTACTCAGACATACACATCACTCCAGCACAACATACCCTTTCTGCAGGGCCGGTTCTAGGCATAAGCGACAAAGGCATTCAACGAGGATGACACCCATTCCGGTGGTTGGGGTTAGGGTTAGGGGGTGCATTAATGGGTCCAAAATCCCTCAGCACACACCTCCCCCCCCCTCCCTACTAACCCCTGCATCTCACCAAATGCCAACCACCTCATGTGCCAACACATACTTCAGCGTACTTGAAATACAAACCCCAATTCCAAAAACATTGGGACAGTATGTAAAATGCAGGTAAAAGCAGAAAGCGGTGATTTGCTAATTATCTTTTACATATATTTAATTGAAAACAGTACAAAGAAAATGTATTTAATGTTTTACCTTATCAACTTTATGATTTTTGTAAATATATGCTAATTCCAATTTTGATGCCTGCAACACGTTCCAAAAAAGTTGGGACAGGGGCAAAAAAAAACTTGGAAGTTCAAAAAACACCTATTTGGAACATTCCACAGGTAAACAGGTGATGCTATCATTTATTTTCAGGTACTCTTACAAGCAATACTATAACCTCTCTGCATTTGAATGGATCTCTATGGGAATTGGGGGGTGGGACTAGATTTAGCTGTAAATTACAGGGGAATAGTATGGAAACACATGGTTGGCTAAATGGCTGTAAGTCATCAAGGGTCTGAGGTATCAAACAAGCCTCAAACCATCACTCTGCTGCCAGATATGCAGTAGATATCGATGCGTCACTTGAAGGTTTGTTTCTCGTGACTTATTTTTCCATAGAGTACAATAGAAAAATGAGTCAGTAGAAACAACCCTTAAAGAGATCCATCCATATCTACTGCATATCTGGCAGCAGAGTGATGGTTTGAGGCTCGTTTGATACCACATTTTTATGCAGTCCTACATTTTCTGACAGTGACTGAGTGTGAGCATCAGAGTGCAGGGGAAACCCAGAGCTTTTCAGGCATGTTATGAAATTTCAGCAAACTGCCGACACCTTATTCAAGTAAAGAGTCAAATTATTTCCAAACTATTCCAATAAAAACAGGAGTCTATGGAAACTGGAATGGGTATGCAGACAAAACAAAGCAAGACACGACACCTGCCAAAATGTAACATGCCCGAAGTCTGCATGTTGTCTGCTGTAACAGAGAACACCATTCTGTAGGCTATTCTCTTCAGTCCTGAACAAGCAGCATTGGTCAAAAGGAAAGTACATTCAGAGTGATGCCAAACATGACTCCTACAGTCAGAACATGCCACTCCATCAATAGGCCTACTGGTGGATGAAGATTGTCTGTTTGAGAAAGGGTCCCCTGATTGATGGGAAGTTACCCACACCAAACACAGTGCAATCAATGTGTTCCAGTGTATCACTGGCAAAAGTTCACGGAGTCTAGTGTTTGCAGTCATTTCTCTTCTCTAAATTTTCATTATGAGAACGTAAAAATATTTTATTGAATAGAGCGCAATTTCTCCTCCTCATCCCTACAGAAGACAAAATGTAATTAATTTCAAAGATGTGGCATGGCACCCTAAAATTGAATACTGACTCAAATAATTTAATCCATCTATTTTGGTTGCAGAGAAGAGATTTACCACCATTACTTCTATGCCACAGGTGCAATTCAAAATGGACAAATATCTGAACTGAAATGGAGACTGCCTGTTTCAGGTAGTATCTATATATTGATGAAATAGAATGGATTTTGGCTTCATGAATAAAAATGTGCAAGTAGGCCTACATCTATCTCATCTATCGGTCACTGGCTGCCACAAACAAATGCATGCCTGTGTTCACAATGTGACTATGTGCACTGTTGACCCATGCATTCACCCATCCTTTTTCTAAATTTATTTCAGATTTTCCCCATTTTTCTCCCAATTTGGTAATTGTACCCTACTATGATTCAATTACTGTATACTGTGTACCCCCATGTGCTGCTGAGAATTTGGCGCAACACAACCCCATCGTCCGGTGGTAGGAAGGAGGTCACCACGTCTTTTCCAAAGCTTGACTCCTCATGCCACTGACTGTAACTCCGGCGCCATACGGGGCTGCTATGAATCTCCCCGCCGAGACTCTCCCAACCTCCCCTGGAGCAGCCGTCCAATTTGCCACTCCCTGGAGGCACCGGCCACACTCTGACAGGACCTAGGTGCGAACGCAGGTCCTCGAAGGCCAATGCTTTTACCGCGGCGCCCATTCACCCATTCTTATTAGCAGATTTGTTGTAGCTCTCTTAAGTTACTAGAGCATTGTTAACTGCAATTTTAAAGTTGTGCCACAGATTTTCAAGGAGTTGAGGTTAAAACTATCACTAGACCACTCAAGGACATTCACCTTTTTATTCATCAGACACTGCAATGTACCTTTGGTCCTGTGCTTTGGATCATTGTCCTGGTGAAAGGTACATTTTCACCACAACAGGTTTTCTGCCAGTATTTGTCTGTACTTTTTACTGCCCATTTTTTCCCATTTTTGCTAATTTCCCAGCCCCTGTTGAAGAAGAGCATCTCTGTAGCTGTAGCATCAAACTGCCATCATGCTTCACTCTAGGGTTTGGTGAGACGTGCATTGATAGCTATGTGCCAGACAAAACACTGCATTTTGACCAAAAGCCTCTATTTTAGCCTGATCTGCCCACAAGACCTTTTCCCACATTTTAGTTGGATCACTCTTTAAAACTTTGAGATGACTTTTTAAAGTAATAATAATTTTTTTTACCACTCTGCCTCACAGGCCAGATTTGTGTAGTGCTCTTGATATTGTTAACTGATGCATATTTTCTCCATTCTCAGGCATCAAACTTGGTAGCTCTTTTAAGGTAATTGCTGGCCTCACAGTGGCTTCCCTCAGCAATTTCCTTCTTGTTCTGTTGCTGAGCTTGGAGGGACAGCCTTTTCAGGCAGCATCTGGGTGGTAAGAAGTAGCATCCATTTCTTGATTAATGAGCCACAGTGCTCAATAGGATATCCATACATTTTAATATTTTTTGTATACTTAAAAATAATCTGTGCCTTTTGATAACATGATTAGCTGAGAACTTGGTCTTCATGATTTTATCCTGGAAATTCACTCGCTGATCAATGAGCCTCCCAAAAGGAAGCGTTTTTATCCTGTAATCATGATAATCAATTTCATAGTACACAGGAAAAGGCCAATCAACCCATTATACAACTTGTTAAGGTGACTTTTTACACCTGCATTTAGAGCTGCCAGAGCAGAGTGGCTGAATAGGCTACTTATTCAATCAAAATGTCCTTATTTTTATTTCATTTTTAAGTTTATATATACTTTATCACTTGATATTGTTTGGAAATGTCTGGAGTATTGTATCACTGCCTCCACTGTTACAGTATAAATGTAGGTATAACGAGATAGGTCATTAGCAAATCAGATTTTTTTGCTTCATTTAAGTGTTCCCCTGATCTGACAGTCAGTGACAGACATTCCATGGAATTATGAAGAAGATTATTATTATTATATTGTTGGTGCTGCTGCTGTTAACATGCCTACAATATATGTAATCTATCGAAACACGTCTATTACAGAAACATTTCATATGTCCGAACGAAAATCGAAAAGATTACGCTAGTTACGGAGGACACCTTTCTCCGCATAGTGGCATCGGAACGTTAATATCGTCATACTTTTTCACTCCGGAACTTCGAGTAAACACAAAAACGACGTCCTTACAAAACAGCAGCGCACGAATGAGCTCAGCATGTCACCGCGGAAATAAATAGCCAGTTAGCGTAGCGTTTGTCATAAAATACTGAAGGATCTTTCCATTTCTCAGTTTCCTCTGTGTAACGTATGATAAATAAATAAGATGTCTATATTCACACCTACAAACCAGATTCGGCTCACAAACGTGGCGATCGTAAGGATGAAAAAGGGAGGGAAAAGATTTGAAATAGCCTGTTATAAAAACAAAGTTATGAGTTGGAGATCTGGAGCGTGAGTATTTCAGGTTAATTCTAGCTAGCTAGTCAAGTAACTAGTGTTATTTCCTATTGTGCTACAGAGTTAATTTGGAGTGCCTCTCTCGGAATACTGTTACTGTTTTTCTCAGGATGTTCGATGCGAGTGGAACCACACTAATGTCACTGTTCTGTGTCATTTGAAGCTGTTAGCTTTCTACCTAGCTTCCAGTCGCAGTTGAGTTTGGCTAAGGTCCCCTTCAGAAGAGCTACGTTGCCATTTCGCTAGCCTGCTCGAGCTAAATGTTAGCTAACCTTAAATAAAATGAGTCTCCAGTTAACCTGACTGGTTAAAGTGTTTCCACTACAAACTATCTTACACTTATTGCTGTTACATAGCTAGCCGGCGCCGATTATTAGCAGATTTTATGGGTTGCATTCAGTGACATTTTATGCTAGTGTAAATTTGTGTGTATTGTGTGTGTGTGTGTGTGTGTGTGTGTGTGTGTATATATATATATATATATATATATATATATATATATATATTCTTTAAATGTATTTTTTAGTGAGAAGGACCTTGATGAAGTTTTACAGACTGACAAGGTTTTCATGAACGTGTCCAAAGGACAAGTGGCCAAGAAAGAAGACTTGTCAAAAGCATTTGGAACGGATGATGTAACAGAAATATGTAAACAGGCAAGTATGCCCCACACAGACACAGGACGTTATACGTAATTACATACATACAACAGTTACCAAATTCTTAATTGACATGTGGGTACTTTTCAAGGTTACCCTTGTCTCGTTGTACTTTTGAAATTTGCTTGTCTCTTTTTGTAGATTTTAGCTAAAGGCGAACTCCAAGTGTCAGACAAGGAGCGACAGACGCAGCTGGAGCAGATGTTTAGGGATATCGCTACAATAGTAGCAGAAAAGTGTGTAAACCCAGAGACAAAGCGACCATACACGGTCAACTTAATCGAACGTGCTATGAAGGACATCCACTACTCCGTCAAAGCAAACAAGAGTACGAAACAACAGGTTTGTGGTTAATTTATCCAGGAAGTCTCTTGAGATATAAAATCTATTTTTCAAGGGATACCTGGCCAAGACAGCAGCTTTACAGTGTATACAATTGCTCTTCTTCGCTGGTACATCTGTAATATTGTCCTCATTTTATAATTAAAGGTTTTGGAAAATCTGATAAATTGGATCAGTGAATGTTTATTATACTCAGTTGTACAACTTTTATAATTGAATTGGTATGATTTTGCTATGGTGCCCTCAAATCTTAATCGGCTTCCCTTATGGTATAGTTAATGTTCTGTTCAACTGAAAAGATCATATTATAGGCTAATGAATGTATCATTGTAGGCTCTGGAGGTGATCAGACAACTAAGGGAGTCCATACAGATCCAGCGAGCACACATGAGATTGCGCTTCGTTTTGCCCGCCAAGGAGGGGAAGAGGCTAAAGGAGAAGCTCAAATCGCTCATAAAGGTCGTGGAGAGCGAAGACTTTGATGACCAGCTTGAGATGGTGAGACAGGAAAGTTGGCACATTGGTCAGTACCCCATCCCCTGTATCCGCTACTCATGCCTGCCATCCCCTCCCTCTCTTTTGCAGGTATGTCTGATTGATCCTGGCTGCTATCGTGAGATTGACGAGCTCATCCGCTGTGAGACAAAGGGAAAAGGATCACTGGAGGTGTTGAGTCTTAAAGATGTGGAGGAGGGAGACGAGAAGCTGGAGTAGCCTCTCTTAATCCATCGACTGGACCGTCAGCTACACTACCTTAAAAGTTAAAACTAGCAATGATGTACTTTGTTCAATTTAAAAAAAAATTCTTGGTGTTTTTCCATTTACCAATAATGCTGAATATTCATTGGGAATATGCACTATTTATGCTTAGCAGACAATTTATATAGTTCTGTCATTCTGAATGCAGTACCCATTCAACTGCATATATTATGGGGTAATTTCATGCCAAGAATCTTATTCAGGAGCACATTAACTGCACCCTAGTGGGTTACAAACCTGAAACCTCAATCCAGGTTAACAACAAACTGCTGCCCTGTGTTGATGGAAGGGAATTGGTGTTCATTGACACTTGTGCTTTGAGGTAGGATTCATCAGTGACAAGTTAAATGACTAAAATTATCCTTTGGGATGGTTTTTTTCATTTGTCCAGTCATTTTATCAGTATTTTTCAGTAATTGTCTAGAAAATGCTGCAAAGTAGTTTTATTAATATGACTTATTAGAGTATTATGCAATATCTTAATCCAGTAACCCATACACAAAATATACTTAATGTCTGTAGCGGTACTATAAAGTATCAAATTGAACCCATACATTAATTTCCTAAATTGTTAAAAGGATTGCCAATAAAATTGGGTCTTCATTATATTTTCCAATTTACCTCCAACATTTTTGGCTTCATATGATGTTCTGTGTATATGTGTGTACATACAATATTCAAACACTGACAAATGTCTAACTGATTTGACAAAATTTATTTGAATAAAAGTGTCAAATTTCAAGATGCTGTGCACCTGCAGTTATATTTGCGGGTAAAATCAGAGCATATACTTTATCCCAAAAGACATGAAGCATAATTAATGTCAAGAGTTGAGCCAAGAGTCTTTCCCTCATACTCGGTCAAGTGAAACATTCTAAGCCTGTTTAAAGAAGTGCATCCATTCCCATGTTGACTGGTTTATTAACACTGGAAGTAACTTGCAGACATTGATTGGCTGTGATCATTCATTAAAACATGAACGTTTACCCTTGAGGACTTAAGACAAGTAAAGCTTTTTAAAACACGAAAAGAATGTAGGAATGCTTTTCAGTGGCTGTGAACATACGAGTTTAGTGTTTTGTTATATGCATAGAGTAAACATTTTCTGAAAGGAAATTGCATTATTTTAGACAATGTTATATCCTCAGACTAAAGCTCCAGCAAGAAAATCCTGAGTAAGGAGGAACTAGATTTTCCCAAAGGACAACCTGAATATGTTGATACACTCCTTATGTTAATTTCAATGATGATCCATCCTTGAAATGTTATGCTGTACTCAGATTTTTTTCCATCTGAGCCATACCTTGACATGCAGCCTAATCAGACAGGCATGCCTTACTTTTCATACCACAGTCACAAATTGGCAGCGACAAACTATTTTCAAAAAAGTACCCTCAAAGCAGCATGTGCAGGGCTGAGGAGGCTGTACTGTCGTGGAGATGGGAACTAGAACTGCTGCAAGTAATTCATGAGCAGGATGGCCATGCACTGGGTGCAATGGCACGCTAGGGGCAGATCTAACGATCACAAACTAATGATCAAAAATTTAAGAAACACGATTTCTGTGATGAAGCTTAAAAAGCAAAATATCTGCAATGGACTGTATTAGGCACTTGTGTTATGAATGCCATTAGTCAACGTGCATGGTTGCTGCAGCCAACCCAGAAAGGCAAAGGACTAAATAAAAATGCGTAAAACATCACGTGCAGTGTTTCAAAAAGTTAGCATTCTAAAAAGAAAATATTCAATTCAAATACAAACATTTCTTAGAATAGAGCATGATGGCTATCCAGCTTTGCGAATACAGCAAGATGCACCACTGAAGCCTTAAAGACAAATACTTGAGCTTTAGTCGCACATTTCACTTCACTGAAAACGTAAATGAGTAAAGCCTCCGTTTTCTTTGCAAGTCACTTAGTGATTCCACATCTGGAAAAAAAATGCTGGTAATCATCATTGAAGATTCCCCTCTACAGATGGTGCTGCTAAGGATACAATTTGTAACAAACCAATATTTTTTATCCACACAATCCTTTTTTTCCTGAAATATTTGTAGGGTTCTTTTTTAAAATCCAATCCTATCTGAGTAGAGAATTCCATAATTTGCACAGCTATTTAAAAGGGTTTTGCAAGGACTCCCTTTTCACAAAACTTAACATCTCAGTCAAGAGGTAACTGCTCACAGACATTGAAATACCCAAGATACGCAGAGTGCTTTGAAATGCGAGTGACAATTGAATTATCACCAAGAATGAATCGGAGAGTGTTTATAGTAAAACATGGTGCATGTCAACTGCATATACAATTCCAAGTGTGCAAATTAGTGTCATTTGGGAAAAAATGTGCAGAACTGCAGCAGCTCCCCTGAAGAGAAAATCCAACACACTGAGTGTATCCAATGCGTAATGCAGAGAATGTTTAGACATGCACACATTAAGTATAGTCACTGTAGAAACTGCAGTCCACTTCTCAACTGTGGATCTGATCACACCTCCTCAAAGTAGGCCATTTGAGCCATGTAGGCAGAGTTGCGCTGTAAAAAGGGAAAAAAAATGGCAACAAATGAATTGCTTTGGACTTAGCATGAGGTCAGAAAAAAAAATCAGATTATGGTCAGAATAGGCTGGTGAAATATATATTTAAAAAATTAATACTAGCAATTACAAGCTGCACAAGACGCATTTTCCTATTGAACCCTATGGAAAAATAGGTCAGGAGAAACAACCCTTAAAGTGATCCATCCATATCTACTGCATATCTGGCAGTAGAGTGATGGTTTGAGGCCCATTTGATACCTCAGACCCTTGATGGCTTGCAGCCATTTAGCCAACCGTGTGTTCCATACTATTCCCATGTAATTTACAGCTTAATTTAGTTAATCAGACGGCATATTTGAAATTGCAACGGACCATTTCAAATTGGGGAATAAAGGGAAAATGGTGTGAAACATAACTCGTGTGGCACCTTACCGTGTAAAAAATCTGAGCTATACACTTTAATATAAGACTCTGCTTCTGATTTCTTTCCATCCGCTTTTTATAACAGTGTGTGGGTCTTCAATTGACTGATCTCAAGCCCCACCCATGCTTGGTTACTGTTGCTACGTCAGTCAAGCTTTCTGAAAAATGGTCGGGTCATTCAGTTTTGCCAACTACCACAAGTATAGCATCAATTTAGCATTAAATAGATGCCAACAGCAAGGCTTTCATTATGCTTTAGGATATACAAAAGAAGTTAAATTATTTGAAGAGGGTGGAAAAACAAAGAAAAATTGAGGCCAAATGCTATCGATTACAACGCAAAAAGGAGAAGCTCCATCAGAGATTGAAATAAATATTACAATTAAAATGTGCAGCTGGTTGCCAGTTAGAGTTACAGTGAAGAAATGGCACTGTTGGAAAAGGATCCCCTGAGCTGCATAAACGATTAAAGGGACTGCCAACTCAAATTGATGATTCAGCTTTTCAATGGTTAATTGTCATCATCCTGGGGTGGAATAAACATAACCCAAATATCAATACTAAGTGATGTGCCTAAATTGAGACATGCCTTTCTTTTTTTTTCTTCTCCAAAATTGCCTGTAATTGATTAGGCAAGGTTTCGAGGGGGGCGGGATTAAAATGGGATGAGTACACGTAATCTAGTCCTGTCAGCCAATAGAGAACCGCGGTCATACGTCACAGAAGCATTTCTGTGAATGCCACGCCCACTCGTTCCCATAGAACAGTGGTTCCCAACCCTGGTCCTGGAGTACCCCTGTGTATGCTGGTTTTCGTTCCAACCACAATTGCAATACCAGAATTTTAACAAGCTGTTATTTTTTCTTAATTAGGTGTTTTTATTGTATAGAGAGAACACTTTAAAATCTTTACTCTCTTAAGCCACGTTATGTTAGCAATAGCTATGCATGCCATGAAGAAGAAAAAAAACCCATGTTCATTATGCTCATTGTGTTATATTGCAAACAATTACAAAGAAGAAGTAACAACTCAGGTGATTAGGCTCCTAATTAGGTAATTGAACGCAAGTTAAATTTTTTCCTTAACACAATGCAGGTTTGGCTCGTTATCATTTGCTTTGTCTTTGAATTCTTCATTATTTACCAAACGGTTAGTTTTATTGGCCATGTGTCCACAATTTCACCAATTATGAGCCTATTGATTCACCTCAGTCTTTTAATTTGATCAGTTAAAACATTTTTTACCTCCTTTTAATTGTTTACAATACAACACAATGTGAATCTTGGACTTTTAGTCTTCATGGCATGCATAGCTATTACTAACATAATGTGGCTTAAGAACGTAAATAATCCCTCTAAACATTAAAAACACCTAATTAAGAAAAATTAACAGCTTGTTAAAATTCTGGTATTGCAATTGTGGTTGGAACGAAAACCAGCATACACAGGGGTACTCCAGGACCAGGGTTGGGAACCACTGCCATAGAAAACAGCCAATGCAATTTAAAAAAACTACTTGCATTTTGCACATTTGCCATGTCCAATCGGAAATCCCAAAAACGAGCCATGTGGCTACATGCTCTTACGAGAGAGCAGTTGGAAGGAAACTAACGTTATATGGTGTCCTGCATCAAAAAAGAACTTTTAACAGGTAAATAAATGCCACATAATATGGATAGTTATAACTACAGGCTTCAACAATAACTGTCGCCTGAAACTTGAGCTCAATTGTTCCGATCGGGTCAGTGCGAATATGCCCTCATGCTACGCTGTGCCGGTAATGTTACCATTTGAAAGATGTCAGTCTCTGAGATTAACATTAGTATTACGTGAACGGATCTTCTTTAGTTCAGTGGCTCAAACATATGGCACGGTTGCACCACACACTGTCTTTTTTATTTTCATTTGTTTTGCTAAACGGTGTTTGCATTTCTGAGTCTGCTCGTAACTTGTCTAGCAATCTCGGAACCCATCGGCTAAATGATTTAGCCTCTGGGAGCGTACAGTGAATCTCACCAAGAAATAAGTTTTCAACGTAAAAAAATGCAAGTTACTCACGCATAGCCTACAAAGCACCATCTGAAAATCCTTAATTCCAACTTGCAAAAACTCAGCCTGCCTTTAAAAGTATTGATATAAAAATGTGGCCAAGTTACAACTAAGAATATTGCCCATCGTAGCTCACACTAATTAAACTAGCTCTATTCCAAAGCAATGCTATCCAAACTTTCCTAAATTATTTAATGCAACTTGGCCCTGTGTTTTTTCATCTTACCATCTCAAGAGAATGTGGTCAATGAAACTATGTGCCACATTAAATTGTAAAAGGACGATAATTTATAGTGGAAATAATCTGAGATTCAGGTGTTGCAATTACCACACTACAGGGTATGTTTGAAAAATTGTGTGCATCCAGTGCTTAGGGTCTATGAAAAGCACAGCATGAATAAAATGTATTATTATTATTATGTATTTATTAGGAATATTTTGATTTCTATAGAAACCTGTGTGGTCCTACAGAGCCTAGACAATCTTGTGTTCACAAAATTCTGTTTGCAAATAACATAACTATTATTATGTTAACAAATTGGTACTATTACTTATTTGGCATCATCTGACCCACACATACAGTAGGCTACATTGACAGGGCGAACATGATTGGATAGATTTGTAAAAATGCTATATGTAGGCCATTTTCAACGTCAACATATTTATATTTTTTCTCTGCATTTATTTATTCACCCCCCCCCTTTATTGTAAATTATCTTTCTTGGTGTAAATGTCTGTTTGTGAATTGTAGAGAAATCTGTAGCAGCAGCAAACATTTTAAAACCTGTACATTTTAAGTAAACTTTACAACAAAGTATAAACATATCCTTTCTGGAGTGTAATTACAGTCAACTGTTTAAAACATTCATTGAAATGATATGTTGTTCCATGAGGCCATTTTTGTTATTTGACATTTAAAGTTTGAATGACCACAATCTCTTCACATGCTAAGATGAAAAAACACAGGGCCAAGTTGCATCAAATAATTTAGGAAAGTCTGGATAGCATTGATTTGGAATAGAGCTAGTTTAATTAGTGTGAGCTACGACAGGCAATATTGTTAGTTGTAACATGGCCACATTTTGATATAAATACTTTTAAAGGCAGGCCGAGTTTTTGCAAGTTGGAATTAAGGACTTAGACAGTGCTTTGTAGGCTATGCGTGAGTAACTTGGCATTTTTTGGTGAGATATCACTTCTTTTTGTGTAGTAATGTAATGTGTTTGGTAGCTAACTAATGATGATAATGCATGAAGATAATGACATCGAGAGACATGCATACAGAATACATGCAGACACACGCATGCATTGTAGCTCAAAAAAAGACATAGGTGTGAATTCTGAATAAAAAAAATATTATTGTATGAGAAAACCATGTGCAAACTGTTTTAGTCCAAAATGAAATGACTTTCTGGGATCGAACCCAGATCTCGCATGGTAAGCATTGACGCTAACCACTATACCAAAGCCTGTTGGTACTGTCACGTGATATAGGCTATAGGCCATTTGTTAATGACATTTGTTTCCATAACGTTACCTGAAGTGGTGTCATCTGACTTTCACCATTTCGCTGTAGTACAAGTGAAACTTTGAACAGTTAGGCTAATATTGGAAACGTCTTTTGCCTTTGCAATAAAAATGTGTGTTAATGTGAAAATAAATCTAATAAACGAAAAGTATAACAGTTGTACATTGTTTTTGTCGAAAATAAACTTGCGCCCTGTTGGGCTCGAACCCCCAATCCTCTGTGTGAGAGACAGCAACTCTAACCAGTAGGCCACAGTAGCTTCATGGAAAACACCAAGCAATATAGCCACTTTGTCTGTGATTCTGCGGTGTCCACATTAGTTTGCGTTTTTATTGGTCGATAAGCTTGGGAGAGCAGGTATGCGATTTTATCCAATGGGCAGAATTATTTTTTGAGGGTAACTCAAACTCTCGGTGCTGGATAGGTATGGGGCATGCCCCACCAAGCCGTAACTTAGCAGATGGCATACCTGCCATCCTAATCTCAGGGCTCGGAAGTACCAGATACCATATCCACAGGAAGGGCCTTCCCTTCCGGAAGTTCTATTGTGTTTCTAGTCCGATAGGCAACTCTTCGAACGAGAATGCAATGGAGATTACAGACAAACTTTTGAACAGGATTATTTCACAAATTAGTAGGATACAATACTCAGTTTCGAACTATTGCAATGCCTTCGTTTGAAATATTTACTGGACAAGCTGGACCCATTTTGTCTGCCCACAGGTTACAGCAAAGGTTTAATTTTTCAAACATGACCCACAGCTTGTTTGCTACTGGCTAATGACTACACAACCTATGGATGGGAATGGCAAATTTAAATGGGAATGCCGGGTTATTTCTTAAACTTCAATATCGATTTCATATGTTTAATGCGAGTCTTGAAGCTTACCGCACTAGAACTGTGCCTCCCGGGTCCCTTGTTTCCTGATATATAAAAGTCTGATATGACTAAAGGGATGCCATTCTCATTATCTTCAGGTTCTTCAGAGTTCTGCGATGTATAATTTAGCTACGAAAATTGAAAACATTGTATACTATTGCAGTCAAAGGTTTCCGAAATTGTAAATGTTATCGGTGGTATATCCGCTGTGTATCTCCATAGGCTATCCAATCAACATACCTGAGCATGGGCTCTTTTCTCAACGACATTTCTGGAAAGCGCCGATGGCTTAGACCAAGTGAAAATAGATGGGATAGCAGTTTTCTTCAGTATCCTTTTTGTTTCTGTAAACATAAGTTCAGCACGTACTTGTTCGTAGTCGTAGTCTTGTTTTTGTCGAATGTTCTCCTCCTCGTACACATTTATGTTTTTTCTGTTTTCTCAGGCGATTCATCCATTTTGTACCGATCATATCGCCACCGTTCCAAAAAGTTTAATTGTAGGCTATCGGTACATCATTACCCATGTGGTGTTTCCCATCGATTCTATTGACATGCGCACTGCCCAACCATGATTAGTCAGACCAATCAGCTTCCGACAGGAAGTTCTCATCTCTGCTTTTTTTAAGGTAACGCCATCTTTTACATGTGCGCCGACAGATGTTCATTAATTTATGTGAACATCTGTCAAGAGAGATTACTTGTCTAGAGGCTCTTGGGCGTGGCTTGAATATTATAGCTTTCAGGCCCACCCAGGCCTGAGAACTGCATAGTCGGCAGAAAGTGACAATATTCAATATTTTTTTCAGCTGGAGAGGTTTTTAAAGGCTGAAATCTTGGTGGATTATTATTTTAATAATGAGGAGTAATGTCAAATAAAGAAAACCATGTTTTAAAAACAGTCAATCCCTTTAAGAAATCTAATGTTAGCTGTCAAGTTATTCTTCCACCATAGCTAACATTAGCTACATGCATATTGATCAACACCGTACACAACTAGACCACATAAAACAAATCAGTCACCAAGTGAGCAAAAGCCAGAATCTAGAGGGGTGAAAAATCTAGGCTGAGACACGTTTTGACATCAACAGACTAGGTTAACCCCAAGATAGCTTAGGTTTTACCCGGATATAGCTGTAGCTACGTCCTAGTCAGCTAGAAAACTTTCCATTTCCAATCGAATGTAGTCAGGTTTTCACCTGAACACCTAGACTGTGTTTCACCAACTTTTCAATGCAAAAACGTTCACTGGGCACAAGGAATCTGTAGCTAATGCATTGCTATAATATATTGCAATTGGGATTGGTCAGTTACTTCGGAGTTCTTGGAGGCACCATTTACCTGCAGTGAAAGAAGGGGGGCTTACTTGTACTTACATTACTGTGGGGAATATAGGGAGGGTCAGGGTAGGCCCTGGCCTCCCCTCTGTGGACAAACACCCCAGCCTGCTGCTGCTCTTCCAGCTTCAGGGACTCTATCTCTGACTTGAGCTCTTTCAGCTGGTCCTGCAGGTGCTTGCTCTTCTCCATGTATTCCAGCCTGCAGATAACAGACTGGGCTTTAGAGCAGAAACACACACAGTCGTATGTACACAGACAGACCCACACAAATACACAGCTACACATAATATACACAGATAAAAACGCACATGCACAAAAAAGCACATGCATACATTAGTGTCCGGCATCAGGTTTGGGTACCCGCGGCTAAACTGCATACTTAGTCGCTGGCGGGTAAATTTTGTGTTTTCTCAATCAGCAGTTCAGGTTGCAGTCAAAAACAACATATCGTGGGTCGGTTTGCCATAATTAATAGCCAATTTGTTTTATTTTTAATAGGCATACAATACAAATATTAATTCATCCTTGAACAGCGGAACATTTATCATTGGGGCTTTTTGGCCTACATAACGAGAGACAATTAAAGGGATAGTTCACCCATTTAAAAAAAAAATTATATTGTTTTACTAACCCCCGAAATAGTATGTTAAGCTGTCCTTGGTTTCGCCATTGCAGCTAAATTATTGTAAATCCTGAATTGGAGCAATGCTAACAATTAGCATCTTGCCATTGGATATAATTGCCCCCAGGCTAACTTGCTGAAAATTCACTGCCTAAATCCACTCAAATAAGGTTTAACAGCCTTAAAAGTGTAGTTGTTGGAAACGAAAATGCATGTATGATTACCGAGTACACAAGGACAATATTTTCGCTCAAATTACAGTATATGATGTTTCAGATTTCAGATGTGGGTGTTTACATTTAATAAGACCATCCGGTAAGAGAGTCACTTTACTACTGTAAACACAATGGCAGTAAAATAAATGGCAGCCTGCTGGGTAGGATAGCGAGAGGGGAATTCCACATTGTGGAAAACAATTCAAATGTAAAAATTGACATGTGGAAAGAGTTTGACATTATTGTCAACTGTGCCAATGAGCATATTGAAGGATATTCCACTTACAAGAAATGCAAACAAGTGCGTATGATAGTCGTAAAATCGTTAGGCTACCCCTCAACCATGAAAAAAAAAGTGACACCTGCAAGAGCAGCGCTTTTTTCTGGCTGCAGTTTGCGGGAATGATGTGGCGTTTGCGGCGCGTGCGTGCGGTTTGTGAAAAATGGACCCGCACAGGACTCTGGCATACATACATATGCACAACTACAGCCACACACTGGACCCTCAAGCAGGTTTTACCACAACTAAACTGACCAAGCTTTTCAACCACATTTTACCAGCCACATTACCTTTCACAATATATAACAACCTGGTTGATTACCTGCTAAAGTAGCAAATCTTACCAGCCACAATCAAAATTTTACCAGCATTTGGCAGGTGTTGAGTGTTAATTTCAAACCCTGGTCTCCAAAGAGTTTTAGCTCAAAAGGCAAGACCACCGTCAGTCCACTGAACAGACAAACGTGTGGGTAAATATGCCATGTACCTCTCTCTTTCGATCTCCATGGACAGCCTCTTCATGTCTGTATCCTTGAAATCTGCCCTTGCTGAAGCCATCTCAGGACCGAGATCTCCTCCATCTGAAGGTGGAGGGGGACTGGAGTATGGCGGAACGAGCTGAAACGCATCCAGCAGAGGGAGGGAGAAGTGAGAGGTGAGCACCAGGACATTCCTGTGAATACCAAGGCTGGATCACTCTGGACAATTTGCAGAGAACAGCACCACTTTACTCAGTCTGATAAGTCAGGATCTGAATAACAGGACACCATCTACACTATGGGCGAGGGTGGCCTCAAAGAACCACCAACTGTTAGTGAAACCAGTGTTTTGTGACTGGAAGTGAAGACATTTTATTGGTTCAGATAAGTCAGAAGAGATGTAATGGTTCATATCGCCCAGTTATTCATTGATGAAGCAGACGTGCTGATCAGAAGGACCTACGGGATAGGTTGTTTTTGTAATCTCCAGCAGTTTCTGCTTGGCTCTACGCTCTGCATCCTTGGCCTCGCTCAGGTCCTGCTTGAGGTGATCCGCTTCCTTTGACCTAGAAAATAAAGAAACATAGTCAGGCTGTATTACATTATATTTGAGATTCCAAACCATAAGAACCTAAGAATGTGCTGGGACTCAACAGTCTCGCGTGGGGATGTGGCATTTTTTTATTTTTAGTGTAAAAAATGTATTTCTGATTTTAAAGATCCTATCACGGACACAGAAATTACATTACAAGCATTTAGCAGACGCTCTTATCCAGAGCAACTTACACAGCATGTGTATTTTACAACAGGATGATACATACAGCGCTGTAATAACAAAGCAATACAAGCCAGACTGCAATACCAATACAAGACACACAACTCTACACTGTCTGGATCACCTTCTCTCTGACTGCTCCACCAGCTTAACAGCTAGCTGCTCTGCCTCTCTCATCTTCTGCTCCATCAGCCTCTTCTCCTCTTTGGTCTTCATGGCCGTGACCTCTAGCCGTTGCCTGTCCTGCTCAGCCTCAGCGGCCTTGTGTGCCAGGAGCTTGGCTTCCTCCTCCGCGATCTGGGCCTTCTCTGCCAGCAGATCAGCAGTCTCCTCTGAGCGGAGCTGTGGAGGGAGGACGGGTCAAAACTGGTCAGCAGGAGCCAAAACTGGGCCTGCCAAAATTGGTCATGACTGGTCAGAACGCGACAGAACTGGTCCAGGCAGAATTAGTCAGAATCGGGTCAGGGCTGGACAGGACACTGCTGAAGCCCCAGGGACTGTAACAGAAATTGCTTTAGGCGCCTGTGCTCACCAGTGCCTCGTTGGCAAGCCGGGCCTCGTCCTGCAGCTGGAAGAGGCGCCGCTCCATCTCCTCCTTGGCCCGCTCGGCCTCCTCCCTCATCTGCTTCTCCCTGGCCAGAATCTGCCGCTCCACCTGTGCACATCCCCCACAGTGAGACCAGGCAAGCTGCGAAAGGGCAGCATTGAACACACACCCAATCTAGGTGCGAGAGCAGTCCGCCGGCATACTAAATAAAAAACACAAACTGACCTTCTTCCTTGCCTTCTCCTCTTTAGCTTGTGCTTTCATTTGCTGGACCTCGATGGAGTCAACCTTCCTTCTCCTCATGAAAAGATCATGGTTACCGATGCACAGCTGCAGTATCTAACCCGAGGATATATCCAGCAGGAAAAAGACAAGATTCCAGCAGTTCGGTGGTTACTGAGCATCCTACCTGTATTCTACATTCTACTTTCAGATCTATTGCTGAAATTGCAATAAAATCGCATGGGTAGACCTACCAGTTTGTTGACTCTGAGCTGTGAGGAGTAGAATTTGAAAACATCCTTCTTTTTGTCTAATGGTTTGATTGTGAACTGCAAAGGACAGGATAAAGAGATTTACATTGTATTCCCCAAGGGCACATTTCCATGCCAAAGAGAAATGTGGCCATCATATGCATTTCAGGGAAACCATCCTACCTCCTTTTCACTGTAGGATATGTTTCTAATCCCACTCCATGGAAAGGACTTGTTGGGGTTGAGTTTACTGTTAGGATTGTATATATGTAGCCCCTGTGCATCAACTCCCAGCAGCAACTCTGTGTCCCTCTTGTTTTGCTGAAGGTCATTGCAAACGGCAAGACAAATCAGTTTCTGTCCATTTAAAGCATGCAATTCACATTGCCAGGCCATAAAACCATATACATTATATCAAAGCCCATATCTAACATGAGAAAGTAGCTGGAAGGATTGCGGATTTGCATCGATTCTGACAAAGACAATTGCCATAATGATTATCTTTTCACAAAAACGGAAAGTGCTTTTTCACCTCCACATGCATCAGTTGGCGTCAGCAGGCTCTTTCAGTCAAGCCCAGTCAATCCCTTTTTCACAACCTGATCACGACCGTGACGCCACTTGAAAACATCTCCCTGTTCTGTAATACCACAACACTGCAGGCTTGACGAGGGATGGGTTACTCACTGTAATGGAGAAGTAACTGACTCCGTACATCTCTAGGTCCTGCGCTATTTTCAAATAGTCCATTTCAGCTTCGTCCCTGAAAAGAATCAGCACGAGAAACATGCCCCCCCCCCCAAATTTTTAAAAAAAATAAATACTTTTTACTCTGCTCAGCTTGTGTGTCAACTGACCTCCACAACTGACCTCCTCCGCTGTGACCTTCACAGCTGACCCCACAACACTTAACACCAAAGGGAAAGCAAGAGCATTTAACACCACTAATTTGAGTAAGGTAGTGAAAACTGCATTTTATAACCATGTCTATTCTTTATCTATGGTAAAAAGTAGCACAATCGCTTGTCTTGCCATATGATTTGTGACAGCAGTGAATAAAAGCATTGCTGACAGAAATTATTCCAAGAATGGTTCTGCCAATTAACAGCTGCAATCAAATGTATATATATATATATATATATATATATTTAAAATATTTTTTTTAAAAACCTGCCAGTCATACTGGTCAGAACCCTTCTGAGCACAGCTAATAATGCTTTTTCCATGGTAAAGTCTTACCTGGCAATTCCTCTATGCTCTGCATACCAAGCCGTAATCTTCTCTTCCCACATGTCCGCTGTCATCTGATATTGCATTAGAACCTATACGTTTACACGCAAATTAAACAAATCATCAAAGAGAATCTAAACCACTAAAAATGACAGCATTCTTCATACCTTTACATTAAGACTAATACAGTACTGTCAAATGACTAATTTGCACGTTTACAAATAAATTAAACTGTACTGCTTACTCTTTTCGGCAAAAGCTCATCTTGGGCCAGGAAACCTGGTTTGTGGAAGTTTGGGTCATAGTCTCCATACTGAAAAGGCACACACCATTTGTATACAACAAATGTACTTTAAGTATGTTTAAGTAAATCTTTAAGTAATTGCCTCTTTGGACCACAAAACTTGTGTAAATAAAGAATTTCCCATCCCAGGGGGTTGATCTATAGTCTTAAACAGCAACATGTCTACAAGCACAGACACACAAGTTTGAGGAACTTACCTTGGCTTGAACTGCATATGAGGCCAAAAGCACAGATGCCTCTGGAGAGCAAAATATTTCTTCATCTAATATCTGTTTTTTGACCTGAAGAAAAGACAGAGACTTCTATGTGGAAAGTGTTTTGTTCACATGATGCCAAACAGTGGGGGTGTACATACAGATTTCTTTAGTATAGACTTATCTTACAGACACAGTATGCATTTGCAGTGTCACTGTGCCACTGGAGAGGATACACAAAAGGATTGTGATTTAACCTGCAGGAAAAAGAGATGTTGAGTGATTTCCTGGACAAGCTCTTCTTCCACTTTCTCAGGGAAGAATTTAGCCAGGAAATGAAATGTAATGGGGGAATCCTTTGGAACCTCTTGATCCAAAACCTGAAAAATATAACAATAATTTAAATGACTGCAAGTGCTCTTGGGACAGCAAAATGTTCCTAAGAATACACAAATATATAAAATCTTCAAAGTTTAATTGGTTAAAGTCGGGTTCAACTTTAACGCAACATAACTTATCACCAAACTTAAAATTAAATTAGGTAAATATGTAACATAAGATCACTATTATTTTTCGGCACCATTCCAAGACTAATCCTGAAACGACAAAGCCACTCACCCGTTTCTCCGTTTTCAGCCATGCGTAGGTATCTTTCACAGTATATCGAAGACCAAAGAACCAGGTTTCTCTCAATCCAATAGTTCGGCAAACCAGATCAAAGAGGTCTTTCCCTTTCCATTTCACCTATAAAAATAGATTTTAATGGTCATCTCCAGCGTAATTTCTGTAAATATAACCTTAACATACATAACATCAGAGTAAAGGTTTATAAAGTTGGTCAGAGGGCACTCTATGATGAATGAATGTGAAGAAGATGTAACCAATCAAGACAATCTCTGTTGAACAAATTAACCAACAGTAAAGAAATGTTTACAACCGTTTTTATGTGCAGGCAGACAGGCAATCTAAGGACATGTCATATATTCCCGATATCATTAGGGCGCTAATTTACTACATACAAGAAAAGGGGATAACGTTAGAACGTTTTTAAAAGGTGTTAAAATAGTACGTTTTTGCGTTTGCGGATTTTATTTCTTTAGGACCGCAAATTAGCAAACGTTAATTACCTCACAACTGAATTCCATTTCTGCATCCATGGTGATGACTTTAACTTTGAACGTTTTTGGTTGCTTCTTCTTCAAACCCAAGATTGACATTTTCCTTTCAAGACTAACGAGCAACCTACAATGGTAAATGAATCCATGAGAAAACTCAAAAACAGTGCAATAAGTTGGCTAACATTAAAGTTCCCATAGCTATAGTCATAAATTTTAACGTTAACTGGTCTTTTGTGAATCGCAGCGTGCTAGGCTAACGTTACTAGCGATTTGTTACATGACGGGGGAAAAAACACTTAATTTAGCTAATCCAAACAAACTCTCGTGCAATTTGATGAATCTATTAGGTTGGGTTCACATGCTAGTAAGTACAATCTACATGGGTTGACTACAAAGTGATATAGCTTCTGCTTACTAACTTGGTTAACGTTATCTAACGTTAGCTTGTTGAAATCAAGACAGTTGGTTAGATAGCAAGTATGGCTACGGACGACAATGTAAGTTAGCTAGCTAACGTTACAAATCACAACTAGCACAGCTAACGTTAACTTTAAACAACGTGCGTTGCCGTAAGTTAACTGTTAGCCAAACAACTAAGTTAGCGCAGCTAGTTAATTATTTATAATTAACATTAGATAGGCAGCGTGTAAGGCAACACCGTCGTGCTAAGTTAGCTAATAAGGTAGCTAACAAAGCAACTAACGTGAAGTTAACCATTGCAAGTTAGCTAGCGCTACGATGTGTGCTTCGAGTTAGCAACATACTGGTGGATACCCAGAGTTCACTAACGTTAAACTAGACTGCACCATGCATTGTGTTAACTAACGTTACTCACTTTCCAAAGACAGGCCGAATCCGCGAAATAAAGTTTTCAAACACAGCCCCGCAGAGTACGTGGATAACCCAAACCTAAGGCTTGGATCTAACTACTAATGTTACAAATGTTACGCGACGAAAACAGCCCAAAACAAGCCGACTGATGAGCGAAATGTTCCCCAAAATGTCATGCTGTAGATTGTTGTTAACTAGCTAATTATTCAGCATAACTAGACAACAAAACAATAGAGTTTGAGAACTAACTTGGGCAGCTACGACCACATAGCTGTATGACGAAATAGCACAGAAACGATTTCCAGTGCAAGAGATCCCCACTAGAAAACTTAACGTTAGACCTTAGAGCAAATAACGAAACTTCTCAGCTTTAGTTTCAAGTCGTTCCACACAGGTAAAGAGGGGCTCGCGTTCGTCTACATCATTAGCGTCACATCTGCGCAGACTACGGATCATTATACTTGCGGATCTGAATATGTACAGAGCTTGCTGACATGAGTAAACCGTTCAGGTTAATAAAGATCTGTACTGACATATGTAATGAGTTTGACGAATGACGAAGGATCTAGAATAAATCAGATCTACGCAAATCCACTGCGGTAAAGTTAGTTTTATATTCTATATTCGATATTCGACTTAAATTATGGAACACAGAGAGTGCCACAATGATAAATAAATAGATACAATAATAAATAAATACATGTGGAAATATAAAAATGAATAAATAAAATAATTTGGAAATAAATAAATACACCTGGGAATGAATATAAAAATGTAAATGTATGTGCAATTAATTTAAGTTATTAAATAAATTGTTTTATTTATTTTAAATTATTTTTGTAATATATTATATATTTCCCAATTAATTTCCCTATGTACTTATTTATTTATTTCCATATACAGTGCCCTCCACTATTATTGGCACCCTTGGTAAAGATGAGTAAAAATGATTATAAAAAAATCATCGTTTGGTGAATTAGCTTAATCTCACACTATAAAAATGAGAAAAATCCAACCTTTAATTGAAGTACATTTATTATGAGGAAAAAAAAATCCCTTATCACGAAATAATTATTTTTAACAAAACCACGTGTGCCACAATTATTGGCACCCCTGCATTTATATATAGAATAAAGTAATAATTTTTTATGTTTGGTCACCCCAGAAAATAAGATATCAAGAGTCTTTTGATGTTGTTGGGTCACAGACATCAGGAAGTCATGGCATGCAAAGGATATGCGACCAAATATTAAAAATTTAAAGGCACAGTCAACTTAGTGCATGCAAACCTCTGACCCACTGGAATTGTGATATAGTGAGTTAAAAGTTAAATAATTTGTCTGTAAACAATTGTTGGAAAAATTACTTGTGTCATGCACAAAGTAGATGTCCTAACTGACTTGCCAACACTATAGTTTGCTAACATGAAATCTGTGCAGTGGTTAAAAATGAGTTTTAATGACTTCAACCTAAGTATGTAAACTTCCGACTTCAACTGTACATACTGTAGAGTACAGGGAAAAGTGATGTTCTATTGAGGTACAAGAGTGAATGATTAGGCAACACATTTAGGTGTATGTAACACTGTGATATCACTGTTTTTTTTATCTTAAGCCATCAGAAAGAGCAAATGTATATGCTTTATAATGGACAAAACTAATTTTATTAATTTAATGACATGTTTTGCATAGGGGTTTTGGACCCATATATCTACCCCCCCTATACTGATGAAAATATAGTAATTCCCACTTGAAAATGATGCAAAAGTTAGTTTCATGAGCCAAAACTGTTGATTTGTAGTTAAATATATCATTATTTTTTTTATTTAGAGCAGTGCACAATTTAGCCATTTGGATAGATTTGGAGACACTAATGGACAACAGGGTACACTGCTATATTTTGCATCATAGACCTTTAGTAGTTCTGCATATCATCCTCAGATTTAGCAAAACTTGTGGACATGGAGTTTATGATCCAAGAAATGTATATATATTACAGATTTCACTTATGTAGCTCTCAGTATTTTGTTGCAAACTAAAGAAAAACAATTTTTTTTTCCCCCAAAGTTTCTTTGCATTTGTGGCACTTTATTTTTACGTAAATTATGAAAATTAATCAAACAAATCTAAGTTTGTATTGTAAATGGTACACCTGTCTTGTTTCATTTAAGCCATTTACCACGTTTATGTGATGCTCACACCTGGAGTTATAAAGCCTTAAACAGAGCACCCGCTAAATAGGTGATAAATTTGCCATCTGCGCCAAGGAGTTAACCGAAACCAACGTATTTTAAATAAAAATCATCATGTTTTTACTCTTTTAAATAAGTGCGTGCTTTGCAACTTTTCATTTTTACCCGTGACTGCACTTTGAAAGTATCACAATTTAGCTGTAAAACTGCGGACATAGCAACACTGGTGGGGCGTCTTATGACCTGCTTACGACACTTCCACAGTACATTTGGAAAATAGTATGGCGGGTATTTTTTGCGGACTGCTAAACAGTGCACGTTAAAGAGCACGCTTCTGCCAGTGCACTGTACACAGGAGACAGGGCGTAGGAGATAGGGCTCTGAATTTCGGACACGGCCTCAGTCTGTAGCAGTCATTTGAATTGAGCGATCATGTATGGTAGGCCGAACAGTTCAAAAGCTGACGCAAACTAGACACCGTATATACAGTTTCTCTGCGCTACCCAGTTTTTAAGCGAGATATATCCAGTTGACAAGACACCACCTATCTAGTCATCCTGCGCCACCCAGTGGACATATCCACATATCAGTTGGGTAGCGCGAGTGATCCAACTGGGTAGCTCTGCGCTATCCAACTGGGTCGCGCGGGATGTCAAACTGGGTAGCTCTGCGCTATCCAACTGGATCGCATGGGATGTCCAACTGGGTAGCTCTGCGCTGTCCAACTGAATCGCGTGGGATGTCGAACTGGGTAGTTCTGCGCTATCCAACTGGATCGCGTGGGATGTCAAACTGGGTAGCTCTGCGCTATTCAACTGGGTCGCGCGGGATGACCGGCTGGGTAGTGTGAGATGTCAAATTGGGTAGCTCCGAGCTATCCAGCTGGATACCTCTCTAGAATTAGCCTACAGATATGTGTAGCCTCTCGTTTGGCTGTGTTTATGAATTGTTAAACGAAAAAAGAATGTGTCTAATCTATAAAAAAAAAGTCTTCAACTACAATTTATGTGACGCCATTATAGAGACTATTTACTCGTTAGTTAAATGTTTAGTTATGCTGTTTGTTACGCTGGCTAGCGTTGCTGTGGTCACCAGGGCTAGCTAAGTGTTATTGTGTGTATAAAGTGCATAGGCCTACGTGTGTTTTGTTGACAGTAGTGTAGCTAGATAGCCACAGTAGAGTTAGCTACAGTTGAAGTCGGAGGTTTACATACACTTAGGTTGAAGTCATTAAAACTCATTTTTAACCACTCCACAGATTTCACGTTAGCAAACTATAGTGTTGGCAAGTCAGTTAGGACATCTACTTTGTGCATGTCACAAGTAATTTTTCCAACAATTGTTTACAGACAGATTATTTCACTTTCAAGTATTTCACTATTTCACAGATTATTTCACTTTTTATTTCACCGGGCAGATGTTAGGTTCGCGCCCGGTGACATGTTTCTTTTTAATAATGTGCGTCTCACACATAGACTGTATAAAAATAGGTCTCATAACAGGCATAGGAGAGACAGCCTTGGGTCCTGGCTTGTTACAGGCCGACAACACGGCTTCCTACAACACCTTTACTGTTGTAACCATAGACTGTATAAAAATATGGACAAAGCCACTGTGACGTCACCCATTGCCTTTCCATGGCCTCGGAAAAACCAAATTGAAACACGGAAGTCTTTTTCGCCGGCTGTTTGGACGAACTGCGCCTGCTCAGTGGAGCCGACTTGACCTTTGCTTGGAGCAGGGTGAACCGGATATGGTCTTCATGGGAGGGTCTCTGTCCAGGCACAGTATGATTGACAGTTCGGGGCGGAGATTCTGGAAAGCGGGAGAAATTAGAAGCGGGAGTTTTATATTGCAAGCAGTCTATGATTGCAAGCAAATTCACGGTAAGTTAAGCTAATTTATTATATAATTTCATTTTCACGGTTTTACGGTGTTATTTATTTGCATTGACTGTGTGAAATTCGCCACATCATTGTGTTATGTTATAACGTTTTATTCAGTTATCTTCAATTTACAGTACAATTTAAAGTACATTAATATTCCACCCAACTCAGATCGGAGGTAGGCTAATTCCATTAGCTAGCATACCAGCTTGACAGTGAGATTGGTTACGTTAGGCCTAGGCAGGCTAAGGCGAATATAGGGTAACGTTATGATTGCCATTAACGATATTGACGGTCAATCAATCACATTTACGTACAAGACTACTTTTATTATAAATGTCCCGAAGAGCTGCTCTAAATAGGTAGCAAGCTGTCAGCAAGCTTGCGACCCAAAAAATCCGTCCAGGCCATAGACTGTATAAAAATAGGTCCTTGCGGGATTTCTAAATTCCTAAAAATGTCTGGTTAGGTTTTGCTCATTCCAATAACCCAGCAGAGTAGCCTATTATGTTAATAATGCCCGCCCGAACCTGTCCTAATTTTTTTTGTGTGTGGATAAAATATACAATATATGATCACCCTAGCTAACGCAAATCACAATGAAACAAGAAGATAAAATAACGTAAGCTGTGGTCATCTACGAAGCATTTTAATAAGAATCTATTTGCATGCGTGAAAATTGCACAATGCACTTTGTAAAAGCAAGTTTCCCACCCTAGTACATGGTCTCATTACACAGACTGGTTGTAACCTTGAATTTTTAATTTCTTTTGCAGACAGAACGATGGAAAGCCGAAGCCTCAACTGAGTTTCTGTACCCACCTTTCATTGTGAACCATTTTTCTTTTTTAATCACTGTGCCTTAAACTAGTCATTTACATAATATACTTTGAGTGTATTTCTCTTTCATTGCTAATTTTTCAAGTGTAGCTCTCCTTATGCAATAGGACCAAACAGCATATTGACAATATTAAAGTATCATGTCTAGATTGTGGATGATGTTTTTAATAGCTTGCATCCAGAATGTATCATTGTATATTGCAATGGAGATGCATTTAATTTTATTCCTCTTACACAGCTAAAACTGTCTGGATAGTTGGTGACAGCTACTTTTTATTTTTTTAAATAGTATCGTCCATTCCTTTAAAGACTGAATCTAGGGGAGCAGTTTCTCCAATCCTAGATTTAGCTTTTAATGGAATAGGTTTTTTTTAATGAAATGGGTCAGCTTTTCAAATTTTATGTTATGATGTTATATTTTGTATTATGATTTCTTTTAATTAATGACATCTTTAGCTATGCCATTGTTCACCCAACTCCCCCTGCTCTTCCTCATCCCTGTCCCGCATCTTCTCTCCCCCACCCATCTTGTCCTCTCCAGCCATGGCACCCCATGGCCTTTCTTGCTTCCTGCTCCCTAAGCCGGTGTAGCTGTCAATTAAAACATTTTTAAATTATCCAACTTGTTTTGATGTGTTCATTATTTGCATAACAGAATCATGCAGTAGGTGAAATAGCAAATATTACACAATATATAAACTAATCAAATGTCATTCAAAATGAAGCATAAATAAGGGCATCTGGTAGCCTAACTACCCTCTACATTATACATGTTGTACAGCAATTAATTTTTGTAAGTACTTGCTCTGTAATGAGAATCAGACCCTTTATATAAATGGGGAAAAATGTAATTTGAGGTTTTTGTCTGCTTTTGTCTTTAAAATATTTAATACCCTCTTGCATTCAGTTAAATAATGAGTACATAATGCACCAATACATTACCGCTCAAGATGGCCTTCCCCAGCGTGCAGTGTAGGTATAGCCACTGATGTAAATAAGTAACAGACATCCTGTAATCTCACTGAAAGACTAAGGAGGACCAGCTTGTGCTGCGACTTTAAATGTGTTAAAGGAGTGATTAAGATCATTCTTTTTTCACAAAGCAACTTGAAATCAGTACAATTTTTTATGTATCCTTAAAAGATGTCCCTCGTGGCTGACAGGGTGAGTCCGTGGTCCATACATCCCGCACAGGATGGCGGCGTTTTCCTTTGTAATATGGATGCTGCACATTTGATAAGAGGGTCACCCACAGACTAGGACTGCGGTCCCCAACCCTATTCCTTGTGCTGTTTCAACCCCAAATTTGGCACATCTGATTCTACAAATTAGCAGCTCAAGACATCATTTCATCACAGAATTAGTGATCTGTGTTAGTATTGATTATGTTGGTAACTTGAACAGCTGGTAATAAATTTACATCTGTGAAATAGAGAAAGGATAGAGCAAGATCAGTTTTCATTTCATAATAGGGGACAAAAAACTCAAGGGTAACAAGAAGTTAGGGGTTTGACATAGGAGACAACAAAGTTCAGTAGCCTGTCTCAGTTTAAAGCCCACTCACCACGTCAAGGTGCAGGCTGAGAGTGGGAACACAAGACAAGACACACATTTAGTACAAGACAAACCCTGACGAGACGCACATTAAAAATGACAAGGTCCACATAAAAGATCAAATTTGTACATAAATGCTGGCTGTAAATGGTATTGTAATCCATGTGTCTTTGTAAGCGAGGACTTCCACGTTAGCCTAACGTTACCCTATTTTTATACAGTCCATGGTGGTGCCAAGTGGCGACACGAAAAACATGATAGCTAAATGACAGCTAACGTTATGTCGGGTTTCCATCTCCATGAACACGTTTCCCACATGCTTTAAAAGTTATAAATAATGCTCAACCTAAAATGAATACCTCTAATGAAATATACACCATGACTAATGCACGGTAGCTAACGTTAGCAATGTCGAAATTCACTCCACATAAATGCACTTAGCCAGTGGAGAGCATAGCCAGGACGAAGTGCAATGTAGCTACATGTCTACGACGAGACCGTTAACGTTAAATTACAAAGCTAAAAATAGACACAAAGGCTCACCAGGTCGATGTTTAATGGAATCTAAGTTAACATTACACAACTGAAATTTGACTAACGTTACTTTTGACAGGTTTTACATCGTTAGCTAACGTTAAGTAGCCAAACCAAACGGTTTTGGGAGATAAAGTTGCTAACTGCACTAGCATACTGGTCTACGTAATATACAAAAGCGTTAGCTTGTCATGCTAGGTCGCGGTAGGTAACGTAGCGTAGGCTACTTCTGCAGGCTGTTATTTAATAAGGCTAACGTTACTTACTTGGTAAAAAATCAAGTAATAAAAATTGTATTACCGAAAAAACTGGAGACTGCTTTTTGTTTGACTAATGCACGGTAACGTTAGCAATGTCGAAATTCACTCCACATAAAATGCACTTAGCCAGTGGTGAGCATAGGACGAAGTGCAATGTAGGTTTTACATCGTTAGCTAACGCTAAGTAGCCAAACCAAAAGGTTTTGGGAGATAAAGGTGCTAACTCCACTAGCATACCGGTCTACGTAATATACAAAAGCGTTAGCTTGTCATGCTAGGTCGCGGTAGGTAGCGTAGGCTGTTATCTAATAAGGCTAACGTTACTTACTCGGTAAAAAATAAAGTAATAAAAAATGTCTTACCGAAAAAACTGGAGAGAATGCTTTTGAGACGGTCGATTAGTACAGTTGTATGCAGAACATGCCATAATGAATTCAACACTAGTGACGATGTGATTGCGATGGGTCTAATGGTCTAATGGTCTAATACTATCCAAATTCACACATTAAAAGGACGAGAATGGGTGAGAATGGGTGAGAATGTCAAGGTCATTGCTAGCCACTTGAGGTACCGCCTATGGGTACCGCCCACGTCCCGCCCGTTCCGTCTATGGTTCCCGCCCCTCAAAGTGAGTGAAATGACCGGCAGTAACCCGACTCAATCTGTCCCCTGATTGGTCCTGAACAAATGTCAATACCCTGTCCAAACGACACAATATTTTAAAAAATCAGCACATGCACAGGCATTAGATGAAGGAAAGGCACCTATTGCAATAAAAAAAATTTTTGTAAAAAATTTATTGACTGAGTATTTTGACCAAATTGCTGCCGTTCACTTACATGGGGAAAGACCTATACTGGAGCCAACCGCAGTGGCGCTAGTGAGCAACGGCACAATGGCGGCTCCCAGGCCAACCAGGAAGTGAGCTTCAAAACGAAATCCCAGTCTTGGCCCCTTGGTTGTAACCAAGAAACAGGGGCTATGTCTGGTACCGTGTTTCTCGGTTACAACAGCAGAATGGTATCTCATTAGTATGCATAAGCTAGGGCTGTGATAGGTCGAAAACATCACGTGTGAGGGTAGTAGGATATGACGTCACGCGTCCCACTGCTTTTCTTGGCAAGACACGCCCTGCATAGCATTCAAGCGCTAGGATTGGCCAGGCGTCCATGCTCACACCTCTGGGTGAAGACGTGGTTCGAAGGGAGCACACGAACCAGAATGTACTACAAAGTCATAACCAAGATATATGTCGAATTCAACGACCCCCTGGTTTTTGTGAGTTTGTGATTCCCGTACCCCACCCACAACCCCTAAACATAACCTCACAGGAGTTCACGTAACTCGGGCTCATGGCCCGAACTGTTAAGATAGTGGCATTTCCGGTACCTTGTTTCTCGGTTACAACAGTAAAGGTGTTGTAGGAAGCCGTGTTGTCAGCCTGTGACATACCTCAGAAACAGGGTACCGGATAGTGATGGCGAAATGAGGCTTCCTGAAGCACTGAGGCTTTGCGCGCAAATAGATTAATTACTCGAAGCCTCATTCAACACAGTGTACACTAGTGACACCTGCTGGTAAAAATAATTTAGAGCAACAAAATCATTACAAATTCCACCCCAGGTTCAAAATAACGAAGTTGCCGCGAGCTAGCAACAAGCGACCCTTTAGCTGACTGATAACGCGTCGGACTTCAGAGCCATTGGTGTAAGAGGAAGTACAAGTTCAAAACCGCGCTCAGGCGATACACATACTAACATCTTCATAATTTATATTTGTAACTGTCATTTGGCTAGATTTGTTTTCTACTAAGATATATTATAAAATAATATATGTAATAACATTTGTGTGGGGTTCTATTGAGCAGTAAAAGTGTTTCTGGTCTGGGACTGGGAGTGTTTCTGAACTGGGGACTGGTAGTGTTTCTGGAACTGGGGACTGGGAGTGTTTCTGAACTGGGGACTGGTAGTGTTTCTGTAACTGGGGACTGGGAGTATTCCTGAACTGGGGACTGGTAGTGTTTCTGGAACTGGGGACTGGGAGTCATTGGGAGTGTTTCTGGAATTGGGGACTGGGAGTCACTGGGAGTGTTTCTGGAACTGGGGACTGGGAGTGCTTCTGTAACCAGGCAGTGAAAGTGAATGTGCTTCACTATGGGCAGTGAAAGGGAAGGTGCTTTTGTGACTGAGAAGGGAAGTTTTTATTGATTTTTATTAACGGCCTCATCAAGTTCTTGCTTTCTGGAACCTATGGCAAAATAACAATATGCAAATGTATTTTTATCAACATGTATGTCAGTATGATTACGATAAAGCAACCATAACTGTTATTAAAAAGTAAAATAAATAAATAAATAACATCCGCTGGTTTCTTGCTCATTGGCAGGTGCATTTTCATGCATTGCCCGATAATGCCTCAGCATGGACGAGGTATTATTGCTGTAAGCCAGCTCCTTTAGGCACAGCAAGCACTTTACCTTCAAAATTAAATAATATGCCATTTGAGAAGGAATGCAGATGATAATGATAATAAGAAAGAAAACTAATTAATAATCAAATCATAATAATATTAAACAAATCGTAATAATCTGCTGTAGTTATGTTAAAATAACAACCAACGAACTACATGCACATCAGTCGATTGCTAGCCCAGTGTTCGAATAGCGTTTCAGTGTGTTTTTATATCTACGCCACTTAGGCCTAGGCCTACCTTATTGGGAGATATCAGGTCAAAATATTCCCAAGCAGGAGAAGATTCCATTCCGCTTCCATGCAGGTTCCATTAGGCTATTTTTGTACAAAAACGACAAAACTGTACAAAAAAAAAATAGAAATACACAAAAAACTCCAAAAAATCCCCCAAAAGCTTTCAATAGCAATAATACCAATAATAACAAACTCTCCGCAACAACCCTCGAAATTAGCGGTGTGTCGTTCGCGAGCGAGTCGGCTCTTTGAGCTGGCTCATTTAGGTGAACGTTGGGAGCCGATTCGCATATCTGAAGAGCCGATTTGTTTTGTAAATGAACACAAGACAAGTGCTTGTGGTCTTGGTGGAACTTATTTTTCTTCAAGTTCCATCTGTAATCAAAGAGAATAATTTTTTAGGCCAAAAATAAATAAAACCACTATAAGAAAATAACATTAATAATAATTTAAAAACCAGTTTAATTGTTGGTCAGTTTAATTGTTTCTGATGCTGCAGTTTTGCACATTTATTTTTTATGCATTTATTTATTTTTCTTTGTTATGACACAATATTATGTTCTATTTAATGAGTGTCTATTTTGTTTTGAAATGTTCAACTATGCACTGTGTTTATTGTGCAATTCATTTCAAGACATAAAAATGCCCTACTTTCAATGCACATATGTAATAGCGTCTTACTGTTTTTACATTTATTTAAATAGTTTTTATAACGAACAAAATGCAAAATAATGTTATTTTGGTAATAAGAAGGTAGAGTAAGATTCCTTTGAACAATTTAAGTGATAGATGTGCACAAACACCAATCATAGGCCAAAATATCGCTAACTTTGGCCGATTTTGAAAAACCGGAAATGCTACTGAATGAAGAGCCGTTTGGGAGCCGAAAGAGCCGGCTCTTATTGGTGAGCTGAGCCAAATGATCTGACTCACTGAAAAGAGCCGGAATGCCCATCATTACTCGAAAGGGGGGTATCGCTCCTTTATATCTACAATTCAAAACCCCTAATTCCGCCCGAAACGCAAAACAAACCGATCACATGGTTCGACTAGGGTGAACTCAGCTAAATTGGGCCATCAGGTAAAATGGGCCAGATATGGTTGGAGCGTCTTGGTGCTTTCAGTTTTAATAGCCAATCGCTGCAAATGATTTCAAACTGTTGCCACAACAGTACTTTTCATGTTACAACTGATTTGATTGGTCTGAGGTTACTAAGATGATCGGGACAATGCCTGATACAGAGACTGGTGAAGAAAACTGCATGGTGAGTGTCCTGACATGCAAAATCTGACTTTTCAATGATAAGGTTGATATATCAATAAGAAACAAAGTAACATCTAGAAGCAATGGTTCGTGATCAATGTCTTGATAGCCTCTATCAGAAAAAATGCTGATATTTTGCAAGATAAACTATTTTCTTATGAAAATGCATTTTTAGTTACTGGCCCATTTTACCTTAACGTGTTAGATAAAATGGGCCGTTAATTGTCAGCTAAAATGGGCCACCTTCTGAACTGAATTTCAACAGATATTTTGATGGTTCATGTTATTAAAAACTATTTAAATAATATTGAAATGAGTCAAGCCTGGATATGTCATATTAATTTTGTATTCAAATAGGACCCATGTTATTTTGGTAATAAGAAGGTAGAGTAAGATTCCTTTGAACAATTTAAGTGATAGATGTGCACAAACACCAATCATAGGCCAAAATATCGCTAACTTTGGCCGATTTTGAAAAACCGGAAATGCTACTGAATGAAGAGCCGTTTGGGAGCCGAAAGAGCCGGCTCTTATTGGTGAGCTGAGCCAAATGATCTGACTCACTGAAAAGAGCCGGAATGCCCATCATTACTCGAAAGGGGGGGTATCGCTCCTTTATATCTACAATTCAAAACCCCTAATTCCGCCCGAAACGCAAAACAAACCGATCACATGGTTCGACTAGGGTGAACTCAGCTAAATTGGGCCATCAGGTAAAATGGGCCAGATATGGTTGGAGCGTCTTGGTGCTTTCAGTTTTAATAGCCAATCGCTGCAAATGATTTCAAACTGTTGCCACAACAGTACTTTTCATGTTACAACTGATTTGATTGGTCTGAGGTTACTAAGATGATCGGGACAATGCCTGATACAGAGACTGGTGAAGAAAACTGCATGGTGAGTGTCCTGACATGCAAAATCTGACTTTTCAATGATAAGGTTGATATATCAATAAGAAACAAAGTAACATCTAGAAGCAATGGTTCGTGATCAATGTCTTGATAGCCTCTATCAGAAAAAATGCTGATATTTTGCAAGATAAACTATTTTCTTATGAAAATGCATTTTTAGTTACTGGCCCATTTTACCTTAACGTGTTAGATAAAATGGGCCGTTAATTGTCAGCTAAAATGGGCCACCTTCTGAACTGAATTTCAACAGATATTTTGATGGTTCATGTTATTAAAAACTATTTAAATAATATTGAAATGAGTCAAGCCTGGATATGTCATATTAATTTTGTATTCAAATAGGACCCATATATATGCACACAAACATACACACACACACATAGGGACGCACGGAATGTTCAAAAAATGACTTTTGTTTTATAATACAATTCCTGTTTTTTAATGTAAGTACTGTTGCCTTTTAATGTATTTTCTATTTAATATGTAATATATTTGCTTTTGTTAACCTGTTTTTAATTATAACACCCAAAGATCCAGCACCACATCATTCACACACATGCACGGATGCATGCACACACACACGCACACACGCACGCACGCACGCACGCCCACACACACACACACACACACACACACACACAATGTTCAAAAAATTTGTTTAGTTTTTTAATGAAACTGCTGTTTTAATGTAGCCTAATTACCTTTGCATTTAATGTATTTTCTATTCAAAATTTTATATATTTGCTATTGCTAAAAGTTTTTTAATACAATTAATTTCTTGTTATGCCATTTTCAAATAAAAATTAAATAAAGAACATTTGTGGCTTTGGTCAGAATGATGGTTTTAATGTCACTGGCCCATTTTAGCTGAACAAGTGGCCCATTTTACCTGATCGGGGTCAGGTTGTCTGGGAGGGTGGCATCTGACACTTAAATAGCTCTAGGAATTAAGCATTTATTTTTTATTACATAATTTCAACATAGTATGATAGAGGAGACCTGACTTAATAAAAAAGAGACACATTTGGAAGTTGTGCATCTATTTTGATGTGTTCTAGATTGTGTTCTAGGTGATTTGGCAAAAAGTGGCCCAATTTAGCTGAGTTCACCTTACAGCACCCGATGCCTCGGTTGTCATCGACCACGTGCTTCTCTGAAAGTGATACAAGCTTCGGTGCGAGTCTTCCGTAGAAACTTCCCTACGTACTCGACACACAGCTCGGAGTTTCAGTATCATCCGTAACATCACTAGTTGAAGGTATGAATAACGCTGGCTTTTCAATACATGTAATACGTTTGTTGTACATTGTAAACAATTTTGAGTAATCCATTTATTTTACATGTATGAAGTTACGTGCCAGCAAGTATGAATATCCGATTTTGGCACTAAATCCCTGTGTACTGTTAGCTGCGGTGTATACCACAGAACTATGAGAATAGTTCTGTGGTTTATACGCTTCATGTTAGTGGAGGTAGGCTGAGCTACAGTGTGTTACTACCATCTATGTTGCGCTATTTATTAGATAGGCGCTTTACCTTAACTTATATGTGTCCGGTTTACTATGCAGACAAGCGAGGTCAGCAAACCTACCCTTGGGTATCGAAGGCTGTGGTTACGCCGTTCGTTGAAACGGTATGCCTACACTTTGCATTGCATCTATGATGCAGTGGTGACGTTTCTGAAATCTCACCGTCTTGACAATCGGCTACGTTCTGAGTCTGACAACGTAGTCTGGAGTAGCTTGAAAATAGCCGCAACGTTGTCACTACCTTTTCTGACAACTTTAATAATTCTGTATCTTATTCTGGGACATTTAAAATGAATGGCATGAAAATCAGTAGCAGCCAACGCTAGATCGGCACTTAGTCTAACTGTAAATATTGGTATTTCTGCCCACCCTTGCGGAGTATGGTTTAAAAATACTCGTAGCATAGCTCCCTAACCTATCTAGCTAGGTCTTGATTGACTCTTTAGTTGCCTACCTACTTTAGTTAAATGCAGAATCGTGCGTGTATTTATAAAATACTATTTAAAAGTACGACGAACAGATATTTTCGAGTAGACTTAACATTTCCATTGCTAGACGTAAAAATTGCGCTGATCACCAACTGATGTCGAAAATATATTCTTTGTGGCCAAAATTCTACAATATTTTATCATGTAGACTATATAGCCTATTCATTGTTTGTGGAATTGTGAAAAGCATGCTTTAGGCTAGCTACTGAAAAAAGCAGAGGCTGCAAAGATCCAAGACAACGCAATTTAAAAAAAATACGGTAACATGTTCGGTACTGCTTACTAAATTGCAACCGGTTCAACATGTTTTAAGTGTTCAAATCATTTGTGTAGGCTACATAGCCCTGTTGCTGGGGTATAGACGACACAAACGAGGCAGCCTACATTTCCACGTTGTTTTATACGTTGTGAATTTGCCTGTCGACTGACTTGAATTAGTTTCTGCATTTTAAATTCATTTGTGTTATTTTACAGCACCACACATGCTCCCGCGCTCCTAACTAAATCCTTTCGTAAGGCTACTTCAGCTTTCTCTTGCCGTGTAGCAGCACGAGCGCCCTATATAAAAATATAACGGGAATGTAGAATACAATTTTAAATTGCAAGTGACTAATATTTATGTTGCTTTGGAGCCTACCGCCTGCACTGTTTAAAAAAACAAACAAGAAAAAAAAACAGTGAAGAGCTGGCAGCAGGGTTAATGTAAGATTAAGTTTTACTGTTGGAGAAATTTAGTTTGGTACCGCCATAAGCTGCAGATTATTACGGTAAACAAACATTTGTGTGTATTGCAATAGTGGCAATTTTGATTACAGCCAATTTTGTTAAGAGAATGACTGTTTCATGTTAACAGTTATGGAAAACTTGTAAATCTAGCCAAAATAACCCAGTGTCCTACCTCAGTGAAGAAACTAAACATGGCCTTTTCAATTATTTGACTTAATAATTTGAGACAAACACAGCTTCTAAGTGCATCTTACAAAACATTTCTTACTTTATTGTAAAGAAAGTCTTGATTGCCCTTGCAAAACATTTGCACATAATTTGCATGTACATCATGGGAAAAAAATAGACAAGCCCATTTAGGCAAATTAACTTAGTCATAACCAAAGAAAATTCATTTGATATTTGTAGTCAAGTTAACACCTGAGTCAAAGCTTTAGTGCTAAAATGTTAAGTAATACAACCACAAGAAACACTCAAATGATATCAGCATAAACAAATTAACATGCATGAATGTTTTTCTAATATGAGGCTGTGTCTGTCCAAAACCATCCAAGTTCTTAACACAAACAGATATTAAACACCAACAGCCATGACACATTATCAAATTAAAAGAATATGACTGTCCAAAACCTTCCAAGTTGTACGTGTGTGTGTGTGTGTGTGTGTGTGTGTGTGTGTGTGGGCGAGTGGGTGGGGGGGCACAAACTGGTGTAGGGATAGGGGTGGGTGAGTGAGTGAGCTCAATGGCTTATATAAAGTCCATCAGTCTCTTCAGTAGAGTGGAGACATGAGGAGTGACCTTTGTTGTCTTCTTATGAGCGACTTTACCAGTTTTCTTGGACAGCACTTTGTCCCATCCAGCCTTGGTGCCCCTCTCTGGGTTTATTCCTACATAGCGTCTGAAAAACAATAGTGCAAGTTTAGAGATGGTGTGAAAGTTGGTAAAAGGGGAATTCCACCGAAAAATTATGTTTGATTTGTAGAAAAGTAGCTCTCCTCCTGATTAAAATGAGCTCTCAGCCAACTCTCTACCTGTAGTGAGAGCAGAGATATAACCCCAAACGACTGCACATGTACCAGGTATCTGGTTTACTGTGAACTACAACTGCCATACACTTACAGTTTATGGGCGGTGTCAGGGTTATAAAGCTTTAAACAGAATGGTACAAAACAGATGAAAATGGGTAAAATTAGGCCTCTGCGCAAAAGGGGTTAAGAAGTGCTGGGCCAAAAGATAAATAAATAAAATACTATACAGTGTATTGTACTGAGATTGTCATATTGGTGCATCCCTAATTTTGAGAGTGGGCAAGAAGAAGATACCTGTGATGCTGGCATCACAAGCCTTTTGGAAATGGTCTTGCTACACACACGCACTCACACAAGTGGCAATGGGCTTGAATACACGTTTGTTCGTTACCATATTCCTTTGTAAATGTTTGTTTAAACACTTACCTGCAGTTGGAGCGCACCCAGCACCGGAGTAACAGCACTGAAGTAGCAGCACCGGAAAAGAAAACAAACATGCTGTGTTAATAAAAGCTAGCTAGAATTCATTGATTCACATTTTTATAGTTATTCTATAACATTATTGTTAGCATTGCCATTGTAAATATTTGTAAATAGAATAATTTGTGTAGACCCCAGGGTATGTAGATAGTATTAGTTACATGAGGTCAGAAGGTACAGAAGTTACTGTTTTTAAGGGCTGAGAGTCTGTGGTCATTGCGGTTATTTCTGTAGGAAAACCTGAAAAGTGGCAAACTCTCTGTGCTGTATAGGTATGGGGTATGCAAAGGCCAAGGGGTGACATTACACTGAAACATGTAGCCTAGGTTAATGTTTTCTTAATTTACATTTTAAAGCTCACATTTCTGCCATTTCCTGTGATTTTTAATGCTAATTGCAATGGTATCTACATTTTTATGCAAGTGCCAGTGCGAATGCGAGTGGCACAAACTGTGACAATTGTGAGTGTCAATGCTAATGCGGATGAGATTTGAATGTTATTGACCAATTAAAACGCACAGTGTAAGGCAGTCGCAGACGACATAATTTTGGCACTGTTGGCTGCCCATAGTATGGAGTTCAGTATACTATTAGTATGGAGAGGAATTCGTGCTACATCACTTTTCAATGGTGACGAGTCGAAGATGTGCCAAAATGAATAGCAAAACCTTCATCACATTGTTTTCACGTCGATTCATCCCTATACTGAAAAACAATCAGTGGGGAGTTTCTTTAAAAGTGATGGACAAGGGATTCTAAAAACTTCAAATAACCACAACATATCACAGAGGGATGTATCCACTACACAACCACCAAATATCTTTTCAAAAAATGTCAATAGGTATATTGATATACATCTCAAAGTCAGCTAATAAACTCAGTCTTGAAAGGACTCAGGATTGTAGGGGTGTGGTCTACATTACGTTACATTACAGTCATTTAGCAGACGCCTTTATCCAAAGCGACATACAGTAAGTGCATATTGAAACGTCATCGAAGTAACTACAGAACAGATAAGACAAAGCACATCCTTCCCATAAAGTAGCAGCTATCCCTAGTAATGAACATTGAATGCAGTTCACAGTAAACTGGGTAAATCAGCTCTACTACAATTCTATTCTAAATATTATTATACACTTCTAAATCTAGATCCACGCCCTCAATCCGAGTGCCATCGACATCATCCAGCCCTACAGGTTTGAACCACGGAACTGTTTTTATACAGTTCTGTGGTTTGAACCTGGTGAGGAATAAATGCAATCAATTCAAAGTAAAATACAGTGTGGCTGCTATCAGGAGATAAATATCACACGCAAGCTCGCAATCAAAGTTAAGTTAACGTAAACGCTAAGCAGAGTAGCCAAACCACGAGACTGTAGTGACACATTCAATTACAATAGATTAAGACATAAATTTTCAATGTTATTATTGCTTACTGTTTGAGCTAGACTGCTTGCGTTACTACCCTTTTCTCAGTTGGTAGGCTGGGGTGTTGGTCCCATGATCACATGAAGCAGTGAGGTGGTTTGCAACTCCCAAAGAAAAAGAACTACCACTTGTATAATTACAATTATTTATTGTGCTGAACAATGTTTATATTGCCTTCCGGTTTAATGCAGGTTTTGTTTGACGTGTGAGTGGAAGCGAGTCGATCACACGCAAAAAGGACTCGAAAATATTAACATACCTCTACTTTCAACATGTCTTCTTTTTATTGATATCGCTAATTTTCTCAGAGAAAACGTCACACCAGAGACAAGTTGTCTTCAACAGCCTCCCTTTCCTCTCCTTTGAAGTCTGTCCTTGAGGCACTTTTAAAATAATTAATTTATCTTGTTGTCTACCTTTGATGGCAGTAACTTTGTGGTGTCAAGTGGGTATTTGCCAGAGCCTTTTGCAGAGTTGCATTTTGGACCCTGTCACACTCCTCTCTTTTAGTGTCAGGGAGCCCCAGATGGCTACAGCCAACGATCTGCTAAATATTTTACTTGAGTCCAATCGTGAACCTTTTAAGAAAATAAATTTTAATGCAATTAGTTTCTCTACCTTTCCTAGAGACATTTTACCAGTTATTAAAATCCACAGATTTACAAATAAATGTATGAATGGATATAATAGATGAAGCAATTTAAGGGAAATTTTCTTGAAGATGTAGGCTGCCTTTGTAACAGGATCATTCCATGTCATTTGGCTAAATGGCTCTAAGTCATCAAGGGTCTGACGTATCAAACACGCCTTAAACCATCACTCTGCTGCCAGAAATACAGTAGATATGGATGGATAACTTGAAAGGTTTCTTCTCCTGACTTATTTTTCCATAGAGTTCAATAGGAATTTTGTCTGGAGAAACAACCCTTAAAGTGATCCATCCATATCTACTGCATATCTGGCAGCAGAGTGATGGTTTGAGGCTTGTTTGATACCTCACACCCTTGATGACTTACAGCCATATTACCAACCATGTATTCCATACTGTTCCAGCATAATTTACAGCTAAATCTAGTCCCATCCCCCAATTCCCATAGAGATCCATTCAAATGCAGAGACGATATAGTATCGCTTGTAAGAGTACCAGAAAATGAGATATCAAGAGTCTTTTGATGTTGTTGGGTCACAGACATCAGGAAGTCAAGGAGGTTAACTGGAAAAAAAGAAACTAGCTACACAATGATAGCCAACTGACTTAAAAATATATCAAAATCAAAATCTGTTTCAGCCGTTTTCAATGGTCTAATAATGCAACGTTAATCACCTCCTTTAGCTTTGGCTATCCGTAATGGATGTCAGCCGGATAGCTATTGTTTAGCTCTATCTAAAAAGGGACACAATAAATGAAACTTTAAAAGAAGCTTTTACTCTGTGCCACATCTGCTTTTTCTTTACTCTGCTAGAAGAAAAACTAAATAAAAAAATACCTCTGGAAGCAGCTATCCCGGAGACCAAGCAGCTATGTCTTTATAAGACTGGTTAATGAAATGACAACTCAATGAGGATGCAAGAATCCCTACTTCCGATGTATTTAAACTACAGATCCAAATTGTTTGCTGCAAATTTCCTATGAAATCCAAACATTATTAACATCCATGTAGGGTAAAGATAACATAACAATGTGTTTATCATAAAACTGTTCTTTAGCAAATCAAACTGATATGTACAATTTTAAAGTGGCTGAAGATCAAAAAATGTTCAGGATCAGATACATGAGTGTATTGTATTTAATTATGGCACAAATAACCCTCCATATGCAATGACCTGAGGTCGACATGATAATAGCAAGACAAGTATACTGTACCATTTATTTTGCACTCTGGTGTCTCTTTCATCATCCTCACTTTCCATTGGAGGTAGCCATAGATATTCTGGAGGCTTCCAGTTCCTAATCTTTTGGGTAAAATGTTTTTAGGGGAATTCTCTTTTACATATATTTAATTGAAAACAGTACAATGAAAAGATATTTAATGTTTTACCTTATCAACTTTATTGATTTTTGTAAATATGCGCCAATTCCAAATGTGATGCCTGCATTTCAGTAACCAGAATCGGCCCGATTCACATTTGCCAGATCTGGGCGAAACGCCTCAAATCAGAATCGGCCCGAATAACTGTCGCCATAGCCGACACTCAGCCGAGAGTGCCGACACTCAGCCGGAATCAGCACAGGTCCGTAGGCTAGCTGGGATATTGTTGTAAATTGCTATTTATTTTAATATTATAGATATGTGTGGTTGAATTGAAAAGTAACTGAATGTGTCTTTTTACCGATGTCCGTTATTATGTGTGTGCGCGCTGTTCTTTTATGGTATAATAATAATAATAAATGTGAAAGCTGCTCTCTGTTAAATTATATAGGCGACTAATGAATTGAAACTAGCTGGCCAGCTAGTGAGGTAAAGCCTTGTTCTGGGTATTGGTAATTGTAGCTAGGGGCTGGCTAGTTAAATGTATTTATTTTATTTTCTTCTATTTCTTTTGGCCTTTTATTAGTGGCCATTCATTTACTTTGTGTGGGGACATTTACCATCTACTGCCTGTGTGTTGTGGTGGTGTTAATAGAGAAAGCTGGAGCTCATCCTCTGTGCACTCTTATTGTGAGCCCCGCTTCTTAGGATTGTTCTGGGTATCCTGCATGTGTTATAGCTTAGAGTGGATTGCAGTGTATAACTTTGGCTTTCAGCTGTTTTCTTAAGAGTGTGGTGGGTATTTAAACTCACTTGGTGTGTGGTACATATCCTTAGTTGGATGGCAGGGTGTAAGGTCCCTTATAGGAACATCTTTAGTATCTGGACTCACTCATGTGTGATGCATTGGCTCATAGTCGATTTTAAAGTATAGTGCCATTTAACTTTGCACTACTGCAACCACAAGGTGAATGGTATGGCCTCAACAGTAGTGAATGTTTACTACAGATGTTCATTGCTCTTCAACCACCATCATTCTCTTTTAATAATAAAAAAGGAATAATAATATTTTTTGATAAACTGGCGTAGTCTTCTGTTCCTTTGCGGGGGCGCTACATTTGGATGCATTTTAAGGCCTACCTTCAAACTCAGTGCCTCTTTGCTTGACATAATGGGAAAAGAAATCAGCAAAGACCTCAGAAAGAAAATTGTGGACCTTCACAAGTCTGGTTCATTCTTGGGAGCAATTTCCAAATGCCTGAAGGTACCATGTTCGTCTGTACAAACGATAATATGCAAGGATGAACTCCATGGGGCCACGCAGCTGTCAGAACGCGTCTTCTTCCTGAGCGGTATGTCTCCTAGAGATGAACGTGCTTTCGTGTGAAAAGTGCAAATCAATCCCAGAACAACAGCAAAGAACCTTGTGAAGATGCTGGAGGGAACGAGTACAAAAGTATCTATATCCACAGTAAAATGAGTCCTAGGAAGAAGCCACTACTCCAAAACCGCCATAAAAAAGCCAGACAACAGTTTGCAACTGCACATGGGGACAAAGATCTTACTTTTTGGAGAAATGTCCTCTGGTCTGATGAAACAAAAATTGAACTGTTTGGCCATAATGACCATTGTTATGTTTGGAGGAAAAAGGGTGAGGCTTGCAAGCCGAAGAACACCATCCCAACCGTGAAGCACAGGGGTGGCAGCATCATGTTGTGGAGGTGCTTTGCTGCAGGAGGGACTGGTGCACTTCATAAAATAGATGGCATCATGAGGAAGGAAAATTATGTGGATATATTGAAGCAACATCTCAAGACATCAGCCAGGAAGTTAAAGCTTGGTGACCCAAAGCATACTTCCAAAGTTGTGGCAAAATGGCTTAAGGACAACAAAGGGACAACAAAGTCACAGTATTGGAGTGGCCATCACAAAGTCCTGACCTCAATCCAATTGAAAATTTGTGGGCAGAACTGAAAAAGTGTGCGCGAGCAAGGAGGCCTACAAACCTGACTCAGTTACACCAGTTCTGTCAGGAGGAATGGGCCAAAATTCCAGCAACTTATTGTGAGAAGCTTGTGGAAGGCTCCCCGAAACGTTTGACCCGAGTTAAACAATTTAAAGGCAATGCTACCAAATACTAACATAGTATATGTGTCAGTGGCAGAGGTTGAACGGGTAAAAAGAGTAGCCAACTACACCACCTAGGTTTGAAGAGTACTCGGAACTCTAGAATACTAATACCAACCAATAATAAATAAGACCCAGTCAAAGGCGAGGTTCGTTGTTGGGAGGAGAGCAGTGTAAAATGTCACCCAAAAGGAGGCAGAGGCTGGAATAGTACCAAAAATTATTTATTGGGCTAAAATATACACTGCATTTTCTAGGGAATAAAATAGGAAGTTCAGAAAAACTCAAGCAAAAAAAAAAATTAAATGCAAGGTTGTCAATCCAGCAAGTGACACTACCGCTGGCACAAGTCTGGTTAGCTGTCCAAGTACTTTTGATGTCTGGAAGTGGTCTCTTCTGCCAAGGTAGTAGATTTCAGGTCTGGCCAAACATCCATACGACCTGTGGGATAGCAAAGAACAACTGCCAGTCGACTGTTCTCCAATTCTTTAGCAGTAATGTCTCCAGATTTCTAATATTAGCCTCAGGGTAACTTTACATGTTTAGACTTTTAAAAAGTGGCCATCAATTTAAAACAGCAATTTACTAGACTTCCTTGTATGCTGGAAGGCACGCAACCTTTAGGTTCTGCCAGACCCTGCCCACACACGTCACCGAGCGTCTGCTTAGCACTGCCACGACCCACAGCCAGCTTTCAATAGACACCCACAATCACAAGCAATTGGGTACTCAGTTGGCCTAGACCTATATCAGCTGGCTGCAGGCTTGGATAAAGCAGTTCTGGACGACGCATGCGCAGTTTAAGTTATGGCTTATGGAGTACAACAATGAACATCATTATCATGGAGTGTAATGTTGTAATATAGCAAGCTAGTATATGTTTTTAAAACTATAAAATGCCTAAATTGTAATATTTATCACAATGGCATATTGCTTAGTGTGCGCTCGTAACGTTATATTTTTAGCGATGATGATGGACTAATTCATACTTTTATTGACGAGTAATGTTACCAACACAGCCATTCAGTCTCATCATAACTAAGGGTGCGTGCACCCCGACTACAGTGAGCTGTGTTAATTTAGCTAAAGTTCCGATGATGGACGAATTCATACTTTTATTGCTGATTAATGTTACCAATGTTGGAAATATTCCATTGGTCACCTGTAAACTGTATTACCTGTAACAGCATGGATGTGTATGGATTTGTATTAGAAATGTATTAGAAAACCACACTGTATGAGCACTGAATAAGTATAGAGGCACACTGAGTAAACAACACTGTAATGCACTATAATCTTATAAATTAATTATGAGTTGTTATGTAGTAAGAAACTGTGAGAAGCTGATGTTTAGCAGATGCTCAGAATTAAAAACAGGAACCGGGGGGGCCTGCAAGAAGAGATTATCTGGTCACAGTGACATGTACTCATCTGTATTCTGGGCACGTAGTCATTTTTTATTTTTGGATGTTTGGACTGTGGCGCCACAATGATTGAGTAACCTGAATATGTTAGCTCAGGTCAATAAGGGAGGTTGGGTGCTTTCCAAAGCTTTCCAAGGGCGGTGGTGACGCCAGGGGAGAAATCTAGTGGGAACCACCATGGTTCCCGAAGAATCAGCACATTTGGGGTTATAGGGGTTAACCAATTAAAACGATGCTGAATGATGGAACCATGGTGGCATGAGGACTGGACACACCTGCAGGGCGGAGAAAGGGATGGACTATGTGCTCAAACAATGTATAAATGGAGATGTAACTGAAAATACGTTGAGCAACTCTGCAGAGCTGTTTCGACTTTATGAGCTTCTGTGTAATAAAGTCTGATTATTCTGGAAGATTCTGCCTCATCCTCTTTATTAAAATACTTATAAGAAATTGGGACTGAAAGTTAAAAACTTAGAATTCTTGTCGCTTGGAAACCACGACACCAGCACAGCCATTCAGTCTTATCATAAAGGGTGCGTGCACCCGACTACAGTGAGCAGTGTTAATTTAGCTAATGTTCGCTAGTTAGCTAACGTTAACACCTGAGCTCTTAATGGATACATATTACTCAAGCCATGTCCAACTTACTCTCATTCACAGACCCAAAACCCCTCCAAGTAAAAATAAATAAATAATGAGTCACAAATCATAATAATGAACATTTATTAGAACAAAATAGTAAAACAGTCACTCACTCATTCCATCACTCACTCACTCCTTCCATACCTCACTCACTCATTCCCGCCCTCCCATCACTCACTTCCCCAGCCCTGCACAAAGTTGACAAAAATCGCTGCAAAAGCCTGGATGACTGTCTTCCGAATAAAAGGCCTGCAACTCCCCCCTTCTTCCTCTTCCAACGTAGCCTGTAGAGATAACGAAAACAAAAGCATACTCTTGATTTGTTTTCATACATTTACTGTACATTGCTTTTTTGTTGCAGACAGTAAAACCTTTCACTGCTTCATGCACAATATGCATATTATTTTTTATTAGCAATAAGTGACTGCTGAAACAAGCCACCACGTTTGCAAGCCCAGTATGCATACCCGGTATGCAGTTATTGTAGACCTCTTTGCACTGCATGCAGGTCTCCAGCACGTACATCCTCCTAAAGTCCTGGTATGTGCTCGAGAATCTCCTCCATGTGACGACACCTGTAAATCAACATTTTGAGATTTATCAAACTAAATACTATGCTTCCTTATTGTGAGAAATATGCTGAAACGTTATAACCCATTGGGTGTGCCACTATTAGAATCATCATTTGTTTACTTACTGTCAAGCCAGAGGAAGTGGGCTTTTCTCCTGAAGCGCTCACTGGTGACCAGGTTGTAAAACTTGGAGCACGCCAGGGTCTGGAGGGCTTTGTCTCCCTGGAGGACATACTTCTCAAAGTGATATTTTGGCAACTGTGAAGCATATCAGACTAATGTCAATTTTATAGTATAGTATACAAAGAACAAAAACTTTGTAAACATTTAAAAGCATATTTTAACACACACCTTCTGCTTGAAAAGCTAATCTCTGAGACGATCCTCAGACACTGTTATTTCAGCACTCTCCACCTTTGATTTTCAAATTCTGTGTTCAACACCAAGTTTGAACTGCGGGTGTTTCTCCCCATCCATGGAGCCCAAAAGTGGTATGTGGGTGTGACTAGGAAAGGGTTGGCTCTTGCACCTAAGATAAATGTAAGATATTTAAAAAATGAGCAGGAGTAATGAGATGCACACAAGTCACACATTATGGAAAATGTGCTCTTTTTAGCATTTACTTTTCACAAATCCTCGTCCAATCATCTCCATGGACAGGCCGTCCCAAAACTTTTCAATGTCAACCTCCCCTCTGAAAGTCTTTGGAGGCTCTTTGAGGTCACTCACTAAAAGCATAAATTGAACAGAAGAGATAATTTCAGTACATTTGGCAAAGTGGAAGCAACGCAACTACACACCCCAAAAATTAACATTACATTTCATGAATAGATTCTATAACTGCAATGGACAGAATCAAACCTGATCAATTAAAAACACCCTTTTTGTGAAGATCCATAATCACCACTGATGGATGATTGCCACAATTCACACATGAATAATTGTATTCATGTGCTGTCAAAGCCTCAAAATGTAAGTAGGCATGTAGCACTGTGTCTGAGGGGGGAAATTTCACACCGGTTGTGAGTTCAAGGTATTCCACTGCTCTGCTTACTGCTGTGTGGACCTTGAGCAAATGAGATTAATAAAAACATTCAGGTGCCACAGCAGTTAACACTTCGCTTAAACTCAACTAACAGTAAAGATTAAAATAAGCAGAGATATGTTTTAACAAATTGCTTTTCTTACATTTTTGAGGAACATTTAGCAAAATGACATTTGTCAGGCTTCTACACTGACAGCAGCCTGTCAATTAAGACAACCTACCTGCAGTAGGTTTCTTAGCATCAAGCATAAAGGTAAGTTAAGCAGTATCCTGTCATTGAAGTTGTGGAGGCCATCTTTCCACTCTTGATAACGGTAGTACATCCCACACTGGGCAATGTTTGCAGTAAGTGGCAACTTCTAAAGATAGGACAAGTCAAAGGGATTATTAACATGTTTGACACCTTAGAGAGCAATACTATGGAAATGAATACAATTGAATGAAGTAGATGGGTCAATAGGCCAACATACCTTCTATAATGCGGCAGTTGGTGAGTATTTTAGCCTTATTAGTAATAAGGACTGGGTCACTGAGTGGCACAACGCCCGGACACTTCTGGCACATAGTTTCGTCAGGGGTTAGGTGCCTGGGGTATTTTCTGCCAGGTGATGGGTTAGATTTTCTGGTAAGACAGCAGGTACCTTCTTGTTCCTTAGAATAAAGTCACCATGTCTTGTAGTGCCAGACCTTTTGGGGGGTATATAGGACTCTCGTCATCCTTGTCTCTTTTGCCTGATGAAGGATCTTGCTCTCCTTCCACACTTGGAATTACCTCCTCTGTACTACAGACAGTCCGAAACAGGTTGCGCTGGGTTTCGAAAAGGTGCCATTTGGCAATTAATGTATATATGTATGCATGACCTTCGGAGGTTGGTACATGGACAATGCCACCTGTTCACCTTTGTATCGTAGACCACCGTTACCCGTCCCAAACGGCTGTAGTACGATGTTTTGCCACATCCATAGTAACCTGGCACTCATTTTGTTCACACAAAATGTGATGGCGTTCTCTCCATGTCTTAAACTGTACATGAATGGCTATGCTGTGCCCGATCAACCCCTTCATGACTGCATAAATGCCATTGTCCCAATCAACAAGTTGACTGCTTAAGTGGCATCTGGCATTCATGTCCTGCATCTTCTTCTTGGTGTGTTTCCGTTCGATGTGTCTCGATGTTTTTCTTGTTCATTAACATGTCACAAAGGGGGCGTCTTTTCTGCAGTACCGTACTCAAACGGACCCTTCTTATTGGAAAGGTCAGTGGTGGTGTTGGGCCAGAGGTCAGTGACGGTGTTGCGCCAGAGGTCATCGCCTTTTTGCACTGCTGTAGATGATGTTCAAAGTTGACTTTATTTATGCATTCAGTCGTACGGCTGTGTTGCGTTTGGGGCAGGTCTGGAGTTGTGGCTTCGCCGCCCTATGTCAGAAGTTCCTGTTTTATAGGGAAAAGCAGAGCAAGTCCCATGAAAACAACCGCCGTGATTCGCGGAGACTAATTGATGGGTGTTGCCGTATTGTCCATTGTTCCGTTTTTCAAGTTCAATTACTTTCCAGCCAGGTGATTGTCAAATAGGTTAATCAGTTCGGGGTGCGGCTTATTTGCCAGCTCAAAACACAGGAAGCAAACTCCACACAGCAACGTGAGTAAATTGGAATCACAGCACTCTGTACACTTTACAATACAGCAAAGTTGTGAATAAGCACACAGGAAGTAAACGCCACACCGCAAACGTGAGTAAATCAGAATTGCACATGAGAAATGTTGTTTACATACAAAGCATTAAATTTCAGCTGCGTGACATCTGTAAACTTCTGACCCACTGGGAATATGATGAAAGAAATAAAAGCTGAAGTAAACCATTCTCTCTACTATTATGGTCGCATATCCTTTGGCTTTGCATGCTATGACTTCCTGATGTCTGTGACCCAACAACATCAAAAGACTCTTGATATCTTATTTTCTGGTATTCTTACAAGTGATACTATAACGTCTCTGCATTTGAATGGATCTCTATGGGAATTGGGGGGTGGGACTAGATTTAGCTGTAAATTATGCTAGAACAGTATGGAATACATTTTCGCTAGCAGAGCAGCGACTGCGTTAGCTAGCAAAAGCGGGAGCCGGCAATGTACGACTGGGGATTGAAGTGTGCACAGCACCAAGCCAAGGGCCCGAATCAGTACAACTTAAGGGCTAGAAGGGAGTGAAGAGCCTAAGGAAGTGTATGCTTTTACGGTCATGGAGGCTGCTTGCGGCATCGTATAAGGAACCACGGTATGTGCGTAGTAGCTTCGACACAATGACTGTTGAAGTATACATACCCCTAAACCATGGACCCGAACAGCACCACTGCAGAGTGGCTAGGGGCCCGGATTCTGCACACCTTCTGTCATCTTAGATGTTGAAGTGCGCCCTACACCAAGCCTTGGGCCCAAATCAGTACAACTTAAGGGCCACAGGGGGGTGAAGAGTCTCAGGTAGTGTATGCCCTCACAGACAGAGGCTTCTGCACACCTTCAGACATCCTAGATGTTGAAATGTGCCCGACACCAAGCCAAGGGCCTGAATCAGTACCACTGAAGGGCCACAAGCGGGTGGAGAAGCCTTAGGAGACTGCCGGGATGCCTGCCACTCCATCATGAAATCGGGCAGGAGTGGCAGCCCCTCTGGCCTAGGGCTGAACAGTGAGAAAGCAGTAGCTGCCAACGGGATAAAGCGAGCACCCTCAGCCACCCTGAGAATCACAGCCCTGTCGGAGGGATTCAGTATTCCCGGTCAGCCAGTGACCCCTTCTCAGTCCCTGACTGCTGGGGGTCAGGCCGACAGAACAGGCTGTCTGATATTGTAGTAGCTGCTGGAACTCAGGTTCTTGATGCCAGCGCTTTTTAAAAAATTCATCTTTTTTTTAGCACGCCTCCTGGCCCCGGTCCCCTGTGCGTGCAGCTCCATATTATGCTCCAAGAAAGTTGATTGCCCAGGTGGGACGTCCTCCCCAGATGAGTCACCATCTCCCAGATTCTGCACATCTTCCAACATGCTCAGCGTAGAAGTGTGCCCAACACCAAGCCAAGGGCCCGAATCAGTAGTACTGAAGGATTATGTGGTGTAGTGTGGAAGCCTCAGGTAACGTCTGCCCTCACGGGCAGAGAGGCCCCTTCCGGCTTGTTGTTTTGCTGTTGTGCTGCAGCAGACAAGAAAAACACTCAAATGCCCCAACACGGGCTAATCTAAGCAGAAATGTTTCGGTTCAAGACAGATATAATTTCTGACAAGAAGAACAGCAGTGAGCTGCCCACAAACGGCAGTAACGGAGTGTGTTCATCACCAAGCCAAGGGCAGCTTATGTCCTCACGGGCACTGAGGCTTGATAGATGATTTCTACTTAAAATACATTGGTTTTCGTTAAAAATATATTTTTGAGTTACTATTTGGCTGGAAAGTCTTGCAAGATCTGGCAACTTTGCGCCCCACCATGTCACGTTGTTTTTGTTGTATTTGTAGGAAAACGTCAGCGAAGCTGTGCCTCTTTTTTTTAAACGAAGCTTCACATCATATTTATGTGACCAAAATGTTTGTGTACTTCTTGAAAAGTGTGCTCCTGAATGTACTCAGCGAAACCCCGGAAGGAAGTGTATCATACGGGGGTTTAAAGTATACTATAGCTAGAGAAAATGTAGTCTAATTAACGACTTTTTCGCCCTGTCTACTCAACAAGCCTACCTAACATTATGGAAGGGTGCTGATTTGGACACAGCCACAGTCTCAGCTCAACCTCAAGGAGGCAAAAAGAGGTTGGGCGACGTAATTTGCTATTCCGTCTCCAAAGCAGCTCCTCCTCTCGCCGAGGATGACCCATACCATGGCGTGTTGACCGATATGAAATAGAACTTAAGTTTCTCAGGCAGTATTCACTATCCAACTCTCAAATATGTATGAAATATTATTTTGCCTTAGTCCATAGTACTCATTTCTTTGTGAAAAATTTCAGGAAAATCTGAGAAATCAATGGTATTTGATTCCATTTCATACGTAATGTCCTTTTTTCTTTAATGTCAGAATATTACATCACCGACTAACAATTCAGGATGTGCATATTGAATAGAATAAATACCATTCTGGCTAAAACAAAAATTAATAATATCCATACGTTAGCTGTTTAAAGTGCGCTTGCCCTAAGTATCATTGAACTGTTATTAATTTGAGATTTATCAACAGGTTGTTGCGTTGCTACCATTTTGCCTGAGCAATCGAATGGTTAGGCTATATAATATCTATAAAAATATGTATTTCTATTGACAGGACAAACAAGAATGGCAAACCCCAGCAGAACATTTTCAGATGTGAGATCCATTGTGCTGTCCTGTCATAACACTAAAGCTGTTGAAGAAAAAATTAATTTCTACAACAATTGGGCTGTAAATTATGAACAGGTAATATATCTGCTGTATTAGTAATAATTTGTTTGTAATAGGCATAGTCATTATATACAGTGCCCTCCAAAATGTTTGCGAAAAAAACATTTTTTCTTGATTTGGCTCTGTACACTAATTTCTCATCAAATTCACATGTGGTTAAAGTGCAGATGCTCTGCTTTTATTGAAGGTTATTTTTTACGCATTTTGGTTTCAACATGTAGAAATTACAGCACTTTTTATACAAAATCCCCCATTTCAGGCCTGATCATTTCATGGTGCCCTGAAATTGGGGGGGCTATGTAAAAACGTGCAATAATGTGTGTAATGTCTACATGGTGAAGCCAAAATGCGTAAAAAATAACCTTCAATAAAAGCAGAGCATCTGCACTTTAACCACATGTAAACTGTTTGATTACAAATCTAAAATTTTGTAGTGCAGAGCCAAGTCAAGAAAAATAATGATATTTAATACATTTTATACATATATATATATACAGTACAAGTCAAAAGTTTGGACACACCTACTCATAGAAGGTTTTTTTCTGTTATTTTTACTGTTTTCCACATTTTGGAATAGTAAAGACATCAAAACTATGAGATAACACAAATTAAATTATGCAAAAACCAAAAAAGGGTTAAACAAATTTTTAATAAAGTCTTATATTTTAGATTCTTCAAAGTAGCCACCCTTTGCCTTGATAACGGCTTTGCACATTCTTGCCATTCTCTCAAACAACTTCTGTGGTAAACAGGTATTCCACAGGTAAAAAGGTGATGCCATCATGACTGTATAAAAGGAACACATGGTTGGCTAAATGGCTTTAAGTCATCAAGGGTCTGACGTATCAAACAAGCCTTAAACCATCACTCTGCTGCCAGATATGCAGTAGATATGGATACATCACTTTAAGGGTTGTTTCTCCTGACAAATTTTCCTATTGAACTCTATGGAAAAATAAGTCAAGAAACCCTTCAAGTTATCCATCCATATCTACTGTATTTCTGGCAGCAGAGTGATGGTTTAAGGCTTGTTTGATACGTCAGACCCTTGATGACTTAAAGCCATTTAGCCAACCATGTGTTCCACACTGTTCCAGTGTAATTTAAAGCTAAATCTAGTCCCACCCCCCCAATTCCCATAGAGATCCATTCAAATGCAGAGGTTATAGTATCGCTTCTAAGAGTACCTGGAAATAAGATATCAGGAGTCTTTTGATATCCTTTTATACAGTCATGATGGGATCACCTTTTTACCTGTGGAATACCTGTTTACCACAGAAGTTGTTTGAGAAAATGGCAAGAATGTGCAAAGCCGTTATCAAGGCAAAGGGTGGCTACTTTGAAGAATCTAAAATATAAGACTTTTTAAAATTTGTTTAACCCTTTTTTGGTTTTTGCATAATTTACTTTGTGTTATCTCATAGTTTTGATGTCTTTACTATTCCAAAATGTGGAAAACAGTAAAAAATAACGGAAAAAAAACCTTCTATGAGTAGGTGTGTCCAAACGTTTGACTGGTACTGTATATATATATATATATTATATACATACACACCGATCAGCCACAACATTAAAACCACTGAGAGGTGAAGTGAATAACATTGATTATCTTGTTGTTATTTTGGTTCTGTACTCTAGCACTTTGGGTTTGAAAGGATACAATGACAATGAGGTTGAAGTGCAGACTGTCAGCTTTAATTTGAGGGTATTTTCATCCATATCAGATGAGCCGTTTAGAAATTATAGAACCTTTTGTACATAGCCCCCCCCCCCCCCCCTCTATATATTAACATAATGTAGAATAAAGTGTTCATTTTTAATATTTGGTTGCATATCCTTTGCATGCCATGACTTTCTGATGTCTGTGACCCAACAACATCAAAAGACTCTTGATATCTTATTTTCTGGTACTCTTGCAAGCGATACTATAACGTCTCTGCATTTGAATGGATCTCTATGGGAATTGGGGGTGGGACTAGATTTAGCTGTAAATTATGCTGGAATGGTATGGAATTCATGGTTGGCTAAATGGCTCCAAGTCATCAAGGGTCTGAGGTATCAAACGAGCCTCAAACCAGCACTCTGCTGCCAGATATGCAGTAGATATGGATGGATCGCTTTAAGGGTTGTTTCTCCTGACAAATTTTTTTATTGAACGCTATGGAAAAATAAGTCAGGAGAAGAACCCCTTCAAGTTATCCATCCATATCTACTGTATTTCTGGCAGCAGAGTGATGGTTTAAGGCTTGTTTGATACGTCAGACCCTTGATGACTTGGAGCCATTTAGCCAACCATGTATTCCATACTTTTCCAGTGTAATTTACAGCTAAATCTATTCCTACCCCCCAATTCCCATAGAGATCCATTCAAACGCAGAGAAGTTATAGTATCGCTTGTAAGAGTACCAGAAAATAAGATACCAAGAGTATTTTGATATTGTTGGGTCACAGACACCAGGAAGTCATGGCATGCAAAGGATATGCAACCAAATATTAAAAATGAATACTTTATTCTACATTATGTTAAACTGTCCAATATTTTTTGATGTAACGTCTTGTATGTCCAGGATCTAGCTACAATGGATTACAGGGCCCCAAGACTTGCTGCTGAGTGCCTGTCCTCATCCTTTGAGGGAGACCGAGACAAAGCAGTGGTACTGGATGTGGCATGTGGCACGGGCCTGGTGTGCACATGGGTAAATATCTTCATCTTCTATATTAAATACATTTCAAGGCTCATTTGCGTGGCCCAATGGATGGCATTGTAAAGCAAATAGTTAGTAAAAACAGGTCCAAGTAGGAAAAAACCAAGGTTATCTTTTAAACTAAAATGGTGGTGCTGTATCAGTGGCACTCCTGGGGTCCTCTTCTCCTCCGTCCTCGCCTGACCCAGAAATCGATCGAGGTTCGCCATCTTTAAGGACATTCCAAGCCGCTAAATGCTCCCCGGAGGAGCGAGGAGCAAGGAGTGGGGAATGAGGAAGCTCCCAGATGATTCTTCAGTAAGGACACACAAGTGTAGCCTTTGCGGAAGCCTTTTCTCGGAACGCGTGATGTGTATGAATTATCCACCAGTCTCCACATCTGCCACGTCGCAGGTACACCCCGACACAAATGCAATTTTACCGTTCTTTTCCCTTTATTAAAAAGCGCTAATCCTGACACCCATTCTTTATAACTAACAAAAGTTACATTTATTCATGAAAAAGATTAGCTAAAAATCATTATAGTTAAAGCACAAGTGAACTTTGGTAGACCTTTGGGTTGTGCACTGGATTGTCGCAAAGATGTCTCTGGTTGTAGTTTTCATTACTGGCCATTAACAAAGGAGATGTCCATTCAATCCATTATCTAACCCGCTCATTCCTGGTCAGGATCATGGGAGGGGGGTGGGGGTGTTGGAGCCTATCCCAGCAAGCATTGGGCGAGAGGCAGGAATACCCCCTGGACAGGTCAGTAATCCATCGCAGGGCTCACGCACCATTCAATCATACACTCATACCAATGGGCAATTTAGTCTCCAATTTACCTAACCTGCATGTCCTTTTACTATAGGAAGAAACCGGAGTACCTGGAGCAGTGTTGCCATGTTCGCGGTTTTCACGCCAAATTGGGCTATTTTGAAAGTCCAGTCGTGGTTGAAAAATTCAGTCCCAGGGTACGTTTTTTTGGGCTGGTTAAAAAAAACACACTGCTGCCGTGAAAAAGTGTTGGTTAGAGAAATATAAATTGTGCTATTATTATTTTATCTAAATTTCTTTACAACTAATTAAACTTGGAGATGGTGGCGAGAGGGATGGGGTGGGGCTCCCCCTTCTCTGGCAGACAGTCAGACATACAGAGAAAGAGAACAAATATTTAATTCTTTAATCACACACTAATGTTTCAGTTACTGGTAGGGTCCACAGTCATAAAAATAATTCTAAAGTAGCCTACATAGTTAACCTTTTTTTTTTGTTGTGAGCATAGTTTATTTTTGAATAACGTTAACAACATTCAAAACATTTAAAAATAGCCTTCTCAATACATTTTGCTGTACATTTTACCTTAAAAAACAGAATACATTTATTTCAGAATAGTCACATACAGTATATATATAATAATGATAACATACGCCGCCTAATGTATTTAAATACGTTTTAAAAAGAACTTACGAAAGCGCGTGTGTATTCACACAAGTACAGCAACGTATTTCAGCCCTAAGTGAGAGGGGTGGTCGCTGCGGAAATGTCGACTGTACGGGACTTTGGCGAAATATAACAAGATAAACTCTTCAGGGTTCATCACAAAACAGCTGTAGCTGAATATACTGGTAAGTACTTGGTTTCTTAAACATATTTATATGAGAGATTTTGGAGAAAAAAATGAGGTGTCTTCTAAACCGAAAGTGCATCAGGTACTGTATATAGTACAGTAAGCAAGAAAACGCCGATTGCTCATTTGTACAACGTTTAAAAAAAATATTGTTTCTATACGTGAACATGATTTTCTTAGCGTGTATAAACGGTGCATTTTATGCATTTTACAGTCTGGCTGTAGCCAGAGGAGGGTCGTAAGTGCTTTGGGCTATTAATAACGCCCTCCTAATTTATTGCACTGCAGTGTAACTGGAGAAGCTGAGGTTTTCGCAAGAGGCTACCCTTTTAAAAAATACTGTGTCAGAATTTACGGGGTTTTCTTAAAGCTGTAGTTTATATTTTCAGATGAACATGAATACTGTAATTGAGTCGCATGCGTCTCACCCACTAGGGGTGAAGTTTATAGGGTTAAAGGAATACTTTTTTAAATTTGGGTTTGATATCGCACTTCGCAAGGTTCTGGAGAAATGTCCACTGTAAGCTTGTTTGCATTTTGTGGCAATGCTAATGCAAACTAATAGTTACAGCCAGTAGCCTATATATGGCTCTGGTTACAGCTAGCCAGTATCAAGCCCAAATAAAAAAAAATGGTTTAAAACACATAAATGGAACATAATTATATTTGGGCTAGTTTTAGGACATTTGGAGCGGGTTTTGAGCTGATATTAGGCTGAAATTTCAGCAGGACCTGGCAAACCTGACCTGGAGGAAACCCACACGGTCACAGGGAGAACAACTCCACAAAGTCCCCTGGCCTGAATTACAAAGGGGATGTATGCACGTTTGTCCAGTGTTATTACATTATATGTTGTTACATTGCTTATTTTCCTTCAATAGCTGCAGAAAAAGGGATTTCAGCATTTTGTGGGACTGGATGGCAGTAACGAAATGCTTGAAGTGGCCAAGAGCAAAGGACTTTATCAGGAGCTGAAGCAGTGCATACTGGGAACCACAGCCTTGCCTATCCAAGCTGGTATCCTATTCTTTATATCTTCGTGCCTTTAACCAATAGTAGAAGTTGTTTGAGCACTTAAAATCAGGAATACAAGGTGTCATCACTGCCACAAATATACACTGAGCTCCAAAATAAATGGCACCCTTGATGAAGAGTATAACATTACCAACACAGCTAATGTGCTATAATATATGCTTGTGGCCAGAAAGCTCCTAGGGCTCTATCTTGGCGATCTTAGCGCTTTGTCTAAACGCATTGCGTAAAAGTGCATTTAGGGTGTGTCCAAGTTCTTTTTTGCTAGTTTGACGGTGTGTTTTTTGAGCGCTAAGCACAGCGCAACGTGCAAATGCGCTGAACCTTGGCTGGGTCCGAATCAGAGCCCTGTCTTCTGCGCCCTGTCTCCTGCGTACAGTGCACTGGCAGAAGTGTGCTGTTTAATGTGCACTGTTTAGCAGTCCGCGAAAAATTTCCGCCATACGATTTTCCAATTGCACTGTAGAAGTGTCGTAAGCAGGTTTTAAGACGTCCCACCAGTATTGCTATGTCCGCGGTTTTACAGCTAAATTGGGATACTTTCAAAGTGCAATCAGTCTCCCGACCCTCAATCTGAGCAAGCGCACATGCAAACACCACTGGGTCGTGAAATCATTATGTGTGCGTCCCAATATTCTTCACTCCCCACCGTCCCAATACTTGAAAAATGCACCCTCCTTTCCTCCACTACCACCTCCTCTCCTCCATGCCCTGGAAACAGATCTTCGTGTTTCAATCTAATGTTGCTGATTACATCTTAAAACACAACTGAACTTTGGTATAACTTTGGGTTGTGTAGTTACCTGGCCATGATATGAGTCCAAATGGTGGAGAAATATGGGCTGCGTCCCAATATTCTTCACTCCCCACCTTTTCCTCCACTCCCTCACTACCACTCCTCTCCTACCCAGATGTATGTGGAGGAATGAAGGGGAGGGAGGGGAGTGGAGGAAAGGAGAGAACAAGCAGCAGTGAAGAAAATTGGAACAGCTAATCCGCTTCATCGTCAAAATCGCTATCGACTATTGATGAAGTTGTCTTATCATAACTTGGACTGAAGCCATGGCCACAATGAGTCCCAGAGCCAATCACAGATTGTACACCTTGTACACCTGTGGTTATGCTCTAGTTTATATCCATGAAGGTGGGGAGTGAAGAATATTGGGACAGCTTTAATTAAATTCTAGTGTTTAATCAAATTCACTGGTCATTCATTTTATGCAGCTTTTTTGCTCTTCAAGGGTGCCAGTAATTTCGGAGCTCACTGTATCTGAGGAAACCATTCTGATTTGTATACACATCTCAATATTTTTTCAGGATCTTGCTTATTTTCTTGTGAAAGCACTTCTGATAATCATGTAGCCCCAGACTTGGGTCAAACACTTGTGTAATACTACTCTTCAGGTGCAGGAAAAATTTGCAGACAGAAGGTGGTGCAGCGGTAAAAGCGCCGACTTTGAGTCGGTGCAGTTGCACACCAAGGATCAGGGGTTCGCGCCCTGGTCCTGCCAGATCCAAGTATGGCTGTTGCCTGGAGGGAGCAGCAATTGGGGGGAGGGACTCGGCGGGGGAGAATCGTCACGTACAAGCGGCCTTTAGAGGATGCGGTGCCCTCCTTGCTACTACTGGCGGACGGGGTTGTGTAGCGGTGAATTCTCAAGCGGTTGCTACATGGGGAATTGAATAGCATAGGGTACAATTGGCTACCAAATTGGGAGAAAACGGGGAAAAATCTGAAACAAATTAAATTATTTTTAAAAAAAAGTAAAACGTACATTTAAATGAAAGAAGACTTTGTTGTGCATATTTTGCATCATTACATGCATCTTTTTATAGTATAACCTGCAGGACATTTACTTGTGTCAAATTCAAAAGGGTTCAAATATTTAAAATAAATATTTGACCCAGGTCTGGGAACTTCCTGTGTGGTATATGAATCATGTTCATGCATTATGTTATCCATGTTATCCTTTTGTTACCTTGTTTCTCCTCTAGAGACCTATGATGTTGTCCTCATTGTTGGAGCCCTAAGTGTTAGCCATTTGCCAGTTACCACCATAAGAGAATTATGGCAATTTGCTAAGCCGGGTAGGTATTCCCTGGTTACATGAAGCATGGCAAAGGTATATAGTACTGTACGTGCATAAGAATCATCCTCCAAAAATGTCCATTGCAGGGGGCTACGTGTGTGCCACAACGAGGGGAAATGCAGACAACAAGGAGTACAAAAATGACCTTGAGCGTATTCTGAGCGAGATGGAGAAGGAAGGGCTCTGGCACCGGGTTTCGGTCATGGAGGTGGAAGACTGGGAGAAGTCTGTGTCGGAGCAAGAATTGGGGTACATACCTGGAACAGTTTACTTGTATAGGAAGTCAGAGAAATAATGTACATTGGTATGCAAAATTCATGGTCAAATTGCATGTTTTGTTGATTTTCTAAGAGAAAAGAGGTTTACACAACCTCTGCAGGGAACAAATTTAAACATGACATATTTCTGTAAATTTTGAGTCATAATTACTTCATATTTGCTGAATTTAACAGAAGACAACTTTAATAGAAGACAACTTAGGCCAATCTTTTTGGGAAAGAAAATTATTACCTGTAAAAACAATATTTTTCTCTGAACAACTGTATTGGTAACAAAAATAAATTGCATCAAAGTACTTCTTTTTAAGTTCATCTCAATATTAGGGAACTGAATTGTGGCCTCCTTTGACTGCTGTAAAAATGAGGTAACGCACATGTAAAACCCATGTGTCATCCTTCTCCCTCAACATTGGGAAAGGCAAATGTTTGACTTTTACAAGTCAGGAAATGGTCACAGACAAATCAAAACCTAAAGATGCCACATTCCACTATTGGGTCTATAATTTCATTGAAAACCACTGGAACAGTGGTAAACTTGCCTTGTGTTGGACGCAGGTGTATCTTGCCCCCACACACCGTGAGGGGGATGGTTTGGGAGGCAAAGAGAAATCCAAGGGCCACAGTTGGAGATCTACAAATCATGGTTGCATCTTTGGGAAACAAAGTCTCCAAATCTACCATCACACACAACCTCTATGCTAGTAGGTTTTCTTAGAATGGTTGACATTGGGGACAATCAATAATAAGTGTCTAGAGTTTGCTTAACAGCATTGGAACTTAAACTGGAGTGTTATGGTCAGATGAAACCAAAATTTAGCTTTTTGCTCATGCACACCAGCAGTGTGTTTGTCTTTGGAAGGAGAAGACTTGTTGAAAAGAAAATTGTACCTCGTGAAATATGCTGCTGGATTGTAGATATTATTTGGTTCTTTAGAATCTACTGGTCCTTGGGCTCTTCTTAAGGGCAATGGAATCATTAACTTTTCCATCAGCTATTAATGAGTTTGGAATTAAACAATAATGTTCTTCTGGAAATTTGATCCCGTATCTGTTTAAGGACTACATGATTGTTCTTTCAATCGATGATTAATGAATTCCCACAAGAAACCACAATTTGAGAAGTGCATGTTGTGTAATGTAAATTTGTATAAGCTCACCACTCGTTCCACCCACTGATGTCTTCACTTAAATGATAGACTGCAGATTCAATTTATCTTCCAAATCATCCAAATCTCCCTTGCTCCGGTCCCACATTCTCCACAGTTTTTGGCCCATGTCACACATTTGTGGAGGCTGTATAATGCATGCAATCCAAATACTAGCTAGAGTGGAACTACCAATCAGCGCCTCTATTTTGGTAGTTCTTCTTTACTTAGCTTGTACACCTGTGGTTATGCTCTAGATTTAGGTATATAAAACTGTTGTCAGCTTACAACACCATTTCACTCATGAAGGCAATATGCCAAAACATTAGTCTTTTAGCCTCATCTTAACTAAAAACACTCGGTACAGATTTCCTCTGAATGTAGTTACTGAATTCCTTATATTTACCCACCTATTTTCTAACCAAGGGCTGAAATAAGGGCACGCCACAATTCGCTTCTGTTTAAAATGTGCAATGCAAAGAGTAAAATACACACAAACAAACATACAAAAATGTCTCAGTAATTTATTTCTAAAAAGAAAGATTAGTATAAAATTAAAAGTCCCCAAATTAAGATGCTGTACTGCTAAAACTATAGCTATATAGGTAGGTAGCTCTAGAGCCGTGATAATACTCTTTTTAACGTGCAAACGTGAGATATCAGGTTTTTAGTATGACAGTTTATGTAACAATTCTTTCAGCTTAGGCTATGGGGCTCCTTTATAAAAATTGATCTAATTATCAAATAATAATACAAAAATACAGTTGTTGTTTTTGTGGGAAATGTGCTCTCAGTCCATAAGCAAGGGTCACAATCTTTCCTTTAGTCTGCTTCAGTCAAATAGTCTCACAGGCATGCGTTCACTCCATGATGTGATGCAATACTTCTGCTTTTTCTGTGGGTTTATTTAGTGTGCTGTTTGGTAACCAGTTTTTTGCACGTGAGGCAGAATGCCCAGCCATTGTAGTGATTCTCAGTTGATGTTAAAGTAAGTCCCCCCCCCCCCCCCCCCCCCGTTGGGCCCTCACAGAGACAGAGCTCCGCCTCATCACACATAGTTCTTTATGGCGTAGCTGCTGCTATGGGTGGAGATTTTCCCCATGGTGTACCTAGCGGGGTAGCTGATCTTCTCAGGAGGACAGGTGGTGCAGAGGACCGCCCCTCCGAAGAGCAGGAAGCCAGAGGTGACCCAACCCACGTAGAGGGCGGCTCCCAGCTCCCTCTTCAGCGCCTCAGGCACAAGAGGGTTGTAGAAATCTTGGATGATGGTGCTGGCCGTCCAAGAGACAGGCACCAAGGTGGTGAGGCCAGACAGCATGAAGGTGACCCCGGAGGCCAGCACCAGGCGAGCCTTGACCCTAGGGTTGTCCAGGCAGTTGGTGCACTGGGCGCCCACCAGGAAGATTAGGAAGCCCAGGCATGACAGCACGATAGTGATGACCACCAGGCCCCTGGCCGCCTGCAGGTCAGGGGACAGGTCCAGCAGGGCGTCATAGATCTTGCACTGCATCTGCCCCGTGCTCTCGTACACACAGTTCATCCACAGGCCCTGCCAGAAGACCTGCGCCGTCACAATGTTGGTGCCTATGAAGGCTGTCACCCTCCACATCGGAAGGGCGCAGATCACGATGGAGCCCGCCAGTCCTATCATCGACATGGTGATACCCAGAACCTGGAGAGCCATGGCTACTTCCACTGGGGGGAGTCTGATGGGAAGGACAGAGGGAAACAGACCAAATGAACACATTATTGTAAGTGTTTCAAGCACATAGGTAGTGTTAAGATCACAGCCTACAACACTTATTAAAACCTATTACCTCAGTTGCTGCATGTGCAGTGGCAAAAATGAATCGGAGTGTCTATAATATACAGAACAAATGTAAGGTGCCTTGCACACGCAGATTTCCTAACTAGAACTACTATAACCGCAGTAACCTGAATGTGAAACAGTTCATAGTTTCACAGAGGCATATGCACGTACTTTTTTGCTGGAAAATAAATATATTTGTTAAATATTTATTTAATTAGTGAGCAGTGACAATGGTTTTGAAGATTCAGTGGACTTCGGCTCATTGGTTGAATCGTTGGACTGTTACTAATTAGTCAACAAAAGAATTCCACCACTAGATGGCAGTATATGCCTGCAAATAATTGATGGACAATTTAATAGAATCGGTTCATGACCCAAATCTCTACTGACATGAATTGTTGGAACTGTAGAAGACAATACTGTCCTGACAGATATTAATATGTGGTACAGTGCATCATTGTATGAATGTTTTGTGTTACTCTTTAAGTAAGGGATGGATGTACAAATTCAGTTTTATGTATTATATTGCCTCTGAAGATGTATGTTGTATGTGGCAAATTGGCAGTTTACCTAAATAATGGCACAAAATTAGATGATGAAAATACACCAGGGGGAATTAATGTAACTGATTTTGTATTCACATTATCACAGGTAGATTTGTTTACCAGAGTCCTATAGCCAGATTGCCTCCTTATATTATTATTTTATTTGTATTATCCACTTTAAATATTCTCATCTAGGGCTGCTGGGTGGCTAATTTGGCTTAGCCCCACGCTGGGTGCCAAATTTAGAAGAATAAATACATAAAATCTTTAAAAATTAACTTATCTGGAACAATTAAGGAACTCTAGCTAAGTGTATAATGGCAGTTTTTCACCTGTTCACACCTCTAAATCTACATCCCTCAGATTCCCAGTCCAATGTTTAATCAGCACTGTAAATTTCCACCCTTTTAAAACAAGAACATTGAAGTAGAGACTCGTAAAGGATTTAACCTCAAAAATATAGGTTTCATATTTCTGCCAATGAAAACCTTTGCAATTTTAGCCATCTCAATTCCTCGAAACTGGACGCCGCTAATGTGGGAACATGAAATTACGTTCACACAATATTCCTTGTGTGAAACACAACACTTTCTGCTCAGTATTGAACAATAAACCAGTTAATCTGCTCATGGCTACGAGGATGTACGATGTAGGTCTCGGGTTGGTTCTGGCTGAGTATCACCCTGGGCATCGGTAGAATACAATACACTGGAAATGCATCAAATCTATAAATGTATTGCCTTTAAAAATGCATAAAAGTTAACCTGAAATATTTTCAAATCATACGATGAAGTATCTGTTGGTTAATAAAGTTTTATATTTTCCCTGTTTGTGTGTCTTTTTTTACTTTAGAATTGTATGGCACACCTGGTCTTGCATTATTACTGAATGAATAAAACACTACATATACTACTGAAATTGTACTTCCGACTTTGTCTCGACATTTCTAGCAAACATGCATGTGACAGTATGCAAATACAACAGTCTGCTCTATGAATGCTAGTGCAGTTAGAGTATGGTTTGCTTCACCTGAATTTTATGTTTAAATTATATTGGGGAATTGTAAAATAAAGACAGATAAACATCAAAAGAGGATGGTGATTTACAAAATTATGTTTGGATCATTTGTTTAAATGTGATGTCCCCACAGAATGTACACCGTTTCTACTCAGTTAATCCTTGACAAACTGGTTTTCTTCCTCTGTCCTGCTGTTTTCTTTAAACACGAGTCATATTGCTATGTGTAAAGAAACAATAACGGCTATGTATTGTGTGCTGAACCTCAACAACAGCTGAGTTGTCCATTTTTTATTGTGATAAAATAGGAAACGATTTGTAAACATACACGTAATTTGTACATAGTATTGAAAAATCTGTATAAAATTATTATTACTATTATGTAAGTCTTTTGATAAGTACAATTATAGAGAAAATAATAGTCTGCTTAGCAAATTCACAGTAGTCTACTAAACATTAGAGAACATCTACATCTCATTGAAATATAACATCATACAAGTACGCAAAACTTTCTCTCACGCTTACACCACTCACACACCACTTGGCCAAGCATACATTTCATGTTTTTTACACACTGCACATGTCTGTACATGTTTACCTACAAAGTGCATTGTTTATATACGTCCTTCATTCTTGCAGAAAAAAATAAATGTACAGACAAAGGTAAATGGCACAATTAAGGGTGCTATTCAGAGATAAGTCTTGGTAGGAGTTGGAGAGCTTGGCAAAGTTGTTCTGCTTCTCTGGGAACCCGCGTTGCTGGTTGCTCTTGATGACCTCACAATGAGATATTTGACAGAAGGAGTGTTCTCCTCCTTGGGGGGACAGGTGCTGCAGAGCAGGCCTCCCCCTAGGATCAGCAGGATGGAGGCCCCCCAGCCTAAGTACAGAGAGGCGCCAATCTCCCTGCGCTGGGCGTCGATTATCAGGGGGTTGTAGAAGTTTCTGATGATGGTGCTGGCAGACCAGGAAACGGGTATGAGGCACAGGACTCCGGCGGCAATGATAACACCCCCTGCAGTGATTATGACTCTGGCCTTCCTGACCTCTCCCTGTATGAAGCTGGTGCACTTGCCCCCGACGAAAGCCAGGAGGAGGCCCACCAAGCCCAGGGCGATGGAGAGCGCAGTGAGGGCGCGGGCAGCCTGCAGGTCGGAGCTGAGCGACAGCAAGGAGCTGTACGACTTGCACTGCATCTGTCCCGTGCTCTGCACCACGCAGTTCATCCATATGCCCTCCCAGATGGTCTGCGCCGTCACAATGTTGTTTCCGATGAAGGCCGTCACCTTCCACATGGGCATCCCGCAGGCGGCGATCACCCCCACCCAGCCTGCCACTGCTAGGACGCTGGCCAGCATCTGCATTCCAACCGACGACATGGCGAAACCTGCTGGTGTTCTCTCTAGCTCCCGTCAGCTGTCTCTAGCTCAGCGCCTAGGCTGTTCACCTCCTCTGGGACTTCACACCTTTGCGGGAGTATTCACTGGGGTGGAGACAGGAGGTGTTTATATGCCTTTTTGAAGTAGGGAGGTGTGTGTTGCTGCAGCTCACCCGAGTACCAGATTAACAGGATTCTTTCTTTCTCAGGACAATGGAGGCTGGGGGGGGGGGGGCAGGAGGGTTAAAAATCTGTCCTCAACATACTTTAGCAAAGAGCTTTGTTCAGTTGTAAAGGGATCACATATGTGCTAAATGTGGAACTCAACACCCTCCCCTCCTCCCACATTGGAAACTGATCTTAACGTTCGACTTCCTTTTTCATCGCTTAGCCAACATTTTTAAGCTCTTTATGCTTTTTTAGCATCCTCTGAAATATCACAATTCAATTTTCACTTGAAATCCCGTGCAAAATTCAGTTTCAAAGTATATTTTCATTCTGATGTTTAAAATATAAAACATTACTGTATTGGCTTACTAGTGAGAAGGTAGAGTGAAGGCCTGCAGTAGATATGCTTCCAGAGTTACAGGAATCCATTTTGTGGTGCTGATTTTTTAAAAATCTTAGTGCTCATTAAAAAAGCCATATTCCTAAACCCCACCCCCTGATTATCCCACGAGTGACAATGCTATACAAATTGTGTGATGCGATAGCAACCCTTTGTTTCAAACACCTGAGATCTGAGTATCCTACATGTACTCTTCAGTAAGTGTAACTTTTAAAGGCAATTCAAAAGGATATTATTCTGTATCTAGACAAAGATAAAACATTTCACATTATGTATATACACTGCCTGGCCAAAAAAAAAAGTTGCACACTCTAATATTTCGTTGGACCGCTTTCAGCTTTAATTACAGCGTGCATTCGTCGTGGCATTGTTTCGACAACCTTATGCAACGTCACAACATTTATTTCCATCCAGAGTTGCATTAATTTTTGGCCGAGATCTTGTATTGACAACGGGAGAGTCGAACCACTCCATAAAGTCTTCTCCAGCACATCACAAAGACTTTCAATGGGGTTACGGTCAGGACTCTGGTGGCTAATTCATGTGTGAAAATGATTCCTCATGATCCCTGAACCACTCTTTCACAATTTGAGCCTGATAAATCTTGGCATTGTCGTCCTGGAATATTCCCATTGATGGGATAACCTGGTCATTCAGTACATTCAGGTACTCAGCTGACTTCATTTTATTGCTGCATAATGTTGCTGAGCCTAGACCTGACCAATTGAAGCAAACCCGATCATAACACTGCCTCCAGAGGTTTGTATAGTGAGCACTATGCATGACGGGTGCAACGGCAACTTTTTTTTTGGCCAGGCAGTGTATTTCCAGGTTGTGCTGCATTGTTATTGAATAAGGTCAACAGACAGTCTTTGTCACTCGACCAGTTTGTGCAGATTCTTGTGAGAGCAGTAAAATCCTCTCGGCTGTTTCACCAGAACAAGAAAGTGCTGATTCTATTTAAAGGATGGAGGTAAACTACCTCTTTTAAGTTTTGAGTCATAAAATATGGTGGAGCTTGATGAAATAGGCATGATATTTTAATATTTTTAGAGATTTGATTAACACAAGAGCTTTTATATTCCTAAGATTTATATCTAGTTTGAATTATTTCATGCTCCACACACACTACAAACTGACATTAGATGTACCAGACATATCACTGATCCTAGAACTTAAATTGTTTGCGCGTATCAGACCATTTTTTTTAAAGAATTACTCTCAAGTCCTCAAAGCAGTTTCATTTTTTTTTTATTCAGAGATTCAAAACTAAATAACAGTAATACCCTATCTGTATGAACTGGAACATCAACATAATAATCAAAAATAATAATAATATGGTACATATTAAACTTTCTTATAATCATGAAAATACAAACAAAGGTCATCTAATACAAATGTAAATAAAACAAGCTTACAATTTACAGATTTTTTTTGTTATACATTTATATAAAATGCCATGGCAATCCTAACATTTAGTAAATATATAGCTCATATTCCATTAAGAACAACAAAGAGGAGTGTTATACATAACCTATTTTACATTTTCTGTCCTTTTTCAGTACACATGACCATCAGTTATACAACTGCTTGCAGAGCCATCAACTCAACACAAGTACATTTCTGATTCTACTGTTCTGATTAGATTAAATTAACTATAATCAAATATTGTACTCATTGGTGCGCATACATTCTACTTTTCCTCACTTTTCTTACTGCACTGTGAAAAAAAGTAAAAAGAAAGTAACATTTACAGAATTTCCTGTTCTCACATTGTCCATTTCACATTGCTCAATGAAAAACTATAGAAGAACTATAGAAGTTTTGGGAGTGATCTCAGAAGTGAATCCACATCAACTCATTTTCATTTTTCACAACAGAATGTGAGAGTGAGATCCATCTTGCAGAGATAGCTATATGAAGATGAAAAAGTTGGTGGCATACACAGTACTTACACATAAAAAGTGGAAGTACTTTCTTTAAAAAAAAAAAAACATTTTCTTCACCGTTCATAAGCAGTCTCATACATAAGCTTTGCTGGTCGCCACGGACCTTGCCGCCTGAGAATACTTGACATCATAAGGCCTGTCTTCCTTCGGAGGGCAGGAACTGCAGAGCAGCCCCCCGCCAAGGATCAGCAGACCGGCAGTGCCCCATCCAATGTACAGGGCGGCTCCCAGCTCCCTGCGCTGAGCTGAGGTCAGTAGAGGGTTGTAGAAGTCCCTGATGATGGTGTTGGCCGACCAGCAGACAGGGATAAGCATAAGAACCCCAGCCAAGATAAAGATGACCCCGGCTGCGATGGCAATCTTAGCTTTCGAGACCTCATTGTCCACAAAGTTGGTGCACTTTCCTCCAACGATGGCCAGAAGTACGCCAAAGACGGCCACAATGATGGAAATAACAACCAGGGCGCGGGCTGCCTGGAGGTCCGGGGGCAGGGCAAGGAGAGAATCGTAGATCTTGCATTGCATTTGCCCGGTGCTCTGTGTCACACAGTTCATCCACAAGCCTTCCCAAATGACCTGCGCTGTCACGATGTTGGCGCCAATGAAAGCCGTGACTTTCCACATGGGAAGAGCACACACGATGATGGTCCCCAGAAATCCAATGATAGCCAGGGCCAGGCCCAGCATCTGTCTACCCATTGACACCATTTTGAATCTGTTTCAGAAAGTTTTCTTTTGTCTGTAGTCAGTAGTAAGCAGGTAGTTACCTAGTCTGAAGCAGCAGTGAGAGTCGACTGATGGCAATGATGTCCTGACCAACTCTGTCTGTCACAATTATAGGCTCTCTCCTAGGGAGTGGTTTAACTAGTGAAACTAGTTCTGCTGAAAAACTGCAGTCAAACTTCATTCTATTAAGAGAGGGAGAGCAGGAAACTGGTTTCGGAGAAACGCACTCCATCAATAAACATGCGGAAGCAAACAAAAACTATGACGAGGTGCTAAGTGATATTTTCATATGATCTTATACCCGAAACTTATGCTGGTCTGCTAAGAGGAAGACAGATAAGCTGTCAATAACGTCACAATGATTGTAATGACAGTTTCACCCTTATAGTGAAGTTATTACTTAATTTAGAAATGTTTGTGTATTTTATGAATATCTGACAAAATATCTTGAGCCTAAAAATACCTTAAGCTTCATAAGTGAACCCCTTATGTTTGTAAACCAACCATGCATAGACATAACAGAACAGCATACGAATAATACCTGTATAAAGAAAATATCCAAGTGATACTTTACAATAAAATTCAATTTACTCTTCAGCAGTGTGTGGTCATGGGATGTAGGCTAAAATTTGGCACAACTACTTGGTCACATTCTTTATTCTAGCACATATTTTGATTTGAGGAGACTTCTAGAATCTCACTTCAAAATAATTAATTTGCCATGACATAATGGGTATGTCATAATGGGTTGTCTTTTTAAATAATAAAATAAAACAAAGAAAAATCAAGCTTTGAGACTGTATATGTAGCACAAACACAGCTGTGGACATTTAACCAGAAAAATAACCAGACCATATCGCTTGTAAGAGTACCAGAAACAGACCAACAGAGAAGTTTTTTTGTGGCACATATTTTGATTTGAGGAGACTTCTAGAATCTCACTTCAAAATAATTAATTTGCCATGACATAATGGGTATGTCATAATGGGTTGTCTTTTTAAATAATAAAATAAAACAAAGAAAAATCAAGCTTTGAGACTGTATATGTAGCACAAACACAGCTGTGGACATTTAACCAGAAAAATAACCAGACCATATCGCTTGTAAGAGTACCAGAAACAGACCAACAGAGAAGTTTTTTTGTGGCACAAAAGCGGCGTTGCTTTTTTTGGAAAGCAAACGCGATATTTTTCTCCGTTCTTATAAGCTGAAAAACTGGAAAATACGGCGTTTTTAATTATTTTAGCGCAGTTCTTTACGTTGTCTCAATGTATTACGGCGTACAGAAAACTCGCCAGCGGGCAGCGCCTGCCAGAAATATCAGAGTATTTACAACAACAACATCATAATGGAACTAACAACAACATCATAATGGAACTAACAACAACATCATAATGGAACTAACAACAACATCATAATGGAACTAACAACAACATCAAATGGAACTAACAACAACATCACACCGGAGGCAACACGCAATACAGCTAGGGTTGCCAACCGTCCCTTGAATAAGATAACTTCACCTGACTATACTCAACCTGTTCTTACCTTAACGGAAGTTACTGAACATGATATAATGAAAATTCTTATAACACTAAAAAACTCAAAGGCTCAGGACATATATGGTGTTGATTCTTGCTTAATTAAGAGAAATGCTGAAACCCTATCTCCCCCAATAACATGCTTAACCAACAGATCTATCAAGGAAAACATTTTTCCTGATAGTCTGAAGACTGCTGTGATCACTCCAATTTTTAAGGCAGGAGATCGATGTGAACTAGCTAACTATAGGCCTATCAGTGTACTTCCTATAATTTCTAAAGTAATAGAGAAAGTGATTGCTGATCAATTAATGGCCCACTTGAACTCTGGCCAACACCCACTTCATCCAATGCAGTTTGGTTTTAGAACGAACCATTCTACTGAATCTGCAAATTGTTACTTTGTGGAAGAAATTAAAAAAATGTTAGACACAGGTGGAATAGTTGGAGCTATATTTATAGACTTAAAGAAAGCGTTCGACACAGTTAATTATGATGTACTGTTGTCCAAATTGTCGACACACAATATAGCAACAGATACAATGAAACTGATGAGGTCATACTTGACCAATAGAAAGCACTGTACTAGAGTTAATAGACATTTATCCCCCTCTCTAGACGGCTCTATAGGGGTTCCTCAAGGTTCCATTTTAGGTCCACTATTATTTAGTGTATACATAAATGACCTGCCATCTGTGGCTCCAGAGGTTAAAATGCTAATGTACGCAGATGACACAGTCATCTATGTACACGCGAAGACTAAAGATCAAGCTGTATCTGTGCTAAAAGTGGCAATGGAGAAAATTACTAAGTGGCTAGACCAATCTTGCCTGACATTGAATACCTCTAAAACTGTTAGTATGTTCTTTTCGAAAAGAAAAAATGATGTGCCTTCACCTGACATCGTAGTGAAAGGACAGCGGTTGGAAGTGGTCAACCAATTTAAATACTTAGGTATCATTATTGATAGTAATTTGACTTTTAAGAAACATATAAAAAGAATAGTTAGGACTGTCAAATATAACTTAGCTCAATTTAAATTTATTCGCAGTCAACTAAGTACAGATGCAGCAAAATTATACATGTACTCTATGATACTATCTCACCTTTCCTACTGTGTCACGACCTGGTCTCAGGCAAGTAGTACAGCAATGCAACCAATTCATAAACTCTATAAACAGACATTAAAGGTACTGGACAAAAAGCCCACTTCTTACCATCATTGTAATATCATTAAGAAGTACAATTTACTGACATCTGAAAATTTTCTGTTTTTGGCTAATGTCTGTCTGCTTTATAAGATTTTCCATGATCTGGCCCCACCACCACTTAAAGATTGCGTTACACATTCTAGAAATGGTATAAGATCAACCAGATCCTCCACAAGGGGAGATTGCTATGTCGGATTTCGATCCACGAGTTTTGGCAAGACAGCTTTCTCAATTAAGGCCTCTGAACAGTGGAACATCTTGCCATCTAATATCAGAGAGTGCGGTACACTTACGAGTTTTAAATTTAGTATCAAAAAATGGCTGAAAGAAAGACAGTCCTGCAACCATTAGTTGCTGTATGATGATTCATTGTGTGCATGTGGGAGTGTGTATGTGTGTGTGTGTGTGTGTGTGTGTGTGGGTATGTGTGTGTGTGTGTGTGTGTGTATGTGTGTGTGCGCGTGTGTGTGCGTGCATGAGTGTGTGTGGGTATGTGTATGTGTGTGCGGGTGTGTGTGTGTGTGTGCGTGCATGAGTGTGTGTGTGTGTGTGTGTGCGTGCATGAGTGTGTGTGGGTATGTGTGTATGCGTGCGTGCATGAGCGTGTATGGGTATGTGTGTGTGCGTGCATGAGTGTGTGTGGGTATGTGTATGTGTGTGCGGGTGTGTGTGTGTGTGTGCGTGCATGAGTGTGTGTGTGTGTGTGTGTGTGTGTGTGCATGCATGAGTGTGTGTGGGTATGTGTGTGCGGGTGTGTACGTGCGCGGGGGAAGGGGGGGTATGCGTGTGATATGATATGAAATGTTAATGGTTTTAGACTAAAATGTTTTTATTTTATTTACCTTTTGTAATGTTTGCATTGTAGATTAGAGTTGTATTGTATCTTGTATTGTACTTTTGTAATTCTTATAGATGTTCCCATGTTGTCTGTTATCACCCTTCCCTCAGGGACTACAGATGAAAATTAGCTCTGAGCTATATCTGGCACAATATATTTGTTGAGCATTGTCCCTGTCAAATAAACGGAAAAAAAAATAAAAAATAAATAAAAATAAAAAATAAAAAATATACACTTAACAGATGTTTATCATAACAAAGTTCCCTTATTATGCTCTGTTCCCTTTTTATGCTAATCTGCTGAGCTGTCTATGCCACATAGAATTTTAAGCATGAATTTGCCTTATTGAGCAAAAATAAGAGGAAATATATCTCCTCTTATTTTATGTAGCAGAATAGACATTCATGTGTCAAACAAAAACGACACAGATTTTCACAAGGATTTAACAGATTAGGACCAAAAGCAGAATAAGAAAATCGGCAAACATTGTGACTGTTCTTCTGAGATGTAATTTCTCAGCCTTTATATAGTTTGTCCAATTGAATATGGTGTTCCACTCGTATATGCTTGGCTGCCCATGTAACACCCTGCAACTGTATGTGATATGATATATGATATGATAATGCTTTATTGTCAGATTTCTCTGAAATTTCTTTTGCATCATAGCACCTCCATTTAAAAACACACATCATAACAGGTTCAATACATAAGACAAGACACTAACACACAATTACGCTCAATTATACATACATCGTTATAATATCAACATATCAACCTTAGGTTACCCCCACATTGCACTAGACCCATTTATTGCACACTCCACCACGGTCCTTGATATTGCACTTGCCACCATTGTTATTATTGCACAGTCCCTGGTTGCACTTGCCTGAAAAGCCTGCAATCGTTATTGAGTAGCCTAATTGACTGGGGCATAAAGGAATTCCTTAGCCTTACATTTGAACTGCAGAACTCTGAACCGCCTGTTTGAGGGAAGAAGTTTGTACTCTCCGTAAAGCACATGTGACGGGTCAGAGGAGATACTACCTGCTAGTCTTCGCATGCTCTTGAGATAAGCTGCCTGAAAAGACAGCTCTAGTGGCTGGCCTACAATCTTAGAGCAAATTCTCAGTTGTCTGGTCAGCCTGGCCTTAAGCTGGATGGACAGGCCGCCATACCACGTTGTGATGCAATACTGCATGACACTCTGAACCACAGATGAAAAAAACAGCAGTAGAATCTGACTACTGGCCCCGAAAGACCTTAACCTTCTAAGAAAATAAATGCGCTGCTGTACCTTATTGCAAATAAATTCAATATGTGTGTTCCAAGACAGAGTGGCATCTATATACAGATCCTTTCCAAAAAATTAGAATATCATGGAAAAGTTTTTTTTTTCCATAATTCCATTCAAAAAGTGAAACTTTCATAGATTATAGATTCATTACACACAAAGTGAAATATTTCTAGCCTTTATTTGTTTCATTTTTCATAATTTTGGCTTACAGCTCCAGAAAACCCCCAAAACAGTATTTCAAGAAATTAGAATAGTGTGTCGAAAATCAGCATTTACTTCAGTTATTTCAGAGAATGAATGTTTTAGACTGAGTGTCACACTATCATCTAATTTACTCAAAACACCTGCAAAGTTTATCTCAGTTTGGTTCAGTATGGGGAAGACTGCAGACTTGACAATTGGCCAGAAGACCATCATTGACACCCTCCAGAAGATGGGTAAGCCACAAAAGGTCATCGCTAAGGAGGCTGGCTGTTCACAGAGTGCAGTGTCCAAGCATATCAATAGAAAGTTTAGTGGAAGGGAAAAATGTGGCAGGAGAAGGTGCACAAGCAAAAGAGATGACCGTAGGCTTCAGCGGATTGTCAAGCAAAGACGATTCCAAAATTTGGCGGAGATGCAGAGGGAGTGGACTGAGGCTGGAGTCAGTGCTTCAAAAACCACCACGTACAGACGTATCCGGGACATGGGCTACAACTGTCGGATTCCTCGAGTCAAGCCACTCCACTCATTCTCTGAAATAACTGAAGTAAATGCTGATTTTCGATACACTATTCTAATTTCTTGAAATACTGTTTTGGGGGTTTTCTGGAGCTGTAAGCCAAAATTATGAAAAATTAAACAAATAAAGGATAGAAATATTTCACTTTGTGTGTAATGAATCTATAATCTATGAAAGTTTCACTTTTTGAATGGAATTATGGAAAAAAAAAAAACTTTTCCATGATATTCTAATTTTTTGGAAAGGATCTGTATATACCCAGGTATTTATATGATGTAACCTATGATGTGGCCTGTGGGAAAGTTTGAGTGGGGAGGCAGGTATAATATAAGGTCACTATATGGGCTTTGGATAGGAATACTGGGCAGCGTGAGAGTGGTTGTCATACCCGTCTTCACAGGATGGACAAATAGAGCAGAGGATTGATCCTCCAATAATCAACAAAAGAGAGCTCCCCCATCCAATGAAAAAAGCAGAACCCAACTCCCTGTTCTGGGTGAGTGACTAAGATGCTATCATAATCTGTGATGGTGGCAACTGCCAACGAGCAGACATGAACCAGAGATTAACCCAGCAAAGACATCCCCCAAAATAACCACTTCGGCGAGTCCTCCTTCAAGCACCTTGTGCAGTTCCCGTCAATAGAGGCCAGGGAGACGCCAACGAAAGCCACAAAGATGGAGATGACCACTAGGGCATGGGCAGCCTGCAGATCCACTGAGCATCGATCGGTGGATCTTGCACTGCATCCGCATCTGCTCAGTACTGTGCATCACACAGTTCATCTATAGCCTGTCCCTCGTGATCTGAACTGTCACCACATTGGCCACAGTGGAAGATGTCTCTCTCCAAATAGGAAGGCCACAGATGACCACCCCAGAAAGCCAATGAACAAATAACAATGCCGACAAGTTCCTTTGTGATCCCCATGGGACCTGGTCTCACAGGCACACACACACTCCTAAATGACTTCAAAACACTAAACTGGAAACACAGGGTAGTAAACGTTCCTTAAGGGGACTGGTTATAGGGTTTATATCATGTGACATGACTTTCTCCAAATCAGGGGAGCTCACATACCTGCCACACACACAAAAAAAAAGTCTTGCAATTAGGTCAGTGAATTACCGCACAAGAAGCCACAAACTGCAGTGAGCTAAAAAATAAATAAATAAATAAAAAACTTCCCAGCAATAGATTTCCGTTTTTTATTTATTTATATTTTTTTTTTTTAAAAGAACTACGAGGATCAGTAGGATCAGGAGAATGTCCCATAATCTCTGCACAACTGTGGCATTTTCCTTAGGGTATTTCACACATTAAATTCAAAATGTTATTAAATTATTTAAAGTAGTGTAAACATTTGCAGTCAACAGGATATTCGTCATTGTTTCAAAAAGGCACCAAGAAACTTCAGGTTTATGAAATGGAAAAGGTTCATTACATTAATTAATTAGCCTACGTGATCGGTTATAGTCCATTCACACTGTCATTCAAACCAAGCAGAGGGGCCTGAACATTATGGAAGCATATCTGCGCCAAAATTCTAATGAAAATGCAAATCGGCTATTGCATTTCCTTTACATTCGATGTGCGCAAAAACCATGACATAATTCAAATGAAAATGCAAAAGGTCACTTTGCATTTTAATTTGCAAGTCAATGTATGCACTTTATCTGACAATTTGAAAATGTTAACGTAAATCCATTTCACATTTAATTTTTCTTGCCCTCTACGACACAACCCTGCCATAAACCCTGTCAAAACCAGCCGGCTATTCATGGCAGGCTATGCCTGAAAATATGCTACCCTTTTCACCATGGGCATTTCCATCACGATTTCTATTAATTATTGTTTTCTTTTAGATAGCCTTACCCTTTAGGGCCAAAACATACTGCAAGCAAATACGCGAACGTGGACGCTTCGAGCTATGCAAACCGTTTTTCTTTTGCCATGACATTTTTGAAAGACAAACCGAGGAAAGCACCGATCGAACAAGAAAGGTGTTTACTGTTGTTGCTTGCTATAGCATCACTCACTGCAACACTGTAGCAAGAATTTCAGGTGACACATTTTAGAACGAAATCGACTTTGCGTAGCTCCAAGGGTCCACGTTTCCCTATTCACGTAAGGTATGTTTCGGCCCTTAGGCCTGGTACATACTCTACGCAAGGAACATAAACGCCAACGCAGATTCAGGACATACGCGAGCTCTTTGCTTACATACGATGTCACGTGGCGCTGTAATGGCGACATGTGGTCCAGCTGTCTCTCGTGTTCGTGTTTGTTAATTTGAGTGTGTTTTGTTGTGTCAGGGAGGCGGGGTGGAGATTTTTCGGGGCACTCCAGCCGCTTGTTTTGGTGATATTGGCGAGTTGTCTCACCAGGATGGTTTTGTTTGTGGTCATCACAATGGAGACGCATTCACAACATGTGCTCGGGAATGTCCGTTGAGTTGAGGATGTCGGGACTGATCAGAGAGTGCGGAGGATCTTCAAGGGGCAACCAGGGAATGGAAGGAGGGGAACGGGAGGGGGAGGAGCGAGGCGATGACTGGGGAGGCTGATGCAGTTTGGTAGATCCGTTTCGACAGTGTACAGAGACTGCAACACTGCGTGTATCAGGGCCGGATCTAGGGGGGGGGGGGCAGAGGGGGCCGTGCCCCCCCAAATTTTTGCTGTGCCCCCCCAAAACTTTGACCATTTACTTAAAATAATCAATTGCTTTGATCGATCCCTAGAAAAAATCCAAGTTATTTATTTTTTTTTTTAAACCGATATTTTGCATTCTTTCTCAGTTCAGGAGACTTAGCCAATCATAATGTTCTATGCAAAATATCAAAAAACAACAACTTGGCAATGTATTTCTGATTGGTTGGTTTGGCAGTTTAAAACTGGGAGACGAACCGATCTGCTGTCACTCTCTACATTTGTCGGTGTTTGTCTGTCACTTGAGGAGGTTAACGTTTGCCCACAGCAAAAATAAATAAAAATAATATAGGTCTAAAAGTTATTCTGTTTAAAAGTTTATAATTAAGCCTGTGTATTTTGAGTCTTGTCTTGTTGTTTCATTTTAGTGGTTTAGTGTTATTACTGTCTGAGGGGCTTAGTGGTGGTGGTTTTACGCAACGTTAGCTAGCTAGCTACAGTACTAGTTTACGTTAGACTAGCTAACCTAGCTAGGTAACGTTAACTGTTAGCTAGCTAATTGTCACCATTATAGCTAAAGCTAACTAACGGTTAGGTCGCTAATGTGTTTTTCTTTCTTTTCTTATTCTCTGTGCTCCACGGTTCTTCTTTCCTTTTGGTGACAGTTACCCTACTTGCTTATACGGTATTAGCCTAAATCATTATGCATCGATTTTTGATTACTAAACCAAAGCAAAGTAATGTTAACACAAATGCAGCTCTAGTTGTACATACCGGTAGTTCAGAATCTTCATGCTTAGTATCGGATCCTTTGCCCAGTCCCAGTTCGGAAGAAAAGGGAGTTTGGCAAAAAGGTTTGTTCTTTCAACCCAAGCTGGTATCAGTCACGATCATGGCTAGAATATTCAGTGAAACTAGATGCATGTTTCTGCTTCCCCTGTCGCAAGTTTTCAAGCACAAATGACAGGGGTCTAGTTTTTACCAAGAAGGGGGTTTATTAACTGGAAAACAGCATTAGAAAAGGACAGGGGATTATACAGGCATGCATCTAGCCATAGCTATTTGAATGCTGCACGATCATGGACAGAACTGAACACGAGAGTGGAAACTGCTGACACTATATCATGTCTCTTGGGAAAAACACAGGTTGAGAAACACCGATACTACATCAGAAGCATAGGGGAAGTGGTGCAGTTTCTGGCTGTGAACGAACTTGCTTTTCGTGGAAGCACTGAAGGCCAGTCCGAAATAAACGATGACAGTGATATCTCTGCTGGGCTGCTCCTGAAATTGTTTGAGTACACTCTGGCTGAGGATTCCAAACTTGCTGAAATAGCAAAAAACATCCCTCAGAATGCAAAGTACACATCAAAAGGCATTCAAAATGAGATAATTAACACTCTAGCCAGTATGGTGTGAAAAGAAAATATGATAATGCAGATACAGTAGGGTTCTGCATCAAATGTGATGGAACCAGAGACAGGTGCAATGTTGAGAATCTTTCACTTGTGATTCGGTTTGTCTGTAATTCGGTTCCTGAGGAGCATTTGATTGGTTTACTGTACTTGAGTGGGTTGGATGCAGAATATATAACAACAGAAATGCTCAAACACCTGTCCAGTGAAGGTTACAGTGCTGATAATATAATCAGCCAATGTTATGATGGCGCATAGTCATGAGTGGGATCAGGGGTGGGGTTCAAGCATTGTTGCAACAGAAGCTTGGCAGGCTCATTCCTTATGTACATTGCTACAACCATCAGCTGCACCTAGCAGTGGTGCATGCCATTCAGGAAGAGCCATGTGCCAAAACATTCTTTGAACTCTCCGGCACCCTCTCTTAAAAGGTTGCTCGAGATACGGTGGACCAGTCATTATGATGTAACAAAATGTCTGGTAGACAATGAGGATGCCATCTTGAACATTTTGTCAGCGATTTCTGAAACTAGTGTGGCAGCAATGGCTTTATGCACAGAGGCATCAGGGCTCCTAGTACAACTCAGGAAGCATCATTTTTTTGAAATTGGTAAATTCCTCATCAAAATTTTTGGTGTCTTGAAACCAGCAAATTCCATTCTGCAGGCTAAGGCTGTGGGTCTTTGCAGTGCTGGGGGGGTTATCAGTGCCTCACTGCAAGCTTTAAAAGATATCCGAGAAGATGATTCATGGGATAATTTCGAGATATTAGACAGCCACTGCTACAAAAAGAAGGAGAACAATGAGCAAACAGCTCATAGACAGTTTTGTTCTCTCCACCGTTGGTCACACTGAGTCCGATTCCTCCAACACTCCCAGCCAGTCTTTGAGAAGAGCCCTCCTAAACATCTTGGACAGAGCTATTGCAGAGATTGAGGACAGGTTTTCGAGGAGAAATATTGACCTGATGAGGGCAGTAAGCTGTCTTGTTCCCCAGTCTACATCTTTTCTAGAGTTGGCCCTATTGAAACCGCTGCAGCTACTTGCCGGTACTGATGCAACAACCAATAGTCTGAAAAATGAAATTGATGTGGCAAAATCCATGTTGCTCAAGAAGTTCTCCACTGACGCGGACCTGTCAACAGTGTGTCGACATATACAGGGCTATAAGGAAGCCTTTCCAGAGCTACATGCAGTGTATGCAACTGCACTGGTGATTGGAGTATCCTCAGCATCATGTGAGAGTTCTTTCTCCACTCTGACACGTGTCCTAACACCCTTCCGCCGCACAATGCTGCATGAGAGAAAAAGGAATTTGGTGATTCTGGCACATGATAAATTAATAACCAAGAGTATTGATTTGGATGAGTTTGTTAGGGCTTTTATAAAAACAAACAGAAGACTCTTGCTTTGAGGCAATTACTTTGTGTTTTGCAGTGGGAATAGCTAGGCCTTCTTTTTTCTTTTAACCATATTGTTAGAAATCTCCAACAGTTTTAAGAGAAACCATAGCATACAAATCTTCTCTTTTTTTTGACATTACCTTTGTTTGTAAAGTGCTTGCTGCTTTATTTCTTGAAAACAGTCCTGAGATTCGGTGTAGTGGTAGTTCAGCGTAATCACTGAATGGGTGATGTAGGCAACTGTAAGCTCCATGTTTGGGACAAATACTTTTTATTTTCTTGATTTAGCTAAAGAGCACACTCAGCTTTTATTTAAAGGGATAACCTTATTTTACTTTGGTACAACATAATTAATTTTGTGGAGCTTACCCCATTTTATTTGCATAAAGCAGCTGTCATTTGCCAGGGTGGTATACAATAGTTAGCTCTGCTGTTAGCCTTCTACTTTTGCATAACATGTAAGACTGTTGTTATACTTCAAATATTATGTTAGGCTATTATAGAAAAGTGAGTTAAATGATTTAATATTCCAACAATAGGAATGTCAGTGCCAAAAAACAGTATTGTCTGCCAAGTTTCCTTCTTTTTTTGTTGCAGAGCTGCAAACTGTGCTAACTTCATTTTTATCTGAATACAAACACGCATAATTAGGCCTCAAGAAATACAAATAGTGGCCTCTCTGAACACCCCTACACACATAACATAACATACATAACATAACATAACAAGGAAAGACGAGAACAGGCCATTCAGCCCAACAATGCTTGTCTATTCTTACCTCTAAACTGTACTAATAGTGTCTAACACTGAATCAAGCCGGGCCTTGAACACCCCGAGTGTTTCTGCCTCCACCACATGTTCAGGCAAGCTATTCCACGTATTGACCACTCTCTGTGTGAAAAAATATTTCCTAGTGTCTGTGAGAAATGTATTCTTTGCCAGTTTCCATTTATGCCCCCTCGTTCTGCTAACTGAGCTAAACTTGAATAATTTCCTGTAGTTCACTTCGTTGATCCCTTTAATAAATTGAAACGCCTCAATCAAATCCCCCCTAAGTCTCCTTTTACTAAGCTTGAAAAGTCCTAGCATTTCAAGCCTTTCCTCATAAAACTTGTCTTTTATACCCGGGATCAATCTGATTGCCCTTCTTTGGACCTTTTCCAGTGCCTCTATATCTTTCTTGTAGTAAGGTCCCCAGAACTGCAGACAGTACTCTAAGTGTGGTCTGACAAGGGCATTGTATAGTGTTTGTATAGTGTGAGTATGATCTCCTTAGATTTATACTCAATACTCCTGGCTATGTATCCCAGCATCCTGTTAGCTTTTTTTTACCGCTACAGCACATTGACCAGACCCTGATAGGCTTTGATCGACTATTACTCCCAAGTCTTTTTCTGCATGTGCACATTCTAGTTTTGTACCCCGCATAAAGTAATCCTGCCCTATGTTTTTATTCATGTTTTTATATAACATGTAGAACTTTACATATAGTTATATTGAATTTCATTTGCCAGGTTTCTGCCCACTTCTGGAATTTGTTTAAATCTTCTTGGATTACCTTAGTAGCTTCCAGACAGTTGGCTAAACCTCCCAGTTTTGTATCATCCGCAAATTTAACTAATGTACTTTCAATATCCGCATCTAGGTTATTTATGTAAATGAGGAAGAGCAGTGGACCGAGAACCGAACCCTGTGGAACTCCACTTCCCACTTTACCCTGCTCAGATAAGATCCTCCCTACTACTACCCTTTGTGTTCTATCCCGTAACCAGTTCCGAACCCACTCTGAAATGCTTTTGGAAGTCTAAGTATATAATATCATAGGCCTTGCTCCCATCTAGACACACGTGCGTGTGGTTGCAAGGATACACACACACACACACACACACACACACACACACACACACACAAATATATGCAAACGAGGGGAAAAAGCCTGGGAACTGTATGGCACACACAGTGCCCTAAATAAAAAGGTGCCCCCCCCTAAATTTCTGTCTGCCCCCCCCAATCACAGCAGTCTAGAACCGGGGCTGGCGTGTATGGAGGAAAGTCGTGGAGGCGCAGTTTGTGTATTGGACTGCTTGGTGCCACTGGACATCTCGGGACAGCGGGGGCTATTTTTAATCATGGCTGTATTCCACTTTAATTCACTTGATTAATGCAATGATTCTATTGAATGTCTTAATTTGATTTGTTTGTGTGTTGTGGGTCTGCCCCACTGTTTATGTCTTTTTGTTGTTGCTGGGGCTACAAATGAAGTTCCCAAACGGGAAAAAAGTTATTCTATTCTATACCATACATGCTTTTACCGGCTTCTTTTCGCCCTGTCCGCTAGTTGGCAGCCTAGGCTAATCTGGGTTGGAGCCAAGGGGCCAAAACCGGGCTTTCGTTTTGAAGCTCACTTCCTGGTTGGGCTGGGAGTGGCCATAGTGCCGTTGCTCACTAGCACCACTGCGGTTGGCTCCAGTTTAGGTCTTTCATCATGTAAGTCAATGGCAGCAATGTTGTCAAAATAGTAAGTCAATAAATTTTTTCCACAAGAAAATGTAGTCGCAATAGATGCTTTCCCTTTGTCGAATACCAATTTTTTTAATTGTGTTGTTTGGACAGCCCGGTTTTGGCCCCTTTGTAGCATGTTTAAGGCATAGCCTACCTCGTTTCCTTTTTAATTCCTATAATTTCACCTATAATACCCAAACACAGAACTAGGACATATCGCTATTTAACCTGGTAACTGCCTGACGACCGAAATCAGACAACCATTGAATCATAGCCTATGTTCAGTGGCTTGAACGGTCCCCTGTAACGCCCCTTTCTTAGAGGCCCCGCCTTGATGGGTAGCTTTGACATTTGGCATGTTCAGTTGTTTCGGCAGGGTTTTTGCAATGCCATTGCATTTGACTTACATCACTCTTGTGCCGCAAAAGCATGAAAACGATATGTTAAATGGCGAATTGAATTATTTCCTTTTTGTAACGGATCATGTGATGAGGCTACAATAAGAAACTGCTAATGCAAATGTGGTTTTTCATTTTAATTAAATTATGGCAGGGTTGTGTCAAAGGGCGAGAAATTAAATGTGAAATGGATTTGCATTAACATTTTCAAATTGTCAGATAAAGTGCGTAGCCTACACTAACTTGCAAATTAAAACGCATTTTCATTTGAATCATGTCATGGTTTTTGCGCACATCGAATGTAAACGAAATGCAATCGCTGATTTGCGTTTTGGCGCGGATACGCTTCCATAGGCTACATGGGTGGTGGAACACATGCACAAACATTTACCCAGTCAGGTCATATGCAGGCGTAGCACGAACAGTGAAAGCAGACATGGTCGTTAAAATTACATAATTTATTTGGCAACTCACAACTGCAAGATAAAAACAAAACGTGACACGCACACAAAACCAATGCACGTTTGCCCCATAGGCCTACTGACACCATGGAGTCGACTGAAAGGGAAACTTTTCAAATTAGAATCACACGTAGGCCCCTCCACCTGCGTTGGACTTCGCGGCGGTATATTTGGCAGTATACCGGCGGTCTTCCCTCGGGGGGCATTGGCAGCATAGAAGGGCTCCACCGATTAGCAGCAGTCCCGCAGCTCCCCAGCCAATGAACAACGATGCGCCAAGCTCCATTCTCTGAGCGTCGACGAGCAGGGGGTTGTAGAAATCTCGAATAATGGTGTTCGCGGACCAGCTGACGGGGATGAGACAAAGGATTCCACCCATGATGAAAAATACCCCAGAGGCGATAGAGACTCGAGACTTCGTAGATCCATCTTCAATGCAGTTAGTGCACTTGCCCCCGACGATTGACAATAGAATTCCGAAGACAGCCACAAGTACAGAGATGACGACCAGTGCGCGAGCTGCCTGCAGGTCCTGAGGCAGAGCCAGCATCGAGTCGTACACCTTGCACTGCATCTGTCCCGTGCTCTGCACCACACAGTTCATCCACAAACCTTCCCAGATAATCTGAGCGGTTATGATGTTGTTGCCGATAAATGCGGTCACTTTCCACATAGGAAGGGCACATATAACGATGTCCCCCACCCATCCGATAATGGCTAGCGCAATGCCCAAAATTTGCAGCCCAGCTGATACCATGATTTAGGCTATGGACTTCGGCAGAAATTACTGAAGGAAAGGCGAGGCTATTGGCCTATAAAGAATAAATCGGTGCCTGATCTGGGTCTTCAGATATAGCCTGCAACCCTTAATGGTGGGGTGTGGTTTTCAATAAGAACAATTAGTTATATCCGGTGTGCGGTAGGCTAGGCTATTGCAGCTTGACCTACCATCGTAAATTAATGGACGTGCTCATTAAATAGTTACAGATTCAATGACACATAAATGGAGACTTCAAATTTCGTTTCTATATGTAAATGAATAGGCCTATTGATACCATTATCGATAAATTGGGACATTGCAGGAGCGCCACTGTTAAACAATAGCCTATTGTTTAGGCTTTAATTTTATTTATTCTACGATTATCTGTCCAATCCAGGGCAAATTAACCGACAACAGTGTTGCTGTTTTCAATCAAATTATTATTTTTCTCCCGGTTTTTGGGACTGAAAAACAAGCTGTCGTTTTGCATTTTTAATGTGGACAGAAGACCATGTCAACCTAACAAAAATAAATTATGAAAAAAAAAACTGAAACACTATTTCCATTGGAGTCTTTGTGTTTTTCAGTCTTGCAATATTGTAGAAAGAAGACAACAGTTCACGTTTTTAAATGGTTTTATTGTTATAGGCGTTACCCAAAAAATCGAATTGCTGATATCACCACGCGGACTCTGCAGTTATAAGGTCTTGGTTTTGGCTGGCAGAGGTTGACCTTGAATTTTGAAAGAAGTATTGCTGTAGCAATCATGATCTTAGATTTGTCAGATGTGCCGAATTGATGGATATTGGATTCATATAGCCTAGTTTATAGTTTAATTCTGTTTATTTTTTTAAATCTTGTTTTATTTAGTTTCAGCGCTGCTATTCTGCTGTAAACCTACGGTAGGCTAATCCCATTCCTGGAGGACCCATATTATACAAGTTTATTGTTGCTACCAATTAGGCTACCCTTGGTAAATTACCTAATTATCCAAGACAGGCTCACTTGTAGCTAAATCATAGTAAAACGTTTAATATGCGAACACAAAGACTTCAGCTGTCATTTTGAGGGTATGAAGGAATTGTCTAATGAAAAGAAAATGTCGATATATGCATGAGTTAGCTAATTCAATAATTTCAGAGGTTGATATGAAATCCAGAAACATTCTTTGCCCACCCCTGCTGTAAGTGCGGATTCGGGTTGAGTTGGACACTTAAAGCATGCACTTAAACTTGTCTACTTTACAGTGCCAATTTTACAAGAAATTACAACAATTGTTATTGTGTTTTTGCTCAATGTCTACGTCACATTAAATAAAGGTTTCTATTGGTGTGCCATCATAGTAGTGGGCGTGTTGTTAATTTTCAAACTGACTGGCACATAAAAGTTCATGGTAAGCGTGCTGACAAATGAAATATTGTTTTAGAATGATAAGGCTGACATTCTGTCAATTATGTAAAAATCTAATTTCTAGTCTTAAAATGAATTACTTTTGGCATAGTATTAAAATATAATGAAAATTAGTTTAATCTTTTATAATATTTTATGAAAATCAAATTAGCAGTTATGTCCCACTTAACCTGACAGTGTTAGATAAATTGGGACACTTGGTTTTAGGTAAAGTGGGACACTACTTGTAAATACGTTTTTTTTTAAACAGCAGAGAAAACATTTCATAAAGAATATAGATGCTAAAAGAAATACATCATTATTATTAATTTGTTATTAAGGTGAATAAATAACTAAACATGTAGTCCTACATAAATGCAGGCCAAATTGGAGTAGCAGCTCGTATCTTAAATGAATTACAGAAAACATTGTACCCATACAGCAAGTTAAGGGAAGGATAAAGAGAAGAGGGAAGTGATGGGAATAAATAAAATAAAGAAAGGTGAGCAGCAGCATACAGGTAGCAAGGGAGGAAGACAATCTGTGGAGGGAGGAAAAAAGCAATAGAAAGCGAGTGGAGACAGGGCTGACTCCTAAACTTTGATTTTTGCCAATGGCTTAGAACATCCAAAATTCCACACTCCTTGATTGGGGAAAGGGTGGGAGATAGCTACATTTCAGAAACTGTTGATATATCTTTCACTTTCTGACATTTAGCCTATAGTGGATAAAGTAACCCCAACCCCTTTCTTATGAATCGCTTTTTGAAAATTTGGGCTAAATCAGCTGGAGTTTAATTAGTCATGGTAAAGCTACATTTAGTGTATAGGCCTATAGTGTCTGCTTTGTTTTTACTCGTGGGAACGCGAGGTAGCCTATAGTCTAGGTTATGGCCACGATTTATTAACGCGTGCAGGAACGAGATCGGTATATGTCGTGGCGACACGTGGGGGCTCCGTACATTTGACCAGATTCGGTCAGTATTTTCTGTAAATTGAAAAGCTATTGTGGCTATTTATATTTTATTTCATGTTCTACCAACTTTATTTGAAAGAATGAAATTGTTCGCTACACAGGCTATGTAGCACCATGTGAATGTCTTCATCATAGCCTACTCAAAAAAATGTTTTCAGCTACGTTCAATTCAAAATAAACAGGTTAACTTTCAACCTGTCCCAAAGGTGTTGTTTGGAAGATATTTCACAGTTTAGTTTTTACTCTGTATCTTAATTCTGACAGAAGTGTAGCTTTCAGGGGGGTCGTAAACTACCACCATTAAGGGGGTGGCGATTCTAGGACAAATTACGCTAAATCCCACCCTTCCTGGTTGGGGGGGGGGGGGGGGGGGGGGGGGGGTCAGTTTATAAAGTTACCATGCAAAAGCTTCTTCGTTCGAATCTATTCTTGTTTAAGGGACGAAAGTAAGCGCCGGGATTGGACTGCGATGGCATCCACGGGGCTTCAGATATTGGGCATTGCGCTGGCTGTGATCGGATGGCTTGGGGACATTATAATATGCATTCTGCCCATGTGGAGGGTGACCGCATTTATTGGCAACAACATCGTAACAGCTCAGATTATCTGGGAAGGTCTATGGATGACCTGTGTAGTACAGAGCACGGGACAGATGCAGTGCAAGGTGTACGACTCGATGCTGGCTCTGCCTCAGGACCTGCAGGCAGCTCGCGCACTGGTCGTCATCTCTGTACTTGTGGCTGTCTTCGGAATTCTATTGTCAATCGTCGGGGGCAAGTGCACTAACTGCATTGAAGACGAATCTGCCAAGTCTAAAGTCGCTATTGCCTCTGGGGTCTTCTTCATCATAGGTGGAGTCCTCTGCCTGATAACTGTCTGCTGGTCCGCAAACACCATAATTCGAGACTTCTACAACCCCTTGCTCACCGACGCACAGAGAAGAGAACTCGGGGCCGCGCTGTACATTGGCTGGGGAGCTGCGGGATTGCTTCTTCTCGGAGGGGGGATTCTTTGCTGCCAGTGTCCCCCGAAGGAAGACCGCCCATACACTGCCAAATATTCTTCTGCTAAGTCTGCCGGTAGCGCAAAGGACTATGTATAAATTGTTCTTGGACTCTTTAGGCGTTAATCTTTCTTTTAGTATTATTGATCTGTTTCCTTGTGTCCACAGACACACACAGTTTTTATGTGTATTGTTACAGCGCAGTATTATTTTATAATAACACATTATATTAAAATGAATGTATTATTTGCCAGTTGAATGTTTTTTTCATGTAAATTAGCCTATAGCCTACTTTCTCATTCTAATTACACATTTCAACCGATAGAAAAAATAGGCTAACCTAAGCATTGCTGTTTAAAGTTTCAGGGATTGCAAACAGACATTCTTTTGTATGCATGGGCCAGTTAGGCTATCTCTTTTGTAACCGTTGTACAGGTCTTGTTATTATTCAGCACTTTTAGTCTTTCCAGTGTTCTAAGTGAGACATTAAGGTGTACTCAAAAGATAGCATACTGATAGCAAAAATTTAGTCAGTAAATGTAAAGGTAGTCACTAAGCTAACCTCACTTTTTGATATTAAATGTTTTAACATGCCTTTGTAAACATTACAAAAATAAAGCGATTTGTAGCTATAAATTGATTTAATTGTTAATTACTAGTAGGCCTAGCCTACAGTTCACTCAATCATTGGACATAGGTGAATACACCTAACATTACTGTTCTATGGGTTTTCCCAGGTAGGTTTTAGCCTGAAAGATATGCGTCGCTCTTTCGCGACTCGTACGGTTGTGGTCTGCCCGTTACGTCACTAGCGCTGTGCCGTTTTGGTCAGTGAGCCTAGTAACCTGGTAACTGAAGCTGCGTTTTTCGGCTCGGAATTCATACGACTCTGGGAAGACAGTAGCTATATAGGAACTCCCCGTCCATCCGTCCTCGCCAGGCTGGGATGTTGCAACGTTTGGAGAGTCAATATTTACGACTCGAATAAGCAAATACATTTTATGGTTTCAGTTTCTAAGAATACAATGCAATTATATAAAATACGTCCACAAAATTTGGCCTGAGACGTATTTGAAAAAATAAATATTCTACCTTTAATTCTGATTCAACAGAATTGTAGGCTAGCTACAGCACTTCTGAAGACTAGCAGAAAATGTCAAGCAATTGACTACTCTGATATTCGAGGCTGATAGCCTATTTGTCCCAAAATTATCATGACAAGATCCCAGTCTAATTACCGATTTCTTTTCATAACAAATTTATGATCATGCAATCTTTTCCCTGTCGCAAAGCCTGATCCCAAAAACGCATGCTTGGTTGATTGAACATGGACGTATAGGCTAGGCTACTCCCATCCCGAATACTTCCGGCTACTCCCGAATACAAAATACAATGGTCAATGGTCAATTTCAACATTTTAATATACAACATTTTTGAACATCGAAATGTTCGCTGACAACAGATTTTACATTTTCCCATTATAAAATTACACAATGGGAAATAAAGAGAAGTGAGAGCAGTTTATAGATCATTTTAAAATGAGCATAGTAACAGAAAGCCTGTATTTAGGTAACTGTGAGTAATCGAAAAATATAATTCATATTCTATGTAATTCATATTCTAGAATAATATATGAATATATTACAGAGGTCTCAGTGGGTTTCAGTGCTCTGATGAGTTTTACAAAGAAAGGTTTGTATTTTTCACTTTTAACTTAAAAGTCCAAAGGTACCTGGAAAAGGAGTCTGAAAAAAATGAATTCCCTCTTGTCAAATTAAACATAGTCCATGGGTGTGGATGATGATCTCACAGGTGCAAATTTCGCTATGTAGGGGCGGTTATCTTTCGGGGGGCAGTTCCAGCAAAGCAGGCCTCCTCCCAGCAACAGCAGCCCTGCAGAACCCCAGCCGATGTACAGGGCGGCTCCCAACTCTCTCCTCTGGGCCTCAGTAAGCAAGGGGTTGTAGAAGTCCCTGATGATGGTGTTGGCCGACCAGGAGACGGGGATCATGCAGAGGAGCCCAGAGATGATGAAGGTCACACCCGCAGCTATGCATGCCTTGGCTTTGGATGCCTCATCGTCCATGCAGTTGGTGCACTTGCCCCCGGCGATGCCCATCATGACGCCGAAGATGCCCACTATGATGGAGATGATGACCATAGCCCGAGCGGCCTGCAGGTCCTGGGGCAGGGCCAATAGGGAGTCGTACACCTTGCACTGCATCTGCCCAGTGCTCTGCACTACGCAGTTCATCCACAGGCCCTCCCAGATGGTCTGTGATGTTACAATGTTGGCCCCGATGAAAGCCGTCACCTTCCACATGGGCAATGCGCACACAATTATTGTCCCCAGCCATCCGACCAATGCCAAGATAATGCCCATAATCTGGAGCCCCTGAGATGCCATTGCTGCGGTCTTTCCCCTTTCACTGCGGTCAGCCGAAGATAGTACTTAGTCCCTTTGCAAAGCTCATAAGTAGTGTTCACAGGGGGGAAAAGGGTTCCGGCATTTATAGTTCACCTTGGAGGGTGTGGTTTTGTCCTCACAAAGAGAAAAAAGCGGTTACTTGATATTACAATGCCCTCTTCCCTTCACTGTATGTTTTGTACACAGAGTACAGGCTGAATGACCTCTAGCAATGCTGATGAGCTGAAAATACCATTTACAAAGTCAACCTGTTTGTTCTGATATGATTGTCTAAAACGTTCCTGTCTCCACCCAAATTTCACTTGTTTTCATGGCGAATGATAACTGTGTAAATACATATGAGCTTTAAAATATTTACGTTATATTTGTACACAAGGAAACCTTTTCTCAGTGAGTTCTCATTGGGGGCCTTTTTAATTCTTAAGGACAATGTCCTTCATTTGAAGTCGACACTTACAATACCTCATTCTTTTAAACAATGAATCAGTATATTTTATAGTGTGAAACGTTCATCTTACTTGGTTGAATGGAGTTAAGTACGAACAAAAAGTTGTCACGTCTGCTCGGTGTTCCTCCGACCCCGTTCATTTTGATTCAAGTTTGATCCTGCCTAGTGAATGTGCTGAAAAAAAGAATCATCAGGTAGGCAACTGGTATATCAATAACACTTTGTTAGCTAATTTCTCACATCCACAGGCAAAATAAGATGAAATGTAAGACATAAATAGATAAAATGTATTAATAAACTGGCCCATCATCTGAGGCAGTGTGAGAACTCTCAACCACCCAAACTGCATAACTGTACAGGAAGTGCCTTTCGTGGAAGCAAGGGACACAAAATTGACTGTCAGCCACGTCAACAGTGTTGTGACCCCACCCATTCTCCAGTTCTTACTCAGTCACTGTTACCAGCAAATAGCTAACAGATACAACAACATCCAACAAGTATTTATGGCTGCAGCCAATGGTTCCCTGCAGGATAGTTTAACTTCTTTTGAAATATTTTCATCTTCATTTTCTGATATGGCAATCAACATATAAAAATGTGTTAGTATTCAAAATATCATGTATATTGAAGACCTATTGTAAAAGATAGAATATTATACAAATCACAAGACAGAGGACTTTTGTAATGTCGACAGGACTAATGTGCTACCATAGTATTACAGTAGAGGGCACAATTTTCCATTAGAAATGTTTTGCCTCTGACAAAATTAAGAGCTGAATCAGAACATGCCACTGAATCAGAACTGAAGAATAATACAACTGGCAAGAATGTAACACTGAAAATACTTTTAAAAATGTATAGTTGCAACATGTGGGGCGGAAGTGTAGTATAATGGTTAAAGGGATAGTTCGGAATTTTGGACATAATGTCTCAATTACGACTTACCCATGATGTAGTTGATTGATGGAAACCATTTTCAGATAATTCCATGCTGTCCCGTCTTTTGAACATACACACATTGCTAATGCTAGCGCAACTCTAAGGTATCTAGTAGCATCCACTACCAAACGCACTTAAACACTCCACAGTGCCCCCAAAGCAAATAAAATATGACAACAGTCTATCAGGGTTGTTTTCAGTGTTTATACCATCATTTTTCAAGTCAAACTATCGTTGAATCCTTTACTCTGTGCTCACCTAAATTCTCAGTGGAAGTACGGCGGCGGAGTTAGCTGTAGATTAGCCAGGGTATCTGCCTGTAGGCTATCTGCTGTACTCCACAGTTCCCGACACAATCCGTTTTGCCGTAAAGTTACATATTTGGTAGACAACAAGTCAGCTATACACAAACATGCTACAGAATAACACAGCATATACAAGCAAGCACACTGGCTACCAATTTGCAGGAAAAGTTTGACCACTTCCATGACTTCCCAATCGTGGCAACTAGCTAGCTAAATTGAATAGATAGATCACGCATGCAATCATTTATTAGTTACCTGCTCGTCAGTTGTTTTCGGTGCATGAAGAAAAACAGGTGATGGCACAGCAGTCTCCTTCAGTAGAGGGTGTCCCGACCGTCCTTTTTTGATTTTCACATTGTCATCCTCTGTGAAATGGTCACTACACACTTTTAACTTTTTTAGAGTCTCAATTGGTGACATCCATGCGAGCAGCAAGAAGCCACAGCTGTTCTTTGTTGATCTTCCACTGGAAATCGGTGAAAACTTTGTGGTGCCCATTTTTTTGCATGATTTTAACAACCTTGAAATACACACCGAAATACCATCTTACCTGAACGTTAGCTAACAATACTACGAGTCTGATTCTTTCACACGTGCAATATTGTTTTTGGCCAGCACGACATATGACGGCAGAGCTATAGGCTACTTTATCTTACCTACTAAACTAACGTCGTGCTTCCACGGAGAATTTAGGTGAGCACAAAGTAAAGGATTCAACGATAGTTTGACTTGAAAAATTATGGTATAATCACTGAAAATAACCCCGATAGACTGTCGTCGTATTTTATTTGCTTTGGGTGCACTGTGGAGTGTTTAAGTGCGTTTGGTAGTGGATGCTACTAGATACCTTAGAGTTGCGCTAGCATTAGCAATGTGTGTATGTCCAAAAGAAGGGACAGCATGGAATTATCTGAAAATGGTTTCCATCAATCAACTACATCATGGGTAAGTCTTAATTGAGACATTATGTCCAAAATTCCGAACTATCCCTTTAAGGAACTGGCCTTGTAACGCTAAATGCCTGTAATGTAATGTAATGTAAGCATCATTTATAATTTATTATATTTTAAGGATCAGATTCAGAGTTGAGATAATAACGCACAAATGGCACTTACTCCCAAAATTACACTTAGATTAACCCCTTTGCGCAGATGGCAAATTTGGTCAATTCTCACCTATTTAGGGGTGCTCTGTTTAAGGCTTTATAACTCCAGTTGTGAGCATCACAGAAACTTGGTAATTGGCTTAAATGAAACAAGATAGTTGTACCATTTACAATACAAACTTAGATTTGTTTATTTTTGTCAAAAATAAAGTGCCTCAAATGCAAAGAAACTTTGGAAAAATGCAAAAAATAAAAATTTGTCTGAGAGCTACATATGTGAAACAGGTAAATCTATACATTTCCTGGAGCATGAACTCCATGTCCATGAGTGTGCAAAATCTGAAGATGATACGCAGAACTACTAAAGATCTACAATGCAAAATATAGGCGTGTGCCCTGTTGTCTATTACTGTCTCCAAATCTATCCAAATGGCTAAATTGTGTACTGCTCTAAATCATAAAATAATTATATATTCAACAAAAAAACACATAAATCTCATCATTGCCCCTTCTGATGATTTAAGATGAAAACTGATTGATATCACACAGTTACACACACCTAAATATGTAGCCTAATCATTCACTCTTGTACCTCAATAAAACATCACTTTTTTCTGTACTCTGCAGTATGTATTCTTTTGCCCTGGGATCGCATAGTTTTTTTTTTTATGTTCCCTTTCATAATGACTCCAAGGAAAATTTTACATTCATCTAGCACATATCAGCGCACAGTAAATTGGAATGAGTATTTTCCATGCCTTAAGTGACCTGTATAGCCCAGGAAGATACTAAGCCTATAGCCAATATTATGTATGATAACATTACAATAAAATAAAATTCCACCAACAGAAAAATGCTGCCAAATGTTCAAGCTTCAATGAAAATTAGTACATCAAACATAAAACATAACTGAGCCACCAATGAATGTTTACACTACAGTGTGTGAAATTCATTCAAAATGTGAAAAAAAAAATCTAACAGCCTACTGGACAAGACAGCGATCAATAATTTCACATGTTTATTTTGCATTTGAGTGAGCAGGACCTTTTACAGCTTTTTTGCCATACGATCAGGCTATTGTTGGGTTTATCTTGTTGCTATGACGGAATACTAATTTTATATTATGAAGAAATATATTTATGAACTCACACATAGACGCTATTGTCCACTATGTCACGCATGGGTAGGTATACTGTAGTTGCATATTTATGAAAAATACAGCATAAATGGATGTTAGAATGAATATATGTTATTTGAACATAACATTGGTCTTATTTTACTTGGCCTAGCCTAATTGAAATTATCAAAGAGTTGTCATAAAAAGAAAAAATGTGAAAGTATGATTTACCATTTAAATCATACCATCTGATTTAAAGCGCATGATTTCAATTTCATTATCACTGGAGGTATATTAACCCCTCCAGATTTGCGGTGACTGCACACAGCAAAAATATCGGTGTCAATTTAACATTGCTGGTGTACATTTAACACCCTTGGTTGTTAACCTTAGGGTGTTAAATGTGCTCCACCATTTTTGCGGTGCAGTCTAACAATTTATTTAATTTAACAGTGAATGTGTTCTTGTGTTTAAGGGAGAGGAGGAGGCACGTCCGGAAAAGAAGGGAAAGGATATGCAGAACAATATTAGATGTTTTATGATTAATTGATAGACAGTGTCTGGATCATTTTCGCTTTGACAGAGAGACACATTTTTTGTATCAGCTCAGCTGCTCCAAAATTATTAAGAAGTGAAAATTAACTACCCACACAGTGTAGGCCAACTTGTGTAATCTCTCTCTCCTTCCTTGCCACAGGATCCTTCCGCATGTGACAGATGCACTCACAAAAACGAATTGTTGGACAGTGGTTGCATGTAATATTATTAAGTATATGCGACTTCAACTGGTTAAGTTGAAGACATAAAATATACCTAATAATATTGCGTGCAACCACCGTACATAATTTCATTAAGTAAATCGTTAAAAAAAAAAGTTTTAATGTAATTAAGTAACAATTAATTTGTTTACTTAATAATATTGCATGCACCTACTGTCCAACAATATTTTTTGTATGTGTGATGGGTATATCCCAGTCATCAATATCTAGGAGTTATCATCAATTCATCAAGGCTATGATGCAACATATCAATACATCATTGCCTTTCCCACCACCCAAGAGCAACTACGATACACAAAGGCAGGATTTTACAAAGGAAAATGTGGTTATTAAAGGCACTGTCACTGATACATTGAAAATGCACACTCACAAACTTTTTTTTGTAGAAACCTGGCACCCTAGGGGGCAGATAGAAAAAAACAGGTCATCAGAACATCACGCCCTGTACCATCCACATTTTGAGATAAGCACCCACGGAGCAAAAGTTAGAATACGACATAGATCACCCCACATAAAAGCCACGTGGGAGAAGCACTTAAGCACATGACTTAAGTTGTTTATCTCTGAATCCGGCACTAAGTATTTTGCAAGACATTTCTCAGGGCAGCCATGGACTCATCGCCTTCTACTGTATCAACCATAAGCTACAGGTTCCAGAAGAACATGAGGGATTACCAACAGCCGCTGAAAATCAACCATTCAATAGTGTAATGGGCAAGCAAGAAGCTACCGTTTGCTGTAATGTTTGCTCAGCTCCACAGCCAGAATCAGGAATGGACCTTCGGAACAAGACACAAAAGAATCTGACACAAGCATCAAGACAAAAAACCCATTTAACAGCAACAGAACATGGGGAATTTAGGGAACTGCCCTGTACCACCCACATTTTGAGATAAGCACCTGCGCAACACAAGTTAGAATACGGCGTAGCTCGCTTTAAATCCGCGCAGGAGAGGCACTTAAGCACATTACTTAAGTTGGCCATCTCTGAATCCGGCCCTAAGACTTTTTATTCTGTGACACAATCAAGTTGTGAGCCATTACTATAATTAGCTTATGGAGAGGTTAGTATGAAATTCAGAAAATGATATGGCCCTCCTTGCCAAATGTGGTTTTAAGCCTGTCCTTGCCAGCACCACTGAGCAGTAGATGACACCAATGACTGGGGACTGTTGCCACATCCCACGCCGGTGATGCACATTGCGATTCTTTAATTGGTACTTGGCTTCAGCCCTGGCTCCATGAGTTCTGCAGTAGACCACTTGTACAATGTGTCATGTTCTCTGCAAATATAGTCACTTGAGATAAATAAAAAAATCATGACTTATGTACCACATAATTTTTTGTTACCAATTTTACTGTTGTTCTGACTCAACATTAGCTTCTCTAGCAGCTGCCCAGGTACTCAGTCATACCCACCAGAGTTGTCAAAAAATGTCTGAAAATACATTCTTTTAGAAACTAAGTAATCTGAGATATTGTCTCTTGGGTGAAAGAGCTAACAGTGTGGCAAAAAATGATTTTCAGGAAGGGTGCCTGGCACTGATCTGGCAGTACATAACAGGGCCTACGCTTGGCATGTAGGCCTATCTCCTGTCACAGGCATATAGGCATAGGTAGTTAAACTGCTACATTTTCTAATTAAGTAGAAAAAGGTCTCTAGTTTATTGCCTTCCACGAAGGGAGTTAGCTTCATTAAAATGTATTTGAAACACGAAAAACAACGCATTTGTGGAACACCGCTATACCACTTACACTTATAGCTTCTTCTTTTTGTTGGTGTGGTAATTTGATCACCATTTATAACGCCGCTAATTTCCTTCCGCTGTTGCGTGTTGTGCGCGTTTTTTGTATTCAGACCTTCCGTCATGTTTGTTTAGTTACTATTATGTGATTATAGGACTTATCCTGACTGATTTCCAGATGTGGCAAAAGAAAACTGTACACAAAATGGTTCACTCTTTGTTTTCGTATGCAGATTACTGTAAATAAGGCACGTGTAGGGAGCTAGAGAGCCAGAAACGTTTATTCGTTTATAAAAAAAACTTTAAAAAAAACTTCTGGCGCTTATGTAGGCGACGATGGATGCTACACTGCTGGATCCAGCGCGAGGTCGCTAGAGTCACAGAACACCTGGATTGTGTTGAATGCATGCGTAAGGTTTAACAACCGTGTTGTAACATGTGACATTGAAAAGATAACTTTAACTTCTCGAACGAGAACCACTGCGAAGCGAACTGAAATTCTTCACTTTAAATTCTTCAAACTGAGCATACCTTCCCTACACAGTTTTGCCTGTGGTTTATAAAAAAGAATGTCATCATGAAACAGTTTATGATCTATGTGCCTTGCATCTCTCTCTCTCTCTCTCTCTCTCTCTCTCTCTCTCTCTCTCTCTCTCTCTCTCTCTCTCTCTCTCTCTCTCTATATTTTAATTAGACTATATATATAAAACTACTCGTTTATGACATATCTAAGCCAGACATATTGAGATGGAACAGCCCCACCCAGTAACATTCCTCCTTTAATGTGGATTTGGTGTTCACTGGTGTAGCATTGTTTTTTAGAAAGAACTAAAGGTTTGTCGTTTTAATGTAATACAATTATACTATTTGCTAAGTTATGGTAGGTATGGTAGTATGTCTGTGCACTTTTAGGTTTGTGAACTTTAGATATAATTAAAAAATAAAAAAATGTATCAAAAGCAGTTCTATTTAAATTCTCAAATGTTAATGTTTCTGTGTTGAAGACACCAAACAATGAATAGATACAATGTAAAATCTGGAAAAAAAACATTTATTTACAGTTCCATTACCATTTCAAGATTATTGAAGTGGTCACAATACAACATGGAAGTAGTACTTAACAGAAATGTACAAGTTGAACAATGAAAACATATTATTTGCATTTAAATCTCTAGGCACCCAATAGGTCATTGTTCAGAAAACAGGAAACAACACAGAACTGTTTATAATCCATTGGTAGCAAAACAAAGTTTATGATGATGACCATTCATGCTTGGAGACATTTTCCACTGTCATCAGGCCATTACATGTAACTGATATATATATATTTTTAATGCCATTAATCATCTGAGTGCCATTTATTCTCCTGAAATCTACAGCTTATTACGAGATGACCATGGCTGGTAAACAAACGAGCACACTGCCTGGAAAACACATGTAAACGGGATTGGCAGTGGCAGTGGCAGTGTCTTTAAAGTCCAAAAGGAGAGTCACTCTTCAGACTTCTGGCCAGTGCCTCTGTCCTTACACATAGTCCTTTGGTGCTGAGGCATTGGATCTTGCCGCTGAGTATTTGGCAGAGTAGGAGTCATCCTTGGGAGGGCAGTTGCAGCACAGCAGACCTCCGCCGATGATCATCAGAGCTGAGGCTGCCCATCCGATGTACAGGGCGGCACCAATCTCCCTCTTCTGCGCAGAAATAACCAGGGGGTTGTAGAATTCTCGGATAATGCTGTGGGCCGTCCAGCAGACGGGGATCAGGCAGAGGACGCCCGCGACGATGAAGATCACGCCCGAAGCAATGCCCACTTTGGATTTGGCGGCCTCATCTTCCACACAATTGGTGCACTTGCCCCCGCCTATGGACAACAGGATTCCCATGACGCCCACAACTATGGCGATAACGGTGAGGGCGCGGGCGGCCTGCAGGTCAGAGCTGAGCGCCAGCATGGAGTCGTACACCTTGCACTGCATCTGCCCCGTGCTCTGGACCACGCAGCTCATCCATATGCCCTCCCAGGTGGTCTGTGCCGTCACAATGTTCTGGCCGATGAAAGCTGTCACTCTCCACATGGGCATGGCGCACACCACGATGGACCCAATCCAGCCTATGATTGCCAGGGCTGTGCCCAGCATCTGTAGCCCAGCAGAAACCATTTTCCTTGACTTTTGTTGTTTTTATCCCAAAGAAAAGCTATATCACAAACAATTCAGCAGATCAGATGTCTTTGGGTTTAGTATGCTCTCCCAAAATGTATTTCAGACACCGTGGGGGCTGGTATTTATACACAACTGAGAAAGGTGGGGCTTGTCATCTACTGTCGTCATAGCTTGCCCAACTGGTTTTTCTACTGGTGCCTAAGACACAAGAGAGCTGTCCCCAAGGCTTCAGTGAGTCATTGTTGCTTTTCATATTAGCTATTCATTTAACAAACATTTAAATGTCCATATATGGTCACTTCCCCTTACAAGCCGATACTTTTTCTCACAGTTTCGAGCTTTTACATCACCAGTTTGTCATTTTCTGTAAACACTTAATAACAAAATAGTAACAATATGACTGGATCGAAACAACAGAAAATATACCTATAATAACTGGGCCATGAAACAATGTAATTCACAGAAATTGAAAAATGTTTTTTTTAAATTATACTTTTGGAGGGATAAAATCTCCCCTTAGCTTGTGATTCTTCGTAACTTTTATCTTTTATTACGAATGGAACACAACTCAAAGCAAGCTCTGCGGCAGTTTAGATTTGCTGGCATACAGAGGAGGATATCTAAGGCAGATCCATGATGTCTTCTCGTCTGTGACTGTTGTAACCATAATTCAAATGAAATACAGGGGACATGGATGTGTTTGTCCCAGGTGTAATGCATTTAAAAAATAATGGATTGTGGGTTTTATAGGAGGAGATTTCCCTTACTGAGATTCCCACACATAATCCAAGGACTAAGTCCTTTACCTGCCCGGAAGCCCCCCACAGATCAGATTACCTGTTAACCATGGTAGAAAGGAATTGCCCGTGGGGGAGGGGGGGGTTGGAATGCCTTTGCCTGTTCATGCAAGAAGTCGCATAAAGAGTGGTCAAAAGGAAGGAGTCAATGAGCCAAATTAATATTTATCCTGTTAAACTAAACCTAAGAGTTTCAGGGTTTGGGAGGTCAGGGATACAGAATGGTTTTTTCCTCAATCACAATGGAACTTTTAATAGGATACCATTCAGATCACCAAATATGTCGCAGCATGCCACACCCATGTTGAGAATTGCAACATCGGACAAGAAAGAGCTATTCTCCCTGAAGCATCAAGCAGGACTGTTGTACAAACGTTAAATTCATTGATGAAGAAGACTCACATAAAAGCTAGACAAAGATATATTTTGAATGAAGTACATGGAAAAAAACAATTAATACTCTAAACCACAGAGGACGATCAGAAAGCAGAATCCCCAAAAACCTTTTAGAATTTCATTGTTATTATATTTTCTGGGTAGTATCTGAGCCCCAACAGGCCCATCCCACATTACATCACATCCAAATGCAAATCAGACACCATCACCATAGTTCAAATACATACAACAGATTTCTCGGTTCTTTAATTAAAAATAATCGGTTTTCATTAGAAAATAATTTTGTGAAATCCACAATGCACAGAAATGAGGAAATAGCTAAATAAGCTCCCAAATAACTTCACTGCTGTTAGCTAAGCCAAATGTTCAACATGGGATGCGTGTCCCCAAATTAAATATGTGACTAATAATTTGATACATATCAGTTCCAACAGGGTCAATGAATTCCAACATCAGCTTTAATGTCAGTTTCATGTCTTTAACCATAAACACATCCGCTTCTATCATGAAAGAAGAATGGTGAGGAACTTATCAAGGTGTGACTTCATGAAAGTGACAACATGGCTCTGATAAAATGTAGGTACAGCAAAGCAGTTAGAAAAGCTGCTCAAGCTTATTTTATTACCAGAGAGACACATTTTCACAAATCCTATCAAGTGAGGACGTTATTTTTTTCCATTTGTATTTTTTATGATGGATAACAGGTCACTTGTTTTTTCTAATATATACAGTGCTGTCCATAGGAATTTGGACAGTGGAACAATTTCTGTTGTTTTGGCTCTGTACTCCAGCACATTCGATTTGAATTGAAACAATGAATATAAGTTAAAGTGCAGACTGCCATCTGTAATTTGAGGGTTTTTAAATCAGGTGAACTGTGCAGGAATTGCAGGAATTACTTTTTATATATAGTCCCCCCTTTTTTATAGGATAAAAATAAATTGGGCAATTGGCTGCTCAGCTGTTTCTTGGCCAGCTGTGTGTTGTTACACCATTAGTTAATGGACAAGAACGCTAACAAAAGGTTGAGAGTTGATTCTAGGTGTGGCATTTGCGTTTTGAGTCTGTTGCATTTGAAATGTCAATGCCAGTAAAGCAGGCCATCGTGAGGCTGAAAAATCTTAATAAATCAGAGACATAGCCAATTGGTGTAAATACCCTCAAATTAGAGCAGACAGTCACTTTAACCTCATATTCATTGTTTCATTTCAAATCAGTAGAGTACAGAGCCAAAACAACCAAAATTGTGGACTACACTGAATATAGTCCTATATGAATATACCCCATTTTCACTGTGTTGAAAAACAGTAAACCTATGCACAAACACAGAAATATGTGCTGTCTCATTTGCCTTGAGCACAGGCCCCACCCCAAATAATGTTGTATATGCACTGAATTGTGTTCATGTCTTATCAGTGAAACTTTAAAAGCAGTGTATCTCCTTACCGCCATACTCACGTTTAACATTTATTGGTTTACCTGAGATGGAATTACTTCTATTTGGGTCATATTAGGCAATAGGCATATAAAGCCAAAAAAGCAAACTGATTTTAAAGTGGCCTTAGTATGTCAATCATTATTTGCACAAAAAAACTCCTTGGTATAAAATGCTAATACCATGTGCCTTGCATATCCTCTCTCTCTCTCTCTCACTCACTCTCTCTCTCTCTCTCTCTCTCTCTCTCTCTCTCTCTCTCAGTCTCTTACTTTCTCTGCTTCACGTATATAAGCACTGCACACACTGACATTACACTGCCACTTGGCTGTTCCATTAAATTACATGAATAAGTTAACGTAGCAAATTGAAAAGTAGCTCACTCATTAAAATAAAGTAAAGAAATCAAATGATGAGTCTACGGTTCATTGGGTATTTTTCAAATTGCACAAATAACTGGACAGATTCTGGTCACAATTAATGAAAAACATCATAGCGCCATTTAGATAAATGCAGGTATTTCACAGAATAAAAACCGATATCAACATTCGCATAGAGATATCTCCATACATCCAATGAAGTGAGAAGGTTATTGTATGCTTTCCTTACAGAGAACACCATTGTCACATTGCAGACATCTCTCAGTCTCTTTCACTTTGCTGTTAATGCTGTTCATGTTTCAACAATGATGCAGTTTTGTGCATGTTCTTAATGAAACACATATGTACATTGAAAAAATTCCCTCCAAGGCAGAACTAAAAATTTGCACTTTTCGGCAATATATTTACCAAGATCAATCAGACAGAACCACTAACTCACACATGCACCCAAGAGTGGGATATTCACATGAGCAAAGCAAAAGAGAATAAACCCCAAGAGTGCTGACCTTACCCCTGTAGTCAGAGTCCAGTCCACTGACTACACAACCGTTTTTCTCAGATCCGAAATGGGTTCCGCTTTGTCCCAACCGCCTCCGCTCTCTGCAGTGGTCTACCGACGGGCGTACAACAAGAAAAAAGCATGGAAAAGGAAAGGTAAACAAACCATAGCAATGGTAGTGGCTGTACTCTTAAGAAGCAAAAGGAGATACTTGAGGAAAAAAAGCAGATTGTTTCACAAAAAAGAAAGAGAGCACTGTTTGGGGGCCAAATCTGCAGTAAGGACAATAAAGGAGCTCTTTTACCCAGCAGCTCATTAAAAGGTATTTGGAACTGACCCTCAGACAGAGGGCCACATACAGGTAAGCACAAAGGAATTCATACAGTTAAGGATTTGAGAAAAGATGTTTTGCAGAATATCACCTTCCCCAGGAGACTTAGCCCTCTAAGTCAGTCCCTCTTCAGGCTGGCCTCTGTTGCACGATCAGAATTCATGCATCAGATACGCGTTGTAAACATGTAATAAAACACCGTACTGACAGAGTTAGCCTCTCAGAGTATGTGAACCATTTTAATAAGATCTCCTTGGAACGGCCTTGGCCAGATAATTGTTTTCATTATTATTATCACTTTTTATATCCAGTGAGCAGGGGCTCTTGGGCTGGTTTGATCAGATCTCTTTATGAATTCGGTGGAATATGTACATGGACCCATCCATGTGTAATATGGTGAAGGTCAGTCATTCCAAAGTCTGTGTGTGTACCTGTCAGAAACAACAGCATCCCTGCAGGAATTATTTTGCAAAAATACAAAAATACGCTGTTCAACCTGGGTAAAATGTGTGACTCACTTATTTGACCTGTGCATTGTGTATTTGAATTACATCAAAACACACCTTGTTATGTAAGAGCACTGCAAACACATGACCAGATGGCAAGATGAAAATCAGATTTTGCCTGGTTTTGTCTGTTATACTTAGGCACATGCAAAAATGTAATTTAAGTAGGTTAAATGTAATAAATCCAAGACAAATGCACATCAGATAGACTAGTTTAATTCTATAATTACAACCAAGCAATTCACAAGAGGATTGCGTGAAGTGAAAAACAAAATCATACCAGGTTGCAAGCCTTTTTAGTGGTATGCTATTTTTGTTCCTCTGCAAGAAAATCTACACATGTGGAACATGCTGCAGCAGGTTTTTAGGGTGGACCCCAACATTTCCATATCCATTGCGCTCTGGGAATTAAAACCGGTCTAATCTGATTCTGCACACCCAAGCTGCTGTGCACAAAGTTTACTCCTCAGTAAATCTGCTACTGGCTCTGAAATCCTGAGCACTCAGCCAACTGATGTGTAGGGACAGTTTCCCAGACCTTACTTAAAGGGGTGCCATCTTACCACTCACTATGCCAATGTTATTTAAATAATGCAAAAGACAATGAATAATAGACCGTTTGCACAGCCAACAGTTGTATGTCCACTGTTGTATTCTTCAGATTTATGGTATTACACCAGTGCTTTGTTAAATTCAAATTCACATACAGTAGAATAATAATTTGGAGAAGCAGGAGCCCCAGAAGGTGGGGGACGGGGGGCCAATTGTCCCCCATTTTCAATCCCCTCACTTCTGTTTTAAACATCAGCAAGTCTCTCGGTTTACAGTTGGTAATTCAGTATTATAAATAAAATGTTATATTTCTGAACCAATAGTTTAATCTGACCACAAATTCAGCAGGAGTCCCAACATATTTTTTCTCTTTGTTTAGACACCCCAACTTAAAAGCAACTTCTAGTCAACTTAAACTTCTAGCACCCATTGAGAGAATTGAATTGTTTATTGGTGCAATCAGAAGTACAATAACCTGAAGAAGCATTGTAAGTTAAATCTGAGGTTTACAACCAGTTTATCGTTTTATAGCAAACAGTAGTTTATAACGAGTATAAAGTGAGTTGTTGTTTACAGAGCAAAAACAAAGAAGGAAGGGGGGGGCTTCATGAAACTCCAGGATGACTCCATGACCTCACTAAACACCCCGGCATGTGACTATGACGTCATGAAGCCCCGCCTCAGGAGACAGATCAGACAGAGAGTCAGAGTTTCAGTGGGTAATCTGAGCATGTGATGGAGGGCTCATCCCAGAGAACATACACAATCAGGTGCTTTCTATGTCTCACATGAGTTTCCTCAGGATCAGAACTCAGATCCCCCAGGCATCCCAACAAATGGTGTGATGAGCCTGGACCACCAGAACAGAGTTCAGCTAACATGTCAAGCAAGAGTTATAGCCACCAAGTTTACAGTTCTTTACTGCTTTCACTAAAGAACACCTAATAATTACTTAAATCGATAAGTAAGTTCTTATCATTAAAGCATGTAATATATTTGAAACTATTAAATCACAAATATCATCAAAAATTATTGAGGCTTGGTTCATGTATTTACTTTGAAAAGTGTTGTGTATTTCACATATCTTATTGATATGACAATAAAAAAAGCAGAAGCTCCTTTTCAGCCCGAAACCAACGAATGGCTGAGTAAAAGTGTAACCCATGAACGCTCCTGCTGTTGCACAATGAGCAAGGAGTGTCACCCTCTGGGGGGTGGGGAATGGAGGGCATTCCTTAGAAGGGTTTTTTTTTCCGTTACATATGTTGGATTTTGTAAAGGACAAGCGTCTGGCGAGAGAGAAATGGGGGGTGGACCATTAGAAAGAACTGATCATCTAGTCCACCCCCCTCCATCCCAAAGGAAGAGGGAGAAATTAAAAATAGAACATTTGCCCACCCAATAACCCGGGAACGCTTCCTTTTTCTTCTTCATTTCAATGTCTTTGAATCTTCTTTTTGTTTTGGTGAATTTTCTTTTGTATGTGACGTCTTTCTGTGGTGTCTTGATTGTTGTATGTTTTTTTTTTTTTTAAACCAAAAGGGGAAGGGAAAATAAAAATTCCCCTGATAAAATATGTTTTAAAAATGTGAAATGAAATGATGATGTTTATTGTAACAAAACAAAATATTTTTATTGGAAAATGAAATTTAAAAACCAATAAAGACATTCTGACAATGGCGGTTTTTGCAACTGATTTGTGTGCACATGCTAAAACACTAAATGTACTGCCTTTCAAAGTAATTGTGTTCTTGGGATTTTATTTTTAAATTTATTTATTTATATATTTATTTATAATTGCTTTGTGTGAAAGGCAATCATACATGTGTTGTTAATTATTACATATAACAGTAACCATCACTTTTTTCAAGGAAAATACAAAATAATCCAACACTGATTGTTGAGGAATTACTCTGTACAACTGCAAGCTGTTCTGATGGGCTAAGCATGTTGAAACTAAAGTTGTTTTGTTGGGGAAATTTAAAAATAGACTGGACTAAGCTGAGTGCTTTTAAGGCAGAGGTATAAAGAGTGGATTTGGTTTTCTGTTATCATAGACTATAACACAGACCTTACTTTTTAAAGGAAGTTCTTGTATCACACAGAGCACAATGGCTCCTTTAGCACGGCGGCTCTCTATAGGCATGGCAATGGTTACCTAGGTGCAAGTTTCTGCATGTTAGAGTCAGGTTTTGTCTGTGTACATTGGGGGAGGTGCAGTGAGAGGCACCTGTATCCACCTAAACCGGTTTGACCGGATCATACAGCCGAATTTGGCTCTCTGCAGGTGAGTTTACTCTGGAGGCTCTGAACAGGTAGATTCACATCCCTAAAGTAATAAAAAACCTGCATCTGCCCTATGCAAATAGGTCATCTTTTTTACATTTAACCCATTCTGACACTTTGTCAGGGTGTCATGTTTCATTGCCTTTAAATGTAATCACTCACGTATACAAAAAACAGTATCTGGGTGCAAAGATTCTTTGGAAAATGTCAAACCACAGAAAACAGTCCATGTCATTGCAAAGACATGGGTGTAAAACTGGAACCTCTCATTTTGAGGCGTAAGTCCTTAGAATGCCTGGGGCATAAATAAGCTGTATTAATCCTACTGGTGTGATGTGAAAACACCTGAAACTACTGCCACGTAGGTCGGGCTATTGTCTCATCTCAACTGATGCACCTCAATGGAAATTTGTATGTTTACCATGCAAACTCTGAAATGCTCTCTCATCCTAAATGGGGAACCTGAATATTTCAGTATAATCAACCTGTGCAGGTCAGTTATAGTAAGGAGGCAGTCCTTATCAAATTAGTGGCTGTTGTTAATTGCAACAAACAAACCAAAAACGTGTTTGAATCAATGAATCAGACTGAAATAAGCTTGTTTCTAGCAGGCTCTCAGTGCCGTTTGTGACCCTGACGCCCCAGCCTGCGGGTAGACTTCAGCATGTGTGTGCATGTAAGCCTGTTTCAAACCAAGCGCAATGCAGCCAATCAGCCCTCCTGTTGTTCTTGACTTGGTGGGAGGGGAGAAGGACCTGTCTGTTCAATGCGCACATTTGAATTCTAAAAAAAGAAAAAGGATATATTTGATATTTACTTCTCAGCTTGCTTATGTTTTGTCTTCAACCACTATTAAGAAGTAGGTTTATTATTTTTGCTTGTTTTTTTTTTTCGTATTTACACTGTGTAATGTATACTGATAGACTTTGATTTAATTAGCAGTAAAGAGGATGTTGGTTTTCAGAGAGTGGTACATTTCCTGTAGAATGCAAAGCTCTCAGGTGGACAGGCAATGAAACACTGGGCCAGCGAGAGGAATCACCATGGAGATAAAAAGACAATAGGTTTTGATAGGTACGCTCACCTGCATGTAGAATACATATTGGATTGCAATATTGGATTCTATCTAATCAGATACTTTACTTTATTCTAAATGTTAATATTTCCCTATGGTCAAGGCTGGTGGGATTCTGTACCCTGTTTTGGGTCTAATCATTTACTACCTGTAGAAAATGCTGTACACAGTAAAAGTTTCAGGTTATTTAGGGATCATATGTATGGTTTCCGAGTAAAAGGTAATCTATCACGTTGACTTAACACTTTTTCAGGTATTTTCCAGTGTAATCCCTGAAGTTCCCCTCTGTCCCCTCTGTACCATTTCTTCCACTATCCCCCCCACCCCCCAACAACCCCCACCCGCAATGCACAAAGACTCGTCTCACGGCAGAGCTTCAGCCTTGCAGCCTTGTGTAGGCACAGCGGCCCCTCCCTATCAGCACCACGCCTGCGCACTTCCCTTTGTTTTCTTTTAAAATGGATTCCAGGAGCCTCTCCTGTCTACAGGGACTGTGAACACTGAGGCAGATTTTATCACAGCCTGATGTGAATACTGGTTATACGTGAGGCTGGTTATATTTCCCTTTTTGTTTCATTTACAAAGGGTTGCAAGAACATTTAGGGTCAGACAGTTCTAAAATACATGAGCTGCAAATAACTGTATAAAAAATATATATAATTTGTGTGCCTCCTGCTACCTAAGACAGACTTGACTATATCCAGTTCAAGACACCAAAGAACATGACATACATAGAGGCTCTCAAAAACGTACAGGAGAGTGAAAAAAACTGTGCCTGATATCAAACAAATATCATGAAGTAATGTCTAATTAATCTCTTCTGTGTGACCGAAAGGAGACTTTGATTTTGGTTTGTAAATGATATGAAATGTGTATTACAGAATTACTTTATCTTGAGTTCTTCCTGCAAAATAAGTGGACCTGTGCATTTACTTAGAAGTAAATGTCACATTGAGACTAAGAAGTATTTTTGTCATGCACAAAGTTAATATAATAATCATATTTTAAGTTTTTTGTTTATGATGAATGTAATATTTTTGTAGAACGTACAGGTGCAGACAGTGCACAATACATTGTGTACTATAGGCAGAATGAGAAGTCTGGAGAGGTAGAATGGTCTGTTTGTCATTAAAGGATTTATATTCACATGATACTGTATATGAGTGGTCTTGTGTAGGTGGAGTGTACTGTATTGCTGTAGAGAAGGTTGATGTAAGTTTGCATTTTTGTTCAATTTATGCATGTTTGACCCAGCAGTCCCTCACTCCACTCCTAAATGCCAGAACAACTGAGAAATGGTTTCACATTTCAGGTTTCTCTTTCATGATGCATACTTTTTACAGTTGTAGATGTAGAAGCCATCTTGAAACATGATAAATGAAGGGAATGAAATGACTATGCTACTGCTACCAAATTTTGCCTAAATTTCTTATAGGTGTTCAGTCTTTACTAGTTACTGTGGTTAACTAGTCATCGCTAGCTACCTACTGTATATAAAAATGTTGTTTGCTCAATGTCATAAACACTAAAAATGCATTCTTCATAGGCCTATCTCTTATAATTCACATCTTCAGCTTTAAATGACATGTCTAAACATCTATATTCGTAAAGAGAGTTCAAAATCCAAGCTCAAGCAGCTAGAGAAGATACAGGGATGTGAATCTCTATACAACAAAAAATTAGAAAAAGGCAAATGCAACACTTGCTCTTAGGAAAATATAAAGAAAATGTATATTAGTTAAAACAAGATGTTTCGGTCACCATGGCCTTCATCAGAAATCTATAATCTAAATATATTCAAAAAATATTATATCAAATGTATACTTTTTGAATATATGATTCTAAAGTACGTTCTGAATACAGTATATAGATTTTAAAATAAATATTTGTTTAAGAAATAAATATTTAAATAAAAACTTAAAAACCTATTTGTGGAAATAAACTCAAAATTTGATTGAAATGGATTTAGATATGTTTTTAATAAACAACAATAAAGTTGAATGAAAGCCAAACACAGTGGTATACCAGGAGTGTTTAAAAACATGACTAAAACCTTGGCCACGCTGATGAGAAACCATATGCTTGCTAGTGTAAATATTGTCAAGTGAGGCCCTTATTGTTAAGCGAGGGGGCATCCGTCAAGCTTCGATTATCAAAGCAGATTTCAGGAGTCTGTGGCCTGTTGTTTATGCTGATCGATCACTTTGATCTGCTCAGTCCTGACAAAGGTGGAGGAGTGCTGTTTGTACTAGCTGATAGTGCCTGTGGGCAGGTCATCTCAGACAAATACCGATTTACTAATTTAGTTGGACACAGAATGAAGAAACACCTCGTCAAGCTCCCCAACCCTAACCTTGTTTAGATGTCTAACTTAACACTTGTTGTAGCTTTTAACTTGCTGTTATAGTAATAATAGTGTAATAATAGATATTTTGACGATGACAGCCATTGGTTTGATCAGCTACTGTACAGTTACTGATTATGAATGTGCCAACTGTATAAGATAATGTGCCAGTCATGTAATGCAATGCTTTATAGAATCTATGGGAGGAAGTGGGACTAATATTAATGAACTGTTTTGTGTCAAGCAAAGGGAAATAAAACAACTAATAGGTGATCCATTATCAACCTTTGACTGGAACCTGAATCAAAACAAGTTGTGAGAGACAGATGGTTTACAGGGTGGTGCATATTAATCAGGAAAAAAATTAATTAAAGCCCATTTTTTCCTCATGTAGGAACAAACCGATGGCATGCACACCTATCTGCCTCTTGAACATGCTGGAACATCTTGATTTGGAATATAGAAATATCCTTTTGCATATGATGTTGTCTTTGCCTGCACTGGGGTGTGTCCAATAAGTATGAGGTTATACAACCTGGAAACCGTTTTTTAATGCTGAACAGGTTCTTTGCCAAGAAACATTGCCACTTTTATTAGTGTTCGACTTGTATTTTGTACACTTATTTTTCTACACTTTGAAGGAGGCAGTTTGGTGGAAGTGGCAGAGATATGAGGAGGAAAATTATTGGTTCTTGTACTTTAAAGAAACCAAAACTCCCATAACCAGTGTGAGGCACCAGCTGAACTTTTTGTGATAGAGAGGGGCTGCCTCCACATTTTACAAACAAAGTACTGATAAGAGTTTGACAAATTTCTGCAGAAACCTATGAACAGCAAGATAGTGAAAAAAACATGCTCACCACATAGCATGCTCACCGTTCCATCAGCCCCCTCCCCCGCATCCCCCCATTAGCAGAACACAGCCTGACACCAAACCTGCATGAGCACTTCCTTTTCTCTTCACAAAGGACACCTCCACTGACTACAGGCACTCAAATGGATTGTATCACAGCCAGATGTGAAGTCTGGTTACTTCCATGTTTGCTTAATTTAGAATAGACTGTGAAAACAGTCATTTCTAAAATAACCAAGCTGTAATATTTATTATATAATTATTTTATTGTTGGTTTGTTCTGCCTCTTGTTGCTTAAAATTGGTTCAAGACTACTTATATATACTGGTCCTATCTCATTGACTCACTGACTTCAACATATATTTATAAAATGTGAATGATGGTATTTTGTCCCTGCTTTGTGTGTCTCCAGCTGAAACATGAAAAATGCTGTAACAGTGATCTAAAATTAACTCAGTCCCTACACTGTGCGGGGTATTGAATAACAGGCCTAGGATCATAATGCAAGGGCAGACAGCTCTTATAAAACCTTTTGTTAAAGAAATCTATTTAGATTGTTGAGAGCCAGCGTTTTCTGTAATCTTCCAGTATGTGTAAATTTATTTGTGGCAAAGGCCACAAACAAGCAGACCTAACATACAGTATCTCACCTCTGATTGTTTAGCCACCTGCTTGTATCGTTTTATATAGAATGAAGACTGAATGTTCAAGGGTGCGCTCAGTGAACATGACTTGCAATGTCCGCATTTCCCGAAATTTGTCGCTTACCCAGAACTGCTACAGACCTAACTAATTACCAAACACAAAACTCCTCATTTCCTCAAATGGGCAGATCCACATTGTCTGTTTTCTCAATTTTAATGCAAACTTCCAAATGGAGAATGATGAACAACATGCAGTAAAATATACAGGGACTTCACTGTCACATTGCTTGAGCATGTCAGGGCGCGTTGTGGCAATTAACTCTCAATGTTGCTGGCTACAGAAGTGCACTCTGAAGAGAAGCAGGGGGACAGTGTGAGAATTTGTATACCCTGTCTGCAGACTGTAGCAACTACACACAAAACCAGCACAGTAGCTAGTCGTCAAAAAAAATATTGGCTATACCTAGATAGAAAAATTAAGTCATTTTGTGGTGACTTCCATGATTGCACAATACTTAAACTTGTTATATGTGTCCTAGTTGTGAAGCACGCATACTTTTAAATTAAATGACTGGAAAATAGTTGCATGTAGCACACTTTATCTAGGGTGTCTGTCTTTGAAATACAGAAATACTGGCAGAGGCCAGCTGTACTGCTTAATTTAGTTTCTACCTGATAATAAACTGATTGATTAATGTCATGATTGGCCAGAAATCCCACTGCCACCTGGTGTTCCAGGTATATGTTCATCCCTGATTACAGGGGAAGAATGAAAACCAGCAGTACTACTGCATTTCAGGGCCAGGTTTGAGTATCATTGCCTTAGGCACCTCTCTTTGTACCTGTGTTTTTCATTTTATACAGCCTGCCTGTCTCATCTTTATTAGGAATGTCAATAATATTGGAGGGCACTATATATTTGTTCTAAGTTTAAATTAGTATACAAAATAAAATAAATATACTACTACTGAAAACTATTTCAGGTACTGAATATGGACTGTCTTAAAGCAGGGTGATACAGAGTTGACTCTAGCGTCAAATTGGGGAGAAACCGTGGATAAAATAATGAAAAAACAGTGATTTCCTTTGAGTTCAGGACAAATAAAATTGGAGCTCCTGTGTCATCACAGAGAATTAGTCGTGTTCTGAACAGTAGTTATGGTGGTAGAGGTGGGTCATTATCTTTGAGGAAGATCCATAGGTTTCCCAGAGAGATAGCTTGTCTCTAATGTTTTTTCGTGTTTGCAATCATGAAGAAAACTTTTTCCATGACTCACACAACACTTTTATATTATGTAGGATTATTTGAAGATTAGGAAGGGGAATTGAACTGGGTCTTTTTGTTACATATTTTGAAGTGGTTTCCAATGCCTTGACTAAATATTTGGACTGCAGATTTGTTGCATGTCCATGGAAAACCATGAAAAACAATCAGACTGGTTTCTACATTTTAAAACATGAAACAGCGGTGTCCTGGGGACTCCCCACTAACATGCATATTATTTTTCCTATGTCAGTCATGTCGCCTCCCGTCACTCTCACATCAAGTGTGTATAACTTGCAAATCAGATCGTACTAGCCTGAAACACAGAGAAAAAATATTGCTAAATTTACTCCAAAATGACACCCAGTCGCCTACTGCCACCTTGTGTACCATGCTGCGTTACATCTTGTGGTTCGCTTAAAGATACAAGATCTTTGTTGTGTTCTTCTTTCTGTGGCGCAGAGAGCTCTCTCGTACCAACTGCATAAGCCTGAGTTGATCCACATCCTTAAAGAGAAAATGTGTAATATAGCCTTTTGTCTCCCATGAAGAGTGTAAGAGAGTGACAGAACTTCATGAAAGGGATCAGATGTAGAGATCCTGTCACGGGTGGCACTGTGGTTCGGTGCTCAGTGCAAAGGCAATGTTAAACTGCAATTTTAAGTCTGGGTGTGGCACTAGCATTGTTCCATTGAGCTAAGCGCTTAACATTGCTCCTGTTAATATCCAGATCATTTAATTGATATGCAAAATATTAAGCTCTAAAGACCAAAGGAAGGACCTGCAAAGGAAAATATATTTAAGTACACCAACTTAGTCTCCATATTCAAGCAAACAAGCCAAAGAAAATTCTTTAGAAGGAGCCTGATCAAAAAGTTCCACAAAAGGGGTAATTTATACCCATGACAAGCACTGTGAGCCACAGTAACGGCGCAAGATAAAACCGTGATATGTGAATTTATGGTGGGGTTCATTCACCAAGTCCAAATGGATTTCAGCAAAAAACTCCCGAAGGACAGGTTGTTTATTGACCATAAATCTACTGCACCATTTTGCTGGCAGAGCCCCCCACTGCTCCACACAAAGGCCTGCACTGCCCTGCTCCCATCGGCCAGCACAGGGGCACCAACCTGCCAACAAACACTTCTGTTTTTTACAGAAGCTGGTTTAAGCCAGCTACCGAAAACCAAATAGGGCGCAGCCTAGAGACTCTGGACTTTGGTAAGAGCTGGAAACGAAGAAACACACAGAGTTGTGTTTCTGTAAAGTCTCTAATCCAAGGAGGTACCAAACGACTGCTCCTTGGATAAACACACCAGTGCTTTTGTGAATCTACTCCCTTATCTATGTCTAATTCATCTACAGCCCCTGTGTTCACTGAAAGTGCATTCATCTTTAAATGTTATATTAACTGAAGTACAACATTTGTATGCAGATAGATCTATTTGCATGTGTATTTTACAAGAGCAAAGCTATGGGCTGAAAGGCTTGAGAAACACAAAACAGAATATGGGAAAAGGAAGATGAACTCTGCCAACTGAAACTGGTTTGTCTACTCCCTCTGAAAGAGGACAGCTAACAGAAACTCAATTTGCATGACCTTCCCCAGGGGAGGGGTGAACATATAGGTAGATCAGGTATCAGGAAGACCAACAGATGTCAAAGTTTGTTTCACTCCATTTGTACCACGAGAGTAACTCTTACTCTCTAAAAACAAATCCTGTTTTAGGCACATTTTTTTTTTTTTTTTAAAGTCAGTATATATATATATATATATATATATATATATATATATATATATATATATATATATATACACTGCCTGGCCAAAAAAAAAGTCGCCGTTGCACACGTCATGCATAGTGCCCACTGTACAAGCCTCTGGAGGCAGTGTTATGATCTGGGGTTGCTTCAATTGGTCAGGTATAGGCTCAGCAACATTATGCAGCAATAAAATTAAGTCAGCTGAGTACCTGAATGTACTGAATGACCAGGTTATCCTATCAATGGGCATATTCCAGGACGACAATGCCAAGATTCATCAGGCTCAAATTGTGAAAGAGTGGTTCAGGGAGCATGAGGAATCATTTTCACACATGAATTGGCCACCAGAGTCCTGACCTTAACCCCATTGAAAGTCTTTGGGATGTGCTGGAGAAGACTTTATGGAGTGGTTCGACTCTCTTGTCATCAATACAAGATCTCGGCCAAAAATGAATGCAACTTTGGACAGAAATAAATGTTGTGACATTGCATAAGGTTGTCGAAACAATGCCACGACGAATGGGCGCCGTAATCAAAGCTAAAGGCGGTCCAACGAAATACAAGAGTGTGTGACTTTTTTTTTGGCCAGGCAGTGTATATATAGATGATAAATAGGACTATAAAATGAACTCCAAAAGAAAATAAATATTAAAAGTGAAAGTGAAAGATTTAAAAAAGTCCTGAGTGGGTGTAATGGATACCCAGTAGGAGTGTAACAGTACACAAAAATATTGGTTTGTTTGTTTGTTTTGAATTAACAGTTCATATCATTTTTGGTACAGTAGAAAAAATGTAACGTGAGATATAAAAGTGCCTTTCATTTACTAAAATATAACAGTGGCAAACTGGCCATAATTTCTTTCTGAAAAAAATAAGGCACATAATGGAGCGAGTCAGCAAAAGTTTCGCACTTGCATTACAGTTTTTTTCAATTGCTTAAGCACGATTTTGAAAACAGGGCCCGGCATTTCAAAACACTACACACAATTAGCACAACCACACACCCAATTAGCAGAACACCTCAGATCCTTTGCAAAATTAAACACTCTTGTAAAAACTATACACTAATTTATAAAAACCATATTTTGTTACCATATGAAACACACATGTTTCATATGACTTAATTCTGTTTGAACCAGTTACACACTGCTGTTGCTAACCTAAAACACTTTTAGCAATTCTACTTCTCAGTTTACAGAGAAGTAGATTACAGTTTTTCCCAATTGCTAAAACACAAAAGCCAATTCTCTAAACCAAATGACCAGTTCTCTAAACACATTTAATAAAACTAGCCCCCATTTGCCAAAACCATAAACACATTTCACATGAAGACACAATTCACAAAACACAATCCTCCTTTTCTCATAAATCTAAACACATTTTGTCTTGCTAAAACACAAGTTGCAAAAAACTCTGCTCAAATTCTCAAATTAAAGCTCATGTGATGCAAAATGCTTTCCACAGTCAGCAAAATTTGAACACAATGAACACACCTGGCTTCATTCATTAAACATAACGACTCAAAATTGAAGACACTTGTTGCAAATGATGTGACCACACCTATAAAAGCCAGTTCAGAGTGCACAGTTTGCTGAAGGTTCCAAACGAACACAATGGACGGAGGCAGAGTCAGAGGGAGAGGAGCACGCCAAGGAGGGAGAGGATCACACCAAGGAGGGAGAGGATCACACCAAGGAGGGAGAGGAGCACGCCAAGGAGGGAGAGGAGCAGGCCAAGGAGGGAGAGGAGCAGGCCATGGAGGGAGAGGAGCAGGCCAAGGAGGAAGAGGAGCAGGCCCAGGAGGGAGAGGAGCAGGCCCAGGAGAGAGAGGAGCAGGCCCAGGAGGGAGAACAAGACAAACTCGCACCATCATTACAGACGAGATGCGAGCAACAGTCATTGACCATGTCATTGTCCATGGCATGAAAATGGCTGAAGCAGGACTAAGAGTCCGTCCAAACTTGAGTAGGTTCTCAGTGGCCACCATTATCCGGGCATTCAGAGAACACAACAGGTATTGTACTGTATTGCTGTGTTGGTCACTACAGTAGATTTTTCCAGTATAGTGGAGTACAATTGGTTTAATCTCAGTTGCTATATTGCAAAACATGTCCATTGATGCTTCTACTGAATGCATGTTTTTTTACAGTAGAGTACATACAAGTCAGTACTGTAATGCATGTTTGTTTCTCTAGAGTTGAAAGAATGCCACATGGAGGTGGGAGGGTTGCCATATTTACACCAGCACAAGAAACCCTCATTGTGGATATGGTACGGGAGAACAACACCATCAGACTCCGAGAAATCAGGGACAGAGTCATTGCTGACAATGTAAACTTTGAGAACATTGACAATGTCAGCTTGGCCACAATAGACAGTTCTCCGGCGCCAAAGGGTGCGCATGAAGCAGGCCTATAGGGTACCCTTTGAGCGCAACTCTGATCAAATCAAAGACCTGCGTTACGAGTATGTGCAAGTAAGTATACATCCATGTTCACAGTACAGTGGGTGCACATACTGTGTTGCTCAGTGGCCTACAGTACTACTGTACAATACTGTGCTACTGTATTGACTGTTGTTCTGAACACATTTTCACAGAGGATATTCCGGTTGGACTCGATGGCCAGACCTCATGAGTACATCTTCCTGGATGAGGCTGGGTTCAACCTCATGAAACGAAGGCGAAGAGGCCGTAACATCATTTGCCAAAGAGCTATCGTTGAGGTTCCTGGCCAACGCGGGGGTAACATCACTCTTTGTGCTGCCATGAGTTCAGAGGGGCTTGTCCACCAGCATGCTGTCCTTGGCTCATACAACACCCAATGTCTCCTCACCTTCCTGGCAGAGCTACGAGACATCCTCCTGGACCGCCAGCAACAGAATCCTGGGCCTGCACTCATCCCATTTATGTTATCATTTGGGACAATGTTCGTTTCCATCGAACGAACCAGATTAGAGAGTGGTTTAACATCAACCAACAATTCCTCAATGTCTGTCTGCCACCCTACTCACCTTTCCTCAACCCCATAGAGGAGTTTTCTTGTCATGGAGGTGGAAGGTGTATGACTGCCAACCTTACACAAGAGAGAACCTTCTCAGGGCTATGGACCTGGCCTGTGATGACGTGCCTGTGGAGGCCTTCCAAGGCTGGATTTGCCATGCCAGGGCGTTCTTCCCACGTTGCCTGGCAAGGGACAATATTGCCTGCGATGTAGATGAGGTCCTGTGGGCTGACCCAGCTCGACGACGTGATGCCGCACAATGATTGTGTGTGATTGTTTGTGTGTGTGTGTGTGTGTGTGTGTGTGTGTGTGTGTGTGTGTGTGTGTGTGTGTGTGTGTGTGTGTGTGTGTGTGTGTGTGTGTGTGTGTGTGTGTGTGTGTGTGTGTGTGTGTGTGTGTGTGTGTGTGTGTGTGTGTGTGTGTGTGTGTGTGTGTGTGTGTGTGTGTGTGTGTGTAACATTGTTTTCAATGAGTATTGTTGTGTGTAATTGATCCTCTGTAGTGTTTGCATTGAGTTGTGATACAGTAGTGTACATACTGTATTTTCTGTAGATTTACATACTGTTCATATGAAACACACAAATCTATGAATGCCCAATACTCTACAGTGATATATTCTGAGAACAGATACTGTAAGGTTTCTAAAAATGTGCTTTGGCAGTTGTGAAAAAAAGAACATTCTCACACACTGAACATTGTGTTTTCAGTTGTTTTGTTGTAGTCTGTAATGATGCGTATAGTGTTTAAATTTTTGCAGGCTTTGAGCAGCTGTTTTGGTGTGAAAGTTTGAGTTTTGAAGAGAGAAGGTGTGGTTTTGTTTATGTAGCTTTAGAAAAGTGTGTTGTTTTTAGAGTTTTGGGAAAATGGAGGAAAGTTTTGTGAAATGTGTTTTAGCAATTGAGAAACACTGTAAAGTACTGTAAGTGAAGTACACAGAGAAAGTGCAAATATACAATAAATTCACCAAACACTACACAAGACCAATGCTGCAGACTGATGAAAATATAATTTATTTCTCTCCATGTACCCAAATCAGTCAACATGTCAACATGGAGAATCACAACAAAACATGTCCCAGTTTTCATGCTACTACAGTAGTGTGCATAACACTGTAAGCTCTGCAAATATCAGACAAACATAAAATACTGTATCCAGTACAGGTTACAATTACAGTTAAAAAAATTTTTTTTAAAAATTCTGAAAAAAACTGAAAATACAGTACAGAAAATACTAGACATTATCTCTTCATCTAGCTGGATGTGGCCAGAGAATTTCATCAACATCACAGGCGATATCCTCATTGGCGGATACGTGGGACGTGGGAAGAACCGTCTTGAATGTCGAATCCATCCTTGCACAGCTGCGGCGTCGATTTGGTCACAGGCCTCCTCCTTGGCCTGAATGAGGGGTACCTGAGCCTGGGGCCGGAGATCGTAAACCCTCCACCACCATGCCGAGAAAAACTCTTCGATTGGGTTTAGAAACGAAGAGTATGGTGGAAGGTATAGTACTGTAAACTGTGGATGGTGTTGAAACCAGTTCTGGACCAGAGCAGAGCGGTGGAATGACACATTGTCCCAGATGACAATGTATTGCATCTGGTGCATTTGGTTTACTGCTGTGATGATGTTGTGCAATCGTTCCAAAAATATGAGAATGTGAGGTGTGTTGTAAGGGCCCATATTGGCATGACGGAGGAGGACCCCATTCTGTGTAATGACAGCGCAAAGGGTGATGTTACCCCCACGTTGCCCTGGGACATTGATTATAGCCCTGTGGCCAATGATATTTCTGCCTCTCCTTCTTGCTTTTGTGAGGTTGAACCCTGCCTCATCTATGTATATGAATTCATGGGGGATTTCCTCAGCATCCATCTGTAAAACTCTCTGAAATACAGTGAAAGACAAGATTGTGTAGTTCAGCATAGATCTAGTATACAGTAAATTTACATGTAAAAAGGTTACGTGTGCAGTATGCAACATCACAGTGCTAAAGTGAACAATACATACCTCCACATACTCATGCCGCAGCTGTTTGACCCTCTCTGAATTCCGCTCAAAAGGCACTCGATAAAGTTGTTTCATTTGAACCAGATGTCTTTTCAGGATGCGTGCCAGTGTTGACTGAGAGACCTGATGGACATTATTGAAAATGGCATGGTCACCGATAATTTTGGCTTGAATTTCTCTGAGCCTGATAGCATTATTGGCCAAAACCATGTTTATGATCTCTCTCTCTTGTTCTTGCGTGAATATGGGCCCCCTTCCTCCTTGTCGTTCTCGACCCTCAATCCTATGTAGAAGAAAATACATGTAACCTACTGTAAAATGTCACAGGAAGGGGTATCAAAAGTGCTGATATGGTGCATACAATAAGCAGCTGATTACTATAACTGTAGACAGATTTTCTTTTACCTGTTTTCTTGTCGAAATGTCCTAAGGACAGATGCCACTGTATATCTGCTAAGATTTGGCTGAACTCTTACTAGAGGTCCCTCAGTGTCAATCCGTGGTTCACAACATGGTCAACTAGTGTTGCACGAATTTCATTTGATAAATTTGGTCCTCTTCTTCTTTGAGCACGTTCTCCTCCTGCTTCAGGTCTTCCTCTTCCTCTACCTCCTTCTCCTCCTCCTCCTCCGTGGATTCCCCCTCTCACCCTCACTCTTCTTCTTCTGACTCCTTCCATTTTGGTTGAAGACAGGTGAACTCACCTGCTGCATTTTTATAGTGCTTAAACCTGATTGGCGTGTCTACATTTAAGCAATCATGTGTTTGCACACCTGATGGCTGTGTTTAACCAATTGGCTCATAGGTGTGGTAATTTGACAGTCAGTGCTTTGGAATTGCAAGGAAGTGACATCATGATATACTTCTGTGTCTAATGTATACAAGTATGTTTAGTGTTTTGCAAATCACTGTGTGCATTGTTTTGCAAAAAGTGTGAGGCTGACATTGTGCTTATAGTGGTGCAAATCTGGGCCAATGTTTTGCTCCTTGAGTATAAGGTTTTGATAATTGTGTAATACTTTTGATTTTAGTGTTTATGCAATCGAAAAAAACTGTAAAAGCAAAACTATAATTGCGTGCCAAACCGAAAGCCCAAAACTGAAGGTAAGAGGGAATTTTTTTCAGCCTCGAGTGTCTTAGTATTATTCCCTGATTTGGTGTTTTGATGATGGCGGTGGAGAGCACTCTCTAACACATCGGTCCAAAATCTCCCATAGGTGTTCAATTGGGTTGATATCTGGAAGGCCATAGCATATGAATCACATCATTTTCATACTCATCAAATCGTTCAGTGACCCATCGTGCCCTGTGGATGGGGGCATCATCATGCTGGAAGAGACCATTATCAGGATAGAAATATTTCATCATAGGATAAAGTTGATCACTCAGAATAACTTTGTATTGATTTTCAGTGACCCTTCCCTCTAAGGGGACAAGTGGACCCAAACCATGCCAGTAAAATGCCCTCCACAGCATAACAGAGCCACCGGACCCTCACTGTGGGTTTTTTTTCCTTTAAGTAGACACCCGTATGTATATATATATACAGATCCTTTCCAAAAAATTTGAATATCATGGAAAAGTAGTTTTTTTCCATAATTCCATTCAAAAAGTGAAACTTTCATAGATCATAGATTCATTACACACAAAGTGAAATATTTCTAGCTTTTATTTGTTTAATTTTTCATAATTTTGGCTTACAGCTCCAGAAAACCCCCAAAACAGTATTTCAAGAAATTAGAATAGTGTGTCGAAAATCAGCATTTACTTCAGTAATTTTAGAGAATGAGTGGAGTGGCTTGACTCGAGGAATCCGACAGTTGTAGCCCATGTCCCGGATACGTCTGTACGTGGTGGTTTTTGAAGCACTGACTCCAGCCTCAGTCCACTCCCTCTGCATCTCCGCCAAATTTTGGAATCGTCTTTGCTTGACAATCCACTGAAGCCTACAGTCATCTCTTTTGCTTGTGCACCTTCTCCTGCCACATTTTTCCCTTCCACTAAACTTTCTATTGATATGCTTGGACACTGCACTCTGTGAACAGCCAGCCTCCTTAGCGATGACCTTTTGTGGCTTACCCATCTTCTGGAGGGTGTCAATGATGGTCTTCTGGCCAATTGTCAAGTCTGCAGTCTTCCCCATACTGAACCAAACTGAGATAAACTTTGCAGGTGTTTTGAGTAAATTAGATGATAGTGTGACACTCAGTCTAAAACATTCATTCTCTGAAATAACTGAAGTAAATGCTGATTTTCGACACACTATTGTAATTTCTTGAAATACTGTTTTGGGGGTTTTCTGGAGCTGTAAGCCAAAATTATGAAAAATGAAACAAATAAAGGCTAGAAATATTTCACTTTGTGTGTAATGAATCTATAATCTATGAAAGTTGGAATGGAATTATGGAAAAAAAAAAACTTTTCCATGATATTCTATTTTTTTGGAAAGGATCTGTATATATATGTGTGTGTGTGTGTGTGTGTGTGTGTGTGTGTGTGTGTGTGTGTGTGTGTGTGTGTGTGTGTGTGTGTGTGTGTGTGTGTGTGTGTGTGTGTGTGTGTGTGTGTGCGTGTGTGAGATAGAGGAGAGAGAGAGAGAAAGAGAGAGAGAGAGAGAGAGAGAGAGAGAGAGAGAGAGAGAAAGGGAGAGAAGAGAGAGAGAGATTGGTAGTCTTCTTATACAGTAGGGCTTAGCGGTATGATTTGTGCAAAGCTTTATATTGCTCCTTCACTGAGTAAACACCATGTATTCAATAAAAATAATCAAATACGACTTAACTGATTAGACCAATATATCTCACCTCAAACGGCAAATTAATAACAATGAATAAATGTTATCTTATCGCGGTTATCCACAATTACTTGCTACTTTTATGAATGACCATGCTTAACTGATATGAGAATATGTTCCCAAGATAATGTGTAATAGTAACCATAACAAAAGCCTCACATTATTTATCTTGTATACATGAGGATGATACATTCTAATACTCCTTCTTTTTATCTGTCTTAATTATTTTATTTTTTATTTTATTTATTTTATTAACTACTTATTAAATAATTTTACTGTGTGTAATTTTAAACTGTAAAGCACTTTGAGTACCTAGAAAAGCGCTATAGAAATTGAATGTATTATTATTATTATTATTATAGAGACTGTGCTGTATAAAATTATAATAAGAATCAATATCAACATTATAACCTAATAGCTAATAAAGTTATTCCAAAACTCACATGAAAGTTCTTCAAGAAAATCGCTCTGCATGTAAGACTAACTACAAGTAAACAAGAAGGATTGAAGAAAGATTATGGTACTTTATGTAAAACCCATGTAAAAAAGCGGCATACCAGAAAAAGTTTAGGTAATGAATACTGGTTGATGACAGCTCTTTGAAGAAACTTTTATGTTTACATGTTTGTAAGTAACTCTGGATAGGAGCATCTTCTAATAGTATCGGCTGTATAATGACATTTAAAAGCAGACATTCCTATCCTGCCCTAAGGTCCGGGAGATTACACAGTGAGGCTGTTATACAGTGATCACAGGCCTGGTCACCCAGGGAAACGGAGCCATGGGCGTGGAACGCTGAGCAGGCCAGATCCGGACTCTTCTGCAGAGTTACTAACAGATCTTTGGTGGAGCGGACTAAGCTTTTTACAATCCCTTAAACCAAGACCGTAACCATGTATATGGCAGGGGTGGGGGTGGAGTGTGAGGGGGGTATTTAACAAAAAAGAATAAATACGTTTTAGGTGAATCTGAGAGTTAATGAGCACATGTCTGCAGTAATACTATAAGAATATTTAAGTCACAACTTCTGTTGATTTAAATACTGTATATCCTTAATTGCCAAAACAAAATTCCATTGAAAAACATTCAGCTGATAACTATAACTATATGCTGATGGTAGCCATAGAAACTACTGGTTTATTATTAGCACAGTAAGTAAGCATAGGATCAACAGGAACGTAGGTAGCCTCTGTAATTATGGCTTTCTCCAAATGATGTATCTGAAATAAAGTATGTCAACCACATTAACCTCAGGAATCTATGTACTGTAATACAAAGAAAGTTCTAGATGTTGAGTCCATGGTTCAGTGAATAGTTTATTTGCATATCACTTTAAAGAGAAATATGATTTGCATATGACAGTATTTAAACTTCAATAACAAAGGAAATGTCAAATTCCCTTGGCTGTGTCCCCTTTTAAAATTAGACTCTGTGATAGGATGTCATATCAAATATTGATTGTTTCACCATGTAATTCAAGAATAACAGACTTTGTAGAAAGCTGGGCAAATTTGGCTGCCATTATTGACTATCTAAAAGCATAGATTCCAGTTTTTAAGCTACTTTCACGGTAAGAGTTAATCATGCAATTTTGTGTGACTATCCCTTTAACTTTCAAAAGTTGCACCTTACCTCACTTGCTGAACCCACCAGAGCAAACATGACAGTAAGTCAGAAAACTAGAGTCAACTGTTAACACGTGCAAGTTGGCCAAAATGAGGACTGAACTATTGTCATTGCATTCTGTCGTTCAATATTTGCTTCCTTCTCACTCACCTCCATTACACCTGCTCCTTCTGCCCTGTCACCATCTTCCTGTACCAACTCTCTCTCTCTCTCTCTCACTCTCTTTGCCCTGCACCCACCAGAGTAAACATGACAGTGACTCAGAAAATAGTACCTACTGATATACATAAGGTAGACAACATGAATCTCAGAACATTATACCATTGTATTCTGTTCCACAGTATTCACTTTGATGTTACCTAGGTTGACCAGGCGTCCTCTTTTTCCCGGACATTTCTTCTTTTTGGGACCGAAAATATCCATCCAGGAGGGATTTCTAAATTCCTAAAATGTCTGTTTAGGATTTCCTTGTTCCATAGACCATATATAAACAAACAAATAGCCTAGTATTATGTTCATAACACCCGCCTAACCCTGTCCTCTTTTTTTGAAATCCAATACATGGTCACCCTATGCTACCATCCTCCTGTTTTCCCCCTCTCCCCTTCTTTTCCCTGATAGCAAATGCAGAGCAAATATGAAAAGAATAGTCAGTAAACCACTGGTATATGTATATCACATTGGGCTCTATCTTGACGATCTTAGCGCTTGGTCTAAAACACATAGTGCAAGTGCATTTACGTCGTGTCCAAGGCCACTTTTACTAGTTAGATGGCAGGTTATTTGTATGGCACAAGGTGCAAATGGGCTTCTTAATCTCTTCATCAATTATAGGTGTGACTTGGGCGTAACATGCAATAAACCAATCAAAATATCATATCCCATTCCCTTTAAAAGCCACCTGTGTTTGCATCTTGGCGGATTGCTACTATGATGGAGTACAGTAAGACTGTGAAAAAACAGACATGCTCGTGCGCGTAGTTAAGCATGCGAGCAAGCAATAGGCTATATGGATCAATATTACTTGGACTAACAAACCTGGCCACACCTCATCTTAAGATCAATCCGCCCAGTTCACTTGCTATGGGTGCAAGTTCATTTGTTATTTATACAACGTGAGCGCTGGGCATTTGAATGACACCTCCGCCGGTCTGAAACTAGCAAAGACTCCTGCGTTAGACTCCCATTGTGTTATTCAAAAATAGATTTGTAACAGTTTGAGATCTGTAACAAGGAGGCACATTTGCTTATATCTCTCATGTGTAGGCTACAGCTTTAACTTTACTGGTATACCACTTTTTCTATTACTCTCAAATGTTTTTGTGATCCTTTTCATGATCGATGACATGGTGAATGATTGATAAAATAGCTTGTACTTCCAAATTAAACAGCTAAGAGTCCTAGCTATAGCAAATTGGAAACTCATTCAATGCATGTTACCTAATGTATAGATGTCACATTTGGTCTGTTCTTATTTATTTATGAATACATTTTTTTAAACGTTATTATTATCTTTTTTTGTCTCATCCTATTTAATTATATTTTTCTCTTCCCTGTTTCTTAGAGTCCATGTTAAATAAAAAGCATAATAAAAAAATGAAAAATGTTAGCTAACTTACTATTAGGCATATTACACACACAGACACATGGGCACAAACTTTAGTAGGAAGGTAGGTTAACGTAATCTATGAGCTCTAGTTTGTGCCACACGGTACACGGGGCTCTATCTTACACCCGGCACTAAGCAACGGTACTCACAGCGCTCACATTGTTTAAATAGCAAGTGAACTTGCGCCCATAGCAAGTGAACTGGGCAGGTTGGTCTTAACCCGATCCACATTGGCCCCCTAGTTGTAGACGTATCTGTCCCAGTATTCATGTTTGTCTGAAATTATGCTTTAAGAAAACCCCATAAACTTTTACGCAGGATTGTTTAAAAGGGTAGCCGCTTGCGAAAACCTCAGCCTCTCCAATTCGAACTTTAAACCATGGATGTGCAGTGAATTATTTTTAAAAAATATTTACTAGGTGTAAATTGCCTCTGGAGGGCCGATGTTAAAGGCATACTGAACTTTGTTAGAACATAATGCTGTATAGCTACCTGGACCCAATATGAGTCGTAATATTCAAGCTCACCTTCATGACTTGCTCCAGTGGTCAGCAACTGGTCGACGAATAATGACGTTTTTTTCTCTCTCCATTCACTCCCATTGCATGGCGAAACAGGTCTTAAAAGTACACTTTTAGCACAAAAACAAATGCAAACAAGCAGATTATGCCGATATGCAAAATCACGACATCAAGAACCGTATGTTTGAAAAGATAAAAAGCTCCATTCATGATTTTTTACACTTTTTCCAAACAAAGGTTTGGAAGAAGATCCATTTGTTAGCTTAATACCTTCCTTGTTTTGTTCTTGCGCCCGTAACTGTCCCACTCACTTCCTGAAGCGTGCGTAAGTAAACAAACCGAGCAGCAAAGAAGCTAGTTGCTAGTTCACAGTTCTTCAAAATCAAAATCAAAAATTGCTTCAAAAGTTTCAAATGTACGGTTCTTGATGTCGTGATTTTGTATATCAGCATAATCTTTGTTGTTTGCATTCGTTTATGTGCTAAAGGTGTGCTTTTGAGACCTGTTTCGCCATGCAATGGGAGTGAATGGAGAGAGAAAAAAACGTTATGAAGGTGAGCTTGAATATTACGACTTATATCGGGGCCAGGTAGCTATACAACATTATGTTCTAACAAAGTTCAGTATGCCTTTAATAGGGTTAACCAGTGTTCTGTTCTGAAAACTTGTTTTCTATGTTATTGAAGATGTCTGAATTCTCTAATGCAGAGATTATTACACCCCCCTCCAGACACTCACACACATGCGCACACACACACACACACACACACACACACACACACACACACACACACACACACACACACACACACACACACACATACACAGACACACACACACACACACACATACACACACACACACACACACACGTATATATACACCACACACACACACACACACATACACAGACACACACACACAGACACACACACACACACACACAGACACACACACACACACACACACACACACACACAAGCACACAGAGATGGGGGGAACTACAGAAAACAAAGACTGCAATTGTCAGGATGCTCACTCAGGGCCTCTGTTCCTAAATCTCATTGAGAGAATGATTCAGCACTTTTTATGCAAGGTTAATGAAACTAAATGGCTAAGCCAAGAAAGCTACAGTGCCTTCATTCCAGAACAATAAACCTTTCAGAAGACTGTTTCAGGTAGAAAGATTCACAATACTTGCCTGTCTAATATATTGAATATAGAATAGCAATCAATTTATTATGTATTATAGCCAAATAACACATTTTACTATCTTATGTCATCACCTGTGTTTACGTTTGATCACTGTGATCTTGAGATCATGTTTTAGTACCTAAAGTGAACCAATAATAATACAGGGAATAATGTCAGTTTCTGATATGATTTAATATCATACGTTTTGCATGTGAATTTACAAAATACCCATTTTAATGGTCATCCGGTTCTTTGAGAGGCTAAACAAGGACAAAGTAAATGTTCAATGGAGATAAAAACGTAAGTGGAACAATTGGCTAAGTTGTTAAGGTTTTGTTATGTACAGCCTCTTCCTTTACATTTGTGATATAACTCAAGTCCTCCTCTTGGAAGTATTATTAAAGTATAATTGTGAATGGGGTATAAGGGGTTTATTCCTTACTTTGATCTTGCTTAAGTGTATAGTGCCATCTTAAACTGACTCCACCTTCCATCTTCTAAGCAGTATAAAGAAGGTAGAATCAGTTTCTCCCTGTCTTTCTCCCCTCTCTCTCTCTCTCTCTTGGCTCATTCTTTTTCTCCCCCAAGCAAGGGGAGATCCAATATCTAGAAGGGAGAACCTGAGAGCACAGAGAGCGTCTGATTCCGTGAGCCCAGGCTGGGAGTGCAAGAACCCAGCATGTATTCTGCAGGCCTGGGAGATACTGGGTATGACTCTGTCGGTGGCCGGGTGGCTGGGGGTCATGGTGGCCTGTTTCCTGCCCATGTGGAGGGTGGCGGCCTTTGTGGGGCAGAACATTGTAATTGCCCAGGTAATCTGGGAGGGCCTGTGGATGGACTGCGTGGTGCAGAGCACCGGCCAGATGCACTGCAAGGTGTACGACTCCATGCTGGGTCTTCCGGAGGAGCTACAGGCGGCGCGTGCCCTCACTATCGTCTCCATGCTCCTGTGTGTGGTGGGCATCATCCTGTCTGTGGCGGGCGCCAAGTGCACCAACTGCACGGAGGACGTGGCCAGCAAGCCCTGCATCGTCCCTCAGCGCCGGCGTGGTCTTCATCACCGGCGGCCTTCTGCAGCTGGTGGCCATATCCTGGACCGCCAACGTCATTGTGGCTGACTTCTACAACCCGCTGTTGGGGGACACCCAGAAGAGGGAGTTCGGAAACTCACTATACTTTGGATGGGGCGCATCCTCCCTCTTGATTTTAGGGGGGACCCTCCTCTGCTGCTCCTGTCCACCCAGGGCTCAGGACTGCGTGGTGACCAGAGCGGATTACTTAGCTGCCAAGCCGGCATCCGCCGCCGGACACAACCACAAGGACTACGTGTGAGTGCATTACAGAGGTGTCAGCACCCCTTCTTCGCTCTGCGCTGGGGGTTCCAACGGCTCCCAACGGGTTCAGCTCGGGAGAGAACTGCCTCTGAAACAAAAACACAGCCGTTACCAAAGCCTTTTCCCCCAAATATCCACTAAAGCTGATATATCACACAAACATGTGAACAGACAGAGTGAGGTCATGTGAATTCAAATGACCAAATGCAAGCTTCACTATATGTATTTATAGCAAAAAAGTAAAATAAGCCGGATATACGTGTTTGCAGCATGCATGTGCATCCGTAGGAAAACAAACAAGAACATGCATATTTGAGGTAAAGGCAATTTATATTTATTTTTAGAACAGCAAACACAACCACTGGTTTAAAAAATTGTTCTCCAAAGAAAGGTAATTTACAGCTTTAGTTGAATATTTTAGAATGTTCTAGATATTTTAAAAGTTTAACATGTACAAGGTGCACAGCAGATATTGACAGAAAGATGGGGAAAATCTAAAAAGATACATTTATTGTACATTTGTAATATTTTTCAAAATCAGAATATGTGTCTGGATATTTAACATGATTTTCCAATATTGAACAGGGCATTCTTTCCTTCCCCTGGATTCAACCTTTACCTTGAACTTTGTCTCAATTAAAGGTACTTTTTACTTTTTTCTTCAAAGTTTGCCAAGTTTAGCAAACTTTTTTAAAAAAGTGTTATTTTGTCAATAACAAAGTAAGAACTGTTTATTGAATCCAAGGTTTGTCTTTTTGAATCTGATATATTCTGTCAATGAAACACCATAGCAGAGAGACATTAATCCTATATGTATGACAACACATAACATTTTGCAGCATGGACACCTTGTGTATTGCCCAGAATAGACATACTTAAATGTTATAAACAATATTTATGGATATGGTTTATCTTTATCATCTTGAACTGTGAATCCATTTCATAAATCCTTTTGATTGCAATGAGTTATGAATTTAAATGTAAATCATTTATAATCTGTATCTAATTGACTTTTGTTGGTTGGTTTCAATAAACTTCTTTGTTGCACAGTCGACCAAATAGCTCATGTAAAGATGTATGTAAAGATCAGTTAATGGTCTTTATACAATTTAATTTGCATCTGTTTCAGAAATGGCTTCACTTTTTAAAGTATATAGTTTTTATATAAAACTATTAGAGCAACAACAGTACAAATAGACATTCAGTAAAATAAATACAATCTTTACAAACAGTATAAATATACTTTCCTTAAATTTGCTTAAAGTTGGTGATACTGTGTGATTTATCAGTGTGGAAGTGATTATGTGAGTATAAGTCCACTTACTAAATTGTTTAATTCAGAACATAATGTTAGAATATATTGAAATATTTAGAAATATCGACCCTCTTAAATTTTCCCTCTCTGTTTAACCATAAAAACCTTCCACGATGAAAACAAAACAACAAATTCAGTTACTCATTTACTAAAAGCTCTGTTTTGCAGAAATGGCCCACTTCAAAAGATCATTTGAGATTTTTTATTGGCTGTAGTAAAAAAGATGACCCATATCCTCTCGGTTGAAAACTGAAAAAAATGACCAGCAATAACCCTGAAATACACACGCATTACATGAAATACGCATGGGTCAATGAAGAGGATATGGACGCGGAAGAATTAACACATCAGGCAATCGAAATGAAGTGAGGTCTTGAATGCAAGTTTGTTTTAATCATTTTATGAAGAAAAGCCCAGCTGAAGGCACTGCCAGGTATGTTCTGCATTGTCAGGCTCTCATGGCACAGGACCTCCCATTGGCCAGGTTCTGCACAGTGGGTCGCTGTGTTTTGAGGAATACCTGATACAAAGTTCAAATTGTTATCAACAGCTGAAATCTACCCAACTCCAGAAAGCACCAACCCCCTAACCTCGTCCCCAACAGAGATCAGGAGGGTTTCGTTTTCAGTTCAAATCTGAGTTTCAACAATGTTCCATTGTTTGGGGGCCTATCATGTGTGTGTGCGTGTCTGTCCGTATGTGTGTGTGCGTGCATCATTTAGAGTGATATGTAGTCAAGGATATGTAGAGTGATATGTAGTACCTCTGATTACCAATTATTTTGTTATGTGTATAATATACACAAATGTATGCTGGCCCTTCAAAGAGGAAAATTGCATCCATTAACTTTACATTACATTACAGGCATTTAGCAGATGCTCTTATCCAGAGCGACAACTTTTTAGCATTTTTTACATAGTATCCATTTATACTGCTGGATATATACTGAAGTGATTCAGGTTAAGTACCTTGCTCAAGGGTACAACAGCAGTGTCCTACCTGGGAATCGAACCTGCAACCTTTCGGTTACAAGGCCAGTTTCTTTATTTATTGCTAATGTCCTTCAGCCTGTGCTGGATATCCAAGATGTAGGACTCAGGATGGGCTATGCCATCTGTAGTCAAATAACACAGAATGACTAGCCCAGCAGCAGGTTACTGCATCCAGCAGTAACACTATACTCTGCACAGCATAGATGAAAGGAGGAGGGTTCATTCTAGGAGGATTTCCATGGAGTTTTGTCATCTACCTTTTGTCAGCAATGTAAAAAGCACACTGGAAACCAATTAATTCACCTGAGCATGTCTGAGAGCTCACAGTATAAAGTTTTTTCTTTCATAATGCGTGTCCTAGCTATTCTCAGCATGCAGTCTTTGAGGGAATGCCACATGTATAAAATATCCTTCAAAGCTTACCGGGAAGCTGGCCTTTAGAATTGATTTCAGACCTTTTAAAAACTTAATTTAAAAAAATTAAAAATTTAATGTAGTTTTTTATTCCTTTGTTTTGCATTTGTAGTCCAACTTTGTTATTGGCCCTGCTGAACTGGACAATGGGACCTTTCACACATTAAACTCATGTCACAACTCCAGAAATGGCCACCATGCTACAGATAAATACACTGGTGTGAAAGGGTCATTACTAATGAGATTAGACTGAAGGCCTAATGCTACAATGTCCTTGAGGGTCATCTGTGACTAGTGATAACAGGGTCACCTACACGTCACCAAATGAGGCACCATCAACCACCCTTGGCTGCCCTACACACACGCACACACACATACACATTCATTGTTTTTTTCAATGCTTACAAGCAAATAGAAAAAAGATAAGTAGTCTCTTCTTTCAATCCATCTTATATGGTAAGCTTTTACACAGACAGATGACCAAACACTCTATAGATTTGGTCACTTCTTTTATCAGTTGACTTTCAGGATTTCAAACTGGGAACATTACACATTTAGGGGACAGTAAACAAGGAAGGCTTTACTACCTTTACTACCTTGTATCACCTTAAAAAATCCCCACACCCCACCCCCAACCAAAAGCCCCTTTTTTGTAAGCCACTGGGTTCAGCCAGCCCACCGAAACGTTTTTAGGGGAAAAAATCCTAACTATGATTAATGGCATGAACATGCTGTCTAATGTTCAGCATTACCTGACAGCGCCAAATAACCTTGCCTGGGTGCAGCAACAGGGCAGCATACCTTGGCATTTCTACCGGCCAGAAAACCTTGCGCCATTGTTGTTACACAGATGATATCAGGCTTATTCCTTCAAGGTCTATCTGACAAAACACAGTGAAACTAAAGGTAAGTTAACAATAATCGTGGCTGAAAGATATAGCTTTATTTCCACTTAAGTGCCATGAGAACACAGCATTTGTCAGCACTGTGGAAGAAGTCAATTGGATAAAAATCCGAAAAGGGCGAGGTGTACGTGATGCTTTTCCCTTAATAATTACCTGTTCAAGTCGAGATTACAGTGATGCAGGCCCAACCTCCCTGTTAACCGTTAACAATCTACAAACTGAAGCCTGGCCATTTATTCACTCTTCCAATCCAATAAAAAAGACATAGCGAGAACTACTATGGGCGAAAGGTTAACTTATAAAACTGCTGCCTTTATGAGCAATGATAGTTAATGCTCAGAAAACGTTGAAAGGGCTTTTTGCCGATTCCCACATGATCCTGGCTGTAGGCGACTCCACCTCCTATTTGCTGAGAGCTATAAAGATCGTGGTGGCCAGGTTCTCAACAGCAGATGGTACTGAACACACTCACGCACACAGCCACACACACATACTAAAAAGCATTCCATTGGGATTCTAAGAGTTGAGGAAAGCTGTTGAAGAACCACCGGAGTGGAGAATGCCTGCCGTCGGTCTAGAGATACTGGGGGTAACGTTGGCGGTGCTTGGGTGGGTGGTCAGCATCGTGGCCTGTGCCCTCCCTATGTGGAGGGTGACGGCTTTCATCGGGGTCAGCATTGTGACGGCGCAGACCATCTGGGAGGGCATCTGGATGAGCTGCGTGGTGCAGAGCACGGGACAGATGCAGTGCAAGGTGTACGACTCCATGCTGGCTCTGCCCCAGGACCTGCAGGCAGCCCGCGCGCTGGAGGTCATTGCCATAATCATGGGGATCCTGGCCCTGCTGGTGTCCATCGTGGGGGCCAAGTGTACCAACTGCGTAGAGGATGAGGCAACCAAGGCCAAGGTGATGATCGCGTCGGGGGTCTCCTTCATCGTTGCCGCGGTGATGCAGCTCATTCCGGTAAGCTGGTCCGCTCACACCATCATCATGGAGTTCTACAACCCCCTGCTCCTCGAGGCACAAAAGAGGGAGATTGGCGCATCCCTGTACCTGGGCTGGGCCGCCGCGGCCCTTCTGCTCATCGGGGGGAGCATCCTGTGCTGCAGCTGCCCACCCCAGACGGAGGTGAAGTACGCTCCTCCGAGCCGGATGGCCTACTCTGTCAACAGGTCTATGGCTCCTAGCACTTACGACAGGAAGGACTATGTCTGAAACTCGTTTCTTTTTTGAAACTAGTCATTTGTTATTGTTAATATTATTATTTGGTTTTGCTTTGTGCTTTTTTTCTGCAATTCTTCTTTTCACACTTTCCGGAAATGGAACTGAAATAAAATGGAGGGCAACACCTACATGGGAGAAAAAGCAGAAGTCTAAAGTAATAATCCAGAATCAAGTTTACTCTACCAAACATTGTCAAAATAGTCTTTCTCTTCTGTTAGAACCTATACACCTGCCAAGTGAATATTTATTGGATGCTTAGCTTAATTTTTCCTACCTTCGTAATAATATCTAGAATCATAAGGCATTTTTGTTTTCAAAAGTGCAATATTGCAGATGATATGTGTAACATATTATTATATTATTGTTATTTTTGTACCAGGCTGTATGTAAACTTTTTAGGGTAGTTGATAATATTTTACTTTGGCATATTGAACATTTCTGAAACAATTTCAATAGATAAAGTTGATAGCTCATATTGAATGCACATTGTTATTGTTTTTTTAGTTTTTTTTTTAGTTGTTAAGACTGAATACTGCAGTGAACTGTGACAGTAAAAAGTGTATATATTAAAACTTTTTTACTTTCTGCAATCATCCTGTTTATTGGCACTCTTTCACCCCATAATACAATGCAATCTCATAGGTCTACATACGTCTCCTCGTCGAAAATTAAATTCAAAGTTAAAATTTAAAGTCCTGTGATGTTATCTTTAATTATCATTAATCATTTATCTGCTGGGTAGCTAACCGTGCTTCTTGCCACAGCCGCTACGGTGTGCGGTGTTGATGAGCCCACTGGGTTGAACCGTCCAGTTGTTTATATGTTCAGCCAATCTGCGTAGAATTTAGCTTTGGAAACAAAAAACTGCTATAATGGTTTTAGACATTATAATGGTGTCCTGTAGCATGGACGTTTACAAGGCCCATTAGGTTATCTCTACTTATCACACGTACAACTAAACTTGCCGGCACATCAAAAGCATAATGCTGTGGTTCTGTTAGAGGCTCCATATTGCTCCATATTACCCTGACCTCGTGGTCAATGTGTGCTTGAAACGTCAAGTCACTACAAGTATCTTCTGTGTTGGCAGTCTCTTGCCGCTTGTAATTTAAAAAGTTATAGGATACTTTTTCAAACCTAGGCTAGCCTACTATTAACGGTGATAACTCCTGTAGTTTTAAGCAACTATCTCATAATGCCCATTAACTCACATTTTCCTAAATTCATATCGTGTGTAATGTATTAGCTAGGAAATATAAATGAGAGTAGCCTAATGCAATATTCCTCATCATTACTCAGTTTAACTTGCTAAGTAAAAATGCTTGTTAATCACTTAATGACTACAATTAGTGATTTACGTACTCAATTGTCATTTCATTGGTCACTAGCAATTTAGCTTGCTGAGTTTTTTTATTTATTTGGTAACAAAACTAGCTAGTTACCAAAACAGTTTTACAGCAAAATTGTTTAAAATTGGTTCAAAATAAGTCCAATACACTAGTTTTTTAGAAATTTAAAAAGCTTTTTTTTTGGTTCACTTTTTTTGCTTTTTCGTTACCCCTAAACTAAAGTGTCATTCTAATTCTTCCCTGTCTATATAGTATCTGCTGTTGACTCCTACACTAAGTGTGTGTTTATATATACATATATACGTATATATATATATATATATATATATATATATATATATATATATATACATGTATGCAATGTCATATAATCGTCATATAATTATATGTCAGATAATCTATGCTGTAATATTTTTTAACATATAGGTTACGGAAAGAAGGAAAAAGTGCATGTAATCTTTAGTTGCCCATAATTTGAATAAGCAGTCAACCAATAAGCTCTTGCTTGATTTCCACATACAGGGCTGGTTATAGGATAGGCGACAAGGGTACAGAAAGCCATGACAGAGGCTACTACTGTGCCCCTAGTTATTCTTGGTATCGCAGTGATTACTTTATTATGTTTTATATTTACTCAGATCAAGGCAATGAGTTTACATGTTTTGTGTAAGTGAATCTGACTCATAATGAGTGAGTACAACTTGAAATGGGAAGTTGTCGAAAGTATTTGTTTTAAGTTGGGCCAAAGCCGTATTAAGCAGGATGTTAAAGTCTATAGAAGCTTGTTCCCAGAGCTTATGATTTTGATTTTGATGTTATTCTTTTACTTAAGTGCATACAGAATTAAATAATTAAGTAGTCACAACACATATTTTTAAGTAAAAGAATGGAAGTATTGTACACTCACAACAGAAAATTGATTCATACTCACCATCTTAACTATACTTTACTAAATAATTTTGAGGCAACAAGTTTTAGTAAAGCCAACTAATTACATTTTACAGTGTTACAGGGTCTTATTGGATTGTTTTTTCTTTCAAGGGATTTTATTCAAGAATACAATAAATATTTAACAATCCAGGTTACGTTTTAACAAATCAGATCTTCATTTCTAATGTCAATCTAATGCAAGTGAGGCTTCTGAGGATAACCCAACTTTCAAGATAGGGAACAAGTCAATAAAGCTCTGGATATTGATTGCTTTGTCAATTAGCTGTGGAAAAACAGGGCTAGCTAACCCCACTCCCCCTCTGGCATTTTGATTTTTGTGTGTAAAAAAGCACTTTGCATGGGTCAGGCTGCAAACACAAGCCCCAATGACCGGCAAACAATGGTGCTGTTCAGGTGGTGAAAATGGAAGGGAGTGCAGCCTGTCAACACTGGGCCATCAGGTGCCAGAGCAGCTTATCATGTCTGACATCATTTACTGCCGGTCAGGAGGCTTGGCCACACCCTTTGGAATGGCAGATCCAGTGAGTGACAGTGGCTAATTAAGCAAGTCAGTCAAGACCCCATTCTTGAGAAATTAGGGTGACAGAGGGTCACTTATGTACCTGTGATGATGCCAGCTCATCTGAGTTTGGCCATGTTACATCTAAAAGATGAATTTTTAGAGAACAGTATAAATACGTTTGCAATGAAGGATCATATTATTGCCTTAAATGTGACTAGTTTGCACTAGCTTTTATTAATTACCTGCAACAAATGCTGGCGTTCCATCAACACTGTGCAGAGATTAATAAACAGACATTGGAAAAGTGATTCTGCAAAGAACCGTATTCTCTGAAAATAAAAACACATTTTCACAGCAGAAATAGGAATGTTGGTTAATTAAATGTACTGGCATTAGATTGTTCATGAGAGGGTGCAATCAGCATATGATATGCAGGGTTCCTGATAAGGAAACCTATTACACATCACTAAGGAGATCTACACTGTCCAGAACAATTTTCTTTTGCATGTCCTCTGCTAGCAACATAAACGCCATAATACTGTAACTCATTCACTATTTTTAACAGGAGAAAATTCCAGAACAGTTGGAAGGAAATTATTTACATGCTCTCTAATGCCTTCCGTTTTCATACAGACTTACATTAATCTGCTCTTTTCTGGCCATATTGTAAAATACTGCTATTCATATGAGACTTTTACTTGGCTAGATATTACTAGACAAAAGCACATATCCATAGTTGTTGAGCTTTAGCTGGAATTAGAATAGAAATAGCCATGTAGCCTACATGTAGCCTACCTGCTCACATGCCTTTCTGTACTGTACTTGTAGCTTCAGGCAATGTGCTAATGATGCAAAACCAAATACAGGCCTCTAGCAATATCGCAGTTGCATTGCATTGGAGGGTTTGAACACAAACATGCATTGCAACCCCCAGTGTTTTGTTATGTGGGGTTTTATTATCAAGTGTAATGACAGAATAGGATCAGTACATTTGTTGATAGTAAATGTTAGCATTATTGTTTAAAAACCGCTTGCCATCTGGCTGTAGAACCCTCACATGGTTTGTTTTGGAGTTATTTTATCATTCATAAGAAACCACTTTGGTGTACTTTTGGCAGAATTCCTTAACATCTGTTCTGTCAGAATGTCTTAAGCTCTCAAAAGACCTTACACAACAGCCCTCAAATATGCAACACTCCCATGATTTTAAATAGCCACATGAGTTTGTCAAATTTACGATGTTGCTTAGATGCTTGGTTTTAGATAGGATATTGTTTTAAAAGGAAAATAATAGTATTCCTCATGAACACAAGAAATATATGTAGAAGAAAAAGAGGACACGAACAATGTGGGTCATTTAAAAGCGTCTCCTCTCCTTCCCCTTGGCTACAGTGGCATTGTGTTTGCACCACACTAGGCATTAGAGCTGCAGGCCAGTTAATTCAAACAGAAGCTCAACTCAAGTCTGCGTCACAAAGGACTTTTTTTGTTTATTAGGTTTTTACATTATCTCCTGAGTAGGGAGTGGGGCACTTCTCTGAAATCTTGAGTACATTAATTATTTGTTTTCAGACAAAGTCACAATCAAAGAAAGAAGTGAATGTGAAACAAAATAAGAATGTATTTGAATGAAGTAGCTAAATATAAATATATGTATACCTAAAATATATAAAATTGTCCACTGTGAATCTTTTCATAAAACATTGCACTGATAAAGACTTTACTTCAAATGTATCTCTTAAAATACAGATGATTCGTTACAATAACATGTAACTAATTAGTAAGAATATAGTGTTATTAGTTTTATTTTCACTACAGCCTTTTCAAAGAGAAGACAAAAGGTGAAGCAGCCATTTTTGTAGGGTTTTCAATGTTTTTTGTACTTGTGTGTTTTTTATGTGGAAGCTTTATTTTATTCTCATTTCCAGAGTTAAACCTTATTTCAGTTCTGTGATAGACTACAGCTCAAAGCGGCCAGGTCAGTTCAGTTAACAGATGAAACCACCCCCCCCCATCGTAGCTTTACCCATTGTAGGCAGGGATCATGTGTTCATTCTGAGAAGCTGCAGCCCTTCCTCCCACATGATGTCACCTCCCAGAAGGACTCCTCCCTCCACCTGCTCCTTGTATAAAGGATACTTGTTCTGCAGCATCGCCACATCACCCTGACTCAGAAGGGGCAGGACCATTTAAGGCAGACTGACAGCTGGCCTCTCGCAGGTAACACAGAAAATCTCTGGCCAGACCCGGCATAGCAAGAGCTGTTGAGTAGCGGAGCCAGAGACAATGTCTGCCGGGCTCGAGATCGTGGGGATCGCCCTGTGTGTGGTGGGATGGATTATCGCCATCGTGGCCTGTGCCCTGCCCAAGTGGAGGGTGACGGCTTTCATCGGGAGCAACATTGTGACGGCGCAGGAGATCTGGGAGGGCCCGTGGATGAACTGCGTGACACAGAGCACGGGGCAGATGCAGTGCAAGGTGTACGACTCCATGCTATCTCTGGCCCAGGACCTGCAGGCCGCCCGCGCGCTGACCGTCATCTCCATCCTTGTGTCCCTGTTGGCCATCCTCATCTCCATCGTGGGGGCCAAGTGCACCAACTGCATCGAGGACGAGGCGTCCAAGGCCAAGGTGATGATCATCGCCGGCGTCTTCTTCATCGTGGCCGGAGTTATGGAGCTGATTCCCATGTGCTGGACGGCCCACACCATCATTAGGGACTTCTACAACCCCCTGCTGACCGACGCCCAGAGGAGGGAGCTGGGCCCATCCCTCTACATCGGCTGGGCATCAGCTGCCCTCCTGATCATTGGAGGGGCCATGCTGTGCTGCTCCTGTCCACCCAGGGAGAAGAGGTACAACCCCTCCAGAATGGCTTACTCAGCCCCACGATCGACAGGCGGGGCCGGCTATGACAAGAAGGACTATGTTTGAACAACCCAATCTGCACTCCACCACCGCCCCCCCCCCCCCCCCCGACCTCCTTTGCCCTTTTTTGCGATAGAAAGTGAAGTCGCTAAAAAGGACAAGATGAAGAGACTCCGCTATGAAGGGACATGTCTGGTCTTGCTTTTGCTTGTTTTTTATCTCTTGGGGCACATTTCTTTTCAAAGCGCCATCGAGCTCGAGCTTTGACCTGCATCTCATCTGCCCTCTCTGTGTTTGGTATAAGGTAAATGCCGGGCACACTGAGAAGACTTCCTGCTACATTTTTGTTACATGGAAAACATGTTACATGTTACATTTCCTTACATGGAGAACTGATAATTAAAAAATATATATGAAAAATTTGTAAAACACACAAACAAATATTATATGCAACTTACCTGTGGATATAATAGCTATGACTGACTATGGACACTTATCTGTATGGGGTTGCTACTCTAAGCAATTTTATTTATTTTATTTAGCTGACAAAAACCTAAAAATGGCTACAAAGAATGTACAAACGTGAATACCCTGTGTCACAATTTGTTTTTCAAAAATACATTTGTAGAACAATATGCATAAACATTGCAACATATTAATTTGCATTTGTATAGCAGTACATAGTTTCCTGTTACTGTGTGAAATGTCACTTTAACAAAAGTACGGAAAGAGTAGATGAGATCAGTGTGATCATATCACCTGCAAAGTAATAATGCGTAATGTTTTCTCCTCACATGCCTGTCTTGGTGTTTAGCTGCATAACTGTATATATTTCATGTTAAATAGGCTGTGCTGTTTTTGTTACATGTCACATTTGTTTTGTTGTGTTTTTATTCCACAGAAATTTTTTTTATTCAAAATTATTTTAATTGTGGCCTTTTTATGATAGGCAACTTTGAAAATGTATAAATGTCTTATCAGGTTTTAAAGGACGAACATCCTGTCCTGTGAATAGAGTCTCCTGAGCTTTGAGTCTCTGAGACTAGCTGGCATATTTAACACAATGAGTCCAAAGCTGTTCAGTGATGGAGCACAGCCAGGAAGCACACTGGGGGGAGATTACTTTTCACTGCATATGAAAAGCAGGCTTCCAGCACACCTGTGTACAGCCATAATATTACTGCTATGCTTGCCCACCATTTCAAATGGGAAATTCTGATTCCAATAAAACATTGCTATGTTTGTATTTTCAGTGTCCTGTTTCATTTGCCTCACGATGTTGACAAACTGAAACACAAAGTACCCTAGTCGTGCCATTGTGAGCAGGCAGGTGTGGAATGTCAAAGCTCCTTTTCAAATGAGTGACAATCAGATCATGTTTTCATCTTTGGATATCCGTTGACATCATTTTCTGTTTGTTTGACTTTTTTGTGACGTTTTTATTTATTTTATGGAGGAGAAGGGGGTTACAGATACAAAAATAAGGTCATGCCATAATAGCAGGCCGATATTATAGTAAATCAACTTAATGGAGATACAATAAACAAAGCGAGAAAGCTCAATAACTAATTGTGCCTGCTGGCTGCCACTCCATTAACCATAGAAAAAACACAATATATATATACGTACACATATTTTCACATGTTTGTTTGACTATTTGTTAAAGAAAATAAAGAATTTTGAATGATTACACAAAAGGGTAGAAGAGAATGACCAGTAGTAGGTACCTACACTACATAGAGAGTGGCATACCCCAAACTACATACCTGAATCTTGATAGTAGTGTATAACAGCAATAAAGATTGCATCCATGAACATGTGTAGCAATGTGAGACATGTGACTGGGCTGATAACAGGATCAGAGGGTATAACAGAAACAGCGAATATTTAGGCCGTAGACTTTCACATAGTATAATAAAGCAAAATCGGCCTGTGTATTCAAATGCAAGATTATACTAAAAACAATATGAAGTATAATACACAGTAGGATATATCTAAATGTCGTAAAAGTTTTCAAAGAAATACAGAAAATAAACGGGTGAAGTGTAGCATGTAGTCAGTTCCTTGTATGAATCACACTTCTGCGTACACTACAGGTTAATGTGCATATCACCTTACTGAGCCACGCTCATCTGTAATTGTACACCAGTCACTCCAACAAGGAGTATCCAAAGGTTTGGTCCACGACACAGACGTTCACACCCTTAATAACCAGCTTCAGTTTCCTCATTTATTTTTCATGCGTAGATTCCCCCCCTCCCTTCCCACCAGGAGCCTAAGAGGAAATCAGGGGCTGTAGTCCAGAAGGGTTCTTGCGCTTGTTGATTGCCCAAATGAGGAAAGCTCTTTTTTTCCCAGTTTATTTTTTTTGTTCCTGCTCACTGAGATAAAAAAATAAGCTCCATCTGCTCAATAACAGCGCCTGCCGACAACAGGAATGTTTCATTTTCAATTGGTATAACTTAGTATTAATGCAATTCTGTGTTTTTATTGGTAGTAATGTAATGTAAATGGTCATTTCTAGAATGTGTGCATTGTGAAAAAAGTAAATGTTAAAAGGTGGTTTGTCAAGGAGGTTAGAGTAGGCTAAATGACTAGACTTTACAGAACCCATCTGTTATCATGACTGTTGCCATTTTGAAAATGACACCTTTTCAGAAAGCAACAGTTTGCTGTACTCACTTCTTAATTATTAAAATACTGAATTACTGTTGAACTGACAGTACAATTGAGAAGTGCATAAAAAATATGCAGTTGTGTGTCTTGGTCATTTCTCTCCTACAACACCTTTACAAAGTCATACTTTCATTCAGCAGCATTTGCAAACAAACTTGAGTGTCCACAAACTTCAATTAAGAGATGTACATTTCCATAAACACACTATAGCCTTGCCTTTTCTTTGCCTTGCTCGATCACATTTACAAATGAAAACAAAACCAAATGCACTGTGGAACAACCCTGTGTAGCATACATCACTCAACTGAGTAAGAAATTGTATAAGTAAAAGAAGTATTTTCAGACTGTACAAACAGGGGCACAGCATCATGATTATTTTGACTGGTTGCTAACCAGAGATACCCAACCCCCACCTACCCAAGTAATATTCTTCATCTAATTAATAGAATTAACCTATAAGGTTTCTGTTCCCTTGGAAGCAAGGCATCAGGCGCCTTCCAAAGCCTGTTTCCATGGAGCCACAGTTTCCAAGGATGACACACCTTTGGGCCAAACACACATGAATGCACGGCAGGTGAACAGAGCTGTATGCTTACTGGTTTTAATTTTCACCTTGTTTTCAGAAAACATAGATCTACAAGATTCATTATAGAAACACCCCTCTTTCATCTGTTTTTCTGTAATTACAAACAAAAACATTTGTTTAACTTTCCTTGTGTAAAATACATGTTAGTTATAGGTTGGCTTCTTCAACATATACTAACTATAACTTAATTACAGGAACTCTTTCGAGTGTATACCAAAATATAAACTCTCCTTATGATAACCAATCTCAATATAATTCTTAAAATTAGTACTTGAAAGAAAACTAATTCTGAACAATATCCTAAACAATACAATACATTATTATTAGTATATAGTCAAACTGAAAATGTTCTCTCTAAAACACTTGAGAAAGGGTTTTTAAACATTGACCTTTAAACCTATATATTCGTATGTTAGAAAGAATGAACACAAACATGATGATATTGTGCATGGATGTCAGAATCCAGTCCTGGAGGGCTACAGTGTCTGCTGGTTTTCAGTGTGTTTCTGCCCCAGTGACTCATTTAAGTCCACGATTGGCTAAATAATCTACACAGCTTTGTTCTCAAGGCCTTAATTCGCTGCTGATTGAAAGGAAACCACAACTATCTGCAGACACTATAGTTTGAGACCCCAGATATAGTGAGAGTACAATGTGCAACATTCCCCAATCTGATAGTATAACCCTGAGATGATAGGTATTATGCTTGCAAAAGGTTATCTGAAATGTACCTGGTTGTTTGTTCATGGGATTATAAGACAAATATCTATCTAATATGTCCCTCTAAGAGCTCCCAGAGTAATTACCATTTTTGCAGAATATCAGAAATTAGATAAACATTAATCCAAGGCTTATGCTTTGCTTTCTAACTGCATTGTAGTGCAGCAATAAAATAATTATGGTTATTCTCATGTAATTTGCTAATTCTTGTGTTTTTCTTTGTTTTATAAATTGGTATTTTACTGTGTAAAATGGGTGTACTTTTTCTAATATGTTTGCACATGTGTTTTGTTTGTTCATAATGTGTTCTTTTTCTGCATTTTTTCCTTTTCTAATTTACTTTCTTTTCTTAGTTTATCCAGAGATACATATTTTAAATTAGCCCTTGGCTGTAAACCTTTAATTCAATGCATCTGATGCTTGCATTTAATACTGAGACAATGCTTTTTGCCATGTCCCTAAGAAATAAACAAAACAAACAAATGAGTAAATAAAATTAACCGCTTTATTTACATTTAGTGCTCCATACAGTTCACAATGAACATTTTCTTATAAGAATGTGTTGATATCGGCACTGAATAAAACCAGCCAGTGAGATGCAGTGACATGTACACTCCTCTTTTTCCATATTACTACTAAGCAGAGGCAATATGTATCAATTCATCATTTGAATTATCCCTTAATGACCACCATCAATGAACCATGAAGATCCATTAAATATTTAATGAATGGTATGAATTGTATTTTTATGAGGCATACACAGGTATCCAGGATGAAGTACAGTATGTTGTTTTTTTTCTTCAACAGTACAGCATTGCAATTTCAGATATCAAATGTTACTTGCCAAACTGTTCATTGAAAAAAACAAACATGTGCATTTATTTATTAATGTCCATGCTGTATAATCAAATACACAGCTACCTATCATATGTTTATAGTAGCTCTATACAGTATTATTTTTTCATTGTCCATTTGTGTCGAACACTTATTGTGTAGTTGTTTGTGCACACTGTTTCCACACGCATGTATGTAGCTCAGCTCAGGAAGCACAATGCAAGTCTTATGCCACAGATAGACTTGGTCCAAAGGGAACAGAGAGCTAAAGTGAATGCACAAATGCATTGATTCTTGGAAAATGTCATTTTCTCCAATTGATAAATGATCACTTGATTCCCATTGCACCAATTTTTTAACAGTACAATGCAATTCCTTTTCATTGACTTTTTCATTGAATATCAAAAGTGAAAGTTTTGTTTGTTTACGTTGTAAAATAGTAGGCAATCTGGGAAATGCCCATATATTGACTGCAAAGGACAGACAGAGGGAAAAATCAAAGAAGGTAAGGCCTTGATGACAGATATGGTAGCATCATTTCACTGGAAATTTGAGGAACACAGTGTGCAGACTGGCTCTAAGATAATGAGTGGAAAGTATGATTCTGACAAAGGAAGAATTTACTTGCCTATCAACCGAATTCCAAGTCATTTATTGGGCCCAAGAATAAGGATAACAGACTTCTTTATCCACCACATTATCTTGACTTTCAAAGAACCGAAGGTAAAATTACTTTATGGATGGGCACATATTATCATTAAGAAGATAGATTATATTAGTATAACACACTGTTTTTGTAAAACCAGGTAGGGGTTTTGCAGTAAAAAAAAACAAAAAACTGTTAAAATGGTGACAATGGCTTTAAGAGGTTACATGGAAACATGTTTTGTAACACCCCTACAGATGTTACAAAAACAGCATGCTATACAATTAGAAAATACAGGAATATATACTTTTAGTAGAGTTCAATAAAATATACCTTTTGTAAGATATAATTTGATACAATAATACGTTAAACTTATTAAACTTAACATATAATGTATTAAACTTAACTGACTAAAAAGTGACAGTCAAAGTGTGGAATTGTGAAAAAAGGTTGTTCAACTTCAGAAGAAACAAGAATCTACACATTGTATGGAGGTGAAAAATATGATAATGATAGATTATAGTATAGATAAACTCTGAATGGACCAATTATACGTAAAATTCCTTGAGCCCTTTTCTCTGTGTGCTGAAGCGTAATAGGCCACACAGGTGCAAAAGGTCAGGTATTACAACTGCTAATACAGCCTATGCAGGCCTTTCCCGGCCAGCATCATTTAACTCAGAGGTCAGTCCAGGTATGGAATGCTATAATGGATATGGTCTCACAAGGAAAGCCAAGGAATCATTCCCATTTGTCAAAAATGTGTCAAATTTGAAACTGATCAATGATGAATACATGTAGCCACTGAGGTGAGTACTATAATCATTCATATATTGTACATTATAAGACATATTCTATTGCATATTGAAACTCCTTTATTGAAATTTTAATGTAACTTAATGTATTTAATGTTCCGGATACACACCACTCACAAAAGAAGGCTAAATTTGAGGGCCTTCAACTTGTACCAATAACAAGCTTAGATTGAATTTAGTCAAGAATCTTCTTTTCAAATTGAAGTCTTTTGAAAGGAAATACCACATTATTTCTGTGGCTCTATATAAAATGGATGCTTCCATTCGGGCTACATGGAACTACATAATCGAATCAACAACAATTTATTAGCTTTGAAAAGACTACCGGTGGCTTTTGTGATAATTCAGAAATATTGTAAACTAATTGCCTACACTGTAATCAAATGTAAGAGAGTAATGTCCCTAATAACCACAGATCATGTTTTCGTCAAAGTTAGAACAAGTTATCAATTGTTATTATATGTAATATATTATAATTATTATTATATTATATGTATGTGTTGTGTCAATATAAAGTAATATAAGGGATCCAAATTAAATTAATAGCACATTGATGACAATAAACAGTGAAGGCATTCACAGAAATGGGAACATGACATTTTGAAAGCATTGAAAACATTAGACGAGAAATTTCAAAGAGGAAGAACAACAGTGTCTAGTTCAATGTACATTGCATAGGCTACAATACTATAAACAAAAGGACAAAAGGCAAATTAAGCTGACATTTTATTCAATTCTGTCAAAGTTGAATAGCAATAGGGAAATGTTGGTCATTCAAAGATCAAAGATGGTGCTCACAACATTACAAAGTGTACATTTTAAGTGGCAAAAAGGAGGATCGTTTAGAAATAAATGCAGCATATGATGCAGTTCTAAGACATTTAGTTCCTGGATAGGCTGAAAAGTTATTACCACTAATGCCAAAGCATTCCTGTGGTGTCCCTGGGCTGCATCCATACAAACATCAAACACTTGCCTTCACTTGGAAAGGCAAATTCCTCAGGAAATTCAAGCTGCTCTTTCATTCGCGCTCTGGTGATTGCAGTGAAACCAGGGTCACGTGACCGATACTGGAGCAGGTGAAGGACAAGCAGTTACGAGGCAACCGCATTTATCAGGAGGAGGTTCCTTTGTGTTTGAACTGAGGGCACAAATCTGCTCAGTCTAAAACCAACTGCAGTTAATCTCTCTCATTTCCTCTAAACTTCAATGCAGCATATTTTAAGAATACCTTCTCCATCCCCCACTGAAATGTTTGGATTAACTCTTAGGTGAGCTTCATAATAATAATAAAATTCACAAATAAAGTACCTACATGGCAGTTAATTAACTTTTTCGTTTGGGAGGTTGGAATAATTATTTTCATAAATAATAATAATTGGACAATTGGCTGCTCAGCTGTTTCTTGGCCAGCTATATGTTGTTGCATCATTAGTTTGTGCACAAGAAAACTAACAAAATGTCTAGAGTTGATTCCAGGTGTGGAATTTGCATTTGGAGTCTATTGATGTTGTCTCTCAACATGTGACCAAATAAATGTCAGTGCCAGTAAAGCAGTCCATCATTGGCTGGAAAAATCTGAATAAGTTGATCAGAGACATAGCCAAATTGGTACATTGTTAAGTAGCTATAACACACTGGTGAGCTCAGCAATAGCAAACAACCTGATAGACCACAGAAGACCACTGTAGTGGATGACTAAAGAATACTTAAAATTGTGAAGAAAAACCTGCACTTGTGAAGTGTTCTTGATCTGAAAACCAGATCAAGAATACTCTCCAGGATGTAGGCATAGGTGTGTCAAAGACTAAAATAAAGAGAAGACTACACCAGTATACCCTCAGAGGGTTCAGTGCAAGATGCAAGCCAGTAAGCCTCAAGAACAGAAGAGCCAGATTATTTTGCTAAACAAATACAAAGAAAATGTGGAGTAAATTCTTATGGACAGATGAGCTGAGTATTAACCTGTAGCCTACTAAAGTGATGGAGAGAGGAATGTGTGGAGAAAGTATGGAACTGCTCATAATCGAAAGCCCCCCCCCCCCCCCCTTCTTTGTCTCAACTGTCTCACTTGTATTTATTGACGATGTGACTGCTGATGGCAGTAGCACGATGGATTCTGAAGTGTACAGAAACATCTTATCTCCTCAGATCCATCAAAATGCCTCAAAACTCATTGGACAACTCTTAACTTTGCAGCAGGACAATGACTCCAAACACACTGCTAAAGCAACCAAGGAATTTTTCAGGGCCAAAAAGGGGAATGTTCTTTACTGGCCAAGTCAATCCCCCGAACTGAATCCAATTGAACATTATAACTGATAGTCTGCACTGTAATCTCATATTAATTTTTTCATTTCAAATCCAATGTGCTGGAGTACAGAGACAAAACAAAGGTTTTATCACTATCCAAATACTTATGGAAAAAACGCAATGGTGAAGAAAGAAATAAACTTAGTGCAACATAAATATTAGAAAAACCAAAGACAACTTTGATGCTTTTTGTTTGTTTATGTAATCTGAAAAGTACACAAGTATACTGACATTATTATTGAATTATTCCCCAGTTTAAGTAGTTCCCTCTCCACATCAGTTGACTTATGGTGAACATACAGGTGCAAAATGGCTGCCCTGCAACACCAGGCGGGTGCTACACATGGTTGAGTTGAGTTTCCCCCTTTCTTTTAAAGTTCTTTGAGATAATAAAAAGCATTATATAAATGAAATCCATGAATACATTAATAATCCAAAAAGTAAGATTAAGAAGGGCACTTCCATGTAAATATTTTTATACAAACATGCAATGGAATGTAAAAAATGTGATTTTTTAAATAAGACAAGTGTAAGTGCTGTAAATACAGCACAGTAAGTGCTGTATTTTGTAATAGCCTACATTCACTATATATTCATACAATTTGTTTTTTGTAAAAGTGTGAGCCAATTTAAGCACTGTTTTGAGAGGCCATTTTTCTTTTTTCTTTTCTTTTTTTTTTTTTTGTTTTGCTTCAGTCTGTGATTAATCTGACATTTTAATAAACTGTTGAGCAAACACACCTGAACAGCTAAAGAATGTTTCACATGGCAGATAAACTATCTGGGCGATACCAGTATCGCAAAAGGTTGAGAACAAAGTTTCCAAAGGCAGAAAAAGGAACAGATCTATAGTAAAGGAAAATAAGTACTGTATGCTTGTCAAGGCATTTGTTTCATATGAAATTTCGAATGCCTTGCTTTCTCGCAATACTCAATGATGAACGGTAACAGGGTGCAACTGGGTACCAGAATCCAGTTGCACCACCAGTGTTACTGGTCTTGTGCCAAGGCTCGATAAACAATCAGACCAACTTACTTTGGAATTACTCCATTTAGGAGTTCAGGAGATAATATATTCTGTTCTAATCATTACTCCACAGACCATAAATAATCAATATGAACTAGGTCAGGACAAATTCTCCCTATTGGTATAAGCATGTGAGTGCAAAACAAATAAATTAAGGATTTGTCAGAAGTACTGGACTTAGACCAGCATTTCCCAACTCCAACATCTCCTCTCTTGTGGTTAGCTAGCCAACTGCCCTGGACTGCTGACCTGTAAACTTGACTTACTGTAGCAACCAAGTAAACATGCTGTAGCTTTCAGATGAGGTGTGGTGTCTCCCATTGACATGTAATATACTGCTGTATATTTGAAATATATTCTGACGATAATTGTGATATATTTACAATATACTGCAGTATATTACATTTCCATAAGGGTCCAGTCCTGTCTCAACTGACAGACAGCCTCTGTCAGCCTAAACTAATCTATCAGTCCATAAAACGTTGATGTCTGCCACCAATGGTGGCAGCGGACAGAGAGCAAAACAACATCTTATGTAGCAGGCAACCATGAATTGGCATTTGAACACACACTCTAGTGGATATCAATCTACATACACTTCACTGCTAAGGAGGGAGGCTTCTCTTCTCAAGAACTACATGGAATGGAAATGGTGTATATCCTGGGTTGGCAACTGGTGGTCCACAGGAAAAATCTGACCCCCCTGCTGGCATTGACCCCCTGGTGACCTTTATGTGTGGCCTTATCAAAATGTTTTTGATAATTAGTGGTTGGCAGTGTCCAAAGATTCAGAAATATTAAGTTTGGTTCAAATAGGACAAATTGTCTTAGAGGAGTTCGAAAAAAGAGAGTGCATGCTTTTCATACTTTGTTTCTTGCATACTCTTTGAACTCTGGCAGCCATATGGTTTGGCCTACTATCAAAAACTTGAATGCGTTTTGAAGAAAATTGGATTTCTGAGTCGAATAAATTAAGTTTGATTCAAATTGGATATAGAAATGAGGAGACAGACCTAACTATCTGTTGATGTGATGGTTCAAATGTGACCTTTTGCCTCTGGCAGCCATTTTGTTCTAACTTTTCCAGAATGCTTTTCATAATTATTTAACTTCAGTGTCCTATGAATCGAACAAAGCAAGTTTAGTTCAAATTGGCCTAGGACTAGTTCAAACTAATAGATTTTCCAGTTAATCCAATATGGTGGAAATCCAATATGGCCAACTTCAGACTATGAGTCAGTCCCTTTGGAATAGATAGACACACACATCATATGGTTACAGTTTGATGACTTTTTCACAGTTGAAAAGTGCAGTGTTCATTCAATAACTGTAGCGCCCCCAGAATGGCATTCTGATTATAACATTTTCTGGTAGGTCTTCGCCCAAAGCACTTTATAGCTACTCATCAAGTTTCATTTAGATTTACCCAACTAAACTTCGCTTTAGGGCTGCTGAAAGTCGACTGGACAGTTTTTGGCCTGTGCCAGCCATGTTGTATGGACAATCAACTGAATTGTATAAAAGCAAATAAAGTCCTTTGCCACGGGTGTTCCGAAATAGTTTTTGTTCAAATTGGACAAACCGTTTAGAAGCAGTGGCCATCTATATTTTTTATATTTTAGCGCCCCTGTGAGGTGAAACTGAACAAACAAGTGCATGACTGCACAAGGGCCGTGACCGAATACGATCCCTTAACCCCTTTGAGGGCGCATATTTGAGTCAACTTTTTCTCACAAATGGGGCCACTTAAAATCCCAGGATGAACCCCTTATTTCCGGGATTTTGTAGAAGGGATTCAGAAGCACACTCATCCACAGAACTGTGCACTCATCCGACAAGTAACCTGGAAGTAAAAACTACAACTTGTCGTACAAGAACAGGACATATTACGAACAAAAACAATTTATTACGAACTACTTCCTCACTAGTTTGGAAAGAGTTTTTGCAGGATTTCTTTCGCACACTGCTTGCAAAGTGAGGGGACAGGGCAAATAGTAGACAGGTGTCTGAGTGGACAAGGGACATGGAACAGGGATCATATTCGGCCACGGCCAAGAAGTGTCATAATAATCGGACAAAGCATTTAGGAAGTAAGCCTACTTCCTGTTTGTGAGGTTTTTCGATGCCACGTTTGAGCCTTTGTTGGCCATATTTATCTTTTTTCGATTTTTAAAAATTAATTATTAAGGTTCACTGTTCAAGGAATCCAACAAAGCAAGCTTGGTCCAAGTCTGATGAAAAACCTACGATGAGTTCAAAAAAGTAGATTTTCCATAAAATTCTAAATGGTGGAAAAACCATCAAGGCAGAAGTTATGGATCCTTGAGGTAAATTTGTTCTTCAGGTTGAGCATCTGCTAAATGCCTGTAATGTCTGTATGTCACACACGTGGGAGAACCGCCAGCCCTTTCAAAATTGCTAATTTGCCCTGATAGATGCATAGTTTGATCAACCCATAGTTTGATCAGGGTTAATGTATGCCTGATATACACATCCAGATAATAAAATATACAATGACATTATAGGGTGCCTTATACACCTTCATACACACATTAGCTCGCTACTTTTGGAAAAGCTAGCTGGTAAGCTAGCTTGCAAAACTGGTTAACTGCAAAACTGTGGCTAGCTAATATTGTGTTCAGCAAGCTAGTTCTAGCTATCGAGCTGTCTACGTAACTGGCTAGCTACGACTAATTAGCACCAGCGCTAGCTACTAAATGTAGCTAGCTCACTAACTAGCTTGCCAAACAATCCAAAGTCTGCAAGCTTACCAGGTCACCATTTCTGTCATTTAAAGATGGTCGGAGCATAAAAACATTTGAGTCACCATGGCTCATAGGTGACATAATTAGTTTTTTCATGAAGTAGCTCAATGTAGTTAACTGTTTTGTAAAAGTAGCTTTAATTTTAGTCAACTACATTTCTCTAATTGGTTGCTGTACTGTAGCTTAACTACTTCCAGGGTCGAGTTACATTTTCAGAGTAGCTTCCCCAACACTGGCTATCCTACAGTAGCCTAGTAGCCTAATTGTGGCACACTGACAACCTATGTAGCCTATTCTCCATCCTCACCAATCAAGGAACAGATACAATAATTCATTCAACAGTAGATTTCGGATTATATCAGATTTTATTTATTTTATTTTCTTATGCAGGCCTACTGCTCAGCTATGTGAGCAACATTTTAATTGCAATTTGTACTGTAGGCCTAATAATAGGCTTATTAATTGAGCAGCTATGTTCTGGCCCACCAACTAGTAACTTGAAAAAAATCTTGCCTGAAGCTTACATATTGGTCAGAATTATAGGCTGCAAAAAACTATGAAAAAAGTGACACACAAAAGTTTACAAACCGGAGCCAGAGACTGTGCAGTAGGGAAAAGGGGGTGATCTTTCTAATGTCATGAAGTCTGGGCACAGTGTGACTGACAGTCTGGGGGCTATTTAAAAAAAAAATTTATTTCAGATTTTTTCCTTTTTTTTCTCCCAATTTGGGGGCCAATGCTATTCAATTCCCCCCATGTAGCAACCACTTGAATTCACCACTGCACAACCCCATCAGCCAGTAGTAGGAAGGAGATCGCCACGTCCTCTTCAGGGCGTGACTCCTCTTGCTCCTGACCGCAATCCAACTCGCCCGGGGGCCATTGTGTGCGCAACAAATTTCACAGAGTCCCTCGATCCCTCCACCCTGGCAGCAGCCACTATTTGACTGCGCCTTAGTCTGGGGCCTACTACTAAGCGTGTCAGGTAAGCCCCCCCAGTACTGACACACAGTGACTACGCAGTGACAACTGTCCCTGAATGGTCCACAAAATATTAAAATAATGTCCAGAAAAAACAATAACTTTACAAATTGCCACATGGCGAGACATTAAATGAAAACACCTAATGCGACTACATGTTTTTGTGGGAAAAGATTATTGACTGCTGACCGCATTGGTACCATCAACTTACACTGAAATGGCGGCTAAAAGACCTATAGGCTACTGGAGCCAACAGCGCTGTCGCTAGGGAGCAACAAGACCAGGAAGTGAGCTTCAAAAACAAGGCCCGGTCTTGGCCCATTGGTCAGAATAGACAGGCATAGGTCACTGGCACACCAGAATAATACATAATAGCTATAATTTGTCCTGATGAAGGCAGTGTGCCCACCTTTTAACATAATCTTAAATGAAAAATGATTGAGTGCATATCTTTCATGGATGTCATCACTGTGTGCTTTCTGTGTACAGTTGGTTACTGTTGCTAATCTATTACATTACATTCATTTAGCAGATGCACTTATCCAGAGTGATTCACAAAGTAGGAGAATATGAATGCAGTCAGCTGATTAATATGAACAATAGTGCCAGACCTGGCTAACAACTTTCACAGACAAGTGAGCATAAATGTAACATTACTAAAGCAGTACTGCATGTTAATTATGTTTAACCAAGAACCAAAACACACATTCTGGAGACATACAGATTACATGCATGGCTTGCCCTATGGAGAGGAACATAAGAGCATCAGAATACAATGTGGGCGTGCTAGGGGGTGGGGATGGAAGGGGAGCCGAAATGCAGTCTAAAGAGGGGTCTTCAGTCTGGGTTGGAAGATGCTGTCCTTCCCACCATGTTTCAGTACTTGGGGGTGCAGCGGAGACAGGAGTAATGACTGGGGGGAGTGACCATGCAGGGAGGGGATAGCCAGTAACCTCAGATTGTAGACCGGAGAGATCTGGCCAGTGTAAGATTGGAACATGGCCTTCACCCATCCGAATTGTGTGCCAATTCCTGCCTCAAAGGACCCGTCCTATGTTGTGAAATTCGCTTTTGAGTTTCATGTCTGAGGATAGATACTCCCCACAACCGCCCCCTAAAAACATACTAGTTATTGCTCCAGAGCTGAATAATTTGTTAAGTTAAAGGTTCTGTGCTGGGTCACTGTACTGTGTTTATTATTTTTTGGCAGTGAATTAGTATTTTTCGTTTGTCATGTGACAGATGAGCCCAAGTCAGTGGAGGGGAATTCCCCTGCTCAGCACATTTGGAGGCGGAGCTTGTTGCAGAGGAAGAGGCTGCTTGCACTGTCTCACATTACAAGTGAATTCCCATGAGTTAGACCAATAACCTGACTGAACAATTCATGACGAACCATTGAAGCTTTTGCCCAGCATTTAGAATTGAGTCATAATTGCAATGTTTTCCATTGTAGAAGTGATTACTAATAACAAGGTTATTTTTATTGCTGGTCATCATTACCTCTGTGAATAATGATTACCTCATGAAACAACAAGAGACTCAACAAGTCATTGCAGTGAACAAAACAAACAAAATTAATTTACATTCTCTAATGCATCACGACATTGTCAAAAGATGAAGACCTAACATAGCATGGAGAACATCTGAAATTGAGTCATTGAGCAGGTGACCTACATGTTATTATGACCTATATATGTTGTCCTGAACCGTGAGGAAATTAATGGGGATAAAATTCTGCTTCACACTAAAATAAACTCACCTGATTACCTTAACAGCCAATGATACAATACCTGGATAAATACTCTTTGAGGCAATGGCAAAGACACTAGCTTCTGAACTACAAAGCCTTTGGTTTAGAAGCAGTACTTACAGTTAAAATGTGAGGAAAACCTCTGCTCAGCAATAGGTAACCTATTGACAAACCTAAGTATGTTGTGGGTTACTGTGTTATTGCTGTTTTACATTTTACATTGAGGTGCTGTTTTCAGTTACTTTGTCTATGTGGAATTAAAGGGATGTGTGTCATATTGATATTATGTAGACCTATGTGACATTTTCAACATCAAGAACTTCTGGACTCCTTTCTGTGCATAGTAGTTTTAAGATATCAAGCTGTAGAATTTTCAAGTTCCATATCATAGCATTGTTTGTAATTGCATTTGTGTTATTCTCAACATGTTTTAAACAGTCATTTTTCTTTGCTTATTAACATTTTGCATTCCTGACAACAAGTCATAGGTTAGAAACAAATTTTTTGACAAAAACTGTTAAAAAGAACTGTCAATTGTAAGCTCTCAATGTGTAAGAAGTCCTGAAAAGAAAAAAACAAGTTTGTAAACGAGAGATCCCTTAAATGTCATTAGTGGCAGATGCTAAATTGAAAGCACTAGTGCTGGAACAGGGGGTGTGTATAGGCCACAGGCTTATGAATATACTTTTTCACCCTGTGGAGAAATGAGATACGCTTTTCTCCAGAGAGGCCCCTATCACACGCTGAATTAAAGCAAGCATTTTTTTAACCATTGTTTATACCAGAGAGGCACAAAATAGATGTCGTTTAAAATTCTATTGTCTCTTGGTAAAGCACTGAAGTGATATAGTGGGGTTAAGAAGTTAGAAATAACTGGTGCAAATGCTTTACTGAAAATTTAAGTCACGCTTTTAGTGGCTCTACTTGGCAAAAAAAATAAATAAATAAGGCGAAATGACATAGCCTTACAGATACTCCTGCTTCACAGTATGGGGTAGCTCTTCAGACTTCACGGTCTGTTTGTGAGTGTACATTCACCTCTCATGAAACGCCACAGTGGCCTGCTGTTTTGCATGATATTCACTCCTTTCCCCCTGCCTTTGGGTTGCGCCCTCACCATGGTTACCGAGTGCGTTGGCTGTTAATTCCCCATGGCTGAGTTTCCCATGGCAGCTGACGAGGAGTATTCAGAGCACCACTTATTTATGCATTGGCCCTCTCTGGACGTGCAGTAATGCATGACAGTAAGACTAACACAGCACACAAAAGCTTGGTGTTAAATCAACCTTAATGACCTCACTGTCAGAGCGGGATTTGCAGTCCGTTACCAATGTTGTTCATTAGGAGGGGTACAGGTCTATTGTCAGACATATGCCAGGGAAGATTAGAAATAGGATGCTAAATTAAAACTCAGTATAATGTTGCAGTCTGACAAAACATTATTGAAATATAATACAATATTGTTTTGTTTCTGTGAAACAAAAGACAGGTTAAAAGTGGGATCAATTGTAAATAGTAAAATACAAATAGTATATATGAGTGTTCTATCATTTTATTAACACGAGACCTCTGCTAGTTTGACACTCTTTCTTAGGTTCACAGGTGTGTAAACCGCCAAGTCACTCACTTTTTGACAAGGCAGCCTCACGCTGATTCCAGGGGAAATGCAGACAGGATTCAGAAAAGAAAACTTATTTGAATAAAGCACTGGCGCCATCTGTTGGTATCGTGAGCCACTCAAGTAACATCATGGGCCCTATCGAACACCCGGCGCAAAGCGGCGCTAACCCAAACGCAAGTGTCTTTGCTATCTTACACCCGGCGCTGGGTTCATTATAACGCCTAGCGCTCACGTCGTTTAACTACCATGTATTCTTGTGCCTGTTGCAAGTGAACTGGGCGTGTTGGTCTTAAGATGAGGAGTGGCCAGGATTATTTTTGGCATATTGCTATCTTGAGCCAGCAGAAAGCGCTGCACTAGAATCACCACAAACCTGGTCTAAAGTCATGTCGCAGTTGTTTACATGTTATTTAACGGCGCATATAAGTGCGTCTACAAAGGCGTGTGCACAACCCGCATACACCCTCCAGACTGTTACACACAGGGGCGTGCACAAGTATGACTAAAATATCAAGATGACAATGTGAAATATTATTATTGTGTAGGCTATATCAAAAAATGCATAATAATAAAAGGGTTCATAGGTCAAAGACCACATACCTGTCCCTCAGCTCACTGCATGAACATCCAGGCGATGTGCGATGGTACGGGACAATGGCTATCCATTAAAAAGGAGCTGTTAACACCTATATTAAGCCTAATGCGCGAATTGTCATTTACACCTAATGCGTGAATTGTCATTCAGTAAAAACGTCACCAGTAAAATAGGTTGGTCACATTTCCATAAGCAGAACATTATAAAACAAGGGAAAATATGCTGAACCTATGGGTTGCCAGCCTGACAGCTTTTTTTGTGTCACCATTAAGGCAAAATAATGTTATTTATGTTATTAATCAAAATTAGAATGCAGGTAGCCTAATGAACTTCGGATGAACCTTGAACATGAGTTCATTGCATAATCAAACAAAATTCGTTAAACAAGCAGGCTAATTTGACATTTTTTAAGGTGAGACAGAAGCCATTGGTCACTTATTCTCAGATGTTGCAGGTGCTTTTAACAAAATTTAACCGCATATATTTTGTAAACAGCACTGTCAGGAATTACCGGGAACTCATAATGGTTAGTCCGAATAATATTGATCATAGGCTACTATTGATCCATATAGCCTATTCCTTGATCGCACTAAACACGCACGAGCATGTCTGTTTCGCCATCATAAGCAATCCGCCAAGGTGGAAAAGCAGGCTTTTAAAGGGAATGGGATATGACATTTTGATTGGTTTATTGCATGTCATGCCCAAGACACACCTATAATTAATGAAGTGACTAGGTTCAGCCCATTTGCACATTGCGCCGTGCTTAGCGCCCAAAAAACACGCCGTTAAAATAGCAAAAGTGGACTTGGACATGCCCAAAATTGACTTTACGCCATGCGCTTATTCCAAGCGCCAAGATCGCCAAGATAGAGCCCCATGAAATGACAAAAAAATTTTATATGTATTTTGGTAGCTCTGATGGTATTGTGTTCAGGATTAATGTACAGTTGAAGTCCAAAGTTTACATACACCTTAGCCAAATCCATTTAAACTCAGTTTTTCACAATTCCTGACATTTAATCCTAGCAAACATTCCCTGTCTTAGGTCAGTTAGGATCACAACTTTATTTTTAGAATGCGAAATTTGTCGTTTGAATAATAGTAGAGAGAATTATTTATTTCAGCTTGTATTTCTTTCATCACATTCCCAGTGGGTCAGAAGTTTACATACACTCTGTTAGTATTTGGTTGCATTGCCTTTAAATTGTTTAAATTGGGTCAAATGGGTAGCCTTCCACAAGCTTCTCACAATACGTTGCTGGAATTTTGGCTCATTGCTCCTGACAGAACTGGTATAACTGAAGCAGGTTAGTAGGCTTCCTTGCTCACACACGCTTTTTCAGTTCTGCCCACAAATTTTCGATTGGATTGAGGTCAGGACTTTGTGATGGCCACTCCAATACCGTGACTTTGTTGTCCTTAAGCCATTTTGCCACAACTTTGGAAGTATGCTTAGGGTCATTATCCATTTGGAGGAGCCATTTGCGACCAAGCTTTAACTTCTTGGCTGATGTCTTGAGATGCTGCTTCAATATATCCACATAATTGTCCTTCCTCATGATGCCATCTATTTTATGAAGCGCACCAGTCCCTCCTGCAGCAAAGCACCCCCACAACATGAAGCTGCCACCCCCGTGCTTCACGGTTGGGATGGTGTTCTTCGGCTTGCAAGCCTCATCCTTTTTCCTCTAAACATAACAATGGTCATTATGGCCAAACAGTTCAATTTTTGTTTCATCAGACCAGAGGACATTTCTCCAAAAAGTAAGATCTTTGCCCCCATGTGCAGTTGCAAACTGTAGTCTGGCTTTTTTATGGCCATTTTGGAGTAGTGGCTTCTTCCTTGCTGAGCAGCCTTTCAGGTTATGTCAATATAGGACTCGTTTTACTGTGGATATAGATACTTTTGTACCAGTTCCCACCAGCATCTTCACAAGGTCCTTTGCTGTTGTTCTGGGATTTATTTGCACTTTTCGCACCAAAGCACGTTCATCTCTAGGAGACAGTACGCGTCTCCTTCCTGAGCAGTATGACGGCTGCCTGGTCCCATGGTGTTCATACGTTCATACTATGATTTGTACAGACAAACGTGGTACCTTCCGGCATTTCAAAATTGCTCCCAAGGATGAACCAGACTTGTGGAGGTCCACAAATTTCTTTCTGAGGTCTTGGCTGATTTCTTTTGATTTTCCCATGATGTCAAGCAAAAAGGCACTGAGTTTGAAGTATAGGCCTTAAAATACATCGACAGGTACACCTCGAATTGATTCAAATAATGTCAATTAGCCTATCAGAAATTTCTAAAGCCACAACATCATTTTCTGGAATGTTCCAAGCTGTTTAAAGGCACAGTCAACTTAGTGTATGTAAACTTCTGACCCACTGGAATTGTGATATAGTGATTTAAAAGTGAAATAATCTGTCTGTAAACATTTGTTGGAAAAATTACTCATCCTCACTGACTTGCCAACACTATAGTTTGCTAACATGAAATCTGTGGAGTGGTTAAAAATTAGTTTTAATCACTTCAACCTAAGTGTATGTAAACTTCCGACTTCAACTGTATGTATCCATGACTACACATGTTTTAGATTTTGGAAATCACATCAAAGATATTAATGGTACATTTTCAATTCCTTCATGGTAGTCTATTTTATATTTTTATGGTTTTATTAATATTTTGGGGGCAAGTATGATGAAAGTATCCCATTTGTTCATTAATTTGCATTAGTTGAAGAATGAAGAATAATAGCTGAAGTTTAGCACTAAATTTAAGGAAATTAGAAGAGAAGGAAAAGTGTGACAGCCGTCCACAATCTCACCCAGTTCCTTTGCTCACATATAATTTCAATGAATTCTTTCTAAAGTTGCTTTTTGGAAATCTTAATCACTCTTGATACAAATCATAAACAACTTAAGATAATTATCATATAGATATCATATACAGATCCTTTCCAAAAAATTAGAATATCATACAAAAGTTGTTTTTTTTCCATAATTCCATTCAAAAAGTGAAACTTTCATAGATTATAGATTCATTACACACAAAGTGAAATATTCCTAGCCTTTATTTGTTTCATTTTTCATAATTTTGGTTTACAGCTCCAGAAAACCCCCAAAACAGTATTTCAAGAAATTAGAATAGTGTGTCGAAAATCAGCATTTACTTCAGTTATTTCAGAGAATGAGTGGAGTGGCTTGACTCGAGGAATCCGACAGTTGTAGCCCATGTCCCGGATACGTCTGTACGTGGTGGTTTTTGAAGCACTGACTCCAGCCTCAGTCCACTCCCTCTGCATCTCCGCCAAATTTTGGAATCGTCTTTGCTTGACAATCCGCTGAAGCCTACGGTCATCTCTTTTGCTTGTGCACCTTCTCCAGCCACATTTTTCCCTTCCACTAAACTTTCTATTGATATGCTTGGACACTGCACTCTGTGAACAGCCAGCCTCCTTAGCGATGACCTTTTGTGGCTTACCCATCTTCTGGAGGGTGTCAATGATGGTCTTCTGGCCAATTGTCAAGTCTGCAGTCTTCCCCATACTGAACCAAACTGAGATAAACTTTGCAGGTGTTTTGAGTAAATTAGATGATAGTGTGACACTCAGTCTAAAACATTAATTCTCTGAAATAACTGAAGTAAATGTTGATTTTCGACACACTATTCTAATTTCTTGAAATACTGTTTTGGGGGTTTTCTGGAGCTGTAAGCCAAAATTATGAAAAATGAAACAAATAAAGGCTAGACATATTTCACTTTGTGTGTAATGAATCTATAATCTATGAAAGTTTCACTTTTTGAATGGAATTATGGAAGAAAAAAAAAAACTTTTCCATGATATTCAAATTTTTTGGAAAGGATCTGTAGATTGTATTACCAATGTTGTTTCATTACTTTATTTAGCGATGGCTTCTTAGTACTAGTCATCTATCTATCACAGACAATAGATATTAGCACTGGAAGTTCAGCTTCTCTAAGGCAGACCTCTCACTCTGTGGCTGTGTGGGAAGGTCTTTTATTTACATTGTTCAGATACGTAGCCTGGGTATGCTGTAGCTGTTGGCAGGCCTTTCATTTTATGTGAAAGGGTACTCTTTGCTTCTGCTTCTTTCCCCATTCTCTCGTTCCCTTTTCTTAGGATCTGCTCAGTTGCTCACTGTCGTCCATTACGGCTGTGAGCAGAGCCCTTCCCGACTGTTTAGATTGATATTGATGGCATTCATATCTCTCCCACAGACACCTTTACAACACAGATGAAGGTGCCCCATTGGTCCAGCCCACTATACAAATAAATTGCAGTTATGGGCATGCAGTATAATGCCAATCACTCATCATTCATACATAACCAAACTACATGATCCTGCATAGCATGCCTTAGTAGTATGTATATCAGCAATGGCTCAGAAGTTCAGAATAGAGGAGGTATGTTATCATAATTTGTCTCGTGCTGTTTCTGTTTGCTTAGCTTGATGAGCAATCAAGCAGCACTTTAGCTGAATAATTTATATGAGTTGGCAGCTAATTGCTATCGTCTCATAACCTGATACATTTGTGATACACTATGAAATTGTGCACCTTTTTCAAAAATTGACAAGCCTTTTATCCCTAAATATTAAAAATCTGTGATGAAACATCAAATTTTATAGCCTGAGGTAAGTGAAATTTAAAACCTGTAAAAATCAACTATCCCCTAAATGACCCCACACTGCACCTTTGTATACAAAGTTTTTGTATACTTTTGAAAACATACCATTATGTTTATTGCACGTTTAATTTAATCCCAACAAATTAGGAAAAGTCATGTCGTGTCAAGATGAAAAAATGAGGTTAACTGGAGATGTCAAGCACCAAATCGGGTCAAATTGGGTCCCGAAGATAACATGACGTTTAAAGGAAGTAATATTTTCTAATGTGGCTGAACATAACTCTTTTTTTGTTGTTGGAATGCTAGCCTTTTGTAACAAACCTATTCTGTGGACTGTCAAAGAATTTATGAAAACTATCTATAAGGAATTTTTATGTCTTTTTTGCATTTGCTGAAGAGAAAATATCACATCTATGGTTAACAATTTTCCGCTGAAGCTGGCCTTCTGAGTAGTCTGTCACATATAATCTGTAGTCTTATCAATATAATAAGCACATTTTCTAACCCTGACCATATTCAGAAACATTAGTTGTCGCAGTAGTAGTTGTGATTTTCATTCAGCTTAGTTCATCCAATGGTTTTTTGCTGCATGGGTCTAAATATAGAAAGTCGCATTCCATTGGTTCTAATAGACATTCTCCCTGCCACATATTGGACAGCATGCTTCTTTTTTATGCTTGGCTATTATTACATCCACTTTCCTTCCTATCCACCTCCCTTTTGTTCTCCTTGTTTTCCCCATTCCTCTTGTTCCATGTCATGTGTTTCTTTTTTACCTCGTTTGACTTTTTGTGTCGTGCAGGCTAGACATGATTTCCCTGCTCGTTTCCTCGTTGTCACAACTATTATCCCTCAACCAATTACTCGCATTCTCCACTCGCATTCCGCACGCACGTTCATTATCTCATGACTCATTACACTCGCCTACATTCCTCACGCCCGCACTCATTACTGATCTCCCACTTCACCTGCCTCTCCCCTATATATTTCGCCTCTTTACCGTAACAGTTTGCAGTTGTTTCAATGACCTTCTGTATGCACATATTGTACTGTATGTCGTTTTGGATAAAAGCGTCTGCCAAATGAATGCAACGTAATGTAATGTAAGCAAAGGCCAAACTCCTGTGATACTAAGATGTTATTAAGAGTTAATGGGTTGAAATATTGCATTATTTCATGCACAACAGATATGCGTGTGTGTGTCACCGTCTTTCCAGTTCATGACAACATTTATTTTGTGGCATAGACTTGAGTTTTTGTTTGAAAAGCATTTTGTCATCAGTTCTTTCTGGGATTAGACAACCCTGAGCCTTCCTACACAAATTGTTGTTGTTTTTTTTGTAACACATTACATACTCAGTAGGCTAAGCACTCTCAATAAAATGCATGTGAAATAAATAACTAAACTGGTACCTCGACTAAACTCCGTTGCAAAGTCTAAAAAAAAGTTTATCAAACGTGTGACGTCATGACGCAAGCTCTCGGCTGTTCGTTATGTCCATTTCTCATATCTTTTACGAAACTGTCTGTAACGTTGGTATTTGCTCGGTCGGTGTGAGGATATTTGTGATTGGAACCAGACGCATGGTGCCAGCTTACAGCAGATCCCAATATGAGTCTCCTGTGTCGGATTTTCCACAGAGGACTGTTGTATAGACGGACACAATGTTACTCTGTGACTGGACCTCGGGGCTTCTGTTGTGGCGTTCCTCGAATGAACCGTACATGGCTGGACAGCCCTGGTTCGGCCAGGTGAGGTGTAACGTTAATGTTACCCTTTAGGCTGTCCTTGCTAATAACGGACCCCCAGTGATCGTGGTGCTGCTATCTTAGACTCGGTGCCGCAACGTAGCTAGCTGAAGTAAAATGGCATTATTTTGCGCAAAAAAACAACTTGACGAGCCAGCAGTCAGCAAGCCATCGGCATTGATGATGACTAGCCAGCTAACGTTAGCTAGGTAGCTACGAATTGATTTCTTCCTAGCTAGCTTGCAAGCTAACGTTAGCTAGTGAGCTCTTACAGAAATGTGCGTGATTACAATTTAGATTGGGTCTGGGGATGCTAACGTTAGCTATGGATGTGTAACGTAAATCATAAGGGGTTTATTTCAATATCAAGGTAACTGTTAGTTAACATTAGCTAGTCAGAAGGACTTTTCAGGGGCGTAACAGTTACACATTGTAACGTTACCATATAAACAAACAAACAGTAATAATAAACGTGGATAGCATAGCTAGCACATTGATATAACGTTATAAAGAGTGTGATAGAGCGATTTACCTTTCTGTTTATTTTATAAAGTCTGACGTTAGCCAATGTTGGATCATTAACAGTTGGCTAATATGTGCGTTCTTTTTTTCAGCCCAGTAAATCTGACGTATGATGTTTTTGACGGGAAAGGGACAGACACTCCCCTGGTATTTTTACACGGTTTGTTCGGCAGTAAATCCAACTTCCACTCGATAGCCAAGTCTCTGGTGCAAAGAACTGGGAGAAAGGTACAGTAATGTTAATCGTCAGCGTGGCCGGGGCGGCTTCAACGGGGACGATGAGGTCAAACCTTAAGAATGTTTTAATAAAGTACCCTACCGTTACGTCAAGTGAACTCCAAAGGAAAGATGAGTTATTATAAAGATAAGTAGTTTACTAAGTATATGGACTTTGTCATTTGAACTAGGGGATTTGGCCTACTATCTAGATATTTAGCTAGATAGCAGCAGCTTTCTACACTGGTGCTGGGAATGATCTCGGGTTTTATATTTTATTATGAAATATTTAGTGTGTGTAAAATCAACATGTTCTATTCTATATGTACTGCAGTTTAATATGACTTTCTCTCCCACGCCTATGCTAGTGTCCTAATTCTCCTTTGTCCAGTTAGGTGCTGACTGTAGATGCTCGTAACCATGGACTCAGTACACATAGCCCTGTTTTGACCTATGAAGCAATGACCAATGATCTTCGGCAGCTCCTTGGCCAGCTGCACATAGGAAAATGTATTCTGATTGGCCATAGCATGGGAGGCAAGGTGGCCATGTGCACAGCTATGATGCAGGTACACAGTGAAGGGTGGGATGGGATATCTGCAATGTCAGATCAAAAACAGGTTACTTTTACTGCAAAAGCAATGAAAGCTCTTGGCTTTTTGGCTTCAAACCCATTCATAGACAGCTTACCGATGAGAACAACCATACTGAGTTCAGTTTCTCACTCATTCCCTCACTCAGCCAAGTCTGGTGGAGCGACTTGTTGTGGTGGACATCAGTCCAGCACAGTCCACGACACGAACCAACTTCCACGCCTACATCCAAGCCATGAAGGAAGTGAAGATAGCCAGTGATATACCCCGCTCTACAGCACGCAGGCTGGCCGAAGACCAGCTCCGCAATCTCGTCAAGGTCAGTGTTGGTGCAGCTCAGCACATCTTCACATAGTCTGATATGGCTGGTATTCACTAAACCAATTCAGTTCTCATCAAAGCTGCACCTACAGAAGCACATTTACCAAACCATACATCTGGTAATTGGCCTGAATACTCACCAGAACACGTTTCTGAAAACCGCACTGAGCAAAAATAGCTTTAGCTATCGCCGTTGTTGTTACTTTATTGTCCACTTTAATTTTGTCATGACTAATAATACACTAACAAAATATATGTTACATCTGATAATGGTTACTCCTTACTCTTTTATATGGTTCATACCAAGCTTGGAACATAAGTCCGTGTAACCGTATAGAAAGAGAGAAACTTACTTTTACTCAGAAGTCCAAGGTGAGATTTGAACCGCTACATCCGCATTAATTTTATTACATTACTTTTTGCGGATAGGATTGTGGTGAAATTGGGCAGACCAGGGTTTGTGACTGCATGCGTCTGGGTTTGAACAGGAACGTTCAGTCAGACAGTTTCTCTTGACCAACTTTGTGGAACAAAATGGTCACTACGCTTGGAGAGTGAACTTGGAGGCCATTTCTAAGCATCTAGAAGACCTCATGAGTTTCCCCAATTTTGATACAACATACGAAGGGCCGACCCTATTTCTGGGAGGAAGCAGCTCTGCTTACATCAGGTACACTCTACAATAAGCCGCAACATTGCAGCACCAACCAGAATAGATTTTTTGTATATTTGTTATTTGCACATTTCACCAAAACATAAATATTGTATTTTATTTCTCTCAAATTGTCTCCCTTGTGCAGCTCAGAGGATTACCCTGAGATCCAGCGTCTGTTTCCTGCTGCAGACATCCAGTACATCCACGATGCCAGCCATTGGATCCACGCAGACAAGCCTTTAGACTTCATCAGCTCCATCATTTCCTTCTTGCAGTCTTAGCCGCGTGTGTCAGGCACCACCTGGGACAGCTGGAAAGGGAGCTGGACCCAACAAACCTTACGAACACAGCACAATGTAATCCTCTAGGCCTCTCAGCTCATAGGAGGAAGTCATATAGCACATGTGCATATGTTTAAAGTATTTAACCCGTTTTGTGTTTCTGAAGGTTAGGTTCTAATCCAAAGATTATTTCACGCAAATATATATTTGTGTATATGTTAATGGTGATGGATTTGGAATAAAGTGGCAAAAATCTGCTGCAGTCCAGGTAGGGGGCATTTGCTGTGCCAACTTGTTATGGGTCATGTATGTACAGTCTTATGGGGTACTGCCCACCTCGCCTCTGGATTCCATTTCCTGGAGGTAGTTCTTAAAAGGATAATACAACCTATGCAACAGAGGTTGAACTTGTTGTGTTTAGTGGTGTTTTAATAGTCTAAATAGGCTCTATAAACATATTTTTACTATAAGAGTAGTGTGAATTTGATTGTCTGAAGTATGTGATAGCTGCACTTTGGTTGACACTGAACCTGTGTTCAGTTTGATCTTTTTACGAAATTTTTCAACGGGTAAAAGCAGTAGTATCACTGGAGATAGCTTAGATGCAGTATGGGTTGTACATATACCTTGTCATTATTCAAATGTATAGCTACTTATACAAATATGAGGTAACTTGTCAGGTACTGTATTAGGGGGAGGGGGGCAACAAACAATCTTATTGTTATTGAAACAATCTGTTCTGTGAGTGACTATCAGTTGTTTAAATGTTGTTTGTTGTTCATCTTATTTAGGTGATGATGCAAAGAGTTATTAAGTGTTATAACCTTACACTGAGTACAATTTCAATTATACACTTCAAAATGTTTGCTGCCATACTGTTGCTGATTTATCAGACTGGTCTTTTGTCTGTGTAGTTACAGTATGGGAAACCAAGTTACATGATAGTTCCTGTATTGTGTGTTTTGTTTGTTTATGGTATTGGTTATGGATGGAGCCGCCTTTGTGCCTATGTAATATCTGAAAGATTGCATGCGATTGGTATATCTGGGCCCGTATTTGTAAAGCATCACGTTGATTTGGGATCAGTTTTCCCGTCTGTTGCAACATCATCCATTATGAGCTAAAAGGCAAAAGTGATCCTTGACCAGAACTCTTACTCTGGGATGCTTTTTGACTACAGCCCCTGGTCAGCAGTAATGTAAGTGCTGTGTGCTGCTTGCTGTTGCCTCTCTGAAGGGTAAGTGCTGTGTGCGGCTTGCTGTTGCCTCTCTGAAGGACAGCTAATGGAGCCCAAAAGCATAATGTGTTATGGGTTGCACTGGCATTCGTTTTTTAGACCTAAGATCGGGGCTTGTCAGCACTGGCTGTGTGCAACAGCCCTTCTTATGGATTAAGCTGGCAGCTGTTGGACAGAATGTAAACAAAGAACTCATTGTGATATGCGTGTATGTGTATAAATATGACTTTATTCAACAGTGTAAACGATGCCAATTTCTTTTTCTTCAAACACATCCTACACAGCTGTTATGGTTTCTAAAAGCATGCCTTGTCGTTCTTGTAGGGTTGATGAGCACATTGTCATTAAATATATTATGCGTTTCAGTTTATCCAGTCATTCTGAAGCATAGTGAACTTAAGTCAAAGTTGTTCAAAGATGCATAGGGTCCCTAAAATGTGTAAGAAAATATAACGAGCAACATAAAATGCAAGCAATGTAAAGTATTGTAGGCATACATTCATTTACATTTTGTCATATTGTGCAACAGTCAGTTTGGGAACCAGAATGTTTATATTGTCTTAAATACATACTGTACATGTGAAACAAGCATAGCCCTTTAGCTGTTTTCCTATTTATAATACACTGCCTGGCCAAAAAAAAAGTCGCACACGCTAATATTTCGTTGGATCGCCTTTAGCTTTGATTACAGCGTGCATTCATCGTGGCATTGTTTTTACAACCTTATGCAACGTCACAACATTTATTTTGGTCCAGAGTTGCATACATTTTTGGCCGAGATCTTGTATTTATGACGGGAGAGTTGAACCACTCTGTAAAGTATTTTCCAGCACATCCCAAAGACTTTCAATGGGGTTAAGGTCAGGACTCTTGTGGCCAATTCATGTGGGAAAATGATTCCTCATGCTCCCTGAACCACTCTTTCACAATTTGAGCCCGATGAATCTTGGCATTGTCATCCTGGAATATGCCCATTTATGGGATAACCTGGTCATTCCGTACATTCAGGTACTCCGCTGATTTCATTTTATTGCTGCATAACGTTGCTGAGCCTAGACCTGACCAATTGAAGCAACCCCAGATCATAACACTGCCTCCAGAGGCTTGTACAGTCGGCACTATGCATGACGGGTGCAACGGTGACTTTTTTTTTGGCCAGGCAGTGTATTTTCCTTCTTTCCACATGCTTCTGGATAGTTCAGTACTTAGCCAGGTGGGCAGCAGTGGATTTAATTAATTAGACACTTTATCGTGTTTTAAGTGCCAGAAGAAGGAAGTTAAGTGTACAATAATTTTATAATGGAATACCAACGGAAGCATTTGGCACAACCTGCCCAGTAGCACGATACTGTAGCAAAGCCTTTTTTCTTTGACTGAAAACGGTAGCCGTCAACTGAATGCAAAGACAAATGGTGCAACGGCTTTTCACTTGGTTCATTTTCACCATGGAGCATTAAGTAGTTCTGTAGTCACCCCTGACTGGCTCTCAGATGTCCATAGGCCTAACATGAAATACAAGCCAAGGACATTTATTTTATTTTTTTACTTTTTAACCTCAAACCTGTTCTCAGTCTGTGCCTTTACATTTAAGGTGGGGATGTTGCCTCAAACTGCATAAATGTGAAAGGATAGGCCCTTCTGTGTGTAACATTCTACGTGGTTCTTGGGAGTTCTATTCATTCCTACCCCTGGAAGCACCTTGTGATATTCATAACAAACCAGTAATGGAGCCTGTTATGAACTCATTACCGCTGCTGAATAACTTCTGCAGATCAAACCCGAAACCAAATCTGTTTCTGTTCAATGGCTCATGCATAACTACTTTTGTGAGACATTATTGACAATTATACATTTCTAAACCTTTGTGTAACTTAAAATATGCAGAATCAAGTGGGACTCAGCAAGTAAAATGAGAATTAAGATGAACTACTGGCACAAATTGTGTCTTTGGACAATCCCCAAATCCTGTGACATCCAATCAAATTTGCATCAATACAGTAACATTATGTTATACTCTACTTCATTGTTCCTTTATAAACACTTTGATGAACACATTATCAGTAAATACTGTCAGGATCTATACAAGCATTATTAGTCACATGCACAGGATTGGAGCTCATGCATTCTTTTTCACACAACTGATTTTACAGAAACCCTCTCCTTCGTATTCACCATTGTCTGTCTTCATCATAGATTCTGCAGCAGTCCTTTGGTCCTAGTGGTCCCATTTATTATACGTCAGTCGTGAACTTTCAACTTTCAGCATACAATGTCCCTACGTACAGTAAAAAAGACAAGTTCATGCCAAAATTATTTTCCCATGTAGTTTTTCCTTTTTGCTTCAGAAACTGTGAGCGTAGACTCGTCATTTCAGAGACGTGAGTTCAGCAGCCTGCCCACATTAACCGTGAGCCATTTCTGGGCTCCGCGGTAGCTGGCAGCCCGGTGGCTGATGGTGCCCACGATACAAGGGCTCAGTTTCTGTGCTGGCCGATCTTCCCCCGTTTCAGCCAGTCTTTCCAGAGTGCCTGCGTCCTCTCTGAGATATGGGAGGAGGAGGAAGAGGAGGCGGAGGAGGTCGGGGAGGGGGGGCATCTGTGGTCAAGCTTGGGGGTGCTTGACCGAAGTAGGAAGGCTAGCCGGTTGGTGTTCGTCTTCTTCAGGCCTCTCTCTGACTGCTGTTGGCTTTGCAGCTGCTGGTTGAGGATCACCTGGATGTCATCCTGTGAGATTGTGCAGAATACGTTAATCAAAATCAGACTGTTCTCAGTCACATGAAAAAATAACACTTCAATTAATTTGAAATAACACAAATTGAGTGTAACCACTGGAGCTCTTTTAAAAACACAAGAGGGCGCAGAGTCCCCAACCAGACGGCCCTGACTCCCCTCGCCTGGCGAGGGACCTGACACAGATCGAGCCAGAACACTCGCTCTTTAAACTGCCTGTGTGGAAAAGGCTGTGACAGCCCAGGCCCTGACTGTGCAACAAGGCCATATTTGCTTTGAAATTGACACTGGTGGGAGGTGACCAGTGAGAGGTCACGAGAGGGTCTTCCTGCCCTGTGCCCCTAGCTGCTCACCTGCCAGGCCTCCAGCTCCTGGGACAGCTCGAGCTTGCGCTGAATGGCCTCCAGTAGCTGATTGTTCAGGGACATCATGTCATTCTTGCATCGCAACAGCTCTGCCTCCATGGCGTTCTTCCTGCTCGCAGCAAAGAGGAAACGGGCATCGTATCGCTCTGTCGTTCATGGTCACGTCTTAAGTATTTTTTAAGTATTCTAATACTGTACTGAGTGAAAGAGACATGAGAGCCTGGGCCTGAGCCCAGTCTACTCACTTTACGATGGCTTCATCTCTGTCCCTTATAGCCTGCTGTGTCAGCTCTCTTTCCTGGCTGTTCTCCACACGGATTTTCAGCTCAGAGTTCTCCGCCATGAGCTTGGAGTTCTGTGACAGAGGGGGGGGGAGGTAGACAAGGTTATGTTAAATCCAACTGATTGGTTGTTAGGAGTCCAACCGACCCATTCAAGGGTGTGTGGGCCAATACATTTAGCACAGCTCATTTTCTCACGTAGTATGCATGTTTGATTACACCATGCCCCAGTGTATCCATTGAAATAAACACACCCAGTGGCTTGGTTTCTCTTTGTAACCACACAGAGCACAAACACAACTTCTTCATTTGCTTTACTTTATTATTGTTCATAATTGTTTCACACAGATGAACTGAAAGGGAGTCCCTAGTATAGTCACCAACATACTATTTATTTTTTTTGTGCTGTTACCAATAAAACACAGCAGAACATTTCTGGAGAAACAGTGTGTGTGAGCGTGCTTGCAACAATGTTTTTTTGAGGACTGTGTCCTGTCTCTGCCCTAAAATATATTTATGTTGACACCTATTTCTATTTTTTATTATGATTATTTATCTGACCAGCACTTGTATCCAAGGTATCAACCTGAATGTATAAGACGTTCAACAGCCCAGGATCATCCTTGTGTATACTGTCCCCTCAGAAGTATTGGCACCTTTGGTTAAGAAAAAAAGGCTCTAAAAATTGTCATTGTTATTTATCAGCTTGATTTTACACCCAATATATGAGAGAATTCTAATTTTTAATTGAGGTCGAATTGTTCAAAGAAGACATTTCTTAATCTAAAAATAAATAATACACAATAAATATGTGTCAATTATTGCTCCCCTAGAATTTTATGATTTTTATGAAAAAACATATAAAAAGTATATTGATATGTATATTTTTACATTGTAAGTTCATTAGAGTCTTTAGGAACTCTTTAGTGGGCATACATGACTTCCTGTTTGACTGGGGTAGAAATATGAGGTAACACACATTCCAAACTCCAAGGGTGCGTCCCAATATTCAAAAAATGCTTTCCTCCACTACCACCTCCTCTCCTCCGTGCCCCAGAAACGGACATTTGCGTCATAATCTAATATTGTTGATTTGGCGACATATTACTTACAAATAGTTACAAATTGATTAATGTCTTGACGCAAACCGCAATGTCAAGTACATTGTATACTGTACTTGCAAATACTTGTACTGAAAACATTCAGCAAAACGTTTGCATACTTCCGGGTAGGAGGGGAGTGAGTGGTAGTGGGGGATTGGAGGAAAGGAGGTGGGGAGTAAAGAATATTGGGACGCACCCCATTAGTCGTCCAAGGTCAGTGAAATGAGACAAAATATTGTTGCCATAAATCAGGCAATGTCTGTAAAAAATAGCTAAAGCCTCAAAATACCCATCCCCACTATTAGAGCAGTAATTAATATGTTTAAAATAACTGGAGCTGTGATGAACTTGCGTGGAAGAGGGCTACATGGAGGAATGGTCTCAGATCCTTTGCTATGCGTTCTCCCACCTCATCAAACATTACAGGAGAAGACTCAGTGCTGTTATCTTGGCAAAGAGAGGGTGCACAAAGTACTAAATGCAAATGTTAAAGAATGTCTTTTCTCTGTACAATAGTATAATTTCTGCATATTGCATAGAAAACATTTGATTTTGATTAATTTTATCTAGAATTTGTGTTCATATTAACTGAGGGTGCCAATAATTATGGAGGGCACTGTATATCTGTAATTAGCATAATGACAATTATTCTTATCATTACACTTCTTCAAATATACTGCCGCATGTCGTCTTAATTTTATTACCAAATAATAAATCCAAATATGACCACATGGTGGCGCATAGAGCATGTCCTGAGCTGCTTACTAGATCAGGGGTTCCCAAACCGGTCCTGGGGACCCCCTGTGTCAGCTGGTTTTCGTTGCCACCACAGTTGCAATCCCAGAATTTTAACAAGCTGTTAATTTTTCTTAATTAGGTGCTTTTCATGTTTGAAGGAATTATTCACCCTCTTAAGCCACATTATGTCAGAAATAGCTATGCATGCCATGTAGAATAAACTCCCCATGTTCATGTTGTGCTTATTTTGCTATATTGCAACAATTACATAAAAAGAGGTCAGAGAATTATGTATTTTCACTCAAATTAAAGAGTGAAGTGAATCAATAGAATCCTACTTAGGTTAATTAGGTTGTCCTAATTTGTAGGTGTTTAACTCATAATTTTTTTTTAAGCTTATTAACACAATGCAGGTTTGGCTCGTTATCATTTGCTTTGTGTTTGAATTCTTCATTATCTACCAAATGGTTAGTTTTAGTGGCCATGTGTCCACACTTTCACCAATTAGGAGCCTATTGATTCAAATCAGTCTTTAAATGGATCTGTTAAATAATTTTCTTATCTTTTTAAAATAATATAGCACAATAAGCACAATGTGAACATGTGGTGTTTATTCTACATGGCATCCATAGCTATTTCTGATATAATGTGGCTTAAGAGGGTAAATAATTCCTCTTAACATGACAAGCACCTAATTAAGAAAAATTAACAGCTTGTTAAAATTCTGGGATTGCAACTGTGGTTGCAACAAAAACCAGCATACACAGGGGGTCCCCAGGACCGGTTTGGGAACCGCTGTACTAGAAGAACCAATATTAAAACATAGCCCACGTGGTTTGATCACGTGCATACACATTAAAAATAAGATCCTCATTACTAAAGCTACATTAACGCATTCATTGTCAAGAAGTTTTGCCCAAATTGCTGAGTAGCTACAGTAGCGCCCTGACACATTAAATCCCTGCTGGAAGACAGGGTGATAAATCAGATCGGCACCCAGATTGACGGATGCTCCTCTATTTCCGCCGCCCTGGACAACGGCTTAAACAACACAAGCTCTTGTTACCTGATCCCGGAGCTCCCGTATCAGGTCCGAGTTCTCACGCAGACTGCCAACAATGGGGGCATTCAGCTCCTAGGAGACACAACGTTACACGCAGATCAGGTGTCAGCGGCACTCATCCCTGAGGTCTACGGCCCCTATGTGCCCCTTTTGTTCCGGGCGGGTGAGGGAAGGCTCTTGGCGCAACGCGAAGCTTATGTATCTGATCAGAATATCACTGTCCTAAACTCCTTTCACAGACCACTTCTGTGCGAGACATCTGTGCTTTCACAAGCAGCGAACTGGTTCATCGCTGTTCAACAGGCAAACAGGAGAAGCAATGTCACACAGAGAATGGTCAAATATAAGCCTCTTGTCAGTTTTATGTAACACTAAGCATAGTAAACAACACTGTCCATTGATAAGCGTCAATGCAAACACCATATTAATGCAGCAGTAAGGGCGTTGGCTTCAAGCAAATGAGCCAGATTTCTGGTTAACGCCTTCCTGACATCAGATCATATCATTTTCCGGGAGAACAGAAATTATTTGATACACTGGCTGCGGTCACATGAATACATTTGTTGAATACACGTTGTTTACGGTAAAGCAACTAACAAAACATTCTCGAGTCCAGACTGATGTGTCAACAGGCCCCACTCAGTTATCTCTCTCCGTCTCACTAGGACCGATGTTAGGATTCCCCATCAAAATAAAGAACAAAGAAGAAAGCACTAGCGGAGCAGTGACATCACATCGTCTTTTTTTAAACTGCTATTTGGATGTAGCTGATATGTGTCTGCAGTCACCTGGGCCCCGTTCCTCATACATCGGAAACTCAGTCAGCTGGCTGAGCACTGAAGAAAGCATGTAGCGGCTGAAACGTTTTCTCTAGTCTAGCATTTTTTCCACACGCAATTCTTCTTTTTTGTACTATGTAACGTTGCCACCGATAAATATATTTTTGCTCGACGACAGTGTCCGATTTTCCATTTGCAGAGTGCTCTTGGCACCTTTTTCTTTCTGTGTTGATTTTTTGCCAGACACACCTGCGACAATTTTTATTTACTGAGTGCAACAATTCTATTTTCCGTTTTAATTGTGCTGAGTAAAACCCGGAAACCCCCTGAATATGGAACATAATTATGAACTAGAAGAAACGGTATGTGCGGTATGAGGAACAAGGCCCTGGTAACTTCCCTTAAACAGGGTGAGGTGAGCTGTGGTTTGAGTTTGGCGCTGCTGGGAGGTCTCACCTGAGGGGCATGGCTGCAGGTGAGTCTGTGAGCCACATTTCGGAGTAGGAGCAGCGTGCTGTCCAGGCTCTCCTGGCACAGGGAGTCCCCCATGGTCTTCGCCTGGTCCGTCAGGGGAAGCAGGATCTTCAGGATAGACAGCACTTCCTCCTTCACCTAGGGGAGGGAGACCACATCCATGTCAAAGCAGCCTGTTTTTTTTAGATTGGAAAAATCTTCTTTTTTTTTTTAATGCAATACGGTAATAAGGAAGCATGTTAATAAAAATTAAAGTATGAAAGCAAAACTATATATATATATATATATATATATATATATATATATATATATATATATATATATATATAGTTTTGCTTTCATACTTTAATTTTTATTAACATGCTTCCTTATTACCGTATTGCATTAAAAAAAAAAAGAAGATATATATATATATATATACAGTGCCCTCCACAATTATTGCCACCCCTGGTAAAGGTTTTGTTAAAAATCATTATTTCTTGATGAGGGATTTTTTTTTTCTCTGAATAAATTTACTTCAATTAAAGGTTGGATTTTTCTCATTCTTTCAGTGTGAGATTAAGCTAATTCACCAAACAGTGAATTTTTTATAACCCTTTTTACTCATCTTTACCAGGGGTGCCAATAATTGTGGAGGGCACTGCATATATATCGATAGCCTCATAACAAAAGTGCCTAAGTCATTTTTTGGACATTTTGAGATTTCTGCCTAAATCACTTGATTTATCATTCGCTCAAGTCACAGCAGGTCGCTGTGCACTTCCTGAACCACTCTAAGGAAGAGTTAATACATACTCATTGACGTAGAATTGCAGCAGTTTTTTGCCTTTTTCTCAAAACTACAAAAAATGACTTAGGCACTTTTGTTATGAGGCTGTCGATATATATGTACATATATACAGGGGGTGGTCAAAATATCGGAAACACCAAAAACAGGGAAAAAACTTTTTTATAAAACATAAAACAGCTGCTATATGTTTGCTCCCATTTCTCTTACATACAGTTGAAGTTGGAAGTTTGCATACACTTAGGTTGAAGTCATTAAAACTCATTTTTAACCACTCCACAGATTTCATGTTAGCAAATTATAGTGTTGGCAAGTCAGTTATAGACATCTACTTTGTGCATGACACAAGTAATTTTTCCAACAATTGTTTACAGACAGATTATTTCACTTTTAATTCACTATATCACAATTACAGTGGGTCAGAAGTTTACATACACTAAGTTGACTGTGCCTTTAAATTTTTAATATTACAGCTAAATTTAGTCCCACCCCCCAATTCCTGTAGAGATCCATTCAAATGCAGAGATGTTATGGTATCGCTTGTAAGAGTACCAGAAAATAAGATATCAAAAGTCTTTTGATGTTGTTGGGTCACAGACATCAGGAAGTCATGGCATACAAAGCCAAAGGATATGCGACCAAATATAAAAAAATTTAAGGGCACAGTCAACTTAGTGTATGTAAACTTCTGACCCAGAGTGTATATTTTCTACACTCTTTTATGACTAGTATGCCATGTATACATTTTAGTTTCTGCCTTGTTTTTTTCATAGCTTGAAAATTAATCATAATTAGCCAGTAATCATATTATTATCAAATAATACTAATTCGTCAATTAAATGCTACTTTTGTGTCAGTAATACGTGAGAATACTTTAGAGCTAATGTGAAAAAAAATATATAAATAAAAAAATTAAAGCATTTTGCTCCATGACAACCAGAGATGTGCACCTCTGCACAGCTGTGGGGAGTGAACACCTCTGCTCAAAGTGAAGTGAACAGCTGAATAAAATAGAAGATCATTGAAACTGGTCTAGAGACCAACACTTGCATATAACCATTCATGGCCCAATTGTTAATTATTCCTTTTCAGCTAAGTTTTTCACTAATCACATTCCACTCTACAAAATAGAGGAGATCAACTTCAGTTGTTAGGGACCAAAATGTTTTGGCTTCTGTTTTGGTTTTCTTCTCATACATTTGTTGAAGTGTACTCACTTATTACTGATATAACCCTTATGGAAATGTAATATACTGCAGTATATTTTAAATATATTGTGAAGATAATTTTGATATATTTACAATATACTGCAGTGTATTCTTTTTCCATAGGGGAACAGTGACATGTAATTTATGATTTATTAGCATTTCATTAAAAAATGACGAACAGGCATTTATGGTTGATTGGCATAATTATAAAGAAAGACAAGTCATCATATAAAATGTACACGTGGCACAAGATTCACAAAACAGCAAAGATAATCAAGTTAGAAACGGGTTGAGGTTTTGCGTGGCAAACGTGGCAGGTGTTTTATGTTTTCTCCACCCCCTGGCTGTATATATACGTATACAATTAATTTTAGTAGGAAAATGTGCCATTTATACAAAGCTACTGCCTCAGTAACAGAGATGAGAGACATTACGAAGTTGTTGACGATGGAAAGCGCAGCAATGACGAAAACAGGAAATCCAACCACATCACATTTCTTCCCAGGTGAGCTTACACATCCGGTATAACACCTACTTCGCCAGTGATGTCTGACCTCTAATAGGCAAATGTGGGCAGTTTCATAGAAAGCCTTTTAAATAAACAGGAAATACGTGACAAAGGAAGAACAGCTAAAAGGAAAAAGCACGATTCCAACAGCCAGAAATAACAGCGCTGTTGTTGTTTAAGTGGACTGCAACCTTCAGAATGTTGTTCGTCTATAGTTTTAGATTTAGAGCACATCCAAATAATACAGTGGCACTTTTGTTATAATAATGTGTCAAGTACTTTGTAGTGAATAATGTAGATGATCTCAGATGTAAGTTTCATTAAAAAGACACTGTAATGAACAATACATCCCCTAATTAGTTTTGTTCCAGCAATGGAAAATGTGTGCAGTAGGCCCTTTACATATCATACACCCATGGCTGATCAAAGGGGATTTCCTTTAGGTGATCTGTCTAAATCCAACTACACACATCAAGTTCAAACAACACAGCAACCTTAGTGCTCCAATCCAACTTCATCTGTCTGTCTGCCTGTCTGTTTGTCTTTCTGCCTGTCTCCTAAGCTGTCCTTCAATCCACTGTATCTTTCCTTAGAGATCACACAGGGCTATTTAAGTAACCCTGAAATCCACGTAATTTCCTTACATCATTTCCTCCTGCTCAGCGCTGGGACATCTCATCCCACCCGCAGCCCAAACAGCCAGGCGAACGCATGGGGCTCAGCACGTTTTCAGAAAACAGATACGGAGGTACAGTAATGTTATAGAAATGATCCAATGACAGGATGTCCTTTGCACTGGACAGGCCTGCTGAGTGGGGTCTACCTGCTCCTTGTCCTGACTCCAGTCCATGTTACTGAAGCTCTGCTCCAGTTCGGACAACAGAGATGCTTCGCCCCGCCCAGGCTCCTGCATTGAGATCTCCTCCTGGAGCTGCTCCACCTGCTCCTGTAGCTGCTGGTTCCTCCCACGTGACACCTCCACCTCTCTCTCAGCGTCTGCCAGCTTCACACATGCAGACAAGAGGATGCACTCAGTATCAGTATCACAAAGGACACACATGCGCATATTGAGCTCATGTTAAGGCCCGCCCTCACACAGAGGCGTGCACACACCAACACACAATCACACATAGGAATAAACGCACATGCTTAAAACACAGACATACACACATACACTCTAAAATACAAACACACAAACACACATTCATGTAACAATCCTGGCACAGAATAAATCCTGTCATTCCAGTTTCTATTCACAGCAGAGCTTGACGGTGCAGGAAAAGTATGGAATCCTGAAATGCCAGTTACAACAACATATCTAACCTGAAACATTGGCAAACCCCGTGTTGATACCAGGGGAGTGGACTATGGCCATTCCGCGGAGTCTTAAGCGATGAGATAAACGAGCGAGCAGTCAGGCTGAAATACCTGCTGAGTCTGCTGCAGGCCCTGTTCCTCCTGCAGAACCAGGCGTTTGTGCAGGTCGGCAAAGCTCTCCTGCAGGCCGGCGTTCTCCTGACACAACACCTCCAGACGCTGCTCGAGAGACAGGTTCTTCTGCGACAGGCACGCCACCTGATCACAGGCACACACACACAGATACACGCTTATCACGCTTGTGACAGGGACAGGGAAGAGGGCCTACAACTTTATTCGTTTGGCTGCATTTTGGCTTACATGTGCTTTCTTGTGAATGAGCATCTATGTTGTAGCTGCCAATCACAAAAACGTTTGTTACTTTTAATTAGAGTCTACCTACACAGCAGCAGTATGGGCTGAAGCTTAATTGTCTTTAGCTAGGAAAGCGAAGGTTGTGGTAACAGCAGCTTGTAGCCCTCTCAGGTCCTGTACCTCACCTGCTCCTTCATGGCGCTGATCAGCTCCTCGTCCCGGGACCCGGAGCGGCCCTGTTCGCCGAAGCCCTGCTTAAAAGCCTGCAGCCCTGCCGTTAGCACCCGCTCCACCTCCAACGCCTGCACGCAGTGGAAAGATTGCCCCGTCAGTGATTACTGACCCTAAAGCCAGATCCACTGTCCCCACACCCTCTCAGCCTTTCCCAAACCTTGTTTCACTACCACTACAGATGTATGGACAACCGCAAAAGTGTAAATCACAATAATGTTCCTTTCCATGAGAGAAGTGCAGTCCAATATGCCAGCAAAACCATGCATCGTAGCAAGAGTTTACTTAACATTTCCTATAAACTGACAAATTCAACCCAGTTTAACTGAGTTCAATGAAAACCTCACAATGGATTTGGGGGTAAACCGGTGGTTTAAAATAACAGTGGAATATTAATAAAAGAATTTGGGGGGAAAAAACAATATAGTGACTTAGCATGTGTGGAGCCAAGCCCCTTAAATAGAAAAACACTACAGGCATTGGAGCCTAGAGGCACAGACAGAGGCTAGTGTCCACAGCCCTAAATAAGCTGTTTGCCAGAGTGGCGTCAAGTCCCATTACACATAGACAAAAGTGGACAAGGGACCTGCAGTGGGCAGAGAGGGGCATCTTGGTCTTGCAAATTACATCATCATGCCCCGTTGGACAGAGCCAGAGATGAAGGCACGGGGAAGTGAACATGGTTAGAGGTATCAAGCAGAAGATAAACTAAATTTTATGAATTCCGTAAAAATTTACTTATGGAAATTGGGCTCCCAGAGTGCAGTGCTCCACATTGTACAAGATAATTAGATTGCAAAACCCTTGTGATTCATTTACATGGCCCATCACTGGTTACTTCAAAGTCTGAACAAATCTAGCCATGTGGACGCTGGGGCTAGAATGAAGCCCTTTGTGTACATGAAATTGAACCTTATGTAACACAGTTGTTACACATGATTAAATGTCTCCTCTGGAGATGCACTTTTGCTGCGCTCATTTTGAGGAGTAGCACTGTTTGTTCGCCTGCATCTGTTGATCTCATTAACCCACTCAACTAATAAGTAAAGATGCGAAAAACCCAAGCCTCTTCATGTAGAAACTGATGAGGTTTGACATGAAAAAACAACTTCTCTTCATTGAAATACTGAACCAATCAGGAAGTAAACAACAATACCAACTGAAGAATGCTTCATGCTACTGCACAGAGATCCCACTCCCCATGGCTATCAAATATATCAACCCTTTGATGCCACTAAACAGACAAGTATTGAAGTTGCACACGTACCTATGCAACTAACAAATCAATGCTTCAACAAATCAAAGTTGTAAACTGTGTTATAAGTTACATTAAAATGGCAGCAATACAACTGCATGATAGATGAACTATTCATACTCATAGTATAGCTAGCAAGCTAGCTCCAGGATGTTGCAGGAACTACTGTATATGAAAGATTGAGGATGGCTTGCTAACAATAGCGGTGATCACAATAAAGCTTCAAGTTCTAACTTTCTCTGGTATAAACAAAGGCAATCTGCTCTTGACTCTGCCTGAGTCTGTCATCACTTCCACTGCTTGTTATTTCCAAATTCTCCCCCATTTGACACAATCAAATATTATTTTTCCCTCTTGGCGATGTGATGTAGTGTGAAAGCGAGTTAACCCCTTACCATGCAGTACTTTTGGGGAAAGTCACTGCATAAATGGAATGAGTAATCAAAACACTGTAAAACATTAAATGAATTACATTAGATACATTACATTACATGCTTGATAGAAACTATAATGTTGGGACATATGGTGACTGAACAACCTTAAATACTTAAATGCTATACACGTAGCATAAATTCTTAAATGCACAGCATAAGCTCTTTAATTTCTGTGACTCATCTAAGATTTACTTTATGAATCCACACTTGATGCTTTCGCAATAACTTTGAAAAGGTTTTGAAGCTGCCATTATTGATTACCCTACCCTCATTTTTTACATAGATAACTACATAATCAATAATATGATTTATTATGCCATTTAACAACATTTTAATAACAATGACCCCCCTGCTATGTTATTGCCAGGCTTGAAAAATGGCCCTATCCAGAGACTGGGTTTCAACATGTTTATCATTCATAATATTATTGCTCCTTGGCAAAGGATTTATTGGGCCTTGGAAATAGTTATCCTGGTTTATGCCCAGTGGTTGCTTGTCACACAGAAAGCAACAGATACCACGTCTTCTAAACATTAATTCATTCATGCATTCATTCAACCTTTATTTAATTCTCTGAGAATATCATTGAGGGTGGGCCCTCATTTGCAATGACACCGAGATTACACAATAGAGGAAACGTCAAACAGAATAAAAACAATCAAAAATAAGTCCATAAAATGAATAAATAAGTTAATAAATGAAATAAAGCACAAATCAGTTAAAAACAGTTGCAAACAGATGTGGGAAGGTTTAAAATCATGTTTCTAAAATGTTTCATTTCCATGAAAAATATATTACTGTAGATTTGAATACTTAGCTAGAACACTGAAACATTAACTTAAATCATGTTTTCTCATAATACTACTGACGGAACTGCATAGTTTTTTACAGACTGTTTTATGATTCAGTCAATATTTTTATGGTTTAGCAGCCTAGTGTGTCTTGGTTTCTGCCTGAGAGACATTCAATAAAAATGTTTGATGGGTGATATTTTGAAAAGGAAAATATGAGAAGCTCCTGGTGGTGAAAATAAATAACTGTTTTGTATCTATTCTGAGGATGAGCACACTCTGGTTCCTCCTTTGAAGCCTTATCAGTGAGACACTCACACACCCATTCCTTTTATGTATTTATATGTACAGGGTGACATAATAACCCCCAGGAGTGACACAATTAAAAAATGACAAGAGAAATCCAGCACGGGCAGTGTACAAGTTCTCTCTTCTGTTAAAGAACCCTTCATTTCTCTGAGTGGTGATCTATGATGATTGTTGCCCTGTCTATGTCTTTTATCCTTAATGAGCTGAAAGGTATCATTTTGAAATTACAATTTAGACGGTCACACATTAAATAAACTGCCTTTACACATTGAAATATTAACAAAATAAATACTAAATCTCAGTCAGACCTGAGTCAACTTTCGTTGGAGTATAAATCATGTGACTGAAAAGGCTTGTTATTCATATCATGCTTACACAGACCTGGGAATCATGAAGGGTCTGTAGAGATACGTATGAGTGCGTTTCCCCTACAACTAGGTCATGATTATAATAACATTATAATAACAAGGGCACAGAAGCACTGTGAACTAGCCTGGCAAATCAGTTCAGTGTTGACATTCACACACAGGGAATATCCTTACACTGACAACAAGCCAGGCAGCCAGCAACAGTTCTCACACACAATCCCCCTGGAGCTCTCATTTCTGTTTACTAAAACAGAACGGACAACGTTTTTCTGGCAACGTAAACATATCTCAAAAGGATAGATAGCATCTTTCCCCTCAAATTTACACAGAGGCAGTGAAGCACTAAACGCAGACGTATACATAAACACACATGTGCGCTAACATATTCAGTCTCACATTCAAACACATAGACATTACTAATGTCCGCATGAAACAAATAAAGTACAACACACAAGACAAATATGTACCGATACACTGACACTCACTGACTCAAACATGTACCGATACACTGACACTCACTGACTCAAACATGTACCGATACACTGACACTCACGGACTCAAACATGTACCGATACACTGACATTCACTGACTCAAACATGTACCGATACACTGACACTCACTGACTCAAACATGTACCGATACACTGACACTCACTGACTCAAACATGTACCGATACTCTGTCACTCACTGACAAACATGTACCGATACACTGACACTCACTGACTCAAACATGTACCGATACTCTGACACTCACTGACTCAAACATGTACCGATACACTGACACTCACTGACTCAAACATGTACCGATACTCTGACACTCACTGACTCAAACACAGAGGAAGCCTGAGTCTTCCAGGCACTACTGAAGAAGGAAAACAACTGCCAGACACTGACATCAGAACGGAAAAAGGCCGCTCCAACTTACCTTCCCAGGCACCACACACCTGGAGAGAGAGGCACTGCTGTTCACCAGGTCTGGTAAAGCGCTATCCATAAAGGGGCAGAGGGAACTGCGCACGTCACTTTTCAACAGGCCAGAGCCTTCCACGGCCCCCTTCAGCTCTAGCTCCTTAACACTGGCTGAAAGCACAGAGTCGCCCATGGCCTCCCAGCCAGACGAACAACCAGGAATGAGGAGAGCAGATGGAATGACAATGCTCGTAAACACGTTTTTCCTGCCTTTGAGTTGTAAAGAAGGTCGGCAGTAGGCTGACACTGACTTCTGGCTTCCAGAGCGGAATGGTTAATGTCTCACGGGAGGGAGGGCTACTCCCTCTCCACCGAGACTATTACAGTACACACAAATTAGCTATCTTTACCGCCCAGGCCGTGACGTTACCAGGAAACAGAGGCACAAATGTGTGTTGTACAGTCCTGCCAATCGCAAACCTGCTTTTCTCAGTACATCTTGGAAAAAATAATGCACTTTAACCTCAGTCAAGCCAACCTGGTAATCTAATTACACTTCATCGTGCTCACACAGCCTGCTTCCTGAACAATTTATTGCACAAAGTGATAAGAAATAGGCGTAAATAACCCTGGGAGCAGGGTTCTTCATCTGGGAGAGTCTTCATCACAAACTGCTGTACGTCAGCCTTACAGCACAAACAACATATTACTGGAGCTGAGTCAGGAGAACAGAGCTAGGAGATAAAACTGGATTTAACCAAAGGGCTAAACTGGATTTAACCAAACATGGTTAGCTAAAAACGCAACTATGGCCTAAAGACACTCAGCTCATATGTAGACAAAATGTTCTCAAAATTACTCTGCAACTCGCTTCCTATTGTTTAACATATCCTCTGCTCACATAACCTGGGGATTTTTTAACCATACAAACTTAATTCAGTATGCTTTCAGTATGGCCTTTTATGCTTTGTCCAGAAAAGGCCTGTATTCCTGGAAATCCAATTTACATTTGAAAATATTGTTCCAGTGTTCCTTGACTTGTGAACTATGGTGTTCAACCCAAAAGCTCTCTTTATTTCTTGACTGAATAATCCAAACAAAACCATTGCATACTTCAAATATATTTCATGAGTTGCACGTCTGGTTACAAATCACACAGAACTCTTAGTTAAGTATCTTAGCTTCACAACAGCTTCACTGTTTTACTTCTGTTGTAATCTGTATTATTGTTTGTGTTTCACATAACTGTACACTGAGTTTCACTATAGGGAATGAGCAATGCTGTCCAAGTTTTAGCCAAGATTACTGCAGGAGGGAAGCCAGTCTGTTTGCATTTCAGTGTTTGTTCAACCTGATAATAAAAACATGGTTTCACTTACTTTACCTTACATTACATTACAATCATTCTTATCTAGGGGTACTTACAATGTAGGGGAAACATAAGCACATTAACATGACTAATATGAGCAATGATGCCAGACCAGGTAAAAAACATTCCACAAAGAACCAAAATACAAATTCCAAAAAGATGTATTCCTGTTCCTCAGGAAAAAAACTTGTTCAGAGGTAACAGATGACATCATCATGTGCATATTATTAACATGCTGCAGTGTTGACTCAAACACAACCACAGTGCAATGTCAAAAATTCCCAGCTGACTGTGTCCATCCCATAATTCAATGCTGCAAAGTGCTGAATGTGTGATGTGTGTTTCAGTCGCTTGTACAGTACAGCAGAGCAAGGCTGCCTGTCTGCCATGAGTAGATTACATCTCATGAGAAGACAGCAATTAATTTTGTAGGCCATTTTCTCCGGGATAGTTCATCTATACCCCCTTGTTCCTTTTAGAGCAGGGATCTCAAACTCCAGTCCTGGAGGGCCACTGTGTCTGCTGGTTTTTGTGATTTCCTTTCAATCAGCAGCCAATTTAGGCCTTGGAAACAAGGTGTGCAGACTCTTTAGCCAATCAATGACTTAAATTAAACACTTAAGTGCAGGAACACATCGAAAACCAGCAGACACAGCGGCCCTCCAGGATTTGAGTTTGAGATCCCTGTTTTAGAGGTATTCATTGTAAAAATATGTCACTTGATACAACGGCCTCTCAGGTGCAAGGGAATCTGTACAGTATAAATCTACAGTGCGAATGGAGAGATCAAATAAAGCTTTCCGAAATCTGGATCCTGAGCTCCCTCTGAAGTCGGTGCACAAATAAAACCTGCACTAACATGAGACCATTACTTTTAGATTAAAGCATCACTGGCTCTGTTGACTCCATAACTAACTAATTCCAAATGCATAGAGAATACATCCATAACAAGAGAATCATAAAGCCATAAATACGTAATACGTAATGTAAAACCATAAAAATGCCATAACCTGAATATGTACCAAAGGTGGGAGTTTTATAGGCGGTGAGCATGGGAGGGGAACAAGATGCACTCTGAAGATGTGGGTCTTCAGTCTGCATCGGAAGATGGCCGGCGATTCTGCTGTCCTGAGTTCATTCCGCCTCTGACGGGCCAGTACAGTTCACTTCTTACTTAAGATGAATTTGAGCTACCAAATGGGATTATGGGATTTTTCACTTGCGTATCATCACTGACCTTTACACCACAGCAGTACTTCCAAGTGACAAAAACAAGTTACCATAATAAAACAATGGAAATGATTAACACATGAGTAAAAACCTCCTGGTTGAAATTCTGGGTCTTCAAGGACACACATTTAAGAAAACATTAAAATAACGCATGCTCTTTGTTGCAGCTTGGACTGTTTTTTTGTCATACCTGGATACCTGTAGCTTCGCATGCCAGACCATGTGATATATACCGTAGGTAACTAGCGATGGTTAAGCGGATGGTGATAACCAGGCTACAATACCAGTTTTAACGGCTTTAAAAGTGCTGACCTTGTTGAGCTGCTCTTTCAGACGGTTGTTCTCATCGGCGTGCTCTCGCTGGGTTTGTGTCTTGTTGCGCTCTGCTTTGCTCAGGGCCTGGTTCAGCCTCTCTGTCTGGATGGTCAGCTCTTGCACATCCTTCTCCAATTCCGCCACCTGATTCTCCCATGCCGTCTTGCAGCTGTCCAGCTTCACCCGTAACTCGTGCCTGTTCTGTTCCAACTCCTGCATGGGCAAAACATGACAGTGACCGCATATCACAGTGCCCTACTAAAACCAAGTCGACACATAAATTACATGAGCAGCTATTCCACATACAAGCCACACGCCTATAACAAGTAGTCAACGCACAAGCAACCCTGGTCCAATATAACAGCTAGTCTACAGTCTCAATGATCTACTTCAGCCAAGTCCATGTGCAACCTATAATACACAATTGTAGCAGCTAGTCCACGAACAAGCTGCACTGGCCTACAATAACAGCTAGTCAACACACCAGCCACCGTGGCCTACTAAAATACACAACCCACACACCAGCCACACTTTGTACCACCAGAACAGTTAGTCAGTACCCCAGCCAAACTGCCAACCAAAAAGAGCTAATCCACACACCAACTAAACTACAGATGTCCTGTCCTCTTTGCCACTGGTCTTACTGTATCTTCACTGCTATGAGCCCCACGCTGATCTGAGTGGACCAAAGTCCACTTCCTTTTCCTCAGGAAAAATAACTTAGTCAGATGTAGCAGATGAGCTGAGGTTAATCTTATTGGAATGGAGTGTTGACTCAATCACAACCACAGTGCAATGGCATATAGTTTCCCAGCTGACAGTGTCAATGCTGCACAGTGCTGAATGTGTGTGTGGGTCACTTTTTCAGTACAACAGAACAAGGCAGCCTGTCTGCCATTCCAGAGTAGACTACATCTCAGAGAAGATACCAATGAAATATGCAGGCCATTCTCTCTGGGGTAGTTCATCCGTGCTCGTTTTTTTCTTTCAGAGTTATTAATCTTAAATATTTGTTGCTTGTTGGTACACCGGCCTCTCATGTTCAAGGTATCTAAATCTAACATGCGAATGGAGAGATCACATAAAGCTTTGGATCCTGGGCTCCCTCTGAAATCAGTGCACGAATAAAACCAGGGGCTCCTGCACTAACATAAAACCATTACTTTTAGATTAAACCATAAATTTGAGCCATCGCAGCCTCTGGTGACTCCATAACTCTACTGTGTTTCAGCATATCTCTATGTGAGTGTGTCAATGTGTGTCAAAGGGGTCTTCTCTGAGGTGGCGGATTTAAAATGGATTGGTGGCTATACGTGCCCCACTACTATCCCTGGCAGGTGTGCTGCAACCATCCAACATGAGAGTCGTTCGATCAGAAACATCTCCCAGGAGCTCTAAATGGGCTGTAAACCTCAGAAATAAACAGTCCAGCCCCCTCCCGCCTTTAGGAAAATAAGAAATTATATTTTCCAAATATTTGGAAATAAGAAAAGTAAAATGCATTTTTTATCAGTTTATGTATGTTTTTCAAAATTGTACATAAACTGATACAAATGCAAAGTTATTTTTTGCATCACTGCTTATCATGTTATGCAAGTATTGCAACTTATACCAAAGCATACCATTGCTTTTTCTATATGCTACAACACATTTCTAACATTACATATGTAAACGTTGCCAAGATTGATATAACCACAATATAGCACAGAATACAATTAAATATACTTTATATTTTGATTAATTATCTCAGCGTGTACTGTATGAACCTACAGAGCAAAATGGCCAGGCCAGTGTTGATATAACTCTGACAGAGTTAATGGTAGCTTTGAAACCTCTCACCAAGTTAAAGTAATACAGGTACTTCTGCTGTGTATATTACTTTTGTTTCCACCGGGACGACAGCTCCAAACCAAACCATTAGCCTGTCTACAAAGGCAGATCACCTACATGGGTAACACGGATAGGTCCTGCTGTGAGTCAGACCGCGGTCCAACTACACAACAAAACGTATGATGAAGCAAAAGTTCAAGGAACTAATCATGTACTTAGCCTATTACTTCCCAAGGGCTGATGATACATTTTTAGATTGACATGCTGACTCACGTCTCTGAACTCTGTTACACCTGTTCATGTTGTGTTTAAAGGTGGAGGGTAGTATAAAGAAACTTAGCATAATGATGGTGTTTACTGATCAAACAGTGTTAAGCTATATCAGGAAAACAACAAGGGCTTGACTCCACACTGCTGCCACATGTGAGGACAACTGACTCCAGGCTCACCTGTACACACACAGCCGAGGATCCTACCATGGTTACTATAACAACCAATAACTTTGCTTGGGCTATCCTCTGGCTGCCCTTCTCTATTGAGGAAAAAACCCATCTCAGGTAGTGCAAAAGGAACTGAACTACAGAGACCTATATGGCCTCCTTAGGCGTAGTCATGTGATGGCAACAAAGAAAAAATCAATTAAATCATTCTCATGGCAGCATTGCACAGATGCAGGAAAATGTACCCTTAGACGGAATGTAAAATTCTTTTTCATTGACCCTCTTATCTTTGGGGTCAATTTAACCCAATTCAGTGTTTGACGTCTCTTTAAACCAGTTAACCTTATTTTTTCACCTTGACACTATATGACTTTTCCTAATTTGTTGGGATTAAATAATAAACATGCAATAAACATATTTTTTCAAAGGTTCTGTACCAACTTTGTACACAAAGGTGTTGTGTGGGGTCATTTTTGAGTTATCTGTAAACAATGTAATGCTATTAGTGCAGTTGAGTGTTGCATGCATGTTTACAATGAAAACACATAGGCCTGTGCAATGCTCAACTGCATAGTACCCTTTGTAATGCAAAATAGTGATAACAAAATAGAACATTACTGCACTGGAAATGATAATTCAGTAAGTGTCTTTTAGATAATGGAAACTATGTGAGGCAGGTAAATAATAATAATATTATTATTTAATATTATTAATAATAATAAGAAGAAGAAGAAGAAGAATCCAATAAAACTGGATTATTATGTGTCTGACGTTGCTTTTCTCATGCAAACAAATGCTGGTTTGTATATCCCTATTGTCTTTTGTTCTAGGCTTCCAATCAAAAATTTACCTTAATTGCCTAAAGCAGGTGTAGGCCACACATGCCCTCGTAATTGAATTGTAAATTTGCTACTTCTGTAAATGATATGGCTATCATTCGTACTTGTTGTCAAATACTTAATGAGAACTATGTAGCCTCCATTGTCTTTGTACTGTAAGGTATGTACAGTCAATTCATGGAGTCAACATATATGTGGTTTTTCATCGTAATGTATAAATGTATAGGAGGACCCATATGCAAAAGGTCTGTAAATAATCATATGTGATCATACTTGCAAAGTTTTATGAAAATCATATACGTTGATTAATATTATATGTTTGTATACAATTCTTATACTATCTCTCAATGTTTTTTTATAGGGAGTACCATGTATGTTAGAGGACTATTTAATTTTAGTCTGAAATGTATTGCCTATGCTAGTTCTCTACCAAATATTTATATTTGTATATGGCATAATGTGATTTTTATAGGACTTTTACAGACCTTTTGCATATGGGGATGTTTGAAAATGCCCTTTCTGGCCCCAATGTTACTTGTGTAATGCATCAATTTAGTGTATACGGGGAACACTATGACAAACACACACGAGAGACACTAGACAACCGCAACTTCTGTTAAATGGTTAATTTTGACTCACCTCTAACTTGTCACCGTATTGTTCATGGAGTTTGTCATTTTCTTCTTTAAGCTGACGGTTTTCCAGGAGAAGAGCATTTCCCAACTCGGCAGCTAATATAACTTCCTCTTCTTTTTGTTTCAAAGCTGCCAGAAGTTCATTGGGGTCCTGGTAACCAGATAAATCGTCTGCGTAATCAAAGGAATAGAATTCTTCGTCCAGTTCCATTCCATGTGACTTAAACCCCCATTCCTTTACTCGACTCATGTCTTTCTCGTAAAAAGGTAGATTAGGCTATTGCAACTATTATTTATTACAAATTAACTTACACTAAAAAAGTTATATTTTACTCATCCATGACGTTGTACGTATTGCAATTCGGCTATACAAAGAGTTAGTTTAAATGAATCCATTGGTAAAGCTAACCTGCCTTTCGGTGCTGAACCGCGAGCTAGCTACTGCTTTCAACGTCAGTTGGATTCTGTGTGTGAAGAAGTGGGCTGGTCCCGTCACTTTCAGGTGGCTGTGATGCTAGAAACTGACATAAACCCGAGACGTAGCCTATTGTTGCGTCTCCAAGCAACAGATGGTGATACTATTTCTTTTTTCTTTATGTTCCCTTAGGGACTCCGTACAAAAGTAATCAGTTGCCCGAATAAATGAACACCACGCTCATCAAAATGTATAAAGCATAGTGGTTTGCTTAAGATAAATTAGTTTCGTGTTTCGGTGAGCAAGCAGCAGGTGTTACATATTTAGTACAATGGAGTGCGCGCAACACCGAGTTTAAAAAATGCAAAAGCCTAATGAAAATGTTTTGACTGAGTTGGCTATTAATGCAAATTCAGAAATATAGCTACTATAACTCACTTAAAAGGTATAATGCCGATATTACTAGAAATTTGTCTACCAGGTTTCACGTCGCATTATTTTCACCCCCTATACCTAATAAATGATTTTGTACACTATAGGCTAGTGTGTTTAAGAAAAAAACTACAGCAAGACTATAGTATTTGTATAGTATATGCTGTCGTCAAGCTATAGTTGTACTATAGTTCATTTTCGTTAGGGTAAGTGAAAACATAGGCTAGATCATCAAGCAACTTTTGTCATGTGTAGATGATGGTTGGCAAAACAAAATATGTTTAACGAGGCCAATGTAATTTCTGTGGCTTGGAAAGGTATTTAGACCAATCTGTACTCCAACACATTAGATTTGAAATGAAACAATTAATAACCCCTAACTATCATAACAGAATGATTCAAAGTAGGCTACTGGGGGAAGTCTTTCAGACAGCACTCTTATTCACAAGGGGGCGCTCAAGAGTTTTCAGAATCTTAAGGAAAAGAATGGCCTACACAGCGAGGCTTCAGCACCCTTCCATACTATTAGGTAGGCTTGTTGAGTAGACAGGACGAAAAAATTGTTAATTAGGCAACATTTTCTCTAAATATAGTATACTTTAAACCCCTGTATGATACACTTACTTCCAGGGTATTGGGAGCACACTTTTCAAGAAGTACACAAACATTTTGCTCGCATAAATATGACGTGAAGCATCGTTTTAAAAAATGATGCGTAGCTTCGCTGACATTTTCCGTCAAATACAACAAAAACAACATGTGACAAGGGTGGGACGTCTTACGACACTTCCACAGTACGGTTGGAAAATAGTATGGCGGATATTTTTTGCGTACTGCACGTCGCATACTGTGTACTGTTCACTGCATACTGTTTAGCACGCAACATGCAGTATGCAAAAACTGTCCACCATACTATGATCAGCGAAAACGCAGAAATAAGTAGGCTACATTTGAATTGTTTTTTGGGGTTTAACTCTGTTTGTAATCCTGGTTGTTATTATCTTCTGCATTAGACTTATGTGTACTGCATGCATTAAAAGTGTGACTACGTCTGTGATGATTTCTCTGAAAGTCCCATATTATGGGCGGCAGTGTAGTATAATGGTTAAGGAACTTGTAACCGAAAGGTTGCAGGTTCGATTCCCAGGTAGGACACTGCCGTTGTACCCTTGAGCAAGGTACTTAACCTGAATTGCTTCAGTATATATCCAGCTGTATAAATGGATAATATGTAAAACATGATTTAAAAAATAAGTTGTGTAAGTCGCTCTGGATAAGAGCGTCTGCTAAATGCCTATAATGTAAAATGTAATGTTATGCTAAAATCTCTGAACAGGGAATAAATTATGCTTTTGCTGAGCTTTGCAAGATTGAAACTGAACCATAAATGTCCTCTTAAAGGGTTAGTTCGGAATTTTGGACATAATATCTAATTTACGACTTACCCACAGCCCCGGTTCTGATCATTTTGCCGCCCTAGGCAAGATTGAAAAATTCTGTGCTAAAATACAATATAAAAAGAGAAAATAATAAAATAATGCACATCAATGTTCAAGAGATTGTTCTGAATCAACAGACCTAAATCATCAGTGAAATTGGCTCAACTGAATTAAGTCTTTTTGTCATATTTGTCTAAACAGGCTAATCTTTCTCATGTCAAAAACGTGAGTCAGAAAATAAAACTTGAAGCTGACGTTAGTAAATGTTTGCTGTTCAGTTTCCTTCTCCATTCATTTTTGACAGGACTGATCAACAACAAATGCCAAATAAGTTTCAAATTTAGACATATGTTATGTAAAAACACTAGCTAGTTAGTAACCTACTTGCTATTGATAAGACTAATAGTTGAGTATAAAATGTATAAAGATAGACAGACAGCAGAGCTAACATTACAAGTTAGAAAAGAAAAACGCCTCAGAAAATAAAATGGCTCGCTGAAAGCTAACTGTTAGACTAACGTTACTGTTTTTAGTTTTTGTTATTATTTAGCTATCTAGTCTACATTAAATACGGAAAATATTCACATGTATTAGTTCACTTAACGTTATGTTAATAGCATGACAGAAATTTTCACAATTTCAGCTCGGAACAAGCTGGGGGAAGTAGGCTATACGTTTGCACCCCCTTACCTAGGGGGCTAGAGCAAGCTAAGTTAGAGCTTGGATGGCGGGGCGACAGGCGAAGGTCATAGTGCCACCCTAGGTGGCAGCCTATAGTTGCCTAGTGGACGGTCCGGCCCTGCTTACCCGTGATCTTGTCAATCGATGGAGACCATTTTCAGCTGATTCCATGCTGTCCTTCGTATGGACGTCCAGCTGTTGCTAATGCTAGCGCAACCTAATGGTATCAGTTAGCATCCACTAAAAAAAGCACTTAAACACACTCCACGGTACACCCAAAGCAAATAAAATAGCACAACACAAAGCTAATAAAATACCACAACTATTGGCGTTGATTTGATTGTTTATACCATCATTTTGAAGTCAAACTATTGTTGAATCCTTTACTTTGTGCTGTCGCCCTATGTTCTCTGTGGAAGGAGATGTCAACTTGGACCCATTTTCAACTCCACCCTTTTTTTCAGCATACAGGAATTATAGATATACGTAGATAGACTGAAATTGAACATGATTGCAATGGAATTGATTCCTCATGCTTTATTGGTGCTCAATACATATATAATAGCCATAAATAGCGTGGTCATAAGCTTATTACGGATTTTCCTTGGGTTCATTCCAATCGCTTATTTTCACTCCTTGCATCCTTTCCTCGCATCCTTTCCTTAGCTCCTCCTGACGGAGGACGCAAGGAAAGGATGCAAGGATCAGATACGAGGATGGGGGAATCAAGGCAACATGCATTAGGCAAATGGGACGTCCTTGCTCAATCAAGCGTCAGTGTCATATTGTGCTTACATGTTTATGCTTTTTAGCCTCTTGATTTTTATGAATAAACGTGGCTTTTGTTAGTTATAAAAGAATTAGTGTCATTATAGATTAGCACTTTATAATAAATGGAAAGGAACAGTAAAATTGCATTTGTGTAGGGGTGTGCCTGCAATGTGGAAGATGTGGAGAGTGGTGGATAATTTATACACGTCACGTGTTCCGAGAAAAGGCTTCCGCAAAGGCTACACTTGTGTTTCCTCACTGAAGCATCCTCCGGGAGCCTCCTCGTCCCCACACCTCTCTCCTCCGAGGAGCATTTAGCAGTTTGGAATGTCCTTAAAGACGGCGAACCTCAATCGATTTCCGGGTCAGACGAGGACCGAGGAGAAGAGGACGGATAAAATAAGCGAATCCACCCCTGGAGTGCTGGTGACATTTCTCGTTTTTTGTTCCGCCTGAGCTTGATCACAAGAGTTTGATGAATTATTAAAAACCTGAGCCTGAATATTCTGAATGGTGTAATGCTGAGTGCCTCCAGCACTCCAGCACTCCTGTAGCGCAAGAAAATTAGTTGAATCCCTAATACGAGGTTGGAAGAAAATGTAGAAAGCTGAATTTTTCTGGAAACATTCTTGGATGATCACTGATTGCATAGCTGATGAGTCCCCAATGGTCCTCAATTATGGTTTTCCATAATTTTCCTAATTCACATACTAATGAGGCAAACTAGAAAATCGCCAATTGTGCCCTTACTTCAAATTTCGATGCCTACAACCATGTTTCAAGCTTGTATTTATTACAAAGACACTCTCATGAACTTTTTCACTAACTGGGTGAACTACATAATAGACCTAATTAGTGTAATTGTGAGTTATAATATTTAAATCAATTAAATGCACAATCATCTTTTAGGTATTCAATTTTGTTGCTCCCACCCATGCTTCATTTTTAGCTTTTTATAGTGCAGGGTAATAGATGATATATGCCATGTATTAGCATGGTGATAGTGTGGCCTCTGATGTATCAGAGCACACAACATATGTGCCTTGTTATAATGCCATTCTGAATTGGATCCAGTGAAGACCTATTATTTATTCTTTTTAAAGAATCAAATAGTAAACTTGTAAATGCCATATCCACTTTCATGAAACTGCATTACATTTAAAATTCTCATGTTATTGATAGGAAATGTTTTTAACTGTTTCAACTCTCTCTGGTGTTCTTTCCAATTAGACAATTTATATGTAAAGTACACTAGTTATTATGCATGTCATTCAATCAACACATTGCCTCATTGGTATGACTTGACTTTGGCAATGGATATAGGCTGAAAACAAGGGGTAGGCAGCAAGGCCAGACACTCCTGGCTCACTCCTGACATGCTTTTCTTATCATTTAAACTTCCATTCATGTTCACTTTCTTTCTGACTCTCCCCATATTAGATCAACTAATTGTTTTTATAAACGTCTCAATTAGAAACTCAGTTGTATGATTAGTCACTTTATAGTACCACTGGAGTGCCTTTGGGGATCCCTGGAGAATAACTATTGAAATACCAACTTAAGTCCTTGCAGGTCACGTGGTGCAGACAAAATGGTGACCCTACCTATACAGCCCACAGAGACAGCCCTATACAGCACCTACGGGCTGGCATTATTCAGGGTTTCCAACGGGCATTATATAGTCTACGTTTCAGGATTTATTTAGGAAAAGAGTGTTATATGATCGCTCTGATCTCCCATATTCTTGACATCCTACGTTCCTGCTGTATTTGTTTTTTTGTTGTTGTTGTTTGTTTTGACAATCTAGGTAACACTGTCCTCATAGTATCAATACAAAAATGTGAATAAATCTAATTCAACATGATCATCTTACAAAATATCACTTTGTGGAGTAGTGCTGATGGGAACTAGCCTACAGTTCTTTGGAGAAGGTTTTGAACACGTTCTATATAGTTTTGAAGCGCGTTAAGAGACTTTTGAACTACAACTCCCATGAAGCTAATCGCAATGCATTTTTTTGAATAGGCCGGAAGACGGAAGAAAAGGAATGACGTAGTTCACGGTCGCAAATCCTGTGTTACATGAAGGCTGTTTAAAACTGAGCTGACGCAACTGGACTTTATTTTGTGTTTTAAAATTTCAATTGCAGTAGTTATATGTTATTGATATAAAAGATGCCTAGAGGTAGCAGAAGTCGAACATCAAGGATGGCGCCCCCAGCTAGGTGAGTTAGATAGCAACAGCTAACCAGCCTACATAAGTTAGCTAGCGACCTAACCTAGCTAGCTAGCTACATTAATGTTACGCTGTTTCTGAATCAAACAAGCTAACGTTAACGTAATTTTGCAAGCCGGCATGTTACTTCACCGAGGCCGTCTGGCACCTAACGTATTATTCGTGACCTTATTTGTACCCCATGACATTCACAGCACATTACAACAGATTGATACCTTGTGTGAAAATAATTGAAAAAAGTTTCATATCAAAGGTCACCTTTGGTCTTAAAGGTCTTAACGTTAAACCTTGATATCCCACGCAAAATGACTCGTAGCTGGTTAGGGTAAGATTTTAACACCATAGTTTATCTTTATGTGTACATCAATGTATTTAGCTCTGTATGCAATAACGTTCGCCTGTAAGTCTAGCTAACGAGCGTAACATATATGTAGTTGGTATGTTAACGTTACTCTTAAGGTGTTTTAGTTAGTGCTAACTAAAACACTTCACAAGGTATCAGATCGCAATATTCTAACGTACGCTAATTTAATTACATTGACTGAAAGGATGGGAGCTCTTGCTAATGAGTAAGATGTAACACTTTATATAATAATTTCAGCATGGTGTAATCAGAGGTACAGCTTAACAGTATAACGTAAAATAACCTTTTTGATGTCATGGGTTTCTGTTTTGCTGTGATGCAATGTTTCCATCCACCATCATTGCAGATTTGTTTTTCGAAGCGTGATTTGATGTACTCTAAAGGTCTTTTAAGGACAATCTGTGTGCTACCCTTGCTGTTTGGCTCATGCAGTTCTGGCCTCCATCTCTCCACAGACGGGCGTCTCCACCACCCATGGCAAGAGCTCCCCCTCCTCCCCCCCCAATGGCAAGAGCTGCGCCTCCTCCATCAATGCCTGCACATGCACCTCCATCTGCCATGGCTCCCCCGGCCGCCAGCGCTCCAAGGGAACCTGGAATGTTTGCCCGCATGGCGACCACAGCAGCAGGTGTAGCGGTGGGGTCGGCAGTGGGGCACACGATTGGACACGCCATGATGGGAGGTGGCGGTGGTGGTGGAGGAGGAAACTCTGAGCAAGCCAGCCCTGACGTCACCTATCAGGTAATCCCTGACGAAGCCAGTTGGCATTCCTGATGTGGTAGTTGGCATTCATGGTGATGTGGCAGTCATGTGACTGCCTATGCAATTGGTTCAGCGCCAGTGACTAGGACACTAACTTCTTTTCCTGGAAGAGGCTGCTTAAGATGTTGATGTTTCAGCACTGAACTCTGGATAGTCTCATGGTTACAAAGTCCAGGTGTGAAGGTCTTTTTCCTGAATTGTTGCTTAAAGGATAGGTTCTGTATTTTTAAACCCATGCCCTATTTAGGGATAGTCTTGGGTGATCGTGAATTAGGGCTGAGCGATATACTTGTTCAAATATTTTTTGAGGGCAATAGCAATCTTTGCCACCATATGGTGTATTGCCTTTCTTTCTGTATTATACCTGATTCAAAGTGAAATGCTTCTGAAAACAAATTACCACTGATATCTTTTGAATGTTGACAAGACAGCAGCAAGCTCACACAAGTTCCATGTGATCATGTGATGTGTTTTTGTCAATCACATGGAACCTGCAAGGCCTTGCTGCTGATTGGCTGTCTTATCAACATGCAATAGATATCAGTGGTGATTTTTTTTCAAAAGCATTTCACATTGCCTCTGAATTTCAGATATTTACTACAGCATCAGGTATAATTAAAGATGGAAAGAAAGGCAGTACACCACATGCCATGGCGGCGATGACAATTATTGAGCTCAAAAGAATATTGGATAATTACCGAAGGAATACAGCCCAATCGTGAATAGTATAGACCAAAATTTAGCTGATCGCTTAAAAATTGAGTTTGATTCCCCTTTGCTGCATCTTCAAAAGAGGTCGAATAAGAATAAGGCAAAAGTGGAATTGGGAAAAGTTTGTAGCTTTCAAAAACCATGATAAACGAGGAGCTCACAGTATATTCGCAAGTGTCTTACCATATTCTCCATGCAAACACAGCATTGTATCAAAAGGTATGGGCTTGGGAAGTTGCATTCTTCTGACCCTTATTCTGGCTACATCGGCTATCTCTATCGACGTGCCAGTAATTTTAGAGGTGGCAAAGTGGTCAAGTACAGTGCCTTGCATAAGGCTATTACAGCAGTGCTACATTTCAGAATTTAACCTGTGACCTTCCCCCTATTCCACATGCTTTAGTGCTAATTTATTGTCAGGTGCTAGTATGGCATATATATTACTCTGATCTGAGCGATGTCAGCCCATGGCAGTCTTTCTCTGGCAGAAAGGATGGGAGCTGCAGTTCTTACCTGCCTTACCTTGCAGGAACCTTATGCCCAAGCCCAGCCTACGTACCAGCAGCCGCCATCCATGTACCAGCCACAGTCGATGTACCAACAGCCCGAGCCGATTTACCAGCAGACGGAAAGCCCCTGCGCCCTCGAGCTGAAGCAGTTCATTGAGTGTGCGCAGACGCAGAGCGACCTCAAGCTATGTGAGGGCTTCAGCGAGGTTCTCAAGCAGTGCAAGTTCTCCAACGGTGAGTGTGAGGCTAATGCTATCCAAATAACTCAGGGCCTGATCCAGACTTGAAATCCACATGCTTAACTCGAATATCCATGGTTTTTTCCTCTACGTCCATCTTGGCTTGGGTGAATGGGGATATGTAGTTACGCGATTGGAGTGGAGTCTCGTTGAACAGACTCATTAACCCCTTGCGCAGATAGCAAATTTGGTCAATTCTCACCTATTTAGGGGGTGCGCTATTTAAGGCTTTATAACTCCAGGTGTGAACATCACTTGGTAAATTAAACGAGACGGGTGTACCGTTTACAATACGATCTTAGATTTGTTTATTTTCATAATTTAAGTCAAAATAAAGTGCCACAAATGCAAAGAAACTTTGGAAAAATGCAAAAAATGAATTGTTTTTCTTTATTTTGCAACGAAATATTGAAAGCTACATTTGTGAAACAGGTAAATTTATACATTTCCTGGATCATAAACTCCATGTCCACAAATGTACAAAATGAGGATGATATGCAGAACTATTAAAGATCTATGATGCAAAATATAGGCAGTGTACCCTCTTGCCCATTAGTATCTCCAAATCTATCCAAATGGCAAAATTTTGCACTGCTCTAAATAAAAACAAATATGATATATTTCACTAGAAATCAACAATTTTGGCTCATAAAACTCACTTTTGCATCATTTTCAAGTGGGAATTACTATCTTTTCATCAGTATGGGGGTAGATATCTATGGGTCCAAAACCCTGTCCAAAACATTAAATTTGTTTTGTCCATTATGAAGCACACACATTTGCCCCTTCTGATGGTTTAAGATAAAAAAAAATTTGATATCACATATTTACATACACCTAAATACCTAAATATGTAACCTAATCATTCAGTCTTGTACCTCAATAAAACATCATACCTGTACTCTACAGTATGTATACTTTTGCCCCGGGATTGTATTTTTCTATAGTTTTTTATTTTTTTTATGTTCCTATTCATAATGACTCCAAGAAAAATTTTACATTAATCTACCACATATCAGTGCACAATAAATGAACTGTAATGAATGAGACAGGCTTGCAGGGAGGAGAAAGTTAAGTAGGTGAAATGTTCTCTAAATTTAGTGCTTTAAATCCCTGGATGATATACTTATTTCTGGGTTTTTGCTGATAATTGTATTGAGGATATTTTTTGCATAATACTTGTCACTAAACTGCATGTTAGGATGCAGTCGATGGTGCTCTGATATTGGTTCTTTCCCCCATTAATGGCCCCCAAAGTCTTTTTTAAAATGGGGGTTCTCATGGAGCTGGGTCAGATCAAACCAACCGTCTACCACTACTGTAAAAAGTGCCAGTGATAATTTTTATGGTTATGCACTCTAGAAAGTAGATGGACCACTAATAAAACAAGGGCTTTGGTACAGTTGTTTAGGTGTTAGTCTATGTGGATCTGAAAGTAATAAAAAAATATGTATAAATGTCAACAAAGGCTGCTACAGTAAGAAATAAAGTATTTTAACTTTGTTTTTTTCCCCCTTAGGATTGGCATGAAGATGACACAGAAACGGCCATCGATAAACGCACATTTAAAAAAATATAATAACCTTGTGTAGTCTGTTTCCTGTAATATAGTTGCAGTTTTACGGCAGCTGTGTAGATGGGCTTTACTGGGGCGTGACATAAAGGTGATGACGTACAAAACAATACAAATATTCACACCAAAAAGACAATAACATGTTTTTTTTTTGTTTGCTTAAATTTATTGGCTATTCTAATTTTGTCATTAATTAAATATTTATATACATTTCATTTAATGCATTTTCATTGTGCTTTGAAATAAAGGTTTGGCATTGTCTCCTGAAATAATTTGTCCTCACTGGCTTTTGTATTTTTATGAATGCTGTTGACTTGGCATGCTGTAAAACGAGAACATATGAACTTCCATTTATCTTCAGCGATGGCAGTTTGAAAGTGTAATTTGATAAACATACTGTATGAAAAGATGGCTGCATACTGGTTTAATGCTCTCAGGAGTTTTTTATCATTGAAATTCATGACAGTGCCAAGAACAAGAATTTTCTGATCCATTTCTTCATGAATTTAAATGTGCAGTGCCCCCAAACCATTCTACTGCATATTTAAATTCATGAAGAAATGGCTCAGGAAATTCTTGTTCTTGGCACCGTCATGAATCAAGATGTATAAGAACTGGAGACAGCTTCCGCTTACAGGTTCCATGGATTCCTATGAGAGTTGCTCATTGGTGCATGAAGCCTATTCATGGAGATGCCATGTTAGACTATGGGGCTTTTAGGAGCCAGAGCATGCGCACTGGGTTCTTAACGTGGCTTTTAGAACCAGAGGAGGATGCGCTCTGGGTACCTAAACATGCGGACCCTGTGGGGCTCAGAAAAGAAAAAAATTGGTCACTGGGGAGTAATTAGTTCGGTGTGAAGAAATTTTATAATTTAAAAGAACTGGCCAAAATAGCATAATTTGCCCTGGATAATTTTGTAGTTTTTAAATTGGCTTCAATGAGGAAATTTGCTTTTTGGCACCCGAGGCTGCAATACATCCGGTGACCACTGGAGTTTGCGAGCTTCAAGGAGAATTTCAATCCCTGGTCCCTTACCCCAGAATAATTGACTACTGTTCTTTGAGTGCAACATATGGACATCTTTTTAATAATACCTTTTTTTTTTTATGGTGAGCAACTGCAACCGCAACCACAACCGTAAGTGAACACTGCTTTGAAAGCTGTAGGAGGAAGCTTGTTGAGTTTAATACAACTGGAAGGACTACCACACTGGGCTAAAGAGAGTTTGTCCAAGTCAAAGGCTGCAAGAGATCTGGTCACAACAAAGAGAATAAGCATTCTTTACCCTTTGGTGTCTGTGATTTGGCAATTGCTCACAATTGAAATGCCTGGATTTGTAAATAAAACCAACAAAGTGATCAAATTCCACATGTTCATGCTGTTTATTTGGTTTTTGGCCGCCCAAGTAAGATGAATGAGTGAGCAAGTCTTTTGTAACATTCACATCATGTGATTTGTCTTCATGTGACTGATAACACTCTTTGCTTAGTCTTTATCAGAGTCCTTGCCCTCTCTTCAGTCCAGCTGAAGACGGCTAAGAGTCCAAATCCTGCTGCCAGGTGTTTAGCTTGGAAGTGTAACTGCTTTGCTCTTTGGCCGTAACAAGTAGAGATCATTTCCCCCAGTCAAACATTAACACGGAAACTACTGAAATGTGTCCCTTCTTTGGAAATGACGCTCCCTAATTAATTCGGTAAGGCCATTCTTCAGAAATGCGGTTTTGTCATTTGATGCACTGAAATTTAATTAATTCAATTATTAGGTGGGCAAAATAAAACGGCTACAGTCTTTGACACACCCTTCCTGCAATATGAAAGTACTTGCAGTACATTGTATTATGCAACTTGTTTCAGATTTTCTTGTTCAGCAGGATTTTTGCCAGGCAGGATTGCCATTTGTACGCACGTGCAAACACGCATGCATATCTTGGATTCTCTTTTTTTTTTTTCCTGGAGAGAGGCGGGGTAGAGAGGGATTTAAATAAAGAGTATTTTATTTCCTAAAATAGGCAGATTAGTTGCTTTCCAAGTGACTAATCTCCATGCACCCTGACAAGCATAAACAGAATGTAGGTATTACACACTGATATTGACACTTCATGATTATGTTGACAAAGGCAATACACATATATGCACTACTGTGCATGTATAGTTACAATCCAGGATCAGATTCAGTACAAAAACACATTTAAATTATAATTTGAAGGGCTCTTTTCTTTATTTATTAAATTAGATTTAATTTGTGTCTTGGATTTGTTTGCCGCCAGTTTGTGGTCAGAAGCATGGCTTCACACGTGATATCAGCAGTGTGAGACTGGCAAAAATATGCCTCAATATTTAGCATGTGATTGTTTATTATCAATATAACCAGCGACCTACACTTTACTGTAACTCATTGTCTACTGTAGAGCAGAGCTCCCCCTGGTGGAGTAATCAGCTGTAGCCATTATTATTATTACAGACACTGGATAAAGTCACTACTACTGTGTTAGTGGTAGTGCTTTGGCCCTTTGTCCATTGGCCGCAGTGTCACTTTTGTCTGGATCCTTCGATGTAAAGCAACCTTGAGTTTGAGGTGCTTGTCAATTTTAGGCCTAGAATAGTGTCCTTTGGTATGTCAACACAGATTATCAGTTCAGATGCAGGCCATGTAGTGAAGACTTTTGTGAGAAATACATGTTTGTATATATAAGAAACATGACATTGGAAAACACACAGATGATGCTTGTTTTTGTGTATTAGAGGCTACAGAGATAACACCATAATGCTGCTTTAGTCCTGACGTTCTGCAACAATACTGTCTTGGAACCAATTAGGCAGGGGCCAATGTCTCCCAACCCCTGAAAAAGGTCAAATAGGTCAGAGAAATACAAGAGGTCCAATTTATTCACTTTAGGAGCAGGATGGAGTCTCTGTACAGACAGTGCAATACTATGTGGTAAGCATGACTGTCTGCCCATTACACCCTCCCAAAACCGGACGCAAGCAAGCATCTGCTTCAGTCTGGGTTGCGTCAAAAGAATTGTGTACCTACACGAGACACGTTCAGTAATCGCGCAATGGATACAAAAGAACCAATCGTTAACATCGGGGGCGGGTCTTTTCCCCCCCAAGACAATTGGTGAAGGTGGGACTTGCACAAGGAGGTCTGGAGTGTCGCGTCTCAAATAGAAACAGGGCGAGCAGCAACGCAGGGTGAAGCATAACGCGACGCACATGGCTGGTGTAGGTTTCACATTTGATTATAATAGATGCGTTAATTATTTTGACGTGACGCAGACTGACGCAGACGCTCGCACGCGTCCGGTTTGGGGACGGTGTTACAATCTTATTTGCTGTACTTTGAGAGTTCTCTTTTGCTTCTTTCCATGCTCCAACTCCCTGGTGTTCTCTATGGCAATTTCAACATGCCGTGCACCTCCAGTGCACCCTGGGTCCTCTGGTAAACCTCCCCAATGGCCCGGACCACCCTGTTCAGCACGGATGCTGCCTCTTCCTGATCCTGCCCACACACCAACCTGATGAAGAACCCTCGGTCAGGCATGGCGAGGAAGGCCAACTCTGCCGCCCGGCGGACCAGCCAGGTGTGGTGGTGTGCCAGGGTCTGCTGGTAGGCCTCGCGGCACAGCTCGGAGGGGCTCCGCAGCCTCATCCCAGCCTCAGGTTTCTCTGCCAGCTTCTTCAGGAAGAGTTGGAGCCACAGCAGGGCACGGTGCAGCCTCAAAAGTGTACGGCAGCCGGAGTCAGTCTGCTCCTCAAAGCTCACCGTACCCTGGCTCAGCTCCAACCGTATCATAGAGCGAACAGAGAGGTAGGATTCGCCGAAGTCGGGAAAGCCCTGCTCCTCTCCGGCAAAGCCTTTGCCCTCTGTCATCGGATCTGCAATGCCAGTCTGTGGTCCCAGCATCTCCTCGACCTTCCCGTCCGTCTTTGCGTGGATGTGTTCCTTTCCTTCTCTGTCTTCCTCTTCATGCGCTCTCTCCTTCTGTCTCTCAGCATCCTCTCTGGCCAGCTGGCGGATGATGGAGGTTTTTCCATCAATCTCCTGGGAGATCAGGCCCACCATTGGGCCCAGGGCCTTCATGAACCTGGAGGTACAGGAGTGTTGGGGAAGAGTCACACACCTGGCCAGAGTCCGTAACCTGATACTTGTTTCCACAGCCCAATTTAGCATGAAGGATTATGGTTATTTTACAACTCCCTTACACATCCAGACCCCATAGGGGAACCTCCTTTTACATTATCGTATCTCCCCATATATGACAGAAACACATCTTCATATGTTTAATCATGATATTTTCTAAAAGGAAAGGAGAGTAGGAGTTTTGTCAAATGTTTTGTCATGTAACATGTGACCACATGTGTTCTCATGTATATACTAGGATGCAGTCTGAACAGGGCAAAACCCAAGCATTCTTTTCTCATCCTAAACTGAGATGTGCTTGCATGTTTGCAATGGGTTTGTTTCCTGTATTTCTGAGGGTTTTCTGGCCTTACCTGATGAGTTCGTCCCAGCTGGAGAGGTAGGGCAGCAGAAGGACGTCAGAGGTGGACACTGGGGCGGCCAGTAGATGGGACAACAGCCGCGACACTTGGAAATCTTGACCAGGACACTCACCCAGAGGGATGATGTCAGCGGCTCTCTCACTGTCTGTGTCTGTGTCATTGAGTATAGTGATAATGACAGGCTGGGGGAGGAGAGAGAGAGATATTGTGCATATCACTCACTCAATTTATAGCTTTATCTCAGAGTCCAACATGACTTACGACATGTATGAGTGTATGAGTGACGGCCTATATTCCCATAGGACAACTGAACGTCCTGTACATTTTGTGTAGTCCCACAGTAAATTAGGCATTCCTGTTGAATGTTGCTGTTCTTTCTTACCTTTTGTTCCTTAGGAAAGCCTGTCAAACAGGAATGCCAGTGATTATCCAAGCCTCCCTCTGTGGGAAGAGAAAATCTTACTATCGCTGTTACTGTGTGCATGCACCCTCAGATTATGTGCCTGGAATTGCAGTGTCATCACTTTCAATGGCAATAAATTACCAATATACTGTATATATACACTCTCAGAAATAAAGGTACAGTGGAGGTACATTTTTGTTCCTTAAGGTACACATTTCCCAAATGTACCCTGAAAGTAAAATAATGTTGTATTTGGGTACTAATAAGTACCTTTTCAAAAAAAAAAAAAAAAAGGTACAAATTAATTATGTATTGTTGGCTAAGGGTACAATTTTATGTACCTATAGGGTACTACCCCAGCGACAAGCTTTTGTACCTTTTTAGGTACTTGTACCTTTTTTTCTGAGTGTGTATATAGTGCCCTCCACTATTATTGGCACCCCTGGTAAATATGAGTAAAAAGTTTTGTTTTTTTTAAATAGTTTGGTGAATTAGCTTAATCTCACACTGAAAATATGAGAAAAATCCAACCTTTAATTGAAGTAAATTTATTATGAGAAAAAAAAATCCCTCATCAAGAAATAATTATTTTTAACAAAACCACGTGTGTCACAATTATTGGCACCCCTGCATTTTTATATAGAATACGTTTGATACGTCAGACCCTTGATGACTTAAAGCCATTTAGCCAACCATGTGTTCCATACTGTTCCAGTGTAATTTACAGCTAAATCAAATTCCCATAAAGATCCAATCAAATGTAGAGAGGTTATAGTATCGCTTGTAAGAGTACCAGAAAATAAGATATCTAGAGTCTTTTGATGTTGTTGGGTCACAGACATGTGTTGTTGGGTCACAGTCATGGCATGCAAGGGATATGCGACCAAATATTAAAAATTATTACTTTATTCTATATATAAATGCAGGGGTGCCAATAATTGTGGCACACATGGATTTGTTAAAAATAATTATTTCTTGACAAAGGATTTTTTTTCTCATAATAAATTTAGTTCAATTGAAACTTTTTCTAATTTTTTCAGTGTGAGATTAAGCTAATTCACCAAACGGTGAATTTTTTATAACCCTTTTTTACTCATCTTTACCAGGGGTGCCAATAATAGTGGAGGGCACTGTATATATTTTTGCTTTATTGTTGCTTTAACGCATTTGCCTACTCTAAGAGTGGCCTTACTAAGTCCACATTTGATTGCCTTGGCCTCTTTGGCACGGCACAGCTAGTATTCTGCCAGCACATTGCTGCCCCACACAGTGCATAGGGCACCATACAGCACGTCAACTACTCATTGACAGACACAGGAAATGAAAGGCTATTTAGAGGTGATTTTACTACAGCTGGAACAGCTATCAGTAATGTAGTGACTATAGACCTTCTGACAATCCCACTGAAATAATGAAACTCATACAATGAGAGGAAACCCGAGACAGCTGGTGACTTGAATATTCAAATTATTTTTGCTGCTCATGAATCCCAATATGTAGACACTCAGAGGCAGCAACACTCTCACATGAACTCTAATACAATCACATGGCACATATGTTGACAAAGGCAGATCAATGCTCATAGACATAGTCAAATATAGAAATGTCTCTCATTCACTTTTTTCTTTGATTTAAATGATTAATTATTATTAAAATATTTTTTTTTCATTGTGTTCTCTGTATATACCTTTCATGAATATGTGTTTGTTACTGGTCAGTAACAGAGAGCATAAAAATGTGTTTTCTGGAAAAGAGGGTACTCACGGAGCCACATTGAGCCAAGTAACACCAGTAGAATGACGATGGCCACAGCCGCCTTGGTTTTCATTCCCATGGTGAACATTGGTGTCTATATCCACTGGGTCCACTCCCTTCTCTTCTTCTTGCTTAATGTTCTCGTTTTCCTCCCTCTATCTATTCATTCTGCTGCTCTTTCTTGCTCTCTGCTTACTTTCACTCTGTCTGTCTCTTCTTATGTTTCTCTACTTCTATCTTTCTCTCTCCTTCTATACCATATTGCTTCTGCCCTATAGAAGAAGCTGAAGGCAGACTGCACACTTTTCTCCTTTATTTCCTGGTCACACTGCAATTGCAGAAACACTTTAAACACTTCATACTAACTTATTCTTTCTTTACTTGTTTCTTATCTTTCTGTTCCTCTGCAAGGTACCTGTCTCCTTGTGACTCCCCTTACCTCTTCTTTGTTTCTCTTCGCTTCTCACACTTCTCCCTGGTCTCTCTTCCCTTCTCACACTTCTCCCTGGTCTCTCTTTCCTTCACCACTCTGGGTTCTCCCGCTCTTATTTTGCCCACCTGTTGCTAGTTTCTGTCTTTCTTGCTCAACGGAAGAGTCCAGAGATTAGCTGAGGTCAGTCATTGTGTCTCTGATAAGGCTAGAACAATCTACCCTATAGTAACCCCCTGGTTAAATGCATCATTGTGTTTATCCTTACAGCACAAAAGAACTAACGCATAAGGGATATAGTATTTCCCAAAATATGACGGCTCAATCTTGAATTCTCAGCCCTGCCTGATAACGACTGAAAACTATGTTTCTCCTGGGAGAGGAGAAGGATTGTGTTATTCTGCAGTTATTCAAACTGCAGGCTTAGCAATTGTCAGAGAGACACTGTGACCTGTGAGGCACCATCTAAATAAACAGACACTGGGGGGGAAAGTACATTTAGTTTTTTTTAGTTTTACACAATCACACTTTGTGTGATTTTTTTCATATGAAAAGCACTCAATGTGGCCAAGTTTTATGACGTCAGCAAAGCCAATTTTAATTTGAATTCCATCCACTATCCGACAGATTTGCAACCATGGTCAACACTGGCAGTGTGCCACGTCTCACATCAACCATCATCATTGATCCAGGTTCTTGGTTTACTGGTCCAAATCTATGTTGGTTTTAGGTCTGTGGTCTGTGTAGTTTGTTCCACTCTGATTCTCTTATGGCAGACCAGAGAGCCAACAGAAAGTAAATAAAATCACAGGAAATCTCTCTCCTATCCGTTCCCAAACAGAACTTACACAGATCTTATCTCTCCGTGTCTGAGATTGATTTGCCTGCATTATCTGACCTATAGGCACATGCGGTCACATTTACATTACATTATAGGCATTTAGCAGACGCTCTTATCCAGAGCGACTTACACAACTTCTTATTACATGTATCCATTTATACAGCTGGATATATACTGAAGCAATTCAGGTTAAGTACCTTGCTCAAGGGTACAACGGCAGTGTCCTACCTGGGAATCGAACCTGCAACCTTTCATTTACAAGTCCAGTTCCTTAACCATTATACTACACTGCCGCCCCGGTCACCTAGGACACCATCCGTCTATTGCAGCAAACAAAGGAGGAAAAAAGAAAAAAAGTGTTACATTCATGAAAGTGGTCGCTAGATTGGCTTAACTGTATAATCAACTGCTTTAATGAACTAAGTGCTAAAAGCACTGAAGTAAAACATAAGGACCAGGGATGAGATTATTCTTTAGCAATACAAGGGATGTCACTATAGCCTTATATTATCAGGGAATGGAAAGGTCGGAGGACCAGTCGCGACAGGTGGAATTCGAAAAGTGACCACGAAGGGGCACCAATAGAACAGAGAACACTCTGTGAAAAGGAATATGGCAAAAGGAAAACTAAGAACAGACTGCAACTCTCGCACTGAGAGATAGAGGGGAGCGGCTGGGAAAATAGGAAGAACAGAAAGTGACCCGCAAAACTGACGGGCGAGATCTCGTGGGAACGAGAGGGGAAAGGAAAAAATAATAATCACCTCTACTCTCAATCAGGAGAGATATAAAAATGAGGTCTGATAAGAGGAAACAGAAAACAACCCGAAACGGGCAAAACAGTAGAAAGAAAGAAATAATCTCCACCCTCTCAACAAGAGAGGGAAAACGACAGAGACGAGTAAAGGTAGAGAGAGAGTGTGGTGTGAACTAAAGCACAAGCGCCCAGTCCTGTGTTGTCCTTACAGAATGTAAAAACAAAGTGGTCGACAGCAAGTGCAGTAACCTATACCATACCGGCTTTCTATGTCAAGGCTAGACAATATGGAAGCACCGAACCCAGAAGGCACAGAGGTTAAATAGCCGGCGGAAATACAGGACAGGTGCAATCGCTGAGTGCCGGGATAGAATGAAACCTCGGGACGGAACAGAGAAAATGAAAGAAAGAGCGCCCCGCCAGAGGACGAGCACAGAGAGGGAAAAAGCCTGCCTAACCATGACATATATATTTGTACATTCCTTCAGTAAAATAAACTTTTCAAAATAAATGATTCAATGATATTTCTTTGTCTTTCTATTATTGAATTAATTATATTTCATGATGTTGATGGTGTTGTTCCTCATCAATTTGAATTGAAAAATCAGATATGTAAGATAACTCCTTGTGGTTCTAGGGTTTAAATTTAGGCTAGGGTTATGGTTAGGTTTACAAAAACAGGTAAGTGTTACGGTTGAGGCAAGATAAGGATTGTGTTTAAGAGCTTAGGAAAGGGTTAGGACAAGGGTTAGTCTTTGGTTTAGGATGATCAAAAGTGATTTTAACTAGTGGGATGTAACACTATAGCCTTTTATATTTTTTTTAAATTAGGGTTTGGCTAGTATTAGGCTTAGGGAAATGGCAAGGGTTAGGCTTGAGGCAAGATTAGGGCTGTGCTTAGTAACATGGAAAAAGATTAGTATTTGATTTTGGATAGTCCAAATCTTTTCACTAGTGGGCTGTAACACTAAGAATAGTGTCCCAGTGGTGCCCTAAATTAAGCAATATGTCTTTTGAGGGACAGGTCTCGATATGCAGGTAAAATTATAATGTTTTGTGACAATTATGGTCAAGAGCATACTTCTACACATCTTTGCAAATGCCATTTTAAGGTGCAAATACTGATACAAATGTCAAACGAATTTAATTTTGTAAATTAAATCATGATTAGGTTTAGGTTGTTGTTAGGTACCTTGGTTGTTGGCTGGCTGGCTGATACTCTAACTGCAACGCTGAGAGAGTAATTGGAAAAAAGAGGCTAACAGACACCGCAAAAGACTGCTTTATTATGAGCAATGTTGTATCTAGTGTATTTTCATAATTTACAACCAACAATAAAATACAGACAAACAAAACAAAATACAGAATTGGCCCTGTGCAAACTCACCTTTGAGTCATCAAAATTGAAATGATCAGGGAAATGGGATAGTCAGTCATTTTAAAGCAATACTTCCACCCACCCTTTCAGGGCTGACTTCATGGCTGGCGTCAAGTCTGCTAATACAGTTTTATTTCTGTGGCGCTCATCTGTGCAATGCTAACTCTTTCCTGTAATACTATCAGAGCTTACCATATCGCAAAGGTGGTGACAGCTTAACTGTTTCCTAACCATCAATATGATTGTATTACACAATTAGATGAATTGTGGCTATAAGGCTAACTGATGATTAGCCTAAGCTAGTGGGTTGAAAAGAATGTTTGGTTGAGTGGGTGGGGGTATAACTGGTGGGGGTATAACTAGTTCTCATTCAAACTCAAGTACTATCAATGTTGTCCACGGTTGTACATACTTGTGTCAAGGTTATTTTGGAATTTCTGAGTTCTTTTTCTAGACATTGGAGAGAGATCAAAGTTTTTTTTTGTTTTTTTTTAATGACATCCCATGTCCTGTGTCTGGCTCAGGTCACTGTACACCATACACCATAGGGCACAGCCAGGATATGCTGTTTCTGATTACCCCCAAGGAACACATCTCAATTTCGCTAAGTATTAATAGAGCATTGAAGACCCTGGAATTCACAAGGCACACATATGAGCTTGGCCCTTTCGCTGTGAAATCAAATGGCACAGACGAAGCAGTGGTGGCAGTGGTTATATTAAAAACAGTATACTAAAAAAATAACAGTATCTGTCTGAGTATGCAGATGAGTAAGTGCACTTTCCAAAGAAAATAAGGATATGTGATAAGGAGAGATCAGTGTATAAGTTGTTGTTGTTTTTTGTTTGTTAGCTCCTAATGTAGTCCTTGTGATTGTTGCTGAAATAGAGACTATGTATAGATGATCTACTGTACACTTATTGGAGCCTTCTAAATGGTCTGGCCTGGTTGTAATGTACTGCCCAGCCACATCCTTACATACAGTATAGGTAGGCAGTAGATATAGGGCCTGGTGTAATGGGGTTCAGTGTCTACTTGTTAAGGTTTTGGGTTTGATGGAAGGCTGATGGCAGTGGTTGATAGGGTATAAAACGGGAGAGAAGAGGAGAGAGAGAGAGAGAGAGAGAGAGAGAGATTAGATCCTTCTAAATCGTACATAACAGAACATAAGACGTATGCTGTACTCTGTAGCCTATAACTGAATATAAAATGTAAGGTGAGCTTTACATCAAGATTGCCAGTTGCCAGTTACAAACATGTGATGTTTTTCTGACATAATTATGTTATACGACATAATGGAGAAAATTGTCAAAACCTATTTCTGGCTCCGTATACATACAGTACATGCAAGCTCGCTACATGCATATGCACACGCGTGCGCACACACATCACACTCATAAAATGCTTCTGTTCTCCTGGCACATTTCTGGCCTCTATCCCAAACATGACAAAGTACATTGAGCAGCTGGAAACTGTTCAGAGGCTGCTTGGAGTTACAATTTGTAAGGCGCTCAGCTATACTGGATACTGCGGTATTTATTTATATTCAAGGCCAAGGGAGCGGGCAGTGCAGCAGCTTCCCAACTGGGCCCCTGGCCCACCTGTTCACCTTGCTCACTGTCTGCGCACTGTCTGACGTGCTGCACAACTCCCAAGGGGAATATTAATGATAATGGCAATATATTACTACGTAATAGGTTACTCCGTTTTGGAAATTTCAGTGACGTAGGCTGTACAGTGATTAGTCTACAGAAAAGCTTTATTGCTCAAAAAACCGTTTTTACAGTAGGCCTAGGCTATAGTCTACATTCAGCCCTGTGATATTTATGGCTATTATTAGTTTATAATTCGTTGACATATTAAATTGAAGTATTGCCATCTTAATCTGTGGCATTGGCGTGGCTATCAGTATCCAATGATAATGATGATTATTACTGGCGACCCGAGTGTGACTTTAAGACCGAGTTTAGCGCTGCCGGCTATGTAACCCGACCCGCAGCGAGCGACAGCTGGAGGAACTAGGCGAGGGATAGCGGGATAAGGGTAGGAGCGGTTCGCAAATAACTTCTCGCTTTCTCTTTCTCTCAAGCTCTTCTCAGACATTTAAGAACGGATGGTAAACACGTTGAACACGGCGATGGCTGGCCGGACCTTTTGGTCAAGTTTGGCTGCAGTGGTACTACTACTTGTAGTTCAAGGTAACTTTATGTGTACATTTGCGCTCTGTCTTTTTGTGGAGGCTGACAATAGGGTTTAGAGCTCGCTCTCTCTCTCTCTCTCTCTCTCTCTCTCTCTCTCTCTCTCACTCTCTCTCTATCTCTCTCTGTTGTTTCATTCATGCAAACGTTTGTTTATGTGACATCTTTGGAATTGTCTCTACACTAGAATTATTTATTGCCTGCAATCCCTTGCTCTTGTTAACTTTCCACTCGTTGTCACGAGAAAAGGTTAGCGTCTTATTAATGGGCAAGCGCTCACATTCATGGAAATACCCTTTAAAAAAAAAAACGTACATTCTTACTGTAACTCACAAGTATGAAGAAAGTGCGTTATCTCTCTGTGCTTCCCACAGTGAGTGGCAACGAGGAGTCCCAGCTCATTAAGGACATGATGAAGGGCTACAACAAGAAGATCCGTCCGGCTCAGTATCCAGGGGACGAGGTTCAGGTGCAGTTGAAGCTCACCCTGACTAACCTCATCTCCCTGGTGAGACCCTTTCTCCACCACTGCCACATTGCTGCGCCACATCACTACAGCACACTGCACTGCACAACATTATCACAACAACATCAGCCACAAGCATGTCAATCCACCTCTGCTGCAGAATCTGTGATGCCCTGCACTACCGCACCTACCCATACCTAGGCCACGGCCACGATGCCCTGCACTACCGCACCTACCCATACCTATAGGCCACGGCCACGATGCCCTGCACTACCGCACCTACCCATACCTAGGCCACGGCCACGATGCCCTGCACTACCGCACCTACCCATACCTAGGCCACGGCCACGATGCCCTGCACTACCGCACCTACCCATACCTAGGCCACGGCCACGATGCCCTGCACTACCGCACCTACCCATACCTAGGCCACGGCCACGATGCCCTGCACTACCGCACCTACCCATACCTAGGCCACGATGCCCTGCACTACCGCACCTACCCATACCTAGGCCACGGCCACGATGCCCTGCACTACCGCACCTACCCATACCTAGGCCACGGCCACGATGCCCTGCACTACTGCACCTACCCATACCTAGGCCACGGCCACGATGCCCTGCACTACCGCACCTACCCATACCTAGGCCACGGCCACGATGCCCTGCACTACCGCACCTACCCATACCTAGGCCACGGCCACGATGCCCTGCACTACCGCACCTACCCATACCTAGCCACGACCACGATGCCCTGCACTACCGCACCTACCCATACCTATAGGCCACGGCCACGATGCCCTGCACTACCGCACCTACCCATACCTAGGCCACGGCCACGATGCCCTGCACTACCGCACCTACCCATACCTAGGCCACGGCCACGATGCCCTGCACTACCGCACCTACCCATACCTATAGGCCACAGCCACGATGCCCTGCACTACCGCACCTACCCATACCTAGGCCACGGCCACGATGCCCTGCACTACTGCACCTACCCATACCTAGGCCACGGCCACGATGCCCTGCACTACCGCACCTACCCATACCTAGGCCACGGCCACAATGCCCTGCACTACCGCACCTACCCATACCTAGGCCACGGCCACGATGCCCTGCACTACCGCACCTACCCATACCTAGGCCACGGCCACGATGCCCTGCACTACCGCACCTACCCATACCTAGGCCACGGCCACGATGCCCTGCACTACCGCACCTACCCATACCTAGGCCACGGCCACGATGCCCTGCACTACCGCACCTACCCATACCTAGGCCACGGCCACGATGCCCTGCACTACCGCACCTACCCATACCTAGGCCACGGCCACGATGCCCTGCACTACCGCACCTACCCATACCTAGGCCACGGCCACGATGCCCTGCACTACCGCACCTACCCATACCTAGGCCACGGCCACAATGCCCTGCACTACCGCACCTACCCATACCTAGCCACGACCACGATGCCCTGCACTACCGCACCTACCCATACCTATAGGCCACGGCCACGATGCCCTGCACTACCGCACCTACCCATACCTAGGCCACGGCCACGATGCCCTGCACTACCGCACCTACCCATACCTAGGCCACGGCCATGATGCCCTGCACTACCGCACCTACCCATACCTATAGGCCACGGTCACAATGCCCTGCACTACCGCACCTACCCATACCTATAGGCCACGGCCACAATGCCCTGCACTACCGCACCTACCCATACCTAGGCCACGGCCACGATGCCCTGCACTACTGCACCTACCCATACCTAGGCCACGGCCACGATGCCCTGCACTACCGCACCTACCCATACCTAGGCCACGGCCATGATGCCCTGCACTACCGCACCTACCCATACCTATAGGCCACGGTCACAATGCCCTGCACTACCGCACCTACCCATACCTATAGGCCACGGCCACAATGCCCTGCACTACCGCACCTACCCATACCTAGGCCACGGCCACGATGCCCTGCACTACTGCACCTACCCATACCTAGGCCACGGCCACGATGCCCTGCACTACCGCACCTACCCATACCTAGGCCACGGCCACGATGCCCTGCACTACCGCACCTACCCATACCTAGACCACGGCAAAGTACGAGAATGTGCAGTAGAACTGTGCCAGAGCATTGCCAAATTACGCTGCTGCGCGAAATTATGCAGCCATGTTGCTTAGCTGCTCATCTTTGCGTGTTCTTGTGTCTGCTTTGAAATTGATCCATTTTGAATGTACCAAACATGCTGCGTTGCAGAAATACTGGAATCAGTGTTTTGGTTCGCCTTTTACCTTTGTGTTTTTGTTCTAGACGATTAACAGATTATATAAAAAAACGTTTGCTTGCACACTAATCAAAAAGGACTGAAGCTGTATGTGGTATCAGTTTTAGGTTAAAAGAAACATCTTTCCTATAAGTGAAAATGCTTTGTGTTGAGTTGGACTGTAATAGTTAAGTGCATGTGTCAGCTTCTTTTAATTTTCACTCTCTTTTAGAATGAAAAAGAGGAAACCCTCACCACCAATGTGTGGATTGAGATTGTGAGTAGCCTACATTCCTCTCCACTTGACGGTAAAACTACTTTTGTTCTTATAGTCCTTATGGTAACCTCTTGTTCCACACACTGCCATTTTTAATCATCATCATTCATTCATTTTGTTTGAATCCATCTCATGCTCCACCTCACACCAGCCCTCTTTACTTCTAATTACTTCTGTTATTTCTCTCTTTTTTCCCTCCTGCTTTGTCATTCAATATTTCCTCTGTCTTTCCCTCTTTACGTCACAGCAATGGCATGATTACCGTCTGGCCTGGAACGAATCATTAAACTATGGCATTAAGGTGGTTCGTGTCCCGTACAGTATAGTGTGGCTGCCAGACATCGTCCTAGAGAACAAGTGAGACCATCGGGAGTAGGGGAGGGAAAGAGGGATGACGGAAAAGAAGTGTGGAGCTGCAGTATTACATTCTCTCTACTGCCTGACCAGATTGGTTTCCATTTTTCTGTTATATTTCTTGTTGCTCTATATTCTATTAATTCCCATGGGCCTTATCCCTTCCTCTCCTCCCCCCCCCCTGTCTCATTTATTATTTTCTCCCATAATTCCAACTCCTCTTGTGTTCATCCCATGTTCTTTCCTTCTCTCCTTCTGTCGCTTCCCCTCTTTCGATCGCGCTCTGTCCCATCCTCAGTATTGATGGCAAGTTTGATGTGGCGTACTACGCTAACGTGCTGATCTACAGTGATGGCAGCATGTACTGGCTCCCCCCCGCCATCTTCCGCAGCACCTGTGCTATAGAGATCACCTACTTCCCTTTCGACTGGCAGAACTGTACCCTGATCTTCAGGTCAGCAGGGCACGGAGAGGCCGGGGTGGTGGGGGGGGGGGGGGGGGGGGGCAGAGGCATGGGGGTGGGGGTGGAGGCGTGGAGGGGTAGGAGGGTGCCAGGATTTAATATGCCATAAAACTGCTCACATCCCTGGAGATACCACAATTCTACAAATGGTAACTTGATTTGCCCATACATTCTCTGCAATTACCAGGAAAGTTGTATTTTTTTATATCATGTTCAGTAAGAACATTACAGTGTACCAACTAGCCTACGAACAACAGTGCCAAATGTCCAACTTCCATTGAAAGGAAAATAATTTAATGTGAATGTGACCTGTGCTGTACCCTAGTTTACCTTACTTTATTATTTTCTGCCAATTCATAAAAAGTGATGAGATGCCTGTATGGACTAATTGAAGGCAGAATTGTATTTTGACTAAATGTCTCCAGTCAGTTGTTGCTATGTACCTCACACTACTATGTTGATGATCCTGCATTTTCATGGCATGTAGGAACAGGGCCTTGGCAGCATGGGGATGAGAGGGCTATTTTGGAGTTGGGTTGGGGGTGGCATTGGGTTTTTGGATGGGGTGACATAACCTCATTTTGAGACCAAGTCTCCCACCAATTAAATTCTCCTTGCCAGGTCCCAAGGCCATTTCTGACCCTGGCTTGTTGGACATTGTCTGTCATACATTTTGGGGAGAAGGAATTCTGACGAAGAGTAGTCATACATTCATAAAACGTAATTTCTATGCTACAAATGGCTGCATTCATAAGTGCACTTAATGAGTGAGGCCTTTGACCTACCCACCTGTCCAGGTCTCAGACATACAGTGCCAATGAGGTGGACATAATATTGGCCGTGGAAGGAAATGTGACCATTGAGTGGGTGGCGATAGATCCAGAGGCCTTTACCGGTAACATAACGCATGTGTGCCCACAGAGAGAGACATGTACACAGACACATGCACACACACACACACACACACACACACACACACACACACGCACGTACGTACGCACACACACATACACACAGAAGCGCAACACTCACAGATCCAATGTCAATCTGCTGCTTGGTTGCCGGAGTCCACAGACTCCACACATTCTCTGGGGCAACTTGGGCGAGGCTTTTATACAGGCTGGCTGTGGTACTGACATCAATGCCATCCACTGAGGGCTGATACAGACACAGAGTCTCACAGCTGTATATGCTGTAACAGCTCTGCCAAAAGAAGGCAGTAGTGAAAAACTGGGATAACTGGCTATGATTACAGTAATTAGAGTTACATTTGCTAGATTGCTAGCCACCTCGCAATATGCTATACCCAGCTGCACATTGACACACAAACGAAAGAAACTGTTATAGTTTGTGTCCCTGCTTTATTGCTGCTGCAGTTTAAACAATCAGGGATAACTTTACTGTAGAGAAAGTGAGAGACTGGCGGTTATTGTTCTTTTTCTCCTACAATTTGGAATGTCCAGTTTTATACCTATCAGCACTCACTGGTGCAACCTCCACTATCAATTGCAGATAGCACAGACAAGCACATTCTCCCTTCCAAAGCACGCTGTTGTCGAACTCACACAGGCACGAGTCCAGGGAGGCACTTCATGCATGGCTTAATAGGCGGACTTGCTGGCACCCAATCAACCAGTGGGAGTTGCTGTTGTGCGTTAAGAAACTGTCATACTGGCTGAATGAAAGCCTCCCATCCTTGGGCGACGCTAGAGCCAATTGTGTGTCGATCTGTTGTGCTGCCAGCCACAGTCAGCACTGGGATACCTGACTATGGGGCCCATCTATGCATTAGAACAGTGGCTTAAGAAGTAAAAATGTTTATTTTAAGGTAAAAATAAAAAAATAAGTTTGACTCAGTTTTATGACTAAAATATAGACACATATCATTGCTCTGTCATTGCTCATAATGGCATCATACAGTATGTACAACATATTTTCAATAAGTTACTCCCATTTAAGTGAAAATTGATAGTCTTTGATAAAACAACTTGCAATATAGTTTTCTCTAAAGCCGGCGTGTCTGCCTATCTGTGGCCTTGAATTGATGATACGCAATGGTAGGCAATCCGTTTTTAGATCCTGAGACACCTCATTGGCTGAACTGCTGCTCTATAGGATTCTTTACCCACTTTCATTGGTGTATTTCCCTCTCCCCATAGAAAATGGAGAGTGGGCCATCAGGCACCGCCCAGCCAGGAAGGTAATCAACTATCGCTACTCCCCTGATGACCTGGAGTACCAGGAAGTGCATTTTGGCCTGATCATTCAGAGGAAGCCCCTGTTCTACATCATCAACATTATCCTGCCCTGCTCCCTTATTTCCTCCTTGGTAGTGCTGGCCTATTTTCTGCCTGCACAGGGTCAGTGGACTGGGCCTATGGTGGTGGTGGTGGGGGTGTTGCTTGTTTGTGAGACTGTCCTCTTTCCCTGTGTCTATATGTGTGACTACAGTTTTTCTCTATGTGTGTTACAGTGTTTGTGTGATCGAGTGTGTTTCATGCGTGAACATATGGCTACATATGTGTGTTAGACAGTGTCTCCGTTCTGTGTGTGTGTGTGTGTGTGGTGTCAATGACAGTATGAGTTTATCAGTTACTGTTTCTGTCTGCCTTGATCTTCATTTTTTCTCTCATAATCTGAAAATGGGCTCACTCCTTTCCTGACATTCTCTCATTTTCTTTCTCTCTTACAGCTGGGGGACAGAAGTTGACTGTGTCCATTTCTGTCCTGCTGGCACAGACTGTCTTTCTTATCCTTGTTTCTCAGAAGATTCCACAGACTTCTCTGTCAGTCCCTCTTATTGGCAAGTGAGTCTGTGTTTGTGTATGTGTGTGTGTGTGTGTGTGTGTTAACATGTCTGGTCATCCTTTTTATGACTTCTGAATTTCAGACTTGTACATTCTGTGCCTCTTTACAGTGTATCCTTGATGTTTGGTTCAGATTTTGCATAATGTATATGATACACCCTCCCTCTACTCGTTTGTGAACATTAATGTTAATTTCCTTTCTTCCTGTTCTCCCTCTCCTTTATCCCTGTTTTCTCTCTCAGGTACCTGATCTTTGTCATGTCCGTCACCACTCTCATCGTCACCAACTGTATCATCGTCCTCAACTACTCCCTCCGCAGTCCCAGTACCCACAACATGTCCCGATCCATCAAACACGTATGTAAAAAACACACATGCATTCCATAGCAGCTGCAAGGCACAGTGGCAGGAGGGGTCATTCTGTGGACTTTTGGGGAATAATAATAATAATAGTTATAACTTTGTTTATGCAGCACATTTCACATGTTACTTTTCACACAGTGCACTGAAAACTCTTTTCAAAAAAGGACACAACAGAGCAACATACACAATAGACATTACCCATATTTATCCATCATTTTGTACTTGGAAACTAGTTTATTTATTTATCCTTTACATATCCAAGAAGGTCTGCTAAAATCCTCTTATTTTACCAAGGTAAATAAGGAGGGTTCGGAATGCAAGGAATCAAATAGCCTATCAGCATTCAGGTGGCCAAATTGATAATTTTATAGGATATTGGTTACTACCCTATTTTAAAAATATTGGTCTTGACTCTTTAATGGCCATGACGAGTCAACACTTTGGTTTAATGTCTTGCAGTGTTGCATACTTTCTTCTGTAAAGGCTCTGCCCTAGAAGTGGTGCGACTGCTGGAAATGAAGATTATTAGTTCTTAAATTACTCATTTTTTCCTTCTAATCTTTTCTAGAATATAATGGCAAAAACCCTACCTTAAAATATAGGTATATTGTTCTAGACTTGAGCATGGAACTTGAAGTTAATTTATGTTAATCTATAATGATTCAAACATCTCTGAGTATACTAGCTTTGTCCCTTCTGTTTATGTTTCTGAGAGCATGGAGAAAGGCAAAACCAAGTCTGTCAAGTATAAACCAGTGGTTTATTACCAGATCTCCTTTTCCCATTTTCTCTCTGATGTATGGCTCTGTGAACCCCTCCCAGGTCTTCCTGGAGGTTGTTCCACGTTTCCTAGGGCTTTCGTATTTGGGGGATGATGGGGGTGAAAAGGAAGAAGTGAGAGAACGCAGGGGGAGTACGTTCAACATGATGCAGCGAGAAGAGGAGTACATCCTGAAACAGCCTCGCAGCGAGCTGATGTTCAACAAACTGAGAGAGAGACACGGCCACAGTAAAACATTAGGTAAGGAATAGAGGCACAGTTTCACTTGCACATTCAGTAAGAGATACACACAGTCTCACTCAAACATTCAGTAAGAGATACACACAGTCTCACTCAAACATTCAGTAAGAGATAGACACAGTTTCACTTGCACATTCAGTAAGAGATACACACAGTCTCACTCAAACATTCAATAAGAGATAGACACAGTCTCATTCATACATTCAGTAAGAGATAGACACAGTTTCACTTGCACATTCAGTAAGAGATAGACACAGTTTCACTTGCACATTCAGTAAGAGATACACACAGTCTCACTCAAACATTCAATAAGAGATACACACAGTCTCACTCAAACATTCAATAAGAGAAACACACAGTCTCACTCAAACATTCAATAAGAGATACACACAGTCTCACTCATACATTCAGTAAGAGATACACAAAGTCTCACTCATACATTCAGTAAGAGATAGACACAGTCTCACTCAAACATTCAGTAAGAGATAGACACACAGTCTCACTCAAACATTCAGTAAGGGATACACACAGTCTCACTCAAACATTCAATAAGAGATAGACACAGTCTCACTCATACATTCAGTAAGAGATACACAAAGTCTCACTCATACATTCAGTAAGAGATAGACACAGTCTCACTCAAACATTCAGTAAGAGATAGACACACAGTCTCACTCAAACATTCAGTAAGGGATACACACAGTCTCACTCAAACATTCAGTAAGAGATACACACAGTCTCACTCAAACATCCAGTAAGAGATACACACAGTCTCATTCAAACATTCAGGAAGAGATAGACACACAGCCTCACTCAAACATTCAGTAAGAGATAGACACAGTCTCACTCATACATTCAGTAAGAGATACACAAAGTCTCACTCATACATTCAGTAAGAGATAGACACAGTCTCACTCAAACATTCAGTAAGAGATAGACACACAGTCTCACTCAAACATTCAGTAAGAGATACACACAGTCTCACTCAAACATTCAGTAAGAGATACACACAGTCTCACTCAAACATTCAGTAAGAGATACACACAGTCTCACTCAAACATTCAGTAAGAGATAGACACAGTCTCACTCAAACATTCAGTAAGAGAAACACACAGTCTCACTCAAACATTCAGTAAGAGATACATACAGTCTCACTCAAACATTCAGTAAGAGAAACACACAGTCTCACTCAAACATTCAGTAAGAGATAGACACAGTCTCACTCAAACATTCAGTAAGAGATAGACACAGTCTCACTCAAACATTCAGTAAGAGAAACACACAGTCTCACTCAAACATTCAGTAAGAGAAACACACAGTCTCACTCAAACATTCAGTAAGAGATACACACAGTCTCACTCAAACATTCAGTAAGAGAAACACACAGTCTCACTCAAACATTCAGTAAGAGATACACACAGTCTCACTCAAACATTCAGGAAGAGATAGACACACAGTCTCACTCAAACATTCAGTAAGAGATAGACACAGTCTCACTCAAACATTCAGTAAGAGATAGACACAGTCTCACTCAAACATTCAGTAAGAGATAGACACAGTCTCACTCAAACATTCAGTAAGAGATAGACACAGTCTCACTCATACATTCAGTAAGAGATAGACACAGTCTCACTCAAACATTCAGTAAGAGATAGACACAGTCTCACTCAAACATTCAGTAAGAGATAGACACAGTCTCACTCATACATTCAGTAAGAGATACACACAGTCTCACTCATACATTCAGTAAGAGATAGACACAGTCTCACTCAAACATTCAGTAAGAGATAGACACAGTCTCACTCAAACATTCAGTAAGAGAAACACACAGTCTCACTCAAACATTCAGTAAGAGATACATACAGTCTCACTCAAACATTCAGTAAGAGATAGACACAGTCTCACTCAAACATTCAGTAAGAGAAACACACAGTCTCACTCAAACATTCAGTAAGAGATACATACAGTCTCACTCAAACATTCAGTAAGAGAAACACACAGTCTCACTCAAACATTCAGTAAGAGATAGACACACAGTCTCACTCAAACATTCAGTAAGAGATAGACACAGTCTCACTCAAACATTCAGTAAGAGATACACACAGTCTCACTCAAACATTCAGTAAGAGATACACACAGGCTGTGTCTCAATTGCGAGGCTGCGACCTATAGTGGCCACATCCTCCGTAGGACAGTCCTTTGTAGAGAGGAAGGCTGGGCTGGCTTTTGAACAGCAGCTGAAATGGGACAGTCTACGAAGAATTCATGTTTACGTCACGGAGTTCCCGCCCACAACCTCCTCGGACCTAAACAACCAGCGCATGAGAACTTAAGCCAGTGAGAGACTCACAAGAAAATAAAACCGCGAGTAAAATAAAAAAAAATACTGAAATATAAAAATGGAAAGTTTATTCAAGGTAATATACGTTTTAGCCAACTGGTAACGACATGATTACCGATAGCTAAACTTAAAAAAAGTTTACACAAACTTATATTTAAACACCAGATCGCTGCTCTCGTCCGCCATTTTCCGTATCAACTGTCTTTTGGGCAAAATGCGCAAAGAATTGTGGGATATCTAAGGCTGCGAAGGATACACCGATGTATCCTTCAAAATCGGCCAAAAGTAGGCTGCATTTCAAGGCCGCATTTCAAGGAGTCTTAGTAATGGGACAGTACTTCTGATGTATGTGGTCCTGAAATGCAGCCTTCGTAGGTTGCAGCCTCGCAATTTAGACACAGCCACAGTCTCACTTGCACATTCAGTAAGAGATAGACACAGTCTTAGTCATACATTCAGTAAGAGATACACACAGTCTCACTCAAACATTCAGTAAGAGATAGACACACAGTCTCACTCAAACATTCAGTTAGAGATACACACAGTCTCACTCAAACATTCAGGAAGAGATACACACAGTCTCACTCAAACATTCAGTAAGAGATACACACAGTCTCACTCAAACATTCAGTTAGAGATACACACAGTCTCACTCAAACATTCAGTAAGAGATACATACAGTCTCATTCAAACATTCAGTAAGAGATAGACACACAGTCTCACTCAAACATTCAGTAAGAGATGCACACAGTCTCACTCAAACATTCAGTAAGAGATAGACACACAGTCTCACTCAAACATTCAGTAAGAGATGCACACAGTCTCACTCAAACATTCAGTAAGAGATAGACACACAGTCTCACTCAAACATTCAGTAAGAGATGCACACAGTCTCACTCAAACATTCAGTAAGAGATAGACACACAGTCTCACTCAAACATTCAGTAAGAGATGCACACAGTCTCACTCATACATTCAGTAAGAGATAGACACAGTCTCACTCAAACATTCAGTAAGAGAAACACACAGTCTCACTCAAACATTCAGTAAGAGATACATACAGTCTCATTCAAACATTCAGTAAGAGATAGACACACAGTCTCACTCAAACATTCAGTAAGAGATGCACACAGTCTCACTCAAACATTCAGTAAGAGATAGACACAGTTTCACTTGCACATTCAGTAAGAGATAGACACACAGTCTCACTCAAACATTCAGTAAGAGATGCACACAGTCTCACTCAAACATTCAGTAAGAGATAGACACACAGTCTCACTCAAACATTCAGTAAGAGATGCACACAGTCTCACTCAAACATTCAGTAAGAGATAGACACACAGTCTCACTCAAACATTCAGTAAGAGATGCACACAGTCTCACTCAAACATTCAGTAAGAGATAGACACACAGTCGCACTCAAACATTCAGTAACCCTGTAAACTTTTTTGTGGTGAAAAGTCAGTGAAACGCCGTCTTGGCCTTCAGGTGAAAACATTTGTTTGAAAAGTTAAAGTTTTCTATTTGACTAGGCCATAACCAGGCTATATCCGGGTAAAGCTTGAGCTATATTGGGGTTAAACTAGTCCTTTTATGTCAAAATGTCTCTCAGACAAAGCCTTCCTGTCAGTAACGGGCTTGGTTTATATAGCTCATGGTATAGATATTACGTTGTGTATTTCCCTGTTATGCATCTGATAATCCAGATGGGGTCATCCAGTAGTGCTACACCCAGTTCACACATTCACACTCAGACTTGATATGGCTGACAAATCAAAATCTTTAATAATCTGTATATGTGGTTGTCTATTCACATTTGATTTATAATGCGCTGCCTTTCAGATGCCATGCATTAGGTATGATCACATTTGCACTCAGTGTTCCATCCAACTTGACAACCAGTTGTACAAGATATTGGGCCCAGTCTTACAGTACATGTGCACTTTAACTTCATGCAGGAGCAGGTCTGTTTCACCTGCTTTAAAATTGCACTTTTCAGTCTTCCCAGGAAAGTGGACTTGTTTTTAAAGCATTAAGCTGCTAGTAAATCGCGTTGGTCACATTTCTATAAGCAGGACATTATAAAACAAGGGAAAATATGCGTGGACCTCTGGGTTGCCAACCTGACAGCTTTATTGTTTTTAGTGTCATCATTTAGGCAAAATAACGGTATTTATGTTATTAATCAATATTAGAATGCAGATAATGAACTTCGGATGAAGCTTGAACCTCGAGAACTCCATGAAAACAGCCTCATGGAATTGATGTTTGACAATGTTTCATTGCATAATCAAACGGAATTCGTTAAAAAAGCAGGCTAATTTGGCGTTTTCTATGGTGAGACGGATGCCATTGGTAGCTTATTCTCAGCTGTTGCAGGTGCTTTTAACAAAATTTAACCACATACAGTATATTTTGTAAAATTCAATTGTCAACCGGGAACTCATAATGCTTAGTCCGAATAATATTGATCATACTGTTGATCCATATAGCCTATTCCTTGATCGCACTAAAGACGCACGAGCATGTCTGTTTCACCATCATATAAGCAATCCGCCAAGGTGGAAAAGCAGGCTTTTAAATGGAATGGGATATGACATTTTCATTGGTTTATTGCATGTCACGCCCAAGACACACCTATAATTAATGAAGAGACTAGGTTCAGTCCATTTGCATGTTGCGCTATGCTTAGCGCTCAAAAAACACGCCGTCAAACTAGCAAAAGTGGACTTGGACACGCCCTAAATGCACTTTACGCCATGCGTTTAGACAAAGCACTAAGATCGCCAAGATAGAGCCCATTGTGTGACTCATGCTTATTATGGGATGCATTGCATATTTAAACAAGCATAATTTGGAAAACGACTAGATAAACCATGTAGTTTACATTCCTGGTTTTTAAATTGTGAACACAAATGGGAATTTCCCTTTTTTATTCAATTGTCAATATTTATTTTGTGAATATTGCAAGGTGGCTAGCTATCCAGTAAAAAGTACTTTTTATGTAGCCAGTTCTCCAAGAGCAGCTCACTACTGCCCTCTTTTGGCAGAGCAGTTACATAAGATACAGCTGTGTGATTCTGTGTCTGTATCACCCCTCAGTGGATGGCATTGATATCAGTACCACAGCCAGCCTGTATAAAAGCCTCGCTCAAGCTGCACCAGAGATAAAGGAATGTGTGGATGCCTGCAACTTCATTGCTGAGAGCACCAAGCAGCAAAACGACATTGGATCTGTGAGTGCTGCCTGTCTGCATGTGTGTGTGTGTGTGTGCGTGCGTGCGTGCGTGCGTGCGTGCGTGCGTGCGTGCGTGCGTGCGTGTGTGTATCTGCTCATATATAGGATATCAGATGTATTTTGGCTCTCTCATAACACAAATCTCTTCTCCCCTGTCACTCTCTTTCTCTTTGTGTGTGTCCCTCTCTTTCTCTTTCTCTCTCACACACGCTTTCTCTTTCCCAGGAGATAGAGAGCTGGGTGTTGATCGGGAAGATGATTGACAAGGTGTGTTTCTGGGTTGCCATGCTCCTCTTCTCCATCGGGACGGTGGCAATCTTCCTCACGGGACATTTTAATCAGCCTCCTGAATTCCCTTTCCCTGGAGAGGACAAGCGTTATGTCCCCAGTTAGAGAAGGGCAAACTTTGCCACGCTCCATCCAAGAATGTCCTTGACTGTGGACAAGGGTAGGGCGATGTACCATCGTCTTTTCAGCTGTAAGAGTTTGTGTCTTTATTCTTTGATCACTCACTTTTCTTATACTTAGAGACATGTGCGAGGGGTCAACTCTGGGCAAGCAGACCACAAGAATGAGTTTTAAAAACGCCTGATCATGTGGTTTATAATGATGCCGACACTCTCAGCCTGTCTCGTCACCTGGTCCACTCAAGCCCAGCTCCCCTGGGATTACTATTATCTAATATTACATGTATTAAGTTGGGTAATTAAAAGGAAATATCAGGCCAACACTACTGTGAGCTATTGGGGCTCAGGAATTTCAAGCAGTTTTTGGATGTTCTGGGTCCATTACCGAGTTGTGTGAAATATTATTTCATTTTTATTATTTATATTTATGCATGCACACACACACATAGATACACACACACACACACACACACACACACACACACACACATGCTTGTGTATGAACAGGCATGTGTGCACACACACAGAGACAAGTGGATATTCTTTCATTAGAATTGAAATACCATTGTATTTCTGATATTTTAATTGAACACAAAAAACACATGAATTTTAACACTGGTAAAGCGAAACAGATATGAAGGCAAAAAGTATTATAAACTAAATTGAATGTGGCTTATACAATTTATAATTTTATACATTTTCTGATTAAAATAATATATAGCCCGGTAATATAGCCTGTCATTTTTGTTTTTTCACCTGGGTTCACATGGTCTTGGGTACTACCAAACGTCTATCACTTTCAGGTCATTTCAGGTCCACAAAAGTGTTTTGTGGAGGTTTTACTCCACAAAACACTATAATAGTCAATAATAATAATCAACAGCAATCTATTCACACATTTCAGTCAGACCTGTTTCTTCTTCTTTTGAATGACTTCTTCACTTTTTTCCTGTGAACAGTGCATTATCACAAGGGCTAGAGCAGGGATGGGCAACTCCAGTCCTGGGGGGCCGGTGTGTATGCAGGTTTTTACCCTGGCTCAATAAGCTAGTGACATACACCAACATCGATTTACTTGTAAATTAGACAATGATATAACGCAACAATACATGCATACAGGTACAGTAACATTCATTGGCTTCTGTTCATATCGCGGAATGTAGCTAAAATATCAGATTATGTAAATGATTGGGCTAATTAAATAATTGGTAACTGGTGGAAGCAGAAACCTGCATACACACCGGCCCCCCCAGGACTGGAGTTGCCCACCCCTGGGCTAGAGCCATATAAAAACAAATGAGCCACAATAATATTGAAATAAAAGTGTAATATTATGGATGACAGTGTGCAAGCATGAGGTTGAGGTCAAATCCATGTCTTACGTGAGATACATGGTGATGCCACGTATTTCTCTATAGAAATAGATCTGTTGGTAGCTAGTTAACAAAAAATATCACCTGTAAGGATTAAAACAGGCTGTGCTGCGCAGTTATATGAAAATAAACATTGCCAGGTTTTCATGGTGGGGTCCTGAAGTGAAGCCGATGGGTCGCTAACCACCCTGAAGTGGTTCATTTTTATGCAGCTGCACAGCCCAGAATGTTTTGTTATAGCCACTTACACTAAGGCTACCTGCAACAGAAATAATTCCAATACTCAAATTCAATTAAACCATTTTTGTAGCACTTCACTGTTGTTGTCGCATTGTTTTTTGCCATTATTTACTGTTGCAAATTGAATGTTCAGTTGAAATAGAATGTTGAGCAGAGTATTTATTTGAAGCAGTGATATGGCCGTTTTTGCTACTTCATAGCCTTTCATTGTACCACTTCAGCGGGTCCATGGTAATTGCTAGTATGAGTTCTTTATTAAACACAGCACAGGGAGAATCAATCAGATTATATATAATTATAATATAATAATATACCTGTATATATTATATTAAATTATATATTACGTTTATAAATAGTTACATGATGTCTACTTTTGATCTCTACTATAATTACTATATGTATTATAATGTCTAAATACAATACATCATGCAGAAGCAATGCTTCCAAAGCCAGCATTTACAGTTCCACAGCACAGCCATTGCATGCACATGTCAACAGTGTTATACAATTTGTCCATCTATGTCCAGCACTAGTTGGATCCCCGGCTCCCAGCACTAGTTGGATCCCAGGCTCCCAGCACTAGTTGGATCCCAGGCTCCCAGCACTAGTTGGATCCCAGGCTCCCAGCACTAGTTGGATCACAGGCTCCCAGCACTAGTTGGATCACAGGCTCCCAGCACTAGTTGGATCCCAGGCTCCCAGCACTAGTTGGATCCCAGGCTCCCAGCACTAGTTGGATCACAGGCTCCCAGCACTAGTTGGATCACAGGCTCCCAGCACTAGTTGGATCGCAGGCTCCCAGCACTAGTTGGATCGCAGGCTCCCAGCACTAGTTGGATCGCAGGCTCCCAGCACTAGTTGGATCCCTCCTCATTAGAGCCCAGCACCATTGTTCTCTTAGCCTCATGTTGTGACTGTACAGCAAAAACATGCCCCAGGTTCCATTCCACACTACTCCCTTAATCCCAGCTCTCCCCTGTAACAATCACTGTTGGGAAAATGAATACATTGATGTGCCCAGCACTGATACAACAGTGGACTCCAAGTTGCTACTAGTATTGGGTGAAATTTCTCCTGTGATTTGGCAGTAGAATTAACTGCTCATAAGAATTATCTAAGTACACATCATTTTTGCTTAAAACCTCATTTTTAAGAGGTTATAAATCCAAAACAAACAGAGCATGCTCAGTGTGTATTATTGTAAGTGTGTGAGTTATGTCAACGTACCTTCAAATCTGAAGGAAGATAAACTTTTTAATAATAGCCCTTATCCTAAACATAAATAATCCTGTCTTACTGTAATAAGTGTCCTCTGCTTGGCAGACTTAATAATGGCCAGATAAATTATCTAATGCTGCCCCCATGTGGGAATACTGCCAAGCTGTAATGTATTTTGAGGATTTGATATCACGTGCATCCAGAATGAATTATTAATAGATAATGGCCCTGTCTGCAGTATTTGGGGTTTTCCTCTGTACTTATAGAATGTTTCTACAAAATTGTACACACAGGGGCTCTGTTGGATGCTTGTCCCATTTAGAATAGTTCTGCTGGCTGAGTGAACCCCATAGTTCACTTCCATACAGAAAAATGGGCTGGATAACATGCCCAAGCTGATCCCACAGGTGTTCAATTGGGTTGAGGTCTGGACTCACGGCAGGCCATTCCATCCTCTCCACTCCCAAATTTTGGAGGTACTCTGTGATGATCCTGGCTCTGTGGGGGCGAGCGTTGTCATCCTGGAGGATGGAGTTAGGTCCCAGATTCTGGAGATATGGGATCGCCACTGGCTCCAGAATCTCATTCCGATATCTCACTGCATTGAGATTGCCTTCAATGATGACAAGTTCTGTTTTGCCTGTGAGAGAGATACCGCCCCACACCATGACACTGCCCCCATTGAAAGGTGTCACGCGATCTGTGCAGCAATCTGCATAGCGTTCTCCACGCCGTCTCCATACTTTGATCCTGCCATCCAGCTTCCGCAGACAGAACCTTGATTCATCACTGAACATGACGTTGCCCCACATTCTTAGGTTCCACTGTCGGTGCTGTCGACACCAGCGCAAACGGGCCTGACGGTGAAGGGCAGTCATTGCAGGCTTCCTGGCAGCCTTATAAGCACGAAGACCGGCCATGTGCAGTCTGTTCCTCACCGTCTGATCAGAGATCTGTCTGTGGTACCGTTGTGCAAATCTTGCCTGTAAATCTCAGTGAAGCAAGGGTGAGGAACCGGTCTTCTTGGGGTGTTGTCTTCCTGGGACGGCCACTTCGTGGTCCGTCTTTCACTTCACCAGTCTCACGGAACTTGGTCCTAAGTTTGGAAATGGTACCAGGGCTGACACCAAATAATGCTGCCACTCTGCGTACCGGAACACCAGCTTCCACTTGCCCTATTGCATGGGCCTTATCCTGAAGGGACAAACGTGGCATGTTTATGCTTGGAGCACACACAAACTCAACAAAGTTGCAGGACCCATGCACACAAGTGCTGTCAATTAGGTGCCAATCAGCCAATCAACTTATGAGGTAGGAAATACATTCAACATGTTTATTAGACCACAAGGACATATACAATGTTTTTTGGGGAGTTGTTTACAATGAAACTACATAGTAGCCTATACCTTTAAATCTGGCACATTTTACATTATGTTTATTAATGTGCATTGTCCTTTTTTTAAATAAATAAACTTGAATCAAGTTTCAAAAATCAGCTTTTTGTCCAACAACTTTTCTGTGGGATCATAGTTAGTGTGACAATTGAATTTCCATGTGTGGGATCATAAAAGTCATCCAGCTGGCACTGACAGATTATTGTTAGCTGACACTTGTCTTGGACATTGCAGCATTGGGATTTGAGCAGACAACCTTGTGAATCAAAGCCTTATCCTTAGCAACTAGGCCACTCCCCAGTGCACTGTGTCGGAATGTGGCGGGTGTTGTACGGGGACATGACAGTCCAAGCTAGTTGATTTCTCAGAGTAGTAACTACCATATAAATGTTTGCACAGTGAAGAATTAAGACTAATGTTAAGAGGGTTAAAGATAACATTCTCATGTTGATCATGATGACATTTGAAATGTCTTTACATTGTACAGATAATAAATGTTAAATGGTTAAATTCATGTTAATGGTTTATATATTAGGGTGCAGAAACTGGTATGGACCCAAATGCAGGACTCAGAGGCAAACTCAGGCGAAAACTCCGTGAGGAGTGAATTTAATATGTAGAGCAAGACAAAGGAAAAACAGGGAAGCTAGGTGAGGCAGATGACAGGGCAGGAGTGACAGGAATGGGAAGCAGGCAGGACGGGCCAGAACTGAAAACAAAATACAAACAGACAAGTCAAAAGCACAAATGCAAACAAAGACCGGGAAAGTCAAAATGAGCTAGACAAACGTACGAACCGGCAAAGAGACAAACAAAGAGGGGAACTTAAATACAGGAAAAAACTGGTGATAATGCGCTGAGGATAATCAAAAGGTGTGAGGAATGTATGCGAGAGCTGATGAGATAATGAGTGACCGACTGGCTTCAGATAGTGCCAGTGTGTTCAGAATCGCAAATTCCTGTACATACAGGGCTGTAGCAGTTGTCAAAGCTGTGTGCTGATACACCTCGATCGAGAGCAGGCTGATGTTAGCGTTAAGGGCTGATCAATTTAATTTCCTGTCTTTTGGGGCTTTTTTGGCGAATGCAAAAATGTCATTTAAAATGTACTTTTTGTGACGAATTATAACTTTATTTTGGGCCTTCCATCAGTCAATTTAAAATGGCTTTATAGTCCAGACATAATTAGTGTGATAAGTTTCTAGGCTAGGCTATGTTATATATACGTTATATAAGTTAAACCACTTATATTAACATCTACCACGTTCAGGCTGATCAAACTAACTGCCATGATTTCTGGGCAATTATGTAGTTTGCCAAGTCTCTGCAAATTAATTTTTAATAGCGTCCAAACGGTTCAAGCGATTGGGTATTGTTTAAACTAGCTGTTTCTGTATCTCGGTCTTCTGAAGTATACCAACTTTGACTATATCTGACGCTTGGAACCATAATAATAGTAATAATAATAACAATAATTATTATTATTATTTAAATACGGGGCTTAACCACAGTCTATGGGCTTAACCTATCACTCCTTATAAATCAGTAGCAATAGTGTAGTGGAGGCTAGGCTATAGGCAACGCGGGTATTCGCAGTACATTCTGCATGTGAGTAATATTTTCTTAGATTAGTAATACGTTTTTTCTAGTTATATATAGGCTATATTTAGGGCTTTTCGGCTTGACAGCACAGTGTAGAGATACAGAAAGAATGGGAGCGACATGCGACAAAGGTCGAGCGGCCGGACCAAAACCGCGACGTCGCGGCTCGCAATGGACAGTGTTCTACCGAGACACCCCGTGACCGTGAGTAATTATTTTTAGATAATTTTTACCAGCTATGTAATAACTAGCGGTATTTTGAGCGTTTCTAGGGTAGCAATGAAGTCAATAAAACGAAGGGGCGGAACTTCCGTGTTCATAAAAGTTGTCCCTAGCCAGCTGGAGAAAAAATAATCATGCCTCTATCTAAGTGCAGTTACTGGACAGGAAAGGAACAAGTAACTTTACGCACAGGACACGATACCTAGCGTGCTAGCCAGTGAGAAAATGTTGAGAGTTGAGGTTGGCTACGTAGAGTTTAATATTCCTATGTATTTTTAGGTTTTTAGGGTTAGCTGCCTGGCAAACGGTTAAGTCTTCTACTGCATGACCGACTGGCTTCAGATAGTGCCAGTGTGTTCAGAATCGAAAATCATATGGAAGGGGCAGTGGCCTACGTTAGCAACAACGTAAATGTTGTGTTCATTGTTCTAGGATAGGCTACAGCTCCACGCAACCACATTATGGCATTAGGGTTGTTTTCCTTTGAATATTTTTCTCAGCGACTGGACATTTAAATTCCATAGACATCAGGTCACTTTGACGTGCCACAAGCCATTTCGTTTTGCTGGGTAAAGTATGTTTTAAATTAATGTCTGGGCTTGCCGATTCACAGAAATGCATTGAATGTGTCAGGTTTTGTTGTTTTTGCGTCGTTGCTTTTTCCAGTTATTGATTAGTTTCATGATGTGGTAATAGGCTATTCGCCCACTCTTTCACAAAAATATCATAGCCTATACTCCAAGAGAAGCCTAACGTCGGAACACTCTCCAAAAATCAGGAAAATCAACTGAAATTTAAATGAAAAGATTTCAAGTGAATTTAAGGAAACGAGTAACGACTAGGCTATATAATCTGCTATAGTCTTTTTTGCTTGGATATGTTTATTTATATAATGTAATTATTTTAACAAGATAAATGGCCAGGGTTAGGCTATAATGTGAGCAAAGACAGCCAAATCTATTTCCATAACTTCTCCAATTCAAGTATATGAGTTGCATGATATTAGGTAGACAGCATGTTTTGAGGTATATAGCCTATGTTACTATGAATAATTTCTGTGTAAATATTTTGTAAAATACAAAACAAAACACAAAAACAAAACAAAGCTCATTGAAGTTAGAAGATACTTTAACAAAAACTAAAATAAACAATGAAGTGGACTCATGTTCAGTCTTTTCAGATAAGCTATCCATAAAGAATTTGAACTGAGACTGCCAAATAACATAGTCCTGAGCACATACAGAAGACCGTTGCACAACAGCTTCTCAGTCTTTTACCAGCTACTTTAAAAGTGCACTGAGTGGAACACTAAAAAGGGACTGTGGACAACATTGGTGTCTATATAACCATCTATTAATGGTTGACTAGCTGTGTTCAGAACTGTTGTGAATATTGAAAGATGTTAACAATCCTGTTATAGGAAGCAGACTATTGAAGAAGCATACCAGTGTATGTTTATTTTCAATGACAGCATGCTGGTGGACCTTTATTTCCACAAGTTGCCAGTACAGCTGTTAAAGCTCTCGAGTGATACATTTTTAGGGGGTTGTCTTTAGTGGATCTTTAGACTATTTCTCTTTACTCCATAACACTGAATAAGTACAGAATAACATCAGTTCTCATCACTACCCTACCAAAATGTATTTATTTTAGCCAAATTTTTCTTTTTTTAAATGAGAAAAAAAGACAAGTTGCTGTTCTCTAGTTTCTGCGTAGCAAGCGTTTGCAGTCTTCTAACAAAGGATGTGAACATTAACTTGTATCCAGGAGGGAAATAAACTCTCATAAGCAAAAAGAACAAAGGAATTTTGTTTGTAGAATAAAATGAACGGAGATAAAAAGAGAGGTAGTTTCCAGATAACCAGTGTGACTTTGGACTTTGACCGGGTGTCTCTGGAGTCCTCGTATAAGGCTGCCTTCCCTGACTGCACCGATGAGCCTCCCCAGCAGGCCACAGGGAATTCACTGGCCACTGGGGGGCAAGGTAGTGCACACACCCCTTCTCTCAACCCTGAGCTGTCCAGCACCGTGCCCGGTGCCTGCCTTGGGACTGTGGGCAGTAAGAATGTTGAAGAGTCTGTGGAGTCTTTGGCGCCATCACCATCTTCACCTCCCTCTGGTGCTGGAAACACAGTAGTGGGGTTGGCGTGGGCAGGCGATGGGAGCTGTGGTGGGTCTGCTCTTTTGGATCTGCCCAGAGCTGGCCTGTATCACCTCACCTCCAGCCAGCCTGGCACCCCCTTGTCTGTTAGGAAGCAGATGTACCTGGAGCAGGGCGGGGCAAGCTGCTGGCTGCCCATCTCTTCCTCTCAGTCCCCATCGCGGTTCAGAGTGGTCCGGCTGGGACAGGGCCTGGGTGAGCCATACTGCCGTGGCCGCTGGACCTGCACAGACTTCCTGGAGCGTGATGGGTTGGACAAAGGGGGCCTGCAGAGGGTGACAGACAGCCTTCAGCACGCCCACTCCCTGGACTCCCTGGAGGTGATGGGGCTGGATGTGTCCGGGGGTGAGGGACCAGTGTTTAGGCCGTTGGTGCATATCAACACTCTCAAAACAAGGCACTTGATCAGCTTGCCAGGAACTGTGGGCATTTTGGCACGTGATGTCAAATCAAGTGCGGGCTCAACTGTAAAGCCTGAAGGGGAGGGGGCGGGCGATTCTATAGCAGGACACCATGCTGTAAATGTCGCCATTGACTCTTCCTCCCCCTTGCTTGCGGATCAATATAGAATTAAACTTGAAGATCCATCATCCACTCCCTTCATCTCCCTCATCCCCGGTGTCTCCCTCCAACACCACCAGGACCCCTTTCCTTTACTGTCAGCTTCCAGGCTCCTCCCCTATTCCCAGCGGTCTGGCCGAAACCTGCCCATTCTGCATCTGGACCAGAACATAAAGGTGTGTGCACATCTGTCCCATCTCAGATCTGTACTGATGAATGTGCTCCCTCTCAGGTCTACACTGCAGAGCACACGACGCCATCGGATATTTGTGTCTCTGAATCATTGTGAAGTTCTGCTCACGTGCTTATTGTTCTGCGAATAAGCATCATTTTTATATTTGTTTCGATCTTACGTCTGTACAGCAGCAAGGCGCAGTGATTTGACAGGAAGACATGTAGCCTGAATGTCGCATGTCTCAAATCCACAGTGAGGCATTGCTGATGTACAATTAAACAATTAAGTACAATGAATATTTTCTGTATACTGTATGTCCAACTGTAGAACTGGATAAAATGTGCATGTGCAATGTAAAGGTGCACATAGTTGGTAAGAGGCTTTGAGCAAAGTTGTTTCCTTTGCCATAGCAAAGTAAATCCAGTATTTATTTTGAGTCTCAAGTAGGGGTAAAGGCAGGTCTGTTGATACAAGGCACCGAATTGTCCAGTGGAGGGGTACAACATGTACCATTACAGATGGCCAAAGATTGTTTCATTGAAGAATGACTGACAACAGGCTTAGAAATATGGTCATTCGCCGTGTGAAGACCATGTACACTTCCAATAATAATAGTATATATACTATTATGATATTACTAGTAATAATAGTAGTATAATATACTATTTACTATTTGACACATTCCATCCTCTTATCGCCACACTCTACTTCCCACACAGCCTGAATCCTTGGCCACCCCCCAGAACCGTGATGGAGGCTTCTACCGTGATGTTGGCCCCAATCATGTTCCATCTGCTTTCAGCCTGGCTCAGTCCATGTTTGGAGCTGGGGGGGCATTTGACCTGGACAGTGAAAGGTAGGGGGTGGATTTAATAATTTTCTGCAAATTACTCAGGTTTTATGTATATGTTTGGTGTCTGGAACGATTTGCAACGGCTGGAATGAATCCTTTTATCTGCGCATTCCAGCTATCATGTGGAGCCAGTCCTGTGTGTTGCCCAAAGTGTTGGCTACATTAGCAGCACAGTGTCAGAACTAGGCCCTTAGCAAACAAGACAGTGTGAAGTTAACCCACACTAAACAGGTTTGGGCTTATTACCAATCTCTAAATGTAAAAATCTAGCAGACCACTACTTTGTGTGAACATATTGTGATTGAAACATGCAAAGCCTTGACATTCATTCACAGTAATGCAGGAAATGCAGGATTTTTGATTTAGATCCCCAAATCCTCACCCTTCTATTTAACTAGAGTGGAAGCAGTTGTGCAGAACACCATGGTAAGATCTTCCAAGAAAGTTGTTTAGGTTAATTCTTGAAAATGGGTGTGCTGTAAGAGACTGTTTTAACATCAAACAAAAGAGTGATGATAGACATAATAAAAAACTTAAATACCCTAGCACACCCTCTGTAAAGATGTTTTCATTGCAGAGATTCACCGTTTGAAAATACAATATCGAGTTTCTGTGGTGTGGTCAGCCGCCCCCAGAGCCATAGAGGTGGGCGGTTTCCTTCCCCTCCTACTGTTAGATTGTATTTTTGTCTCCCCTGGAGGTGAGAGATGTCTGAAGTTCACATCAGTGAGCATAGTCACAGATAGGGAACAAATATCACAACAATGGAATGTTCGCCCTGTGGAGCGCAAACATGTCCGTGCCTCCCAGACAGCAAGGGGGAGATTTTGCTGTTTCATTTGATTCCAGTAATGTTTGCTTGCAGAACAGTTATCAATACAATTCTACTGATTTACTGAAAACATTGAGTGTTGCTGACCATGCATGAAAAACACAGATTCACTCATAATTATGTAACATGAAAATAAATAGCAAACAATGCTTACAATTTATACAATGCTGACACAAAAATAAACATATTAAATACATTATTTAAAAATCACTCCATTTATTGGCAGTATGGGAGCATGAGCTTTTCTCGTAGAATTAAGCTGTAGCCTCTATAGTGCTTCACTGATATGGTTCAATGTGAAAATAATTAAATGAAGCAATATACAATACTATTACTCCTTTTATGTAGCTGAACAGACGTTTCCTTTTTTTTTTTGGAGGTGAAGATTCTCAGCTACCTTCTGTCACCATAATATTACATGCTCCTGTGTATGTTATCTGAAAGCACCAAGGCATTCCTGTGTTTTCAGTTTAATTAAGAAAAAAAAACATATGAGTACACAATGACAATAAAAGGCCATTACCAAGGTCATCAGAAGCAAAGCACAGGTCACATGAAGGAACATGGTTACCATGAAAACTAGGACACTATCAAAAACGTAATGTGAAGTGTACTTAAGGTTTTATCAGTGTGTATCTATGAGTTATTTTCTGTATTTTAATGTTCAAATCGAAGTTTGGTTAGATGAATGTGATAACAAAATGCACCTTGGAAAACAATGTGTTATTTTTTATATTGATCATTACATTGAATTTGGTTTTAAGTTGAGATTTATCTGTTTTGATGATCAAAACCTGCAAAGAGCTGTAATGTTGAGTGTACAATCAGTTGGGAAACAGATATATGGCTCATGCTAACTTATCCTAAGTACAAATCTGACACAAAATAGGCTATGCTATATCTTGCCACCTACAGCAATGGCAATGGCTGGCAGTGACAAGCTTATTTCAAATTGCACGTGTTTTGGTTTTCACTGTGAGCATGTAAACAAAATAAGCACTTTTTTATCAGATCAGATTAAAGAAACTGAACATTTGGTCAGCACCATGGGGTATATGATTGTGTAATCTACTACAGGCAACACCTGTATGAGAATTAGCTAGTTACCTCATTACAGAATAATTACCTGTATGAGAATTAGCTAGTTACCTCATTACAGAATAATTACCTGTATGAGAATTAGCTAGTTACCTCATTACAGAATAATTACCTGTATGGGAATTAGCCAGTTACCTCATTACAGAATAATTACCTGTATGAGAATTAGCCAGTTACCTCATTACAGAATAATTACCTGTATGAGAATTAGCTAGTTACCTCATTACAGAATAATTACCTGTATGAGAATTAGCCAGTTACCTCATTACAGAATAATTACCTGTATGAGAATTAGCTAGTTACCTCATTACAGAATAATTACCTGTATGAGAATTAGCTAGTTACCTCATTACAGAATAATTACCTGTATGAGAATTAGCTAGTTACCTCATTACAGAATAATTACCTGTATGAGAATTAGCTAGTTACCTCATTTCAGAATAATTAACAGGATGACCAACTTAGAATTTACCAGTCAAAAATATAGGCTGACACATCACTGCCATCGTGTCAAATCTTACAGTGTTACAGCATATTACTGATATGAGTATATGTTTCCGTATGAACAAAGAGATGAGTGCTGCTCTCTTGCATTCTGTAAAATATCTAGCTATCATTACCTAGCCAGGTATGATAGCTTGCAGAGATCTCTGAATGGCAAGCAAACAATAATATGCAAAGTGAATCTGGAAAGGAGAAGTTTGATGGGAGAAGCTATGGTTCACCACAGTTTCTCAACCTCTGTAAATGACAGACTACACCTATCTAATGCAATCTAAAAGTTGCCTCATCCTTGTAAGGGTAAAAACTTTTTTACAACAGTTGAGCAGTTATCTGTAGACCTTTGGCTGAAGCCAAGGGATTCATGCGTAGGTGGTGTCAGTGGTGGAGGAGTGGCTGATTTCCCTCTCATTTCCCTTTTCCTTGTGGTTGTGCAATGAGCAACAATGAGATACTGCACTAGCATGTATAGTGCACCTCATCTCACAGGGCTATGCTACAGCATAATACTGGGTTTTACTTTGGGGCTCTTATGAAGAAATGATGGTGAAATCTACCCTTTAGATAATTTCAAGTACATTTTTTGCTGTGGGAATGGACTTCATGTATCTCTGATGTATGTATTTTTTTCCCCATGGTTCAATCTACAGGTGTGCAGCTTTTATTTTTGGCATTTATTTTTAATTATATGAGGGTATTGCAGTATTTTGCTAAATATTTAGGTGAGGAAATTACACTTTTTGCCAAAACTAATTTATTTATCTGTTTATTTATTTTTTGGCTGAAGGAATGAAATAACTGCTTGGGGTTGTCAGTGCGGCATTGGCACTTAACAGTGGGTGTGTTAACACTGTGTGTGATGGGCTGATCTGTTTAACCATGCAGGTTTCTTGTGCATTTTGTGTTTGCTGCAGTGGCTCTAGTAAAAGCATGATGGCAATCGACAGTAAAATTGAGCAAGCCATGGTAAGACCATTCTTTGTGTCTGTCCTAAACCCATATCATATGTACTGTTGTCTTTTGTCTATCTGTGACTTAACCCATTGCTCTATTGCATGTGTGTGCGTATGTGTGTGTGTGTGTGTGTGTGTGTGTGTGTGTGTGGCTTCCTGTTTGTGTGTGTGTACCAGTTTACTGTCACACCCAGGTATGTTTTACTGTTTTATATGCAGACTGTAATGGCATTATCAAACAGAACATGTGCTCTTGCATGTTTTTGAAAATATTTTCTGTGAGGGGGGAGTTAGGTTCGGAGGATCAAACGCAGCGAAGGGGATCTTTAAGCCCTTAAAGAGCCACTAAGACGGAGAGACTCTGTAATAAAGGGAAGAAAAATGCTAAAATAAACTAGCTCCCACTCTCGACTGGAGAGAATAATAACAGGGAGACTAGGAAAAGGGAGAACAGAAATCAACCCGAATAATCGGGCGAATGGCACGTAGGCACGTGAGCGAACAAAAGAAAGAAATAGAAAAGAAATCTCTCGCTAGGTAGATGCGATGAGCTAACAAATAATGAGGTGAGAACGAGGCGTAAAACGAGGACTGCCTCGGATAGAAAAATAGATGAAAGGACAGAAATTAGAGCAGAGAAAGCGAGTACATGATAAAAGAAGTAATACCCTAGCTCTAATTGGAGCTTGCTGCTTTGCTAGTAGGAATTTTAGGAAAGCAGTCTCCGTATCCTATACCTTTACCGGCTCTGAGTCAAACGCAAGACAATTCAGAAGCAACGGAAGAGGAAATTACGGGGCTTAAATACCTGAAGGGTAAATGAACACAGGTGCGCCCGATGAGTAGCAGAGCAAATGAAAAGACGGAACAGAGGAAAGAAAATCCGATAGAGTGCCCTATCATCGCAAAGAAAATGAACAACCGCAGAAATAAAGAAAGGCTGCGTAGCCCATGACAATTTTCATCCTGGAAATAAAGATGTCCTTGAAAAGTAATGGGTAATCTTAAATTTAAAAAAATATATTATCAAAATTTCATGGGGAGGTAGCCCATTTTCATGGTAATTTGATCATTGCAGTCATGATTATTATATTGTAGCTGTTTCTTGCTACATTATGCGTGTGTGTTGCACTTGCGTTGCAGGACTTGGTGAAGACCCATTTGATGCTTGCGGTGCGAGAGGAAGTGGAGCTGCTGCGGGAGCAGATCGCTGAACTTACAGAGAGGAACGCACAACTGGAGAGAGAGAACTACATCCTGCGCATCATGCGGGAGAGAGACTGAGAGAGAGAACTACATCCTGCGCACCATGCGGGAGAGAGACTGAGAGAGAGAACTACATCCTGCGCACCATGCGGGAGAGAGACTGAGAGAGAGAACTACATCCTGCGCACCATGCGGGAGAGAGACTGAGAGAGAGAACTACATCCTGCACACCATGCGGGAGAGAGACTGAGAGGGGGGGGACTACAGCGTTTTTTATGTAGTTTCTCCGCAGTAACACACAAAAGTTTTCCACAAAAGTGTGACCATAATGTAAGAGGAGGGTGGGAATGGAAACATTGCTGCAGTCCCAGAGAGAACTGGAGGTAGACCTATACTATGGACACTAAGAGAAGAAACCGAGATCTTTATGCAGCTGTGGATCAGGGGTGGGAAAAGAGGGCTGTATCTGTTTCTGGATTTCATGCCAACTTCTGCTCAGTTATATAATGACCCCAACCATTTACTATATTACCTACATTTCTTGATAAGCTCTTGGATGACAGTTGAATTCTGTTCTTGCATCCCTATATGAAACTATTTACTGTGGTCTCATCTATGAATGAAGCAACATTATTATGTACAGCTAATTAGCTAATTGAGATAGGGGGCTCTATCTTGGCGATCTTGGCGCTTGGTCTAAGCGCATGGCGTAAAGTCCATTTTGGGCGTGTCCAAGTCCACTTTTGCTATTTTAACGGCGTGCTTTTTGGGCGCTAAGCAGGGCGCAAGGTGCAAATGGGCTGAACCTAGTCGCTTCATTAATTATAGGTGTGTCTTGGGCGTGACATGCAATAAACCAATCAAAATGTCATATCCCATTCCCTTTAAAAGCCTGCTTTTCCACCTTAGCGGATTGCTTGATGGCGAAACAGACATGCTCGTGCGTGTTTAGTGTGATCAAGGAATAGGCTAAATGGAGTGATCAATATTGATCAATATGATCAATATTATTCAGACTAACCATTAGCCGGTAATTCCCGACAGGGCTGTTATTTTACAAAATATATGCGGTTAAATTTCGTTAAAAGGACCTGCAACAGCTGAGAATAAGCTATCAATGGCTTCAGTCTCACCTTAGAAAACGCCAAATTAGACTGCTTGTTTAGCGAATTTCGTTTGATTATGCAATGAAAGTGTCAAACGTCAATTCCATGAGGCTCTCATGGAGTTCTCGAAGTTCAAGCTTCATCGGAAGTTCATTAGGCTACCTGCATAGTAATATTGATTAATAACATAAATACCGTTATTTTGCCTTAATGATGACACTAAATACAATAAAACTGTCAGGTTGGCAACCCATATGTTCACGCATATTTCCCCTTGTTTAATAATGTCCTGTTTATGGAAATGTGACCAACCTGATTTACTCGTAGCGTAATGCTTTAAAACAATCCACTTTCCCAGGAAGACCGTGAAACGTGCGACTTACAGCAGGAGAAAAAGAGAACATGCAGTGCACATGCAGAGAATGGCATTAAAATTAATTGTGAATTAATTGTGTAACGTGCTGCAAATTTGTTTTTGTTTCTAATTAGACGCTTAGTTCTCTTTAAAATCGTTTTGTTCAGTTATAGAATAACAGGTGAAATCAGCTGGGTTTTAATAAGCTGAGAGTATGGTCACTGTAATTAAAAAAATATGAAGGACGAAGAATAGCTAAGGTTACAATTTAGTTAACATGGTGACATTTATCTCCGTTTTTTAACCATAGGCTATCGAAAAAACCTTATGCACCGCAAATCCGCTGTAGCCTAGGCTATTTGAAAAACAATGAATGCAATATTCACTGGACAAGGTTTTGAACTTTTTTCAGTCACAAACCATTCTATTTACTTACAGGCTGTATTCCTAGATAAACAAATTCACGCATTAGGTGTAAATGACAAATTGCGCATTAGGCTTGATATAGGTGTTATCAGCTCCTTTTTAATGGATAGCCATTGTCCCATACCATCGCACATCGCCTGGATGTTGATGGAGTGGGCTGAGAGCAATGTAATGTGCCATCGTTTCCCTTCGCTGAGGGAAAGGTATGTGGACCTATGGAACCTTTTATTATTATGCATTTTTGATATAGCCTACACAATAATATTTCACATTGTGATCTAGATATTTTAGTACTTGTGCGCGCCCCTGTGTGTAACAGACAGGAGGGTACGCGCGTTGTGCACACGCCTATGTAGACACACTTATATGCACCATTAAAATAACATGTAAACAACTGCGACATGACTTTAGACCAGGTTTGTGGTGGTTCTAGCGCAAGCGCTTTCTGCTGGCTCAAGATAGCAATACGCCAAAAATAATCCTGGCCACTCCTCATCTTAAGACCAACATGCCCAGTTCACTTGTAATGGGCGCAAGAATACATGGTAGTTAAACGACGTGAAATGTGCTTTGGGAAAGAAAACTGGCTTTTTCTGTTGTTTACACAACTTGCATTCTGTTCTACGCCCCTTCCAGTTTCTATCCGAATAAAGATACAGATAGTTTTGTTTGTTGAACAGATACAGATACTCCCGTATTCCCCACCATTGTTCACAGGGCTGATGGGACTTGGGGTTTCTAAAGTATTCAGCTACAATGCTAACTGATGTTGACTTGGGAAAGAGAAACGGGAAGGAGATAAGAGTGGAGTGAAGGCAGGATGAAGTGGGATAGAGGGATTGAGTGAGAAAAGATGAGACATGAATGTGTTCTTGTAAACGCACTGTTATTTGACAACATCAGTCATTCTTCTGTCCACACTTGCTGTGCCTTCTCCACTCACCTGAACTTCATACATGTCTATGATTACTACGTGCAATATAAATGTGAATATATAATAATGTTATTCTGAAGACTGCTATTAGTCATTATTATGATGATGTTTACAATAACATGTTTGAAATGCAACTGCACACTGGGGCAGAAATACCTTTCTTTTGATTTATTTTCTGTTTCTGCGTTAACAATATAGAGGCTTGTTTTGAAGCTTGTTTTTTTACTTGCCTTTTACTACATATTTGACACATATTCCCTCAAGTTCTACATTCCCTTGCCTTCCCTTCATTGGAGGTAAAAGAAGTTAAACAAATATACTGTATGTAAATAATGGCTTTCTGTAAAGCTGTATGTAGGAACTAGTAATGTCAAGCTATAGCCTATAACTGGCTTTGTGGAGCCTGTATTTTCATTATTTTGCCATATTCTGAAAAACAACCCTTATGGTAAACTGTCAGCAGCAGCAGTGCATTGTCAATCTTTCAAAAGTATGTTGCATAATTGTAACTCAAACATTCAGTTCATTTTTCGCAGTTGGTCCATACTGCAGGGTGAGGGGGAATTGCCACAGCAGTGCCCTCTAGTGGGCTAAACCTCTATTTTTCTACAGTCTATATCCCTCTGATGTATGTATACAGGGGTGGACAAAATATCGGAAACACCCCTGAAAAATGGCTTTAACTTTAAAGCATCTAAACCACAATTACAAACATCTCCACAGGTGATTCCTATTTTGAATCTAATTAGCAGCATGTGTCTGCTTAAAAGAGGTCTAACCAGTAGCACTTTGCAAGGTAAGTCTCCAAAGCAAGATGAGGATACTAACAGAGTTCCAAAAGGGCAAAATAGTTGGTGCCCGAATTTCAGGTGCATCAGTCACAAAAATGGCAAAATTATTTAAGGTGGCAAGGGAAACGGTGTCAAACATTATGACAACTTACGCCCAACACCAAAAAACTGCATCAGAAAAAAAGAACTGTGGCTGCAAGTCAAAGCTCTCCGACAGGGATAAATGGACACTTGGTAGGATAGTTGCTAATAACCACAGAACTACAGCTCTAAAAATCACCACAGAATTTAATCATATCTGAACCAGTCTCATCAAAAACAGTATGTTGTGAGCTTCACAAAGCTGGTATTTATGGCAGGGCCGCCATTCGGCAACCATTTGTATCCAAGGCTAATGCACAAAAACACATAACATGGACCCTGGAGCAATGGAGAAAAGTGATCTTTTACTCTTTTTAATACATCTGGACGGGTTTATGTTTGGAGAAAGCCTAAGGCATTGAATCCACAATGTTGCCAACTGTTAAGTATGGTGGTGCTTCATGGGACTCATTGGGTCCAATGATTACTCTCCATGGAAGTGTAACAGGCAAACAATATGAAACCATTTTACAAGATCAGGTGCACCCTATGGTGCAAACACTGTTCCCTCATGATGTCCCCATATTCCAACATGGTAACGCCCCCATACACACTGCTAAAAACATTAAAGAATGGTTCCAAGAACATGAGGATGAGACGTCAAATGTTTCCACGGCCTGCACAATCACCAGATCTAAACATAATTGAACCTTTATGGGACGTTCTGGAGCACAGAGTGCAAACTAGATTTCCACCTCCATCATCCCTCAAAGAACTGGATACTTGAACAATGGACCAATATCCCACTACACACAGTTCAGAAACTATGACAGCATTCCTAGAAGGATTGCAAATTTTTAAGGCAAAGGGTGGGCCTACTCGTTATTAGTTACTAGATATTCAGTTTTTGTGTGTGTTTCTGATATTTTGTCCACCCCCTGTATATATACAGTTGAAGTTGAAAGTTTACATACACCTTAGCCAAATCCATTTAAGCTCAGTTTTTCACAATTCCTGACATTAAATCCCAGTAAACATTCCCTGTCTTAGGTCAGTTAGGATCACAACTTTATTTTAAGAATGTGAAATGTCAGAATAATAGTAGAGAGAATGATTTATTTCAGGTTTTATTTCTTTCATCACATTCCCAGTGGGTCAGAAGTTTACATACACTCTTAGTATTTGGTAGCATTGCCTTTAAATTGTTTAACTTGGGTCAAACGTTTCGGGTAGCCTTCCACAAGCTTCTCACAATAAGTTGCTGGAGTTCTGGCCCATTCCTCCTGACAGAACTGGTGTAAATGAGTCAGGTTTGTAGGCCTCCTTGCTCGCACATGCTTTTTCAGTTCTGCCCACAAATGTTTGATTGGATTGAGGTCAGGACTTTGTGATGGGCACTCCAATACCTTGACTTTGTTGTCCTTAAGCCATTTGTTGTCCTTAAGCCACAACATTGGAAGTATGCTTTGGGTCATTGTCCATTTGGAAGAGCCATTTGCAACCAAGCTTTAACTTCCCGGCTGATGTCTTGAGATGTTGCTTCAATATATCCACATAATTTTCCTTCCACATGATGCCATCTATTTTATGAAGTGCACCAGTCCCTCCTGCAGCAAAGCACCCCCACAACATGATGCTGCCACCCCTGTGCTTCACGGTTGGGATGGTGTTTTTCGGCTTGCAAGCCTCACCCTCCAAACATAACAATGGTCATTATGGCCAAACAGTTCAATTTTTGTTTCATCAGACCAGAGGACATTTCTCCAAAAAGTAAGATCTTTGTCCCCATGTGCAATTGCAAACTGTAGTCTTATGGCGATTTTGGAGTAGTGGCTTCTTCCTTGCTAAGCAGCCTTTCAGGTTATTTCGATATAGGACTCGTTTTACTGTGGATATAGATACTTTTGTACCTGTCCCTCCAGCATATTCACAAGGTCCTTTGCTGGATGAAATGTGAAAGTGTCCAGCAGGGGGCTCTAACCTGGAATTTCACAGCTCGTGACCAAATATGATCCCTGTTCCCTGCCCCCTGCCCCCTGTCTACTATGTACCCTCTCCCCTCACTTTGCAAGCAGTGTGCGAAAGGATTCCTGCAAAACTCTCCAAACTAGTGAGGAAGTAGTTTGTAATATTTTATTTTATTTTATTGAGAATATCAATCAGTTTACATATGACAATGGTTACAAAATGTCGATTATGAATGAAGATTGAATTAATTAAAATAAAAACAGTAGTTTGTAATATGTCCAGCTCTTGTTCTACAAGTTGTAGTTTTTACTTACGGTTTAATTCCTGAAATTTTCGGATGAGTGTGCTCCTGAATCCCCTAAACAAAACCCCGGAAATAAGGGATTTTTTTTTTTTGCAGCACTCTTCCCTGAAGTTAGGGGTTATTTGTGCAGAACTGAAACCTCTCAGGGGGCTGTCAGGTGGTGTATCCACTTACAGCGCTGAATCTCACTGCAAAGATGTAGCTCAATGCCCTGTAATGCATTCTGCCCATGCCAGTGTTGACTATGGTCTGGAAGTCCTGAAGGCTATCATCTCATTGCCAGTTGCATTGCTCAGGGAGAAAGGGTTACACTCCTGAGGGTATTCCTCACCTCACTGACAACTGAACGCACCATACTGTCCTCCAGCGGCTGCAGAGCTGGCGGTTAGCAGAGTGAAAAGAAAAGTATCAACTGGCTACGTACCCTTCATAGGATGTGTGTGCGGGTGTGTTAAGTGTTAAGATGAGGTGTGGCCAGGATAATTTTTGGCGTATTGCTATCTTGAGGCAGCAAAAAGCGTTTGCGCTAATACCACCACAAACCTGGTCTTGAGTTATGTCGCCTTTTTTCCAATGTTATTTTAACTGCACAATATAAATGCATCTACATAGGCATGTGCACAACACACGCACACCCTCCTGTCTGTTACACGCAGGCGCGCACAAGCATAAATAAAAATACCAAGATTACAATGTGAAATATTATTGTGTAGGCTATATCAAAAAATGCATAATAATAAAAGGGTCCCTCAGCAAAGGGGAATGCCGCCTTAAATTACTTTCATCCCACCAGATTTTAACAAACTTCTATCATCTGCTAGCAGCTGAGCTAGAGACAAATTCCTGTTGTCCCTATATGCACTCCTATATGCACTCATATATGCAACGAATACATTCAAGTCCCCATCACGCCTGTCAGCCAAGAACGGGTAAAACAGGAGTTCACGGTGAACTTCGGGTTTTCGTTTTTGCTTTAGTGTATTTAGTGTCATGATCATTAAGGCAAAAGAACGCTATTTGTGTTATTAATAAATATTAGAATGCACGTAATATGAACTTCGGATAAAGCTTGAATTCATTGCCTTTGATCTGTCTGCTGTGAGAAGAGTCTCATGGAATTGATGTTTGACAATGCTTCATTGTATAATCAAACACATGCTGTAGGTGTTATAATGAAATTAAACCTCATATATTTTGTAAAATAACAGCACTGGTCTAAGCTAATGGAAAATCCTGTTTTCCCATTATTATATTGCTGAGAAATAGTTTGGTCGGGAATTACTGGGAATCCGTGACAGTGTTAAACCATTTTGTGAAAGATTATTATATTGTGTATATCAAAACACGTCATAATGGTTAGTCCAAATAGTATTTATCATAATATTGATCCATATAGCCTATTGCTTTCTCGCACTTTAACTACACGCATGAGCGTCTTTCACCAGCTGTAAATCACTGTTTTCACAGTCTTACTGTCAGCCATCATATTAGCAATCTGCCCAAGATGCAAAAGCAGGTGGCTTTTAAAGGGAATGAGATATGATATTTTGATTGGTTTATTGCATGCTACACCCAAGACACATGTATAATTAATGAAGAGACTAAGTTCAGCCCATTTGCACCTTGCGCTGTACTTAGTGCTCAAATAACATACCATCTATAACTAGCAAAAGTGGACATGGACATGGACACGCCCTAAATTCACTTGCACCAAGCGCTAAGATCGTCCAAGAACTAGTTGGCCATTGGTGTTTGAGCAGTTCAGACGGATTTTTTTTACACAAGACTACCTTTAAATTATGACATTGACAAGTGCCAATTGTATAGAGTTAATTTAGTGCCAAAACCTAACAAACAGAACATATTTTACAAATGTCCTGTGATTCGCAAACAAACACTGTGTTTTGCATTTTTATCAAACAAAAAAAAAACAGTCTGTTTGTTTGTTTTGCAAATACAAAACCGTTTTCTAATACAAAGACAAAACATGTTGTGTTTGTTTGATAATCGTGTTTTTCAGTTGCAAAACACACTCTGTTTGTTTGTGAATCGTAAGGCATTTGTAAAACGTGTTACCGTTTGTTAAGTTTTGGCACTAAATGAACTCGATTGCCTATCACAGGGGTTCCCAAACCGGTCCTGGGGGACCCCTGTGTATGCTGGTTTTCGTTGCAACCACAGTTGCAATCACAGAATTTTAACAAGCTGTTAATTTTTCTTAATTAGGTGATTTTCATGTTTGGAGGAATTATTCACCCTCTTAAGCCACATTATATCAGAAATAGCTATGGATGCCATGTAGAATAAACACCCCATGTTCACATTGTGCTTATTGTGCTATATTATTTAAAAAAGATAAGAAAATTATTTAACAGATCCATTTAAAAACTGATTTGAATCAATAGGCTCCTAATTGGTGAAAGTGTGGACACATGGCCACTAAAACTAACCATTTGGTAGATAATGAAGAATTCAAACACAAAGCAAATGATAACGAGCCAAACCTGCATTGTGTTAATAAGCTTAAAGAAAAAATTGAGTTAAACACATGTGTTCAACAACCTAATTAGGAGCCTATTGATTCACTTCACTCTTTAATTTGAGTGAAAATACATTATTTTGTAATCTCTTTTTATGTAATTGTTGCAATATAGCACAATAAGCACAACGTGAACATGGGGAGTTTGTTCTACATGGCATGCATAGCTATTTCTGACATAATGAGTCTTAAGAGGGCGAATAATTCCTCCAAACATGAAAAGCACCTAATTAAGAAAAATTAACAGCTTGTTAAAATTCTGGGATTGCAACTGTGGTTGCAACGAAAACCAGCATACACAGGGGTCCCCCAGGACCGGTTTGGGAACCCCTGGCCTATCAATCAGCGGTCTTAATTTCTATTTTTTAAGAGCACGTGATTTGGACTCGGTATGCAATGGTAGTGCTGCCACCTGCTGGTGTAAGATTCCGTGAATTTAACCGGATTGCTGCAGTGAATATGCCTGAGATTGCTTGCCTTCTTTCCTTTGTTGCATGGTTCTTTTGTCATTAATCATGCCTAGAGAAACTTGTAACTTTGTCAGAAAGGTTTATTCTGAGTCCACTGCTTGTCACTTGGAGTGTTGACCCTCTTCGTGATAACTGCGTTCAACACATCAAGTGAGATCTCCTTTCCTCTACCCTTGCCTCCCATTTATCCGTTTCCAGTACAAACCATACAACCAAGAACCAGCGTCTCCAGTCAAATTTGAAGAAAAAGCCTATGGGAATATAGCCTATTATCTCAATAAGTATGAAGAACAGGAGAATCGGGCGACAGTAAGCATACGCTATAATCAAGCATGCGGTCTGGCTTAATCAAGAAAGCGTAGGCTAATTCTGATGTGTAAAGTGAAATCGCGAATATAACTTACAATACATTGAAATGTTATGCTTTTTAAGTTAGGCGCCGTTTTCAGATTTGTAGGTAGAATTGAAGAAAGGGCGAAAGGACATTCGGCTAGTTAAATGCGTCAGTGGACCACTCTTCCTCTGTTTCTAACGTTAACCCATCAGTGGTCATGTTGCCACATGAGGTATAACTCCACTCCTCCATTGAGTGGTTCGATATGAGCAAGTGTAGCCGCCAAGGGGCTATGAGTTGTTTGCACCTGACGAGGAAAGAAACTGCTACTAAAAGTCGAGAGTGAATGTGCTGAATGAGCGCGACTACGGGCTATATATACGAAGTGTATTTCGTATAACGGAAGCACAGACTACCATTAACATTTTGCTAAATGAAGGATAGAAATCAGCGCTGATGTTTCACGGACGCGTATTTTCGGAGATATACGGTAAACTAGACCGTTCCGAATGTGCGTTGCTCGAGAGATTTTCTTGTGCAAAATTTGTGGAGGGAGGATGGGCATAACGGGAAAGAAACAACGGGTGTAGTCTAGTTTTAAGGAGCTCTGTAAAGGAATTCACTTATCGGAGTTATTTGACTTAATTTGTTTTGGTTATTCTCACTTTTGAAGTAACCGCGCGCACTCAGTAAAGTAAGTAAATCCGTTGTAAAAAAAAAAAAAAAAATGAACTCATCGTATTTTCTTTCTGCTCTTTTTTATTTCTTTTCTTCCTTTCTCTCAAAGTGTGTATGGACTAGATACGTCACTTAACATAGCAAATCAGTTGCAAGTAATGGTTTGATAAGGTACACTATGTAGCCTATCATATATTTTTTGCAGCAAGCTACTAATCTTAACATGTTTTCCAGCTGTCCTTTATTTCGGTAAACCGCCCTGCTCTCATAGTCCCTGTGGAAGTTTGCATTCAGAGAAAGGGGTGGAGTGATAAGTGAAAAGAGATGGAGAAGAGAGATCACAGATTAGAATGCTAAGCGGCACTATTGGGAGGAAATAGGCTATTTCACAAGGGCTTCATTATTCGATGCCAAATGTCCAGATGTCTGCACTGTCAGTGGACATGAGCTTTTACTTAATTCTGTACGTTTTTACGAACGTTTTGTTGCGTTGTCAATGTTAGCCTACATTTATTAGACTAAGATACGTTGTGGGAAAAAACAGACTTAACTTAGTTTTAGGCATAGCCTATGCCGTCTGTTTTTTTATGCCTAGTCTACTTTTAATTCACGTAATATTCCAAGAGTTTTATTTGAAGTGCAAATGAAACCGGTCGGTGTCCTTAAGATTATTTTTAAATGAAGCCTAGCTAACTTTTAATGTTAGTATTCGGTGAGAAATATTTTTGTTCAGGTTTTGTCCTTTCTGCTGTTTATAGCCTACAGCCTATTTATTGACTTTTAAAAGTACATTTCCAATAGAATTGCAGTGCCGTAGCCTTCAGTTCAAGACCTGAGCAAATAGTGGCCAGTCTGGCCACCACAGACAGACGTTTTTTTTGTTATAGTGAGCGACTTTGCTAACACAAAACCTTACTTTTTTACAACGGTGTAGTAAGGTTATGTTGAACAGCGTTTTCACAACATGTCATCAAGCCACAAATTTACATACGCTGTAGCACGTTTTTCCACTGGAAAATTTGGTTTGTGTCCCAAGAAAACACGAGAACACGACGTTCGTGTCTGTTATAACTTTACAAACCCTAACGTTGAAAACATAAATATATAGGTCTACTAAACGTAATTTGCCAACCTTACTTGTGAATATTGTAAATATAACTGTAGATCCATATTGTCACCCCCCAATTGATGCTCCTCAGTGAAGCAGCTACACAAACTTAAACGTTGATCAGACCGTAGCCACCCCTGCCGTCAAGAGACTGCTCCACCTGCAAACTGGTTACTAGGGCAACAGTGAACCAAGCGCTTCACACACACACACACACACACACACACACACACACACACCCTTATTCAACAGCAAAGGTGTATTCTTCATGCATTCATTATACAGCCATGTCTTCTAACTGGTGAACAGCACAATTTTTCTTTCTTTTGCTGCAGTTTATGCGGCTGAGGTGCCAGGATGCAATATTATTTCCGGTTTATGTTTATTTAGATATTCCTGCATCTGTAGCACACAGGCTGGTAGGCATTGTTTCCAGCACCATCGACTCCTGGAAGATCTGCTGATTTAAACCTCCCTCCGCCTCCATTGTCTTTGGTTCTGTTGAACAGATACTTAATTGCACTGCACAGCGCACGGCTCCTGAATCTTGATAGGATAACACTCCAGCCAGGATTATATTTAGACTACAAAGCCTTAGTTTACTCTACATTGTGTTTTCAGTATTCTCCTAATTTCTCATAAATTTTATTTACCTCTGTATCATTCTAATTTATTATAATTTACATAAGTTTACAATTTAGTCATTTAGCAGATGGTTTTAGCCAAATTGCATTTCATGTAGTAACCCAATGTCACACGAACATTGCACACGTTTTTACAGTATATAAAGTTGTTTATCATCTTTTGATAATCATTATTAGAAATCATATTTTTAAAATATGAACTTTGATCATATTTAGTGTGCAAGGAGGTGTCACTGCAATTCTTTGGTGCTTGTTTATGTGTGTGTGTGTGTGTGTGTGTGTGTGTGTGTGTGTGTGTGTGTGTGTGTGTGTGTGTGATATTGTTTGAGGTTGTGTGTGTGTTTGTTTCTGTTTCAGGTTGTGTGTGTGTTTGTTTCTGTTTCAGGTTGTGTGTGTGTGTGTATATATGTTTCTTTTTGAGATTCTGTGTGTGTTTCTGTTTGAGCTTGTATGTCTGTTTCTGTGTGTGCGTGTGCTTTTCTGTTTGAGGTTGTGTGTGTGTGTTTCTGTTTCTGTGTGTATGTTTCTTTCTATTTAAGGGTGTCTGTGTGTTTAATAGGTGCAGGGGATTCAGGGAATGTGGGGTTTGGTGTTGAAATATGCACATCTACAATGGGAGGAGTCTGTATCTCTTCACTGAACACTGAAAAAACTGTGTGTGTCATTCAGTCTAATGCTAACAGTTCCCTGCACGGCAACAATAACTCTTAACCCTGGCATCAGCATTAGTGTAATAACCATAGAGGAAGCAATAAAAACCATAATACTGGAAAAAATTTAATGAAACCATACAATACACAGAACTTTTTAATGTGTGCTGTCAAACTCAGTGTTGGTTTACAGTGTTCAAAGTCAGATCAATCACATCATAATTACACATAAGCATGCACACAATAAGACAGTGACTGAACAAATATTCACTTGCAAAACATGCAGTTATATATAGTACATGACATGTACATGTCTGGAAGGAAGTAACAAATGAGTCACATACAGTACATGTAAAGAATGAGTCGCATGTTGACATTCATGGAATTGCCATGGTAATGTACAGTCTTCTCCTGCAGTACCATGGCGAGTGCAGAGGAAGGCATTTTGGAGGCGACCCATGATCCTGGACTGACGAGGCGACGCTTTACTCGTGACGACTGCCCATTGTCACAGGATGAAATGGATGGCCTTACCAAAAACACTGGTGAGCTCTGGACACTTTAACTCTTCCCTTTTCTAATTAAAGGTATTTAACTGGCCTTGACCTGCTTTCTTAATGCCAAATGTGATTTATACAATGAACGAATATATCATTTTGACAGTGAAATGTTATATATGGGAAACCGTACGGGTAATAATAATAAAATAGAGGGAATTATCAATGAAACAAGTGTATTGAAAGTGAGTTCTGGTTAATATTCCAGTATGATTTTTGGTGGCACTAGGAGAGAGGACCTTGTTGTAACTGCGTGGCTCTGTTGAAGGATGTGGTACAGTTTGAGGGCTGATTTTATTGTCCCTATCCCCCTCCCCAGAGGAGCATCCGTTCCTGTTGATCCACCGCTTACATGCTAGCAAGGACTGGGGCATGCCACTGTTCCTGCAGGGGGCGGTAGTGAGCTGCCGGGTGGAGAGCACTGAGAGATACACCACACGCTCCAAGGTCAATACTGGGGCAAGGATGGGGGCTTGTGCATTTGTTAAATCACTCATTTCTCTCTCTCTCTCTCTCTCTCTCTCTCTCTCAGAAATGTATGCATGTGACTGTATCGAGTATCTCCATATTAAAGCAATAAGGCACAATTAACCTCTTCGCGCAGACCCCCTAGTAGTCACGGTGCCGGCGCCAAGATTTTGCTCAACTCAGATATTAATTTCTCCTGCAACCAAACTTTTGAGTGGAAACAACAAACTCGGTCTTTTATCTTCATTAGTACACGATTCATGACACCTCTGAGTTATACGGAGTTTCTAAGTGTCACTATTGTCACGTAGCTAGTCCATTTAACAAGCAACCCCCAAGCAAACCCCCAAAACAGCCATGAAAAGCCCTGCTCACTCAAATGAAAAATAAATGTGTGACATTATTGTGTAATTATACCACATCATTCTACTATAAATATTTGCTTCTAAATATGAAATAAATATCCAATCCTACCATTGTTTTTATGCATAGACATGTCCTTTCAAAAAAAAAAAAAGCACTTGCGTGTCTGTGTTTAAATTTTCCTCTGTCTGTCTTTCAGGTACGTGCATGCACTTTGTATACAATCCGGCTCACACACGGCCAATTCAGCTGGACGGTGAAGAGGAAATACAAACACTTCCAGGAGCTGCACCGTGACCTGTACAAGCACAGAGTGATGCTCCATTTTCTGCCTCTGGGGAGGTCAGCTGAACACAAATTTAATTTTTATAGGCAGATGCAAAAGACAGAGATATTACATTGAAGCATGCAACGTTGCTTCCAAATACAATTTCAAGTTACAAACATATTTCTGCTGCTTTTTAACAAGCATTCCTGCCTTTATGTCTAGTACTGCTACAGATGCTTGTATGGTGGTCACTTCTTGTGTAATTGCTGCTGTGTAATTGGTAATTGACATGCTTTGTCTGTCTCCTGTTAAGACTATTGATGAGGTTATCATAATTGCTACCATCACAGATGTGAGGAAGGACTCTGGCTTTAACCGGTGGGCTCTGCCATCTCTGCTCTCTCCTCCAATCATTCTCCTTTTCTGTCCTGCTCTTCCATCTCTCCTCATGTCTTTGCTGTCTTCGTTCCTTTCGCTCAGGTTTGCTACGCAGAGACAGCAGCTAGCCGCTATGACAGAGGAAATGCCCTCTCTGCACAGTGGAGTCAGGAGAACGTCCAGCAAGCCGGTACCGCAAGCTCACAAGCCTACATTTACACTAACTCCCTGATATATTCTGTTGATCTCAAAGTTGCCCCTCATGTTTTTGTCTGTTCGTTATATTAGCAGTGTCTGAATCAGGTGTGGCCAGCCCTGGTCACTCCTGGAGAGCCATTGGGTCTGTAGATTTCCATTGTTAGTCATCACTTAAACTGGAACGCCGGGTTATTTCTTAAACTTCTATATCCTTCTATTAATTACAGCTGCATGTCTACATACTGGAAGGTTCGAAATTAATCAGATTCGCTGACAGATAAAAGTCCAATATGACTAAAGGGATGCCATCGTCATTATCTTCAGGTTCTTCCGAGTTTGGCGATGTATAATTTAGCTATGAAAATCGAAAACATTGTATATAATATTGCAGTCAAATGTTTACAAAATTTACTGAAAATGCTTTGAAACTTTTGACTGCAATATTATATACAGTGTTTTCAATTTCCATAGCTAAATTATACATCGCCAAACTGGGAAGAACCTGAAGATAATGAGGATGTTATCCCTTTAGTCATTTAAGACTTTTATCTGTCAGCGAATTTGATTAATTTCGAACCTTCCAGTATACAGTATAGACCTGCAGCTGGAAAAAACCACCACTGACGTAGATCAGCGTGACACAGCGCATCTGGAAACAAGGGAACCGGGAGGCACAGTTCTAGTGTGGTAAGCTTCAAGACTCACATTAAACATATAAAATCGATAAAGGAGTATAAGAAATAACCCGGCATTCTCTTTTAATTTATCAGTTAACGCAAATGATTACACAGTTAACTCGCCGGCCTCACCTGGTTTCCTGGGCCCAAATTTGTTGGTTATTTTAAGGCAAAGACAACCGCCAACAGAACCTGTGGGTCTCTGCCCGATCTGTATGATTGATGCCCTGCTGTCCTCACCTGTCCTGTGCAGAAATACCTGGAGGAGTACCTGAATGGTCTACTGGAGAACACCTTCTGTAAAAATTACCATGGCATGGTGAGGGAACATATGTGCACTGTCCACTTTCTCTTTCACTTAAACACACAAACACACACTCACTGTATAAGCTGTTTGTGTCACTCGTGTTATCAATCAATTTCAGGATATGGGATTACAGTTTGTCATTTGCATGAACATTTGTCCATTGAAAAGTCACATTTTCAAAACAGTTAACAGACAGTTCTAAATAGAAGCTTGCTGGCCAAAATAACACATTTTGTTTGCTAAATGCTCCAACAATCACAAAACATTGAAGACATGTCCCAAAAGCAAAATGTTCCCTCAATACAACTTAAACAAATAAATATATGCTTTCAATGAAGTTACACAATGGCCAAAAAATACAAACTACAACTATCAATATAAAACTATGCAACCTTCATTTGTGCTGTATGGCTATGGCATTTGCTGTTACTTTACATAGTTATAGTCTGTGCAAAAGGCAAGTAAGCACATCACAGCATGGATTGTATTTTTTTCACTGCTGCGCTTTTACTTTGCACTTTGAGATGTCTTTCTCTTGTGTGCAGGTTTCGACCTTCTCATAAACTGTCTAAGACCTACACACACCTAGACAAATTACTATAATCAGGACATGCATTTCAAGGCACGGCTATTATACTGCATTCTTTCCTCACCACAAAAAACCAAGAAGAATTTCACCTAAAATCAATCATTTTTCCATGCTGTGCAAATGCTGAATGAATAAAAAGCAACAAAAGGAAAATCGTGGGGAGAATGGACAAAAAAGCCAACATAAATGCTCGGACCGTCAATAATCAAGCCCATGTTTTCCTCGAGTTCTCTCACTCTGTGGCTTATCCTACAATTTGCGAATGGAGTAGAGGGCATCAGACACCTCATAGACTATATATGTCCCACTGATGCTTTGCTCACCCTAAACGAATGAGCAAATGCACGGTAGCAGCAATACAATACGCTTGTTTGTGCCCTGTGGCAAACAATCCACTTGTTTGTGCACAGATACGGGCGCACGGAGAGGAGTATGCTGACGGTAAAGACAAGGCTGCAGCTGTTCACAGATGTAGTTGAAGGTGTGCTTTTGCATACAGAAATTGAGAACCTACTCGGAATCCGTGAAATTATGCACAATATGGTTCCACCAGTGCTGGCTACGTTTGCGGACCCATACCCGCCTCTCCGACAGGTGATGCACCCAGAAGTACAATATTCGCATTAATATCACTCCTCCGCTGCTGCCTCCTCATCAGTGCACGCCTTTTGTGGGTTCTGCTTTGACTACCCAATCTGAACATAATGAAAAGAAGCACAACCTCACTGAAACCTTTTCCCGGAATGTTGTTTTATTTAATACTTAAATATTGCAGAAGTCTCATGAAGTCACTAATGTAAGTATAGCCTTAGTCCATTCATTCCTCATGATCATGCCACATGTTCTCATCAGCAGCACATTGAATGTTTTCCTTTGCAATGCACCAAGGGAAAAACGTCCGTGCGTGGTGTATCCATCCCTGGCAGTCCTCTACATGGATTGCCAGGCAACCAGCGTGCATTGCCTGCAGAAGGGATATCTGGTCATGGGGCCGGTGATCATACACCTTCCATCTCCAGGCAGAGAAGAATTCCTCAATTGGGTTCAGAAAGGGAGAGTAGGCAGGGAGGAACTGCATCATCATACGGGGTTGGGCAGCAAACCATTCATTCATAAGGCCAGAGTGGTGGAAGGCAACATTGTGAGAAATTATGACAAACTGAGACATTCCAGCCCTCAACTGCCTTCTCACTTATGGTGGAACTGTCTTTCCGACAGTGCATCGTGAAATGTGATGAGGTGGTCTTTGTTGTATGGGCCGATGGTTGATATATGATAAAGGACACCAGCATTGTAAATGGCAGCACACATGGTGATATTGGCACCATTCACCTGGCACTGTAACAGTTGCCCTCAATGCTTCTCCCGCGTCTCCTCACTTTTTAGAGATTGAAGCCGGCTTCATCCACATAAATGAATATTTGATGTACTCCTTTAGCTTCCAGTTCCTTGATTTTTTAAGAAAAAGGAAAATTTATTAAGCAAATTATTGCAGTTGCATATACTGTATGACACGGCAAGGTATTACAATGACAAATCCTTACCTGCACATATTGGAGTCTTGCTTCTTTTACAAGGTCATTGTTTCTTTGGAATGGGACTGTATAGCTGCTTCATTCTGAAATGGTTGCATTTCAGGCCTCTATTAATCGTAGACAAAGAAGCATTGTTGACATTTCTAAATGTTTCTTGATCTGCAGTTACTGCTGCCAGGAATTCATGTAATCGGATTGCATTGTTTTCTATGACCGAAATAGCTGCCTCCTGGTCAGCATGTGGTAGTCTGTGGGTTCTGTAAAGTAAATACAAAAAGCATGTGAGAAAACTTTGTTGACAATCACATACAGTGCCCTCCATAATGTTTGGGACAAAGGCATATTTCTTCTTGATTTGGCTCTCTGCTTCACAATGTTAGATTTGTAATCAAAAATTCACATGTGGTTAAAGTGCAGATTCTCAGTTTTTATTAAAAGGTATTTTTATACATTTTGTTTTCACCATATAGAATACATATCCCCCCCACCGGGCACCATAATGTTTCAGACAAATGGCTTCACAGGTTTTTCTGATTAGTCGGGTTTTTTCACTTGCTTCCTTAGTGCAGGTATAAGAGTGCTTTCAGTATCTAGTCTTGATTCTAGGTGTTTGGTTGCCTTTGGTGTCCGTTATTGGCGTTAGTCAACATGAAGACCAGAGTTGTGCCAGTCAAGGAAACCATTATGAGAAATAAGAAACAAAAACAGACAGAGACATAGAACAAACATGAGGCTTACCAAAATCAACTGCTTGGAACATGAGTAGGAAGAAAGAGAGCACTGGTGAGCTCAGTAATAGCATAGGGTCTGGTAGGCCAAGGAAGACCTCTACAGTTGATGACCGAAAAATTTTCACCAAAATGAAGAAAAACCCCCAAACACCTGTCCGACAGATCAGAAACTCTTGAGGACAGGCTTGTGCCAGTGAGGATGTGTCAGTGCCTACTGTTTGAACAGAAGAAGACTTCACGAACAGAACTACAGAGTCTAAACTTCAAAATACAAACCACTAGTTAGCCACAAACACCCACAGTTTCTTAGAGTTCTGTGAAAAGGTCTTGTGGACAGATGAGACCAAGATTCACTTGTATCAGAGTGATGGCAAGCGCAAAGTGCGGATGCCAAAAAAGGAAGTGCCCAAGATCCAAAGCATACCACCTCATCTGTGAAACATGGTGGTGGGTGTTATGGTTTTGGCGTATGTGACTGCCACAGGTACTGGCTCACTTGTCTTCATTTATCATTGATGACGTAACTGCTGATAGCAACAGCAGAATGAATTCTGAAGTGTACAGAAACATCTTGTCTGCTCAAGTTCAAGCAAATATGTTCAAACTCATTTGACGGTGCTTCATCCTACAGCAAGACAATAGAATAGAATAACTTTTATTTTCCTGTGAGGGAACTTCAGTTGTAGTTACCAGCAACAAAAAAGACATAGACAGTGGGGCAGACCCACAACACAAACAAACATGCCAAACAAAGACATTCAATAGAATCATCGGTCGGTCGGGTTGGTGAGAAGAGGACTGTCTAGCCCAGAGAGTTCTGAACGTTTGTTGAGATCAACAGTTTACACAGTGTTTTGCACTTCCCACAGTTTCTTAGAGTGGGGAACACCAAACTGTGTTGTGCAATAAATATAGGCTTTTGCACTCTACGTCTATCCGCTGTATTCATTTAGTAGTTGCCATCCCCTAATGTATCCGCTGTGTTGCACGTTGCACAGGGCTGTAGTAAGAAGCATTCTTAGTTTATGTTACACTTGTAACCTTTGTCTGGAGCTTTTGTAAAATATTTCCAAAACTCCATCTTTCACTGTTGAAATTAGAACTATTGGCAGAAACAAGACATTCTAAGCGGATCAAACTCGAGCTTGCAGAGTGGTAACGTTCTAATAGTGCTCACCACTCTAATTAAATGACGTCCGCGTCCCCTCCTCGCTCGCTCCCGCTCACATACTCTAACACACTCACCTTTGAGAATCAGATGTACTCCGTCGCCCCGGTATGCAGGCCAACCTGCATGCTCCAGAACAATATCCGCCGTGCCTTGTCAGATGTTTCTCACTGGCTGCATACAGGCGTCTGGGCTGAGATAGGCTTGCCTAGTCTTGTTTCCATACACGTACAGTCTCTATCTAGTCGGAATGGAGCACTGAACCCACTCAGTCTCTACAGTCATTGCTTCATTCCTCCCCTCCATCCTCTTTTCCATTCTTTTTCCTGGTGGCCTTTTGAGGTTTGCCTGTAGTACTGGATCAGTCTTGATATCAAGCCACTCAAACTCCGGTGAAGAGCGATGGCAACTTTGTAGTTGCAGATCTTACGGACATTCCAGAGTATATTGTATGAATGCGTCTCCACGGTGACTACCATACACAAAATTAGCCCAACTTGATAATTTGATAATATTATTGAAAAGAGCAAAAGGAGCACCCTGAAAAATTTTCAATTTGCTTCCCTGTCCTATAACAGACTTACCAGCGCATGAAAAAACAAAAGATAAAAGCTTGACACAATAAAACATTCAAATTAGCAAACATGAAAACGAGAGACAGCAGGACTACATGTCGCCATTACAGTGCCACATTCTAGAATGAATGATGGCAAACATACTGCTAAAGCAACATGGGAGTTTTCTAAAGCCAAAAACTGGAAAATTCTTGACTGGTCAAGTCAATCACCCGATCTGAATCCAATTGAACATGCGTCTCATAGGCTGAAGAGAACACTTAAGGCAACGAGCCCTCGAAACAAGCAGGAGGTGAAGATGGCTGCAATACAGGCCTGGCAGAGCATCACCAGAGAAGATACTCAGTACCTGGTGATGTCTATGGGTCACAGACTTCAAGAAGTCATTGCATGCAAAGGATATGTACTAAACATGACTACTTCCGTCGACATAACTTTAACATGTCCCAAACATTATTGTGCTCTGAAATGGGGGCGGCTATGTATACAAAGTACTGTAATTTCTACATGGTGAAACTGAAATGTATAAGAATACCCTTTAATAAAAGTCAAATGTGAATGGTTTGAAATGAATACAAATCTAGAATACAGTATACACTAGAATACAGTAGAGTAGAGAGCCAAATCAAGGGGGAAAAAATGTCCAAACATTATGGAGGGCACTGTAAATGACATCGATGAAACAACTGCATTACTGTAGGTACACAATGTATTGCTCTGCCAAGAGTGCTAACATCATGACTTACCTATTCTCATTCTGAAAAATTTGGACAAGACATGCGACAGTGTCCCGACTCAGATTGGGCTGAACCCTTTGCCCAGCCTCTCTCATGGATAACATGGTCAATGATTGTTGCCCAAATTTGAGCTCTATTTTTCCCTCTTGCTGTGTCTCTTCCACCATGCATGAAAACTCCTCCACCACGCATGCAAACCCTTCTGCCACAGCCTCTCCCTACAAATACATGCATTTGGCCTCTTTGCAACTTTACAAATAGCAGCTCAGAGGTGATGTCTTTGGATGATAACTGATTGAGCTATTGTGCAAAGGTTTCACACAGGTGCAGAAGAGATTTATACTTATGAGAATAATTTCTATTAGCTGTCACTAAATGTATCACATTTTGTTTGACACAATTTATCCAATAGTTTTGTGTCTTTCTGTGAGATCTGTGTTAAATAGTTTGAAAAAGTGTTTTAAAAAAAATGTGAAAGCATTTGCAAAAGAAGACTGTTGTGCTAAGAGGGTGAAGAAGAAGATTAAGTGGACCCCAGTTTCATTAACCGTGTCTTAGTAATTGAGAAAAACTGTAATTGTCTGTGTTATGTTGCATCAAGATGTTGTTTTATCAATCTCCTGTTCTGATTTCAGTTGGAGTTCCTGGATGTTAGTCCTCTCTCATTCATAAAGGATCTTGGACCCAAAGGCCTGTAAGTTAGCCAGACTGCCTGTGTGCATCGCAGCAGCAGCGACTCACTTTTTGTGTGTTTTTTAGTTGTGTGTGTGTGTGTATGTGTCTGTGTGTACCAGAGAGGGCTTCATCTTGAAGAGGTCAGGAGGTCATCGTGTCCAGGGCCTGAACTGCTTTGGTCATCACCAGTTATGCTTCCGCTGGTCGCGCCGCTGGCTGGTGGTCAAGGACTCCTTCCTCCTCTACATGAACAGGGAGGCAGGGGTCATTTCATTCGTCCTCCTCTTTGACCCCGAGCTCAAAGTCCAGGTGGGCCGATGCTACACTGACACCAAACATGGCGTCTGCATCCAGAACTTTACTAGGTGAGCAATGAAACGCACGCGTACGGATGCTTATCAACATCTTCTGATACGTGAAGATATATAATAAAACACACAGATGAAATGTGTTTTGTGCATCTTAATGATACATACAGGTATTCACATGCACATATAGGTACATATTTACATGGGTACATACTCTACTGATGAAGGTATATACTGATAGATACAGATAAATATGTATTTATGTGGATACAGTTATGAACCTTTTCCCCTAGGTTGCCCTTTCCACTGACTCACTGACTTCCTAGCTCCCTATATCACAAGCCTAACAAACTGGGTGCTAAAGTGAGCCACCAAGAGCTTGCGAGAGTATCCTAACTTAAATAGTGCAGTATTGCATAATGCTGGGAATGTTGAGGGTGCAAAAATGAAAAGAGAAGTATGTTAAATAGGGCAAATTCCCCGCTTACCAGCTTTCCTTCTCAGATACTACAATTTGTACTTGAGGAGCTAGCCGATTTGCCAGGTCTCCTGGTCGGCGCAATGTCAGCTTTTGGCTGTAGTTTTTTTGTTAGGTATTTGGCAGAGGGAAAAAATAAATAAGGGGGGGGGAAATGGACAGACCACCTTTACCCCCTTCTATTCCTCACCCCCACCCTTTATTTAAGCCTGCACAAAAAATGAAAGGAGGAAGTGAAGACCCTGGTGCTAAAAGTACTGAAGTCACATTTTTAGACAATTCAAGTTGAGCATAGATGCATGTTGTATTTGTTTAGCTAAGTCCACCCTATAAATATTGTTAACAGAAAAGGTGCCTAAGCAATGCATAAAAACAGCAAAAATTTTAATGGCTGATTTTATGGATCAATGATATTTTCGGATTAGATTTTCTCAAAATAGACATTTTGTGACTTCCGTACTTTTAGTACCAGGGTCTTCAAGTGCCCTGCTGCATTTTACACCCTGCAGATTGTGCCAAATTAATGAAACAAAATATAATAAAAGTACAGAAGTGGGGTACATAACTTACCCTGGTGCTGGTACTCATAACAATACCTAGAAGTGCAGTCCATATAACATTGTATGTACAGCTGTTGACATACATAAATGCATACGTGCACAGTCACACTGATACACTGAAGCTGTCGAAGTTGTTGGCTGATGATGCTGACACACTGAAACACTGACCATATAACGTTTAGTTTATAAGTGATGTAGCGCACGACCATATGTGTTTTTATATGAGCCCATGTGGACCTGTGTACACATGTGCACTTTTGTCTGTGTGTGTGTCTGTGTGTGTCAGGACTCTTATCATTAAGTGCAGTAGTTACAAACAGGCTCAGTGGTGGCGTCATGAGATCAGCAGCCTGGCAGAGCCGAGCGACTTCTTCCAGGCACACCGTTTCCAAGGATACGCCCCGCCCCGTGAGGACACGCTCACCAAGTGGTGAGGAGCTGGGGACATGAGCATGGGGCCATATCTCCAGAGGGAGAAGGGAAATGAGCCACTGAGATGGAGACAGGGCACTTTTTGTGGCAAATATGGAAGGTAGTGTAGAAAACATTTGTATTCTTAAAGTGATCCATACGTTTGTGAGCGTATGTATGGCCATCTATTGCCAGGTAAAGCATGTGACCATATTTTGGGGTTGGAGCTACATATGTGTTACTTGATTGCTGATTGTAATAGTGTGTGTATTGTGCGTGCGTGCGTGCGTGCGTGTGTGTGTGCTTTCATCAGAATAAGTGTCCAGTCACTGTTATATTACTCTGTGTTTTGTGGCTAATAAGAGTTGATAGTTGATTTAAAATGCTAATTGATGGATGCATGTGTATATTATCAAGGATGTTTTCATGGACAGGTATGTCAATGTGTAGTGATTGACAGGTATATGTATGACTCATTGACATGTGTAGGTGTAATGGCAGACAGTTATATGAATGTGTTATGATTGGCAAGTATATGCAGTCACCCCCAGGTGTGAGTGTTATGACTGACTGGTATGTGTATGTGTGTAATGATGGACAGGTACGTGAATGGGAGTGGCTACTTTGCAGACCTGGCTATGGCTCTGGATCAGGCTAAGGAGGAAATCTTCATCACAGACTGGTGGTGAGTGGCAGCAAGTTTGTTTTCAGTGTAAAAGGGTGTATACTATACTATTGACAGACTACAGTGGGATCCAGATAACATGTCTCCCCCTCTTTGTCTCCCCATGTCTGTCTGCCTGTCTTTCTGTCTTTCCTTATATTTCTTTCTTTCGCTGTGTGTGTATTATGATCTGCTCTGTCTTCATCCAGGCTCAGCCCTGAAGTTCACTTGAAACGGCCAGCTACGAGCACATACTGGCGCCTGGACCAGATCCTGAAACGCAAAGCAGTTAGGCCTGCTTACCTCTTATTCTCGTCTCTCTCACTTTTAGATCTTTTACTTCCCACATCCTCCTTTTTGATTTTTATTATTTATAATTTCTCCACCTTTCACACCTTTCTCTCTCTCTCTCTCCCATGCTTCTCCCTCTTCCATTTCCCTCTTGATGTGTTAAAGATGTCTCTTTCCTCCCTTTCCCCCCGCCCCTCCACGACTCCCTGCCCCCGTCTTGCTTGCGCCCCCTACAGGATCAGGGCGTGAAAGTTTGCGTGCTCCTGTACAAAGAAGTGGAGATGGCATTGGGCATTAATAGTGACTACAGCAAGAGGACCCTGATGAACATGCACCCCAATATCAAGGTACAAATCCCACAAGGAACTTATTTTTTGCAGTAGGTTTATACACTGAGGCTGTGTCTCAAACCGCATACTTCCATACTCCCAGTGCGCAGAGCGAGCATGCATCCATGTTGGAGTGTGAGTCCAAATGGAAGTACGGTAGCACGGAGCATGGATAAGGTACCCTGATGCGTACTCCATTTGTTAAAAATTTGACGTATGCATCAGTACTTGCTCCGACTTGGAAAAATCCCATAATTCCTATCAAGAAAAATGTCAAGACCAAAAATCTCCACCGTAATAGCAGATGACTGTGGCGAGATCTAGCTCAATAATTTAGCTAACTTTAGATATCTTATATGTAAATTGCAATGCAATTTGCTAGCAATTAAATGACATACCATCATAGCAGTCTTAGCCAGATAAAATTGTGTTTGTAATAGACACAGAGATACTAAAACATGAATATTCACAGTATTAATTAAGAATTTATTCCCATATGATTTAACTAACTTGCTAGCTAGCTGGATAACAACCCAGTTTGCTAGCGTCGCACTAACTAATGTTAGATAAGTATACCCTCAGTAGCCTACAGCCAACTGTGTGATCTGGGAAATTAAAAATACAATAACGTAAAATACAGTACTCCGGCATATAAGAATATTATATTGTCATTTAATGTTAGATGTCATGTCACGCCAGTAGTAGCCTACATTGACTAGTTGCCCAGTTTTTCTTTTGTTGTTACTGAGAAACTTTCTCTAGTCCGTTAAGCAGCCAAAACAGTGAAACAGTCAAATCTATTTATTTTGTCATAAATTTGCCTTTTCAAAATGGTTTCCATTAGGGAGTAGTATAAATTACTTTAGTTTTTAATAATAGCTCATATTGATTCATTACTGGCTCTATTTCTACTTGTAGCCAGAATAACTGCATATACAGCTGTTAAACAGCACAATCATAATGAAAATACAGACACGATTGTCTACAATGCAATGACAACTTTATTATGGGGTTAATTGTTCACTAGGTTATCCAATGCTGCAATGAATCTTCATATCATTGCCTTCCACTGACCCTTCTTTTGGCATATGAACGCTAGCATAAAGGAGAATTCAACTGAACTAGCTATACTGGCTAAATGCTGCTGATATTACTGGAATATTCAGTAAATATATATACATTTTAAATAATCTGGTCATACAATATACCGTTTGAAAGTGTTAAAACGTACAATTCTATATCAACTATTTTATGATCCCAATGTTATAGTGACAACATCTTTTTATTTTGTAACTGACAAAAAAATCTATCAAAACGATGACTCTGTATGTTATATGTGTTCAGAGAAATCCACAGATGACACAAATAAAGGTAAAGTCGGTATTCTTATCGCGGCAAAATATTTATAATTAGTTTTCTTTTTTCCCAAATTAATCTTTTAGGCAAGAAAAAAAAACATACACTTCCACTGTGTTTGAGCTTCTGTTACTTTGTTTCAGTGAACTTACAGTGATTCTGACTGCTGGAAAACAAACCCCCAAGGGTTACCTTTCAGAAAATATCAGGATTATGCCTGTAGTCAAAGGCGTGCAAGAACAGTAACCATTTTATTTTCAGGCTTGTGTTAAAAAAAAAGTGGTGCTAGAGAAAGGGTTAATACCTTGCAAAATGTATGTTCTACTTGCAGTCTTTTTTTTTTTTACTGTGTTCATTTATGCATGGAGAAATCGCCCATGATTCTAAAATTAAACTTACCCAAAATTTGCTCCCATCAGCATGTTTTGCCAGGATAATACTGACATGCGCCTGAGTCATGGCCTTTTTTTAAGGTGTGACAAATGCACATGGTTCTTTTGTACAAGTTTGCAAGGCTAGTTTGACCTGGGCAAATATGTATTGTGACTTTGTTTCGTTTTTTTTTGAAAAAATCCACCTGTGCTTGTGAGGTACAGAAAAACTATGTATATATTGTATGTATTCCTGGATAAGGGGGTGAAGGCTAAGTAAGAACATCTCTCTCACTCTCGCTATCTCTCTCTGTCTGACTGTCTTTCTCATGTCTTTCTTTCTCTCTCTCCCACATCTGTACCTTTTGTCCCTCGGTTCTTCACCTCATCCTCCCTTGCTGTTCGTCTCCCAGGTGATGAGACATCCTGACCACGTCTCCTCCATTGTCTTCCTCTGGGCACACCATGAGAAGATGGTGGCCATTGACCAATCGGTGGCATTTTTAGGCGGGATTGACCTGGCCTTTGGGAGGTGGGACAACAGCCGCTACAGGCTGACTGATATGGGAGACTCCAAATTACCCAATCATAATCTGGAGATGGGACCAGAGGTGCGGGTCATAAAATTGTGCCACTCACACCTATGCTTGCTCATCACTGTGTACTGGTGTGTGGAAGGGTTAGACAAACTGGATCATATGAATCTGTTGATCTTGCCCTCTACCTCCCTATCTGTTGCAGGCCGTTGGTGTCGAAGGCTCTAATGGGTCAGCATCGTGTCCGCCGACAGCAAAGCCAGAGCCAGTGGATGCAGATGATTTGACAGGCAACAGTCTATTGTGGTTGGGGAAAGACTACAGCAACTTCATCAACAAGGACTGGGTCCAGCTTGATCACCCCTTTGAAGGTGTGGGTTTGTTTGTATTTACGTACTTAATTAACTGCTGTTCTGAGGCTTTCATGTCGGCTTTAGTCTTTTTTTTAGTCTCAGGTATTTTTCAGTATTTACCAGTTTGGGTAAAATTAGATAAATCATATGTAGGGATAGGAGATTTTAACTTCTTTTAAAAACCTTATATAACAATATTTATGGCCCTTTCGGACAATAACAATGTATCTCACAACATTTTTGTGCTGTTACTATAAGTTGCCCTTATCTGGTGAAAGAAAATATATCAGCAACCCCAAAACATGATGGCGTATTGAAGTATTTATTTGTTTTCTTTTTTTCCAAACTTGTTGTACATGTTTTATTTTATTTCACACTCTCAGACAACATTGACCGCTCCCAGGTTCCCCGCATGCCATGGCGTGACCTGGCTGCAATGCTTCATGGGAAAGCAGCCAGGGACGTGGCTCGTCATTTCATACAGCGTTGGAACTTCACCAAGGTAACAGGATTTAAGGATTTATGGACACTGACGTTGAATAAATGGTGCAGGCATTGTATTCTGTTTTGTGTCTTGCATTCTAGGTTTTCAAGAACAAGTACAAGGACAACTTCTTTCCCTGCCTGCTTCCAAAATCTCATGCTACTGCAGACTCCCTGCCATTCACTGTGCCAGGGACCACTAAGGCCTCAGTGCAGGTATACTACACACACACACACACACACACACACACACACACACTCCTCAGCATTACTGCTGATAACAACATACTGCACTGACACAAACTCTCTCCCTATCTCACTTTCTTTGCTATCTTGCTCACCCCCACCCCTCCTTTTGTGAGACCTCTATTTCTCCCCTCTCTTCTATTCCTTCCTCTCTCTGTCTCTCCCTCTCAGATTCTGCGCTCCGTGGACCGTTGGTCAGCTGGAACATGTGAGAGCTCCATCCATAATGCCTACATCCACACCATTGAAAATAGCCAGCACTACATCTACATCGAGGTGAGGGTGAACACCATCTGGCCCAAACCCCAAAAAATCACTTTATTTCCACTTGGCCAGCTATTACACTGGGCAGGATAGCAGCATGGCGCTATGGACTGTTTGAGTGCAGAGGCTCACATACTTAAGGTGGGCTAAGGTGGGTGATTCCAACATTTTGTACCCAAAATATGCTTTATATACTTTAAAATCTGATGTCTTGTCACTGCTGAATGTTAACATAATTGGTATACATATGACACAATAAATAAAGTCAGTATTGTAGGTTATTTCCAAATGAATCTGCATTATTTTGCTATGTACAAAAAAGACCCTTCCCCTTTTGCTATAAAAGAGTGAATTCTGAACTCCACATTTTGAGATTAAAATGGATTCCAGTTGAATTAATTTAGTAACTTCTCTCTGTAAAAAAACATTTTCAAATATTATAATTATCTTGCATATGAATATATAAGATATCTATATGGCTGTATATATTTAAGCTGAATTTCGTATTACTGTTTCTACTAATCCTGCTTTACCTTTGTGGATCATTTGTTATCTGTGAAATATGTGGGTACCCTAGAATAGAATGTAGTCAAAGTTGTATCTGTCATTGTAGACAACTGGTTTAGTATACATTTAACTTAAAAACCATACATGGGCTACAAAATACAACATGAATCAATCCCTGGTTTATTTGATGAGAGAAGGCTTGAAAAATCCGCTAGTGTGGTCTGACAAATGTGCAGAAGATGGAAAATGGTTGGAGGGTGTGTTCTAAAATAGAGAGCATCATAAGGGGCATTCTGTTCGGAGTCACTGAATTTAAAGGGTCAAGAGATATCATAAAAGTGAAGGAAAGGATTGTGAACCACCTGTCAACAGCAGGATATGTTGACCGTGACAGCAATCTGAAACAGACTTTTCTGAAGCATTAGCTTCTCTCCCAGTAGCTTGCACAGTTGGATAGATCATATTTCACATTGCTGAAATTGCGTTGTATTACTGAGAGACCTGCAAAACTGCATATTATTTTTCCCATCACCCCCAGCACATTTTACACTGACTGGCACAAATCATTCTCATTGATGACTTTATGCAATGGGCTCATCTTGAAAATAGCACTGCACTAGAGAACTCAGTTGTGGTCGTTGGTAACCTTTCGGCAAAAACCAACCAAAGAGTACTTATTTGCCTTCAAATGTAATATAATCAGCACTGGAAAACTGGTTCCGACATGTATTTTTCCAGACGTGATATACCAGCTCGTCCTTAGATCTAGATAATAAGCCTAATATAAGGAGGGGGTGATCTAGTGGACTACTCTACACCTCTGTTATTCTGTTATTAGTCAAGTACTAAATTACTCCAGGGTGGGCCAGGGTACTGTGCTATGAACCCGCAGAACTGTCTTACTCCCCATGTCCCATAAACCAGAGTGCCCTTGATATTCCAGACCTGGTAGTGCAGTTCATCTTACAGTGTGCGTTTGTGCAGTTTGACACCAGTCCGATATTAACTCTGTCTCCGTTTCTGTGCAGAATCAGTTCTTCATCAGCTGTGCAGACGGTAGGAGCGTGCACAACGGAATCGGGGATGCTATTGTGAAAAGGATCCTACGGGCTCACCGGTCTGTCTGTCTGCCTTTCTTTATTCATTATTATGGCACAGTTCATACAAATAATTGTAGTGCAGTGTGCTTCACAGATAATAACGTAACAATTATGAGGAACAAGTGAATTTACCACACAGTCAGAAATAAAGAGCGGTTAACACATGCAATGAGATAAAATAAGAGTTATAATAAAAACTGAGTGAAAATGAGATACAATCTACAATTCTCTTTTATAGGCCATGTATGTATCTGTAGTTGCCAGTTGCTTTATATCCAGGCGTGGCATTCTCATATTATTCTGCCACTTATTCTGAAATATATGTGGAAGGTTGGATCGAAGGTTAATATGTACCCCCACTGTGCCGGCGATATCTTCTTTTTTCTCCCTCCTTATCTCAAATAACCCCCCTTTCTCTCTTTCTCTTTCCCCCTGTCCCTCCCTCTCTCATCTCCCGCTCCCTTCTCCCCCTTCTCACTTCTCCTCTTTCTTAGTGAGCAGCAGACGTACCGCGTGTATGTGATTGTGCCCTTGCTGCCGGGGTTTGAGGGTGACATCAGCAGAGGCGGTGGAAATGCAATTCAGGCCATACTGCACTTCACGTACAGGTCAGGGTATATTATGATATTATGAAATAACTTGTTCATGGTCCATACAATATTACATTGTTATCATTGCTCTGGTTAACCTGATCATAAAAATGCTCTCTGTCTCTCCCCTGACATCAAAGGAAATGTCCTGAGGTCATTATCTATGGTGTCACCACTCCGGGAGAGTTTTTCTCCTCTGAGGAGACACAGAACAGAAAGCTATTTAAGGGCCCAGCATGGCTTAGAAAGCCATAAGGCTCAAGGTTTCCTTTTTGATTTTAAATTTAAATGCTAATGTGACATTCTGTTGAAATCATCAATTGAAAGTCTTAATGTCTATGTAGATAATGGTTGTTGAGGCCAGCCAGTTTGTAATTTACATTTTAGGAGTCAGCTCCAGCTTCAAGCCGAGGTCAAAGTGGTACGACTGGCCTTGTCACATGGATGTAATATTTTGCTAAAACCATTAATCTTTTGGTAATAATATCATGGTGCTTTCCCTGCTTTCGACAACATAAGGTCACTTTGCCAGCTGTTTGATAAGCCAGTTCTTGTCAAAATGAGCCTGACCTAGGGTGGCCATCCGTCCGGTTTTAAGTCGGACAGTCCGGTTTTGAAATACCGTGTCCGTCTACCGGCGCAGCCTTGAGCCGGATGCTAATTTGTCCTCCTTTTGAGATCATCCCTATTTTATATACACTACTCACAAAAAGTTAGGGATATTTGGCTTTCGGGTGAAATTTATGGAAAATGTAAGTTCACGCTACAGTGATATTATACATGAATATACATGAAAGTAGGGCATTTAAGTAGAAGCATGCAATGGTGATTTCCTCATCTCAAACAATTTATTGAAACAAAAGCCAACAACAGTGGTGGGTATACCACAACAAAAATGTCAATGTCTCAATAACTTGTCATGTGCCCTTGAGCATCAATTACAGCTTGACAACGACGTCTCATGCTGTTCACAAGTCGACAAGGTTGCAAGGGTTATTTCTCTGGACTCATTTTCCTATAGAACTCTATGGGGAAAAAAGTCAGGAGAAACAACCCTTAAAGTGATCCATCCACATCTACTCCATATCTGGCAACAGAGTGATGGTTTGGGGCTCCTTCGATAGCTCAGACCCTTGATAACTTACAGCCATTTAGCCAGCCATGTGTTCCATACTGTACCAGTGTAATTTACAGCTGAATCTAGTCTCACCCCCCAATTTCCATAGAGATCCATTCAAATGCAGAGAGGTTATAGTATCGCTTGTAACAGTACCTGAAAATAAGATATCGACAGTTTTTTTTATGTTGATGGTCACAGACTTCAGGAAGTAACAGCATGTAAAGGATATGCGACCAAATATGAAATATGATACTTTAAAAATACGTTAAAGCAAAGGGTATGAATACTTATGTAAATGAGAAATTTTATTTTTTTATTTTTAATAAATTTGCTAAAATCTCAAAAAATCTTTTTTCACATTGTCATTATGGGGTGTTGTGTGTAGATGTTTGAGGCAAAAAATGAACTCAATCTATTGTAGTATAAGTCTGTAACGTAATAAAACGTGGAGAAGGTGAAAGGGTGGGGAGACTTTCCGGCTTGACTGTATATATACTTTATCTAATGCAGGGGTGGGGAACGTCCGGCCTCCGGGCCACATGCGGCAATTCATACCCAGACGCCATCCTATCCGGAACCGGACCTATAACCGATAAATTATTGAGAATTATTACATTTTGACGGAGCGTGTCTATTTTAACCGGCGCAGGTTTTCTATCCTTTACGGCACTGGTTTAGCGGCCCAGGAAACTCACAGACCAATTGCATGCGTTGTAAATCATCTCACGAGACACTACTGCAAAGTGTCCTCCTTTTTGGCGTTATGGAAATGGCCACCCTAGCCTGACCCCACTTCCACACTTGAACTTGGCCATCACCGAATCAGGGCAAGCAGCCTAAGCCCCTGTTGGGTAAGGTATTTTTGGTGGCTGAAGGAAAATGTCTTCAGTTGGTTTTGGAGAAGAAGGGTTTTTCCTCTTGTTTTGGTGGTGGTTTCTTGGTTGTGTAAAATCAAAACATCTGACGGCTTCTAGCAGTTCTTTTTGTGCTGAAACTGGAAGAAGAGGGTAATACTCTGGCAAGGCCTTGCTTGTCTCTCTCTCTCTTTACTTACAATTTGAATTTAACGTCTGTTTTTTTTTTGTAAATTACAAGTAGTGAGCCTACATTCATTAATGAATCAATTATTCTAATTGACTGTTTTTCATTTAATAAAATAATTTAATCTTAAGACCTGATATAGAGTTTGTTTTGACTTGTTGGTTGATCCCACCTAGTTACTGTTTGACTAACCTATCAATGAATTTGGCTATTTAATTTATGATTGTCATTTTTAATATTAATTATTAAATTAAATCACATAAAATATATTTTAAATGTAATGAGGTGGTTTTCGCACGCAATACCGCTTGTGGTGTGCTGAACATGGACCCGCTGGATTCAGAAAATAAACAAATTTTACTCAATGCTCACTTCCCCTACAGCACAGGCAAGCATGCACACTCATACACACGGTCACACACATAACTGCGTGCGCTTGTGTACAAACACACACACAAAAATACAGAGACATATGCGCATAGACAAGCCTGCACACACAGGCTTCACATGCACATACAGACAGCCAGATAGAACGCACACACACACATAGATACATAAACACACAGACAAGACGTGCACATTTAAAATGTGGTTTTACTGGGTCAGTATTAGAACTTGTGTGTTTGTGTGTCTCTGTTGTTTTAGGACCATGTGTCGAGGGGATTTCTCCATCCTGGCAAGACTAAAGGAACAGAGTTAGTTTCCTCTCCTCTGCTCCATTTCAGGCCTCCTGTCCATCCCCCACTTACATAAATTGAATATGCTGTACTGTTATATATCATAAACATGGACTAAAATATATAATGACAAATATATTTCACATCATTGTAATATATTTCAATATCTGAAAGCAGCAATAATATGTACATTTGTCCATATATTGTGAAGTGTTGTGAATCCTGATAATATACTATTTTTAATTTTCAGTAATATTTTCAGTTTTTTATTTTTCTGGGTGTACCGTCCCCTTGCCTGTCTACCTATCTGTCTGTTTGTCCACTTACTGTCAGTGTATGTTTCAGTCTTCACTCTAACCTACTGTGTATGTGTCCTGCTCTTTTATGCTAGTTATTGTCTTGCGTCCAGTCCTCGTAGGTTGTCACTCCTTCCTTGTCAGTAAGTAGGTCAGCGGGTGTCCTGTAGTTGGTGACAGTGTGTCGCTCTCTATCCCAGTGCAAGAACAGTGGACCCAGTACATCTCATTTTGTGGCCTTCGCACTCACTCTGAGCTCTCACGGTCCCTGGTCACCGAGCTCATCTACGTTCACAGCAAGGCACTCATCGCCGATGACCGCTGCTACATCATAGGTGAGGTGTCAGAATTTCCATCATGTGCAGCAGCCAATCAGTCATCCATACAGCTCAACAATCCCAACAACAGCCATCCATGTAGTCAGCAGTAACAAATATAGTCACGCAAACGGCATAGGCTTTCTTGCTGCGTAACAGTCAGTTATGTGTGCAGTCTATAAATCATAATTACAGGCGTCCATGCAATGTAAGTCACAATTACTGTCATTCACAATTGGTGTTTTTATTGAAACAACCTTAAGGCCCGTTCACACCAAAGATTTGCGACGCAACGAGCTGCAACTGGGGATTATTTGCAAAACTCATGGTTTGCAACATTCTAAAGCTGACCGTTCACATCAAAGCGACGAGATGAGACGTTGTTTACGGTTACCATAGCAACAGTTGTCTCCACTTCATCATAGTTACTTTCTGGTTGCGATATTAATCTCAAATGTATGAGAGTAGCGATTGTGAACAGCTGATGTCATCGTTGATTCAGAGACAAAATACAAATTACAGAGACAGCATCAGTCCTGGTGAAAAACTGCACACTGATTGGCTAGAAAAAACTAACTAACCTAGCACTGACGTAGCCTACGTTGTGTTCTAAAATTCGCCACCTGCGATTAGACAAAGATGAATCGCCTACATCGGACGTTTTGAGACGGGCTAGTTCACACTGCTGCAATTCCTCTCTGCAGCATTCTAAAACTATTTCATTGCGTTGCAAATCTTTGGTCTGAACTGGCCTTTAGTCACAATTCTTGCATAGACATCCATCACCTGTAACATAATTTATTTTGGTTAAAGGGTAACAAAACATGCTGGTTTCGCTAGACCCCGCCACCCTTTGAAATTAGAAAAATGCCTAAATCTGGGCGTGATAAGGTAATAATACAGGGGCTGAGCTCCAGGTACCAAACCATGCCCCAGCAATTTTTTTCACTAGTAGCCAAAACCTAATTTCTACTCTGGACAGCACTCACAGTGGCTGCTTTGTTCCACTCTCTCTCGCTACTTCTCTCACCCATACACACACAAACAAACATGCTCGCTCCAGCTTCTGCCGAGCCCCCAAGTAGCCGAGGCAGAAGCAATGTTTTGGAGTGGTAGGCGGCGGCACACATAGCCTCGTTTGGGCTTTTAATGATGCGGCCAGCAAACAACAAATCACACGCTGTACAAATAGTTACCCATGCCATGTAGGCTACTCATTTTACACAGGGTGTAGGCAATCACACTAACGTTACCTGCAAGATAACAATATTGTTTTCCATTTCAACGGGTGCACATGTGGTCACTGCACTGAACTCTCCAAGAGAGAATGTCTGTTGTTGTAGGGATGTTGTAGTGTAGCACGTGTAGCATGCATATAAAACAACTCCTGGCCCAACTATGGTTTATATTTAATAAAGTATATATATATATATATATATACAGATCCTTTCCAAAAAATTAGAATATCATGGAAAAGTTTTTTTTCCATAATTCCATTCAAAAAGTGAAACTGTCATAGATTATAGATTCATTACAAAAAATAAAATATTTGAAATATTTCTAGCCTTTATTTGTTTCATTTTTCATAATTTTGGCTTACAGCTCCAGAAAACCCCCAAAACAGTATTTCAAGAAATTAGAATAGTGTCGAAAATCAGCATTTACTTCAGTTATTTCAGAGAATGAGTGTTTTAGACTGAGTGTCACACTATCATCTAATTTACTCAAAACACCTGCAAAGTTTATCTCAGTTTGGTTCAGTATGGGGAAGACTGCAGACTTGACAATTGGCCAGAAGACTATCATTGACACCCTCCAGAAGATGGGTAAGCCACAAAAGGTCATCGCTAAGGAGGCTGGCTGTTCATAGAGTGCAGTGTCCAAGCATATCAATAGAAAGTTTAGTGGAAGGGAAAAATGTGGCAGGAGAAGGTGCACAAGCAAAAGAGATGACCGTAGGCTTCAGCGGATTGTCAAGCAAAGACGATTCCAAAATTTGGCGGAGATGCAGAGGGAGTGGACTGAGGCTGGAGTCAGTGCTTCAAAAACCACCACGTACAGGCGTATCCGGTACATGGGCTACAACTGTCGGATTCCTCGAGTCTAGCCACTCCACTCATTCTCTGAAATAACTGAAGTAAATGCTGATTTTCGACACACTATTCTAATTTCTTGAAATACTGTTTTGGGGGTTTTCTGGAGCTGTAAGCCAGAATTATGAAAAATGAAACAAATAAAGGCGAGAAATATTTCACTTTGTGTGTAATGAATCTATAATCTATGAAAGTTTCACTTTTTGAATGGAATTATGGAGAGAGAAAAAACTTTTCCATGATATTCAAATTTTTTGGAAAGGATCTGTATATATATTTAAAAAATATATATATTTTTTTAATATAAACTAGCTAGCTACTTGTTACACTAGATTGAAAAACAAACTATCAAAAAAAACAAGGAACTATCAAGCTAACTATAAAAATATACCAAAAATAGGTTACTATAACTTACTAGAATATTCAAAAAAGCTAAACTGTAAGCTAGCTATATATATCGCTTGCTCACTCACTCTCCTATCTCCTCTCCGTCCACGCAGTTCAACCACCGAACTATATAGAAAACGGTGAGATCAACCGCTGAGATTCGCTTTTATAGCTGGGGCGTAGCCCGCCCACGCTCCAAAACTTCAGGGCGTAGCTGTACAGGTATCAATTTCGTCACCGGGAGGAACACATCAGCTGGATGAAGTTTCTGGCCAATGACAGTACCTAACGTTTTACCACTAGAAACACTTTTGAGCCAGATCCCCAGATCCTTTTGGTTTATGCTGTTTTGCGCTGACTGCAGTAAAATGTCAAAAAGTGTTACCAGGATCAATCAGTAACACTTAGAAAAAACCAAATGTATCAGTTCTCATCTAAAATAAGTGGTTTTAGTGCTTTGTTACCCTTTAATATTTGCCAAGTACTCCACAAATACCTCATCAGCTGGTACTGTTGTATCACGTATGATATGTAGCAATGATGGCATTCATATTTTAAAGCGCTGTTTTTTTTCATTGTTAGTGGTGTAAAGTAATGGATTAGTAATGGATTTATGTAGCACTTTTTCCAAGATCGGGAGAAACACATCAACTACCACCAATGTGTATCCACCCGGCTGATGCATGTGTGTGTAGAATGCTCACTACACATTATCTTATGTGGAGCAGGAGGAAAGTATTGAGCCAAATAAACGGGGGACTGAGTAGGTGACCAGGTTGACATTCACGATTCTCCTCCGAAACACATGGTGTCACCAGCTGCTTCTTTTCACACCGCAGACTACAGCTAAGCTCACATAAAGCGGAGTTGGAGGAAGCCCTTTCATATATAGCTTTTACTACAATCTATGGGTGCCCAATTGACCAGCAGGGGAAGCTAGATAGCGATGCACGTGGAACCCTATCCAACTAAACCCTCCCATTCCCTGGGCGACACAATCGGCAATTGTGCATTGCCCTATGGAGCTAGTGGCCACAGTCGGCACTGGCACGGCCTGGATTCGATCCAAAGGCCATTAGGCTCATCCATGCATGCACCATCCAGCAGCCCTGATCAGCCCATTTCCTGTGACACTATACACCCCTCCCCCCAGGTTCTGCCAATATAAATGACCGCAGCATGCTAGGCAGTCGGGACAGTGAGCTGGCGGTGTTCGTGGAAGACGAGGAAAGGGTCCCATCCCGCATGGGCGGAAAGGAGTACCAGGCCGGACCGCTTACCCTGGCTCTGCGCATGAAGTGTTTCAGGTCAGGGGTCACAGGGAGATACGTAGCCACGAGCCGTTTGCACACATGAACACTCAAAACATACAAACCTATAGAAGCTTGTGACCGCCCATGTTATAGCCCCTATTGACCTCAAACTCTTTTTATTAACTCCCATATTGTCCGTGTTATGTGACATTTCTCTAGGAGCGACTGATCCTTGAAACATTTGAGTGACTAAGTATAAGGAATTACACCTACACTCAGTCATTGTGGGTTTTGGACATTTTGACAAGTGTTCTGTTTGACTGAGAATATTAATTAGCTTTTCCACAAGTAGCACCTTAAAGCTCACCAGACATTAAATCTGTCTGACAAAGGGGGTAAATGGAGTGAAACTGCTAAGATGTGTGCTTTATAAGAGCGCACCCACAACCCAAATATAACGTTGATATGGTCCTATTTTTGTCATTGCAAATTATAAGGGTTTTGGAGTATGTATTGGCAGCTGTGCAAGTACATGTGTCTGTTTCCAAGGGAACCATCTCACGATATCAGTGCTGCACATACGTAAGCTAAGCGTTTCACTGTTGTTTTTTTGTTAGTTTTTTTTACTAAATTGGGACACTTTAATGATATAGTGTTTAGGCTCATTTGTACAAAACACATTTCTTCTGTGTGAGAACTACTTCAGTATTATTTGAATGGTTTACATACGTAAGACACGTAAAGCTGGAATCAGCCATCTTAATGCAAACATTCTTATTTTCCCTGTATATTCAAAGCGCTGAATTACTTTTTCCCCAGAGTTCTATTGGGCGTAGAACCAGATTCCAGCATTGACATTCAGGATCCAATCAGTGATGAGTTTTTTCAAACAGTTTGGAACAAGACCGCCCAATCAAATGGCAGCATATATGACATGGTAAGAATTGGGAAGAAAAATAAAACGCAACCAGCTGTAAAAACACACTGACACCCGACACTTGTTTGTCTGCTTTCGCCTACTTCCGCTAACTTTTACATCCCTCTTTTACCCTTTTCCCATCTCTCTCCAACTGTTTCCACCATTGTCCTTCCCCCTCCATGTGTCCCTCACACCTCTCTTTCTTTACCCCCCACCACCATCCATTCCTCAGGTTTTCCGCTGTCTGCCTTCCGACTCCATCCGCAATCTGCGTGCCTTGAGGGAGCTGTCCTCTGTGAAGCATCTATATGAGACCGACCCAGAGCAAGCCAGGAAGGAGCTGAAAGCTGTCAGGGGCCTGCTGGTGCGCTTTCCCCTCGACTTCCTGTCTGAAGAGTATCTCCTCCCCCCAATCAGCAGCAAAGAGAGAATGGTTCCTATGGAAGTCTGGACCTAAGTGGAAACGGCAAGTGAAGCTGGTATAGCGTAGTGGTTTTATGAGCTATAATTGACAGCTTTCTTAATAACTTTGTCACGGTCTTAATTTAGGGGAGACATATAACACTAGCTCCTCACATCTCATACCATTGAGAATAAGATATTACATTACATTACAGGAATTTAGCAGATTCTCTTATCCAGAGAGACGTACACAACTTTTTAAGCATTTTTTACGTAGTATCCATTTCTACAGGTGGATATATACTGAAGCAATGCAGGTTAGGTACCTTGCTCAAGGGTACAACGGCAGTGTCCTACCTGGGAATCGAACCTGCAACCTTTCAGTTACAAGCCCAGTTTCTTAACCATTATATTACACTGCTTCTCAATTATATTAAAACCCAACTAACCTGTGATTAATGTCATGATGGCATTTAGGGTGTAAAACCACTGATATGCGTTACCATCTTGGAAAATATTTCCACAGATTTAGCAACATTTGTGTATTTTTAAAACAAAATCATAGTATTATCACAGAAAATGTAGTTGTTACCATATATATGAATATTAGGACGTACATCTATACAAAATGCCACATTTATTTGCAGTTGGGCTAGTCTCAGACCACCGTCCTCTGTTCAGAAACAGAAAACCATGAGACGTTACTAAGCAATACAGTGGATCTGAGTTCTTTTCTCCGGCAGTATGTGGTAGCATCTGTGGAAAAAATCAGATGAGTGCAATTTACTCACATTTTCGATAATCTAATTCGTTTTTTATGACAGCATTAACTACAGCTGATAATTTACCATATATTAGACTTGCTGTGGTCTTACTCGGCACGCAGTTGACACTCCTTTTTTGCAAGTGTTAGCCCTGCCTTTGGCACATCATGTCAGTCATTACAGTACTCACTTAACTGGGAGCTGAGAGAGAGTGGAAGGGAAGGAGGGATCAGAAGTCAAGTGCTTCAGAAATGAGAGGAACATAACGTACCATTACAGTTGCAAGTATGTGGGTGGCTAGCTTGCCTCCTTTCTCTTTCTCTCTCTCACTCTTTCTCTCTCCCTTGGTCCCTCTCAATGCAGTGCCAGCAAAACTGTCAGAACATTTGTGGTTGTTATGGTGACGGATATAAAGAGCTGACTAGATTGTTGCTGAAAGTGGAATAGAGGAAGAGAGAAAGTGTGAGTGAGAAAGATGGGCAAAGGAAGAGAGTGAAGGGGGATGGACTAAACGATGAGGGTAGGAGAGAACACGAGGAAAGGAGATGTAAAATGTAGAGGGTGCAGGATGGGAAATGAAGGGAAATATTTGGCTGGGAGGAGGAAAATGGGTAAAAAAAAGGTGGGAGAGAGAATGGGGGGGTGTTGCTGTGCAATGATCGTTGCGTCTTTTTCTACTATCACCGTGGCAACCAAGTGAATTATTATGATGTAATACTGTTGTCACTGGTCCAGAACTTTCCATTCTATGTTCATAAGGCCAGGGAATGGGAGAGGGGTATATGAAAATCTATTTTCAAGGAAGGAAAGAGATTGTTGTGGTGAACCAGTTTGTGTGAGGAGAGGTTTATGAACGTGTTAAAGGCAAGAACAGAGACATGGGAAAATTGCTAATACTTACGTTTCATAGAGGACAATGAACAAAAAAAATAGAAACCCAGATGTAAAGTCACTTAATAGGGTGTTAGGGCATTATGGATTGAGAGTATATCCCTGTCTGGAATTCTGCCAGAGGAATACAACACCACTCTTCAACGAAGGTAGTCAATAAACTGACACTTAGTTGACGGAAGTAGAAAACTTTCTCGGCTTTGTTCCAGAATGTAACATAAATGCTAGAATGGGTGACTGTGAAGACAAAATGGTTTAAATTAGGGTTGCTGCTCAAACCACTAGGCGACAACTTGAGATTTGTGGATGTGGGCATTGTCATATTGAAAGACACCCCTTTGTATGGGAAAGAAATGCATTAACAAGGTGTGTAACAATTAATATTGACCTTGCCTTCTAAAGTTATGAGAGCTCCCAAATCATGGCAGGAAAATGCACTCCGCACCATTACGGACTGACCAGAACTCTCCACAGCTGTTTCCATTTTTCTCCACAGCCTGCAGCTTTCAGGATAAGTTTTGAGTGAGCAAAAGAAGTAAAGAACCAAACCTCACACCACAACCTCCATTATAGGTTAGACCATATACCAAATACAACCCCAAAAAGATAATAAAGGAGGATAACACAATATTGACAATGTAGATTGCACTTCACTTATACATTAATGTAGTTTGTTGACTCTGGGTACACCTGTTATTTTTGGTGGCCAGGTATACATATTTTAAAAATGAAAATAGAGCAGCTTTCAAAATTCTTTTCATAGGTCAATGAACCCCAGGTATATACTGCAGTATAACGGGGTGTACATCATATAAACAATAACACTTATATTTTTACGTTTTGTATAATAGATCAATTAAGTTATGTAGTATATTAAATATAAATAGTCTTACATATGCTTTTTGTGTGGACCTACATGTAGATTGTGTGTAGTAGACGTCAGCAGTAGCCTAATTGTATTTTTGAAGCATGGAAAGTGTATTAGGCTATAGTATAGTAATTATGTATTTGATGTACAGTGCCATATTGTAGGGTACTGTGGCATTACTGTAAGTTGCATTAATTGTGCACTGGGCCTCTGATATGTGCTTATCAATCACAATGAATAGAAATAAATTTCACACAATGTGAATACATGAATATTTTCACATATTTTCACATTCGGTGCAGCAGGTTGTATGTTAGTTCAGAATGTTATGGTTTATACCCCTCAGAAAAGTTTTGAGGCTTTCATAGGTGGGAATCATTCTGGCACTGTTTTGTTATATGTAAAGTTACTAACATCCTCTTTTCAACACATAATATTAGAATGCAAAATGTATAGTCAATTTGTTGAAATTTCTTTAATATTTTTGTAACACAATGAAGCATATTTGATTAAAATTGGGTATACCTTGCTATTGTGATGCAAGATCGCTTTTTTATGCAGCTGAAATCCAGTTTGAACTGTACATACAGTGATTTATCTAGCTTGCTACTTTATTAACCCTTGTGTTCTGTTCACTTTTTGGACCCTTTGCTACTGTTCTCCGGGTCAGATTGACCCGGGACATTAATGAGACTTTAAAGCAGATATTAAACATTCATGTAAAATACTCAATGTATATTGTCTTTAGCTCAATTCCACACAATAAAAATTACATATATGGTTACTGTTAATGTAATTTCCCACTGCTAGATCACATTTAACAATGGAAGTGTCATTAGTTTTTTTTTTGTGTGATTTATGTAAAAAATCCACTATAATGATTTTATTTCTACATTATCTTTTTCATCTTCCATATCACTATTTGTTTCTCTCTCCAAGTATGAGCTCCAAGGCCCTCTGACCAGAGATTCTTCTGCTCATATTGATAGATTGTGGAAGTGTCCCACACACTGTGATGCAAAGCTATTTATCAGTTTTTTCCCCTCCACCGATGTGCAGGTGTGAGGGGTACAGTATGAGAAAAGTTTCTGGAAGGTATCCGACCTGTTAAATTTCAGTGAGAATTGGGGTGTATTGTATTTCCTGTGTCGAGATGTGCATTTCCAGAAACTTCTGCACACTACCGGGTCTGTGATTGGGGATTTCTGGACTCTGATTATCCAGATTAATTCATGGACTCATGGACTGAAATTTCAGTGTGTCCTGACAGGTGGACAGCCATGTCTGGAAATTTATGTCAAGTGTCTGCACACGAACACTACGCAAGATTATGTCAAATTTCCGACATCGACACATGCCACACACAGCAGACATTTTTCAGTTTTCAGATTTGTGCACTGTAGTGTCCACCCTGTAAATGCACCCTTTTGGTGCCACACTACAGAAGCAGAGGGGTAGAGGGTGGGAAAGTGGGAGCAGGTTCTTGCTGCTTGGAATGTAACAATGTTGCAAACTTATGGCAGGTGTGTGTGTGTGTGTGTGTGTGTGTGTGTGTGTGTGTGTGTGTGTGTGTGTGTGTGTGTGTGTGTGTGTGTGTGTGTGTGTGTGTGTGTGTGTGTGTGTGTGTGTGTGTGTGTGTGTGTGTGTGTGTGCGTGCTATCCACAGAGAAACTCTGAGGTGATTTTAAAAAGAAAAGAAATTGGGGTGTAGGCTTGTGAAAAATGAAACTAGGCTTGTGAAAAATGAAAATGTTCTTTTACATGTTCTAAACAGAAAATAAGCCATGGAGTTTCAGGTTGAAAAAATAATTGTATTATTCTTTTAGTAAAATAAAATAAAAAAAGAAACGGGTCAATGTGACCTGAACACCACATGAGGGTTAAACTAAACCGTAATTAATAAACCTAGGTAGGCAGCAGTAGCCATGGGCTACATAATGTAAAAATAACTACCAAAGTCATGTAGTTTGTCCCTGGTGTAGTACCGTAGCCATTTTCTTGTCAGGAAAACGTTCAAGGAAAAGGAAAACAAGATCATTGTATGCTTGTGGGTGAAGAACGTCATGATCGCCACTAAATTACCCCATAGAGAGAGTAATGGCATTAAACAAAACAAATGACCTACAGGGGAAACTGCATTGGGTCGATCTTGACTGGCATCCTTAAGAAAAAGAAAAAAACCAGCAAAACAATTGTAGATGGGCAACACTGCAGAGGTGATATTTACCCAGCAGCAAGAATAGTTTATCAGTATAGCAGCGAGAAGACTCAGTCAGCTAGAAAAAATTCAAATTCCAGTGTCGGGGATCACTGTTTTGATTTTCCAGGACAGATGAGAAGCGGAGGCGGTGCATAGCCTAGCTTCAGACCATAGATCCGTTCTGCGCGCAGGGAATGAAAGTTTTAGCTTGAAACAAGACTGAGAATTCAACGTAAACATTTCAGCACCTTGATGCCGAATTCGGACCATAGCCCATACATAACCGATTAGATAACGATTTTAGGAGTAAGGGCGGCTCAGGAGATAGTTAAGGCTGCGAACTCTCAAGTTGGCTAACGAGGAATTTAATTTAATTCTAGCTGACGTTAGCAAGGTAACGTTAACGTTATGGTTGCAGTTTTGAGGCGTGCGTGGGTAGGTAGCTAGTCACATAGATGCGGACATAGGCGATAGCTTGCTTGCGTCCTCGACAGGCTTGTTGTTTTCCCATGTATTTTATCTAATCTTTAAAATATTTACAAAAGCTGTACTTTGTTATTTCCTTGAATTTTAGCTATGCTAAATAGGCGGATGGTATGTAATTGGGGAAACGCACAGTGTTGCCGAAATGAAGGAGAAATGGGAATGCAACATTCAAAACAATATTTGATTTCCGTTGTTTTGCTGCTGCTAGAGTAGTTTTATTGGAGCTAATAGCTAGATCTTTATAGTGATGCCGTTTTAAAGAATAGCAATAACGTTAGTTGTAAAATAGTGAACGTTAACTAGCCAATTGTGGATTTCTGACTAGATCTAACGTTAATTTAGCCAGCTAACGTACGTTAGGTAGCCAACGCACACAATCTCCCTTTCCCACCGTTACGCACTGAAAGTGGGTAACGTTACAGATGGAAATAAAGGCTATATAGATAAATGAACTTGGTTAATATACAAGTTATCATTATTAAACTAGCGTTAGATTCGAAACAGACCGAAAGAAAACAATCTTGTTAGCCTGTCCGTTTTCGCAGTTAACGTGCTCGCTGGCCAATATCATGCTAGCACTAACTTATCGGTTTAGCTAGCTAAAGCGCATCAAGCTGTTTTAGTATTAGCCGCTGTTTTAGTTTATTAGCCACTGTTTTCAAATTAACTGGATTAATACCTCCGCAAATTAATCTTGTATAGGTAGCTTTTACCGTTACTGACAACCTTTAACGTTAGCTGCTCAAGTTTGGTCGAAAATGTCTGAAAACGCCCCTACTCGAAGCTTGGATGACATAGACCTCGCAGCTTTACGGGTAAGTAACGTTTAATGTTGGCTAATGTCAGCCATTTAGCTAGCTGAAATGTTAACAAAATAGAAACCATTCTGATATTATTTATGCGTATCTCTGTGCTCCCTTGCTAATATCTAACGTTTACTTAAACATACCGTTAGCCTAAGACAGCGAATGTGAGATCCACTGCGCCAGAATTTAAATGAAACGAAATTTCTCATGTGGTTGTCTGTGCTTAAGACACATTCACTCAGTTAATAAACTGCGAAGAAGCTTGGTAACAATTGGGCAATTAAAACTAAAGGCAAGCTAGCTAGGTAACGTTAGCTAACCTGCCTGGCGAGCTACACCTGCCATTTTGCTAGCAAACGACGTTATACTGCGTAGTAAGCAGAGCTAGACAATTATTGTGTATTATTAGCTTTTGCTAGATCGTTGTAATGCAACGCTTACATATAAAATTACAAGTTAACAAGACCGAGAACTAGGTACCCATTTTAAGAGGACAAATGTTGGCAAACCAGTTGTGGATTAACTGCATGAGGCTGTCCAGCCTCATTATTATTATTATCTCATTATTTTTGCATTCGCGATTGTGAGTAACGTTGGGTGGGTACCAATGTGTAACAGTTGGCCAGCTAGGTGTCAACGCTCTAACCAAGTTTTTGATGTAACCTAACACGTAGAGCCAACTTTGGATTCTTTCCCTTTTTATACAAGCTAGCTAACGAGGTATGCGAGCAATATGTTGGGCCTGTGTTGAACGTGCTATTTAGCTAACGTTGCTGTTATTTGTTTAATTTTTTTGGTTTACCTTATGCACAGTATAAATGGTTAACGTTAGCTAGTCATGTGTCTATAATTGAAAGATCAGCTGATTTCATGGTAAGTGCCTGGTGTTTTCAAGGCAATGGAAGCATTGGTCAAATGAAGGGATGAACAACTGAGCTGGTGTAGTGTAACTTATCTAACGTTATAATCAGAGTTATCTCGCGCGTAGAGGTAACGTAAATTGCTTCAGATCAGGTATATCTGTCTAGCAAGTATTGCCAGCTACAAAGATTAGCCTGATGTGTGCATCATGACTGGTTGACGTTATTTAATGTTGTCTGCATTATGATACGGTGGATGATATTGATTTCAATATATAAATCTTGCCTGTAGGCTAGTAATGTTTCTATAAATTTCCCACATAAAATTATAAAGCCACTTCTAAGCATTACTCACGATGCAGTCTACAGTGTGGATTATGCAAGCTTGAATTGTACAGGTGTATGTTAAACTTGTTGACAATTCCGTCAACTTGGTAATTTTGGTAAACATACTAAGGCTGACAACAAGAATGAGCCTGGCCATCTAGCATTTTTATTTTTAGTTGAGGTCTGTTTGCTGTTATTAGGCTGTGTGGTAGAGTGAATATGATGTAACATATCCACGCATATTTCTGATTAGCGGTCACCAATACATTTTTTCATGTCAAACCTAAAACTTGGTGTCTGAAAAAGTACCTGTCTCTCAGTTTCTCTAGGCCTTACTACTTTGGGGTGTGTGGCTGCTTTCTAAAGGGCAAACTTTCCTTCAAAGGAAAATACACAGATGGAATAGCTTGCTAAAAGACCCGAGTAACAAGTCCAGCTTAAACACTAGTAATTGTCCGGAATCTAGTAATGTCCTTTAGACTGCCGATTGTGGAGCATGCAGCATGCAGCAACTCTATGGTCATTTACCCCATCTCATGAGTGACTCCAGTCAATCCGCCATCCTCAGCTGTTCTGCATCAGCTGTTTTTGTGGTACAGTCCTATTGGGTGGGGGGAAATAAAAATAATTAAAAATAAAAAGAAATTCAAAAATTGTGTCTGATTGTGCATATCCAGCACCAAGCCAACATCACATTCTTGAATTCCCTGGTGCAAGTGATTATTTTCTTCTTTGCTGTTACATAAAGTATTTTGTGTGCTTTCAAGCTTGTGTGGCCATTGTCATGGGAGCGCAGAGGACATAGCAGGCCAAACTATTTTAGTTTGGTCAAGTAGGCCTATGCATAATGTATCGGAAATTGCCTTTTACATTTGATAACAACAGAGGTTGACATCTTGATTCCGTTTTCATTTCCACCGTATTCTGGCACAATGTAAAGTAATTGTGATACTGTTATTGTGAAATATGAACAGAACAAATGAAATGTGATCATCTTGATGATTTTGTTGTGATGCCCAAAGAAAGAGGGTAAGGGAAAGGTGTGAATCAAATCTGAAACAAAATTTGGACTAAGTGTCTGTATTTTGCTCTCTTATGGCTGCTCATTGTTTTTTAATAAAAAAGAATTAGCACATTGAAACTAGAAATGAGATACTTTGCTTTCATTTGTAATAGGGATAGATAGGTAGTTGCAGAGTTCACTATGCTGCCATGGGTGTGAACATGGAAAAGAAACTTGATAAAATTAACTAAAGACCAAGGTCCAATCCATGGGATGATAATTGTACGCTTATTCTAGCTATAGGATGTCCTATCACTTGCTGCACAAGTCACTCACAAGCTCATTGGCTTCACTGAACTTTCCCTCCAAACTCCCACCAAAATTCACCACATTAATGAGCCTCTCCTTAACTGGGCCACTGGCACCAATGAAAATGCTGTGGGTTTAGAATCACTGCGAGCAACATAGCTCAGCCCTCATTTCACATTGTGTGCATTTATTGTTTACATTCTGTATAGTTGCTATTACACATGATCTTGTCATCCAGTTGTCTTTATAACTAAATTAAAATACACAGTATTTTATCCCACTGCTTTTGAATATAGTAAATAAAGAAATTGGCTTATTACATTTAAAATGTCATGCACTCTTTCAATGTCATAAATGTCTGTCTTCATTAGTTGTTATTAGTTATCGTTTTGCAAGTGTTTTCCTGTTAAAACATACAATCACACTGTTGCATAGAAAAAGGGTAAAAGGCTATTACAAGAAATGAAAAGCAGTTGCTTTTTAAATGTTTGCTTGAGTTAAAAAGGTGTTTATTCCTCAATAACACTCCCTAAACTAGGGGCCTTCACAGAAACTTCACAGAATCAGTCTCTCTGGTCATCCAAGTGTTTACCGTAAAAGTCACTGAAAGCCAGAAAGGGGTAATCGGTTTCCTCCATTTGTACTTGTATTTTGTATTAACTTGTAGACAAGTTATTTCACTGCTCTTATGACACTATAAAATAGCCTTGCAGTAGTCCAACTAGGATGAGAAGTATATTGATGGCTGAAGGAAAGAGAATATTTGATTCTATGTCCAACCTTTAGTTGACAGGCGTAGACCTGGGTTTTCTTTTCTCTTGTTTTTCTAAACTCAAATTACGATAAAAAGTGACACCTGGGGAGTATACTACGAAGCAGGATTACTTGGTTAGCTGGATAACTACACTGAATAAAACCCGGAGCAACTCTTTTTACTTCAGTCCATGTTCCAGATTTGGGAGGTGTTCCGGGTTTTAGGTATTAGTTCCAAAATGTTAAACTATTGCAAATGTTAACAGTAACATTGGATTATACAGTTGAAGTCGAAAGTTTACATACACCTTAGCCAAATCCATTTAAACTCAGTTTTTCGCATTCCCTGTCTTAGGTCAGTTAGGATCACAACTTTATTTTAAGAATGTGAAATGTCAGAATAATAGTAGAGTGAATGATTTATTTCAGCTTTTATTTCTTTCATCACATTCCCAGTGGGTCAGAAGTTTACATACACTCTGTTAGAATTTGGTAGCATTGCCTTTAAATTGTTTAACTTGGGTGAAACGTTTCGGGTAGCCTTCCACAAGCTTCTCACACTACGTTGCTGGAACTTTGGCCCATTCCTCCTGACAGAACTGGTGTAACTGAGTCAGGTTTGTAGGCCTCCTTGCTCGCACACGCCTTTTCTGTTCTGCCCACAAATTTCCGATTGGGTTGAGGTCAGGTCATCACTCCAATACCTTGACTTTGTTGTCCTTAAGCCATTTTGCCACAACTTTGGAAGTATGCTTTGGTTCATTGTCTATTTGGAAGTGCCATTTGCGACCAAGCTTTAACTTTCTGGCTGATGTCTTGAGATGTTGCTTCAATATATCCACATAATTTTCCTTCCTCATGATGTCATCTATTTTATGAAGTGCACCAGTCCCTCTTGTTGCAAAGCACCCCCACAACATGATGTTGTCACCCCCATGCTTCACGGTTGGGATGGTGTTCTTCAGCTTGTAAGCCTCACATTTTTTCCTCCAAACATAATGATGGTCATTATGGCCAAACAGTTAAATTTTTGTTTCATCAGACCAGAGGACATTTCTCCAAAAAATAAGACCTTTGTCCCCATGTGTAGTTGCAAACTGTAGTCTGGCTTTTTTATGGCGGTTTTGGAGTAGTGGCTTCTTCCTTGCTGAGCAGCCTTTCAGGTTATGTCAATATAGGACTCGTTTTACTGTGGATATAGTTACGTTTATACCTGTTCCCTCCAGCATCTTCACAAGGTCCTTTGCTGGTGTTCTGGGATCGATTTGCACTTTCCGCACCAAAGCACATTAATCTCTAGGAGACCGAATGCGTCTCCTTCCTGAGCGGTATGACGCCTGCGTGGTCCCATGGTGTTTATACTTGAGTACTATTGTTTGTACAGATGAACGTGGTACCTTCAGGCGTTTGGAAATTGCTCCCAAGGGTGAACCAGACTTGTGGAGGTACACAATTTTCTTTCTGAGGTCTTGGCTGATTTCTTTTGATTTTCCCATGATGGAGGCACTGAGTTTGAAGGTAGGCCTTAAAATACATCCACAAGTACATCTCCAATTGACTCAAGTAATGTCAATTAGCCTAAGCCATGACATCATTTTCTGAAATTTTCCAAGCTGTTTAAAGGCACAGTCAACTTAGTGTAAACTTCTGACCCACTGGAATTGTGATATAGTGAATTAAAAGTGAAATAATCTGTCTGTAAACAATTGTTGGAAAAATGACTTGTGTCATGCACAAAGTAGATGTCCTAACTGACTTTCCAACACTTTAGTTTGCTAACATGAAATCTCTGGAGTGGTTAAAAATGAGTTTTAATGACTTCAACCTAAGTGTATGTAACTTCCGACTTCAACTGTACATTGAAGCAGCCTATTCTTTGCCTTTGCCACAGAGCAATTAATAAGATTTAATTTATGATGTAGTAATCCTCTGAGATATGTTTTTTTATGTTCTCATACATATTCATTGTTTAATGAAAATGAATGTGGTATAGCAAAGGCGGGCATGACTAGATATTTTGATGTTTGCTTAAATGGATTCATGTCGGCCCACGTCTTAATTGTATTTGTGTTATTTGGTTGTTGTAACCACTCCACTAATTGTTATGTAATTCTCAACACTATTTAATATTTTTAAAACTGAGTAAAGAGCAGTAACAATGCCTGAAATAGCCTAGCATATGCCTGCACATAGTCCAATAACATAGCATGTCTGTGATATGGCTAACTCTGAAAATATCACAAGTTGCCTATTTGTTTTTCAGTAGAAAATGGCTGAAGTACCGAGAGATTTGTGCCGTTGGCATGCTATTAACATGTGAACTAATGAAACTGCGGACTTGATTAATCATTCATTAGAGCATATGTCACTTTTCAATTAATTACACTTACACAGACATGGTGTTTGGTTTTGATGAGGCAGATGGATAACTGATCCTGTTTCCAGTTATTATTTTTGTCAGTGTTTCCATTGATGGGTGTAGGGACCGCTCTCATGGTCAAACCCATGCAGGGCGTTGGGATTGCGCTGAGGGCATGCAATACTTATTGGGGTCTAGTTATTAACTGATTATTTTCCTTTAAATAATTTTCTTGTTTGGAAAAATAATGCAACTAGTCTCTTTCAACAGCACCAACCCATCAGACCTGTCCTTATTTAGGTAAATGTAAGATAACTGTATATAGCTTATCTGTGATAAATTGTGCAACATTATTATGTGGTGCCCTGATACCTAGTTTCCTGAGTATCTGTAATAATGCTTATGCCAGATAAGATTTAATAACTTGGCACTTAGTAGCAAAATTGTCTGTAATTTTTGAACACATTTTGATCATTTAACTGTGAAATGGCAAACAACAATGCTAATTGTTGAATGTGTTAGATTATCGTGTTCCATCCACATGAGCCATGATTGATAATTCAACACCATGCATTTTACATTTTGTACACTGGTGATTTCTGAAGTGTCTATATATAAAATTGTCTCATCTTAAGTTACAGTTAGCCTGCGCCATAATAAGGAATATGGTCCAATGATGATTGTTTTTCAAAATATGCTGATAAGATCTGTTTATTTAATGTTGACTGTACCAATGCTTACCTCATCGCCACCTGAATGTCAACAGCAAACATGAACTCGGGAAAACTGTCAATATCCATTTTTTAAAACGATTGCAGGAGTACAATCTGTGGGCTTTAATATTCTGTGTAATAATAATTTTAAAAAAATTAAAAAACATGTTCAGTGAGAGTAGATAAATTATTCATTAATCAGGCTATCAGGGCAACATTGCCGTTCAAAGGCAACAGAGGAACCATTGTTGTGAAACGTCTTGCTTTTCAGGTCCATGACCGACTAATCTACTTGGTGCCCGTTTCCCATCTGGTGTAGGGTAAACCATGCCACAACTGTACTTTTTTTTTTTTTTTTTTTTTTCCTTCTTTTTGAATAGATTTTTTGTACTTATCCATCACATACAGAAATGCATACCTATGCCTAAATGACAAAATTTCTTTACATCATTGAACTACTCAATTGATTAGAAGCCTTTACTGAGATTAGAGTGGGCAGACCGTTTTGTAGGCGTAGGATAACACGATAATGCTACTTGTCACTGTGCTGGCAGTGGGAAGGCATGATATGAAGAGGAATAAATTTGAACTATGGGTTGTCCATCACACACAACTTCAATCGGAGAACCTCTGCGACCAAAGTGCAACCGAGGTGCAAGAGCGGAATCCTGGAACCTGTGAGACAACCTGGAACCTGTGAGACAAGTGTACTGCTAATACACAAACACCCTGAAAGCATGGCACTGTTGAATCTAAGTAAGAGAGATCGGAAAGAGTTATTGGATTTTATTATCACAACATAGAAAATGTGGAACAGGAATAATCAAAGAATCAATTTAAGGTCTTATTGCCATTAGGAATTTTAATGGGCAGCGATTAGTGCATGGCGGAGTCGCCCAGGTATGATTTGTGGGAGGTAGCTTCTTTTTCGTCTGGTATTACTTCAAGCCTGCCAATTCTGTTAAAGTCATCTTGGCCAACATTCACTAATTATAGCATAAATTCCAAGACAGTGTTGAGTTACATGTACAGACTTGTGTTTAATTGCATAAGAGAGCTGTTTTTTTTCTTCCAGTTGATTATATTCTACTGTCTGCATTGCGTTTGCTATTCGCTGTTTGCATTTCAGTGCTGCTGCTCTGTCAGATTCCCTAGATAAATGCATGTATTAATGAATACATTGTAATATTTAACTGGGCATGCCATTACAATGGCTCCCTAATCACGTATGGTCAGTTCACATCTGGCAGCATTGTGTAATGAGTGGTAGCTAGGGATGGGGCTGAATATTTGACTGGCAAGCGCAATAGCAGTAAGTGAATACTTTTTCATGGACTAAAAAATATGTTTAATAAGTTTTTCTTTATCAACAGAATTCATTAAGAGGAACCTTAACACCCTGCATAAAAATGGAAAAATAATCTACTTCCATATTTCCTGCCATATTATTTAATATATTAATTAGGCAATATCAACATATGTGAAATTCACAACCCTGGAAGTGTTTAGATCGCTTTGTGCAGTTTGAAGGATTTAGAATCCAGGGGTTTTAAATGCTTTTTTTCAGCTTTGCGAAAATTTATTTGAAAATTACTATCTAAGTATTAGTAATTATGCAATATTTCACTTTTGGTATGGTAATATGCAAATGTATTATATAGGCTGGATGGCAAGACTGATGCAAACAAATGATACTGATGGTGTTGCTCACCTCACTATTGTGTATTATTGTAGATGGTGAAATCGCTCCGTAATCAATGTTACAGATGATTTATGTTTTGAGGTTACCTGTCATTAACGAAAGAGATGAGGCAAGAGCCTCCAGGAAACCAGCTCTGAAGACAAAAAGGACAAGCCGTACGTACATACGTGTGTACTGCCAGGCAGAAAAATGGTAATCATGATGTAACCAGTGTGCTCGATGAGAGAATGTGAGATGGTAGGCTGTTTCTCTCTCACTCTCTTTCCCTCTGATTTGGCACATTGAGTTCGGCCAGACCTCTCCAGGCAAAACTGTGATTCGTTGTTCAGTGAGAGGAAGGGAAAGAAAAACCCGGAGGGAGGGAGAAGGCTTCGAGGGATGATTCATGTCAGCTTATTATTTGATAGCTGTCCCATCTAACACCCACTCCCTGCCACACACAATCGCACACACACACAGCCTACCTGTACCTGTAAATATGATGCATTTTTCAGTATTAATGCAATCCAATACTGTTAGATGTGGAAGTACATTTGACTACAAGCAGTTTCTGTACTTTCAAGCATAAATACTATCCGATTATCCTGACTCCTGTATGACTTGCACTGTGGCAATATCGTAAGATTACTAAAGAGAGGAGCCACAAGATATGATGGCAAGTTTCTGCCCGACGAATTAATAATGTTGAAATATCTACATAATATCAGATGACATGCAACTAGTTTTTCTAGTGCCAAGTTGGCAACAAAATATTCTATGTTAAGGGCTGCGCAGTTACTGAGCAGCTAATTGTCCCCTCATAGCTCTATCTGAGTGGTTTCTCATCAGGAGAACCAAGAAATGTTACTGTGAACTATTACAGTTCACAGTACCAAAAATTTAGAATATATTTTTAAAGGCCTTTTGATTTTATATATTTTTTTTTTCAGTACATTTTGAATTATTTTATTATCCATAAATTCTGTTCGTTGTCAAAACCTTTGTTTAGTTGCAGCTGAGCCTCTTGTAAAGACACTGAGCCTGCTCCCGCAGGAGACATTTTGAGCTCATGAAATTCACTTCCATTTTATATTAAGTTTTAGGCATTCAGCAGATTCTGAATTGTCTTGTGCAACTTACACAGCTTACATTCTTTAAAATCCATTAATACAGCAGGACATTTACTGAAGCAACTCAGGTCAAGTACTTTGCTCAAGGGTACAACGGCAGTGGCCCATCTGGGAATCACCCTTGGTGTCCAGCTTCCTAACCTTCCTTACATTATACTGCTACCTGATTATTGTGGCCATTTGAGGTTGCGTTTAAGGCAGTTCTGGAGGAATACATTTAGGAAGTGATTGTCATTAGTGTTGGTTTCCATACCCCCAAATCAGTATCCTCGTAGACTACCGGCATGATCAGTTTGGCTGGTCATTACAGAACCTTATTATCAAACCTTAAAAATGGTCTGGTCTGCATTTAACACATTCTTGCACACATAATAGAATTTTACACAATTGTTAAAGCTAGAGTATGCAACTTTTTCCCAACGGTCGCATTTGTTGTCAAAACAAATCATAACATCCCTTGGCCCTGCCCACAGAGAAAGAGACTCCCCCCCCCCCCTTCCACAGACCTCATTGTGAAAATGTGCAAGTCTTCTCAATACGTTTGCAGGATTACAGACTGGTATCGCTAACATTCATAGTAAAAATGTAATCTAAAAGTCCAGGTAAAGCAACAGAATCTTTTCCATTGTTGCATAACACTGGGTTTGTGTAGCATTAGTCTGAACCAGGCATTATCTGGCTACAGCTGGTATGCGTGGTAACTTATAGCCAAGTAGCCGGTTCTAGCTAGCGTGATCTATGCGACATATAAAGCTAGCAAACATTTCCTTCCAAGAACTAGCCGCCGAATAAGGTAACGTTATCAATAATAGCAACCTAGCTACTATTCATTATAATTACAGTTGGCTGGCAAGCAGAAAGTCCAGACAAATTTATTGAAACGTTTAACCTACCTGTCCAGTAGAATATGGGAGCTCCACGTCTGTCTTTAAAGTGGAACGGCGAGTTATTTGTTAAACTTCTATATCGATTTTATATGTTTAATGTGAGTCTTGAAGCTTCCAGCTGCAGGTCTATACTGTATACTGGACGGTTCGAAATTGATCAGATTTGATAAAAGTCTGATATGACTAAAGGGATGCCGTCCTTGTAAGAATATAGAAGGAATATATACGTGTGTATATATATATATATATATATATATACACTACTCACAAAAAGTTAGGGATATTTGGCTTTCGGGTGAAATTTATGGAAAATGTAAGTTCACGCTACAGTGATATTATACGTATCATGAAAGTAGGGCATTTAAGTAGAAGCATGCAATGGTGATTTCCTCATCTCAAACAATTTATTGAAACAAAAGCCAACAACAGTGGTGGGTATACCACAACAAAAATGTCAATGTCTCAATAACTTGTCATGTGCCCTTGAGCATCAATTACAGCTTGACAACGACGTCTCATGCTGTTCACAAGTCGACTTATTGTCTGCTGAGGCATGGCATCCCACTCTTCTTGAAGGGCGGCCCTCAGGTCATTGAGGTTCTGGGGTACAGAGTTACGAGCCTCTACACGGTGAGTCAGCTGATCCCATAGGTTTTCTATGGGATTCAGGTCTGGAGAAAGTGCAGGCCACTCCATTTGAGGTACCCCAGTCTCCAGCAGCCTTTCCCTAATGATGCGACCTCGATGAGCTGGAGCATTGTCGTCCATGAAGATGAAATTAGGCCTGTGTTGTTCATGCAGGGGCACAATGACTGGATTAATGATGTTATTCAGGTAGTATGGGCTTGTCACTGTACCATTCACAAAGTGTAGGGCAGTTCTGTATTGACTAGACACACCTGCCCACACTGTAACACCGCCACCACCAAAGGGTCGTCTGGTGACAACAGTGGCTGATGCATAGCGCTCTCCTTGACGTCTCCAACATCGTTGGCGGCCATCATTTCTGCTCAACGTGAATCGACTTTCATCAGAGAACAGCACTGAGGCCCACTGGTCCCTCGTCCAGCGTAAATGCTCCCTGGCCCATGCAAGACGATGACGCCTGTGCCTGGTGGTGTGGTCAGGTACCCTTGCAGGTCGTCTAGCACGCAGACCACGCTGATGTAAACGGTTTCGAATGGTCTGACGTGACACTTGGGTGCCTCTCACCTCCCTTAAATGTGCCTGGAGTTGAGTGGCATTCATCATCCGGTTCCGCAGGGCACTGTTCACAATGAAGCGGTCATCAGTGTGGGATGTGGCCAAAGGACATCCACTTCTATGCCTTTCTGTGACTCTTCCAGTCTCTCTGTATCTCTGTTGCAACCTGCTGATGACACTCTGTGACACTCTAAGCTCAGTGGCCACTTCCCTCTGAGAACATCCTGTTTGAAGCCTCGCAATGGCGAGGTACTGTTGATCAATTGTTAGGTGTCGTCTTGGTCTCATGATGTCAAAATGTGAACAGCATGATGAAGAGGACTGTTTAAATACCAATTCTAATTGAACCAGGAAATGTATTGGTCGATTCATGGATCAAACACCTGTTGTGAATTTTGCCGTTCAGCTCCTTGTTAGAGAACAGCAAGTTGTGCAAAAAGTACTGAAACATTGAATAGTTGGACATGTGCATTCAAAAGTTTAGAGAAGGTCAAATTAATTTCACCTGTAAAGGTTATAGTGCATTTTAGGTTCATCCTGAAATTTCACCCGAAAGCCGAATATCCCTAACTTTTTGTGAGTAGTGTATATATATATATATATATACTTCTCAAAAGAAGTTAAGGGTCAAAATATTTGTGCATATAAATATAGGCTAACGAGCTAAAATGGTGACGACTAATGACAAAATTATTATTTGATGGCTCAAGAACAGAAAACACTAAACAAAAAACTTTTGATTAGACACTAGTTTATTTCCCTGATGAAAAAAAGTCATGCACCCCCCAAAATGATGTTCACACAAGTCGCAGAAGCTTCAGTAACTGGTGTAGCCACCGTTAGCATTCAGACATTCTTTACAACGTTGGCGCATGCTGTTGATCAGGCGTTGGAAATAACGTTGAGGGATTGCTAGCCATTCTGCGACTAATCGCTGAACCAGTTGCTGGAGGTTGACGGCTGGGACATGATGTGATCGAACTCACCGCCCTAGTTCATCCCACGCATGCTCAATGGGTGACAAGTCGGGTGAATATGCAGGCCAATTCATGTGCAGAACGTTCAGCACATGGACCTCCAGCAACTGGCTCAGCGATTAGTCGCAGAATGGCTAGCGATCCCTCAATTTCCCTCCTGTCTGTTATACACAGGGGCATGTATAAACATGCATAAAAATATCAAGATTACAGTGTGAAATATTATTGTGTCTATATCAAAAAATGCATAATAAAAGGGTCCATCGGTCAAGGACCACATACCTGTCCCACAGCGAAGGGGAATGCAATCTTCTTTTATGGGACAATGGCTCTCCGTTTAAAACTTTGTTGATAACACCTATATCATGCCTAATGCGCAAATTGTCATTCAATCGAAAACTCATGAAAACACGCAGTGCAGAGTGCTGAAAATGCGCTTCAGATATCTGGATCATAAGACGGGTAGAACATTACACAGCTCTCCATCTACAGCCTATAAGTAAATGGAAAGGTTTTGACTGAAAAAAAGGTTCTAAACTTTGTCAAGCGAATATTGCATTTGTTTTTCAAATAGTCTGCGGTCCTGGGGATTCCTTGTGCATAAGGTTTTGTTGATACGGTTGAAAAAACAGATTAATTAAAATCTCACCATTTTAACCTTTTTCATTTTTAACCCTATTCTTCATTCATATTTTTTTAATTACCGTGACCAGGTTTCCATACTTTCAGCAATAAAAACCCAGCTGATTTCAGCTGTTATTCTATAACTGAACATTTAAGGAGAACATTTGCAGCACATTACACAATGAATGGCAAACACACTTCAACTGTGCACGAGCAGGTCTGTTTCACCAGCTGAAATCTTTCTCATGTTAGCAATCCGCCAAGGTGCAAATACAGGTGGCATTTAAAGGGAATGGGAGATGACCCTCTGGTTTATTGCATGTTACGCCCAAGACACACCTATAATTAATGAAGAGACTAAGTTCAGCCTATTTGAGCCTTACGCCTTACTTTGCGCTCAAATTATATGCCTTCTAACTAGCAAAAGTGGAGTTGGACATGCCCTAAATGCACTTGCGCCATGCTTTCAACTTTTAGACCATGCGCTAAGATCGTCAAGATAGAACCCAATGTTTTTTATGTCCTTTGAGTAAAACAGCCACCATGCAATCATAATGATAAAGACTGAAAAGAAATAAGACCTTTATGAGCATTGGAATGACATGGTGAAAATATGAAAGCCTTTATTTTATTTTGTACTTGAGGTAGGGCAATATCACTTATATTTGTAATTCACTATGATATTCATTTTAGAGCTATTTAAAGCTTGTACAGTTGGCTGTGATGACTGATCTAAAACATTTCTTGAGTGAAATTTTGATATTTCCCAGAACCTTGTGCTGAAGCCAAATGTATGCCATCTCATTTCCTGTCCGTCTCCATTCCCCAGAGTGCACAATGATTGAAGCTGGTTGCTTCTTTTCGGGTTAACATATTGCTAGCATACTATATACAAACCATATATATGGTACATGCAGATTCACAATGTAATTTGCTTTAATCCTCAGGAGAGTTGCTGCTATGTTTGTTTAGATTTTAATGAGGATTATATTAGCCTGAAGGTAGAAACATGAAAGGATTTCATTTGTTAGTTTTTTTTTTTTTCCAGTTATGCAATGAAGAGCTTTACAACATAGATAATTACTATAGAAAAGGAACCGCATAAGTGTTGTACATTTACAATGAAGTTAAAAATAAAATTCAGCTGTAGTTGTGCAAGTGTTTTATTGAAGTAGTCAGCTCCCTGAGCTTAACTGAAAGTGTTTTTCTGACATAACATTTTGTTTAAGAAGAGTTCTGGTGTGTGCATGCATGCGTTGCCTGGGTGTGCTTCCTTTTAAGGGCTGGTGTAATTTTATACTTGTCTTATTGTCAGCATATCCTATCAAAGACAAACCTACTTCTGTCCAAAGACCGAAAAGCCGGGAAACCAACCATGCAAACTGCACTAAAATCATTAAATTTGTTTGAAAATGCAACCTATTATCACAAAAAACATGGCCAGTGCCGTTTTTACCAAATTTATTTCAAAACCGAGCAAATTGTTAATTACGATGGAGACTATTTTCAGTATTTCGGTGCCATGCTTTTGAAAACATTTGATGCGGTTGTGAATAAGCCAAAATATTGGAAAAGCAATCGCTGTCACTTCCTAAAGTTGTTTCAGTAAAAAGTACAAAGGCCTGGTTCATCGTAATCATGAATTATGCAGACCAAAGCAACAGTATGTCTCTTTGTCTTGTTTTAATAGTTTTTTGGACAACAATGGAGTTCTGTGCAGAGGTGTAAAATCCAGGGGTCAGAAAGTAAGTCTGCTTTCTTCCACCCATCAACTCAGCCAGCTGATTTCACTAATTAGTCCAACCTCCTAACTAAATCCTGTCTTCTGAACCTGAATTTTACACCTCTGGTTCTATGACTACCGGGATATTGGCTATATATTGGCGTTGGCTAGATGGTCTACTTGTTGATAGAAGTAAAGCTTTGGCTCTAGTTCCGTCTGTGTTTTTAGTTTCAGTGGGGGTGGGGGGGGGGGGGGTTCGCCATTGCTCATTAATTATTGCGTAACTTTTATTCATTAAATGGCTGGTATTATTTTTGGTTAAAAAGATCAGTGATTTTGGTGTATGGGTTTACAAAGGCCAAACGGAACAAACTCTTAATTTGTGAACTTTCCCCCTTTGAGTTGGATCAAAATGAGGATTGTTTTACATCCATCATAGATTACGTTTATCCTTGTAACATTGATTTATGTACACAAAAACCCAGTAGCTTTCAGAATGAATGTACAGAAACTGGCATTGTCATTGTACCGTTTGTTTGAGATGTGGTAGGGCATGTTGCTCTAAGATGGGGCTTTATCAGTTTGAAAACAATGAAACTCAAATGATTAGCTAAATTCAGCCATTGGGAATTGTGTGTGCGTGTGTGTGTATTTGGTTATTGGCAAAAATAAAAATGGCAGCCCTCAACCTCTCTATGTCTGGAAAGGGAAATGTCACTTGTTTCTCCCCCTTTATTGCCTTTCAAAGTGTGTAATGCTGTCACCTTTAGTTTATTCATAAGCACAGACTGCTATTGTTCCCGTCTTTTTAAAAGCTTCCAAATGGCTTCAGTTTCACATATCAGTCAAATTGTGTTCTAAAAATGAGAATAAGAACTTATTTCATACAGTACTAGAAAAGAAACACAATTTACTTCTGTCTTGCACAGTCCTGATAATTGGTTGTGTTCTGGGTAATATCCTCAAAACTGAAGGATAGAGAAAAAAGTGACCTGTTGAGTAGTTTTCAATTCTTGATCGTTTCAGCTTTCTTTTCTGTTACATTTGTCTGTATTGATCTGTCTGTTTCTCTGATAACCTGTCTCTCTCTCTGGCAGGATCCAGCTGGGATCTTCGAGCTGGTTGAAGTTGTGGGCAATGGAACTTATGGACAGGTGTACAAGGTGAGAGACAATCAAACTGATTCTAATAATCTGCCTGTCTCTTTTGTAATAAGTCTATAATTAGTGTGTCTGATTTCTACTAATATCGTCTGCTTAGTTCACCGTAAATATTCTCCCGACTTGTTAGGTCTCAGAGAGGCAGATTGTATTGGAGAATGAAGGCTTAATTGACAGGTGATTAGATCAATGGGGCAGTATAGAACAAAGCATCGCAATAAGGGACTGGAGACTGGTGTTGAGCTGGAGACAGGAAGAGGAACAGGAGTAGACTACAGCTTTTATCCACATCGAATCACATTCGCCAACAAAATACTCTGTATTTGTGACAAAGGCCTTATTTGTTCTTTCACCAGGTAAAAAAAGGTTTATGTTCACATCAGCAGGGTTAATTTTTCACAGTTGTTTTTTGGAATTGTTAGTAATGCTCTTTTACGAAAAGCGGGTCAAGCAAATCCTCATGTACTTGACTTCGCCATCCCTCTCCTCTCCCCTCCTCTCCCACTCTTCCTCTCGCACTGTCCTTGTCACCTCCCTCTCCTTCCCTTCCTCCCAGGGTCGGCATGTTAAGACCGGCCAGCTCGCTGCCATCAAGGTGATGGATGTGACAGAGGAGGAGGAGGAGGAGATCAAGGCAGAGATCAACATGCTGAAGAAGTACAGCCACCACCGCAACATCGCCACCTACTACGGGGCCTTCGTCAAGAAGAGCCCACCCGGGCACGATGACCAGCTCTGGGTCTGTGGCCATGTCTGTGTGTCTGTCTGTCCTGTTCTTGAGCCATACCGAGTTTGGGAATACTCTACTCTGTCAGATGGACATTGTGTTTTGAATGAGTGAGTATGTGAATGTGTGAGTGAATGAGAGTCTTGAGCGAGTGGGAGTCAATGTGAGTGAACTGTTGCATACATCGTGGTGCTGGGCGGTAATGCATTTTAGGATTTCAGAGGTCACTGGCTCTAGTTGGTCCTTACACAGACATTCCAGGGCCACAAGGAGGTGTTGAGACGTGTTAAAGCACAGTGATGCATATAATCATAACTGAAGTACAAGAAAACAGAGACATGAACAAATCTATGTAATACAACAACTTTGAACAAACCATACAATAAACCACGTCCTAGCTATTGTTCAGTGCAAAATAAATCTAGGGTTTGATTCTTGGCCACGGCAGTTTCTGTACTGCGATCTAATTTCCATCTGAAACCCCTCTGCTTTTCCCCCTGTGTGAATGAAGTAAAAAAGGGAAGTAAAAAAAGAGCGTACCTGTGCCACTCCGTGAGGAGACTGTGGCTGCCAGGAGATTGTTAAGCAGCTCTCCTCTAATGTGTCTCAGCGAACCTCCCCCATCCTTCCAATCGCCTATGGAAGGTCTGACCAGAACAGCGATAGCACCTTGCTACCATGGTTTTCTTTTGTAGTTATCTTCTCCGCCATGCACAGGAGAGCAGAACAGGTGACCGAATAAGGACCTAACTTATATAAACACACACACACACACACACACACACATATACTGTACATACTGTGTGTGTTTGTGTGTGTGCGTGCGTGCGTGCGTGCGTGCGTGCGTGCGTGCGCACATGGGTATGCATGTGGGCATGCATGATTGTGAAGCATATCTTCACCAGGCAGGTATTTGGCCAGAGGGTGAAAGCCTGTCTGCGCACAGTAAGGAATGAGATTTTGGACAGAGGGTCACTGAGTGTGGAATTTACAGACCAGAGCTTTCATCCACTACTGCAGACTTTGTTGAAACGCCAGTTCTGGTTTATGGCCTCTTTGGGAAGCCAGAGTTTTAGTGTGCAGTTGAGATTTATGGGTTTAGAGACCTGAGGACAGAGAAATGTCACTTAGTCTGGTGAACAAGGAATTTTGCTTTATGAGTAATGGTGAATGCGAAAGTGAGTGAGTGATGGTGATTTTGAGAGAGTAGTAGTGACTGAGTGAGAGAGTGGTGGTGAATGTGAGTGACCGTAAGTGTGAATGAGAGAATGAGTGTTGCGTGAGAGTGAGAGTTGTTGTGTGATGCGTGCATAGTTTTAGTAATCCTTTGGCCACCTCCTGTCTCTTTTCAGTGGGGTGGAAATATCTGCTTTAATGTGCTTCTCGTAACCCTGTTTCTCTAATGGTGCTTGAGGATGTGGGATTGGCTGTGTGTGGGTGTGTACGTATGAGTCACAGGTGTTGGTAGCTCTGGTCTCTTTCTCCTAGCTGGTGATGGAGTTCTGTGGGGCAGGCTCAGTCACAGACCTGGTGAAGAACACCAAGGGGAACTCTCTGAAGGAGGACTGGATCGCCTACATCTGCAGAGAGATCCTGAGGGTGAGGCAGCTCACATAAATCATGCCCTCTGCAGTTGCCACCACTTCAGCCATGGAAATCAGCGCATTAACTCCATATTATTTGGAATTACTGTAAATGCAAATGCCAATCTGTCTCCCTCTTGCAATTATGGTTAGAATAACCCCTCCCCCCCCCCCACCCTGACTCCCTCTGTCTCTCTTTCCCTCTCCATCACTCTCTCTTTCTCACTCCCCCTCCCTCTCTTTCCCTCACTCTCTTTCCCACTCCCCCTCCCTCTGTCTTTCCCTCTCCTTCCCTCTCCCTTTCCCTCTCTGTTGCTCTCTCTCGGTCTCTCTGTATAGGGCCTTTCTCACCTCCACGCCCACAAGGTCATTCACCGGGACATTAAGGGTCAGAATGTGCTGCTTACTGAAAATGCAGAGGTCAAACTGGGTGAGTGTGCGACCACTTTACCGTCTGCCTGTGTGTGTCAGTTTTGGCCTTCCTCAATTGATCAACCCCTGACTTCGGGGTGCAGTGGTCCTTGACCTTCATTTCCCAACATAAATTGAGTATTTTCATAGCCCTGCAGATTTGCTGATTTGAAGAACGGTATTCATACGGTTATTCTGTACAAACCCAACCCCTGTTCTTCTCAGTGGACATTAAGGTGATTGTAACTATATAAAGGTTTTAATAAGAGAAGAGATATAATGTATTAATATGTTAAACCTCACAGCCCAAAACACATACAAAAATATATATATATATAAGAAATATAATGAGAGTAAGTATATGAAATGAATACAGAAGGTTTTGCTCTGTAAAGGGCAGGCCTGGAGTTCTGTGACAGTGATGTCAGTGTGTTTTCTTTCTCCTCTTCCTCAGTGGATTTCGGGGTGAGCGCACAGTTGGACAGGACCGTGGGGCGCAGGAACACCTTCATCGGCACACCCTACTGGATGGCTCCTGAGGTCATAGCCTGCGACGAGAACCCCGACTCCACCTACGACTTCAGGGTAACGCATTGTACACTCTATGTCTGTCTTTCTGTCTGTCTGCCTGTCTGTCTGCCTGTCTGTGTGTGTGTGTGTGTGTGTGTGTGTGTGTGTGAGTGAGAGACTGTGTGGGAGAGAGTTATCAGACTGAATAACCTATTTCTGTCTCCCTGTAGAGTGATATCTGGTCTCTGGGGATCACAGCGATAGAGATGGCAGAGGGAGCTCCACGTGAGTAACACACAAACATGCATACTGCACTTGAAGTATACACTGGATGGAGCTCTTTTCTCTCATTAAGATAATCTATTTTTCTTTTTATTGTGCATTTAATGTAAGAAAAGATTTAAACATCAAATCATCCATGTGAAACTGAGAAGACAAATAAAGTTAATTGAAAACTGATTGAAGATCGCACTTGAAGGAGAAATTTAATTTTTAAGAACTTTTGGGGGGGGGGGGGGGGTGATCACTGGTGGTGTGGTGAGAGAAAATATTTCACTGGATATGTCATAAATCATCAAATAAAAATGTCCTGGACTGTGAAACTACTGTAATTGTAATAATTTGGTAAACCACAAGAGAGTTGGGTATGCTTTAGTGTATTAGTTTTGTCTTCATACTGATTTTTGCAGGATTATTTAAAAAAAACTAAAAACGCTTGCATTTATTGTACTTGTTAATAGACATTGTTAATGTGCTTGGTGGATCTAACCTAACCTATTCTCATGTACTACAATCTACAATGGAGACATAACAGCCAGGAGGAACTGAAGGCATGTGTTAATGAATGAATAATGTGATTCAGTATACACTTCTGATTGTGTGTACTCTCTCTCCAATCCTCTCTCTTTCTCGCTCTCAGCGTTGTGCGACATGCACCCAATGAGAGCTCTCTTCCTCATTCCACGGAACCCGCCTCCTAAACTTAAATCCAAGAAATGGTATTCGGATGTTTTTTTTGTTTATTTTGTCGGTCCTCGAGTGTCTTTTATTCTCTTTCCATCCGCTTCTCTGTCCAGTATTTGTTTGTGTTCTCCTCCTCTTCCTTCCTGCCATTCTCCATATCCTCCATGGACTCTCCCCCATAGCCAGACAGCTGCTTGCTCTGCTTTTCAACATTCCCAAATCCCTCCTCCTTTCTCCACCCATCCTAATGGCATCATCCCCATCACTTCCTGCCCATCTCCCACGCGGTAACTGTGCCCCCCTCACCTTCACACAGGACCACATGTGCCCTCTCCCTCTCTCTCTTCCTCTGTATGTTTGCATGCCTCTCTCCCTTTGTCCCGCTGTGGAAACGTTCATCTGTGATCTTTTTCTGCTGTGTGACGTCCCTCCTCCAGGTCCAAGAAGTTCATAGACTTCATAGAGGGGTGCCTGGTGAAGACGTACCCCAGCCGGCCCTCCACGGAGCAGCTGCTGAAGCACTCGTTCATCCGGGACCAGCCCACCGAGCGGCAGGTCCGCATCCAGCTCAAGGACCACATCGACCGCACCCGCAAGAAGAGAGGGGAGAAGGGTGAGGTCCGACGTGTGTGTGTGTGTGTGTGTGTGTGTGTGTGTGTGTGTGTGAGTGTGAGTGTGAGTGTGAGTGTGAGTGTGAGTGTGAGTGTGAGTGTGAGTGTGAGTGTGAGTGTGAGTGTGAGTGTGAGTGAATGAGTGAGTGAAGCCATGCCCTGGTATTAGCCTGCAAGTGTCTGTTTATGTAACGTTAGAGGTTTATAAGTGTTAAATTGACTGCTTGCAGGAATGTTTATTTGTGGTTGCATGTGTGAGAGACACCATCACAAAGGTTAAGACAGGAGATGAGGTAATGTGTGTATTGCATACATGCTTTGCATGTTCACAATCTACATGTTTTGGCCTATGTGTATGTTTTAGTACACATAGGCCAAGGTACCTTTTGGGTTGTAACACTGAGTCTCCTCTCTCTCTCTCTCCAGAGGAGACTGAGTATGAGTACAGTGGCAGTGAGGAAGAGGATGAGAACAGAGGGGATGAGAGAGAGTCAAGGTAACAGCGCTCTTTACTCTTACTTTATACCTGTGAGGAAAGAGTCAAAATGCCACATTCTGACACTGGCTCCTCTCCCTCTATCTCCCTCCCTTTCTTTATCTTTCTATGGCTCTCTCTCTCTCCCCCTCTCTCCCTCTATGTAGCTCCATCCTGAATGTGCCGGGTGAGTCGACCCTGAGGAGGGACTTCCTGCGTTTGCAGCAGGAGAACAAGGAGCGATCGGAGGCCCTGAGGAGACAGCAGGCCCAGCTGGCGGCTCAACGCCGCGACCCTGAGGAGCACAAGAGGCAGCTGCTGCACGACCGGCAGAAACGCATCGAGGAGCAGAAGGAGCAGAGGCGCCGCCTGGAGGAGGTACCGCAGTACTGCGCGTACCTGCTGCTCCGCCCGGCACCGTTTACTGCAGTTTACCGTGGTACACTGTGCAGTGTTGTCGCTAAGCTACAGAGGAAGCGTCTGGAAGATGTACCACCGCACTGCTGAAACATTACTGTTATTTTACCCAACACCATTTACTGCATTTTGTTAAGGTATACTGTCACACTAAGCCACTGCAAGAGAGATTATATGGGCACCACTCAGTATAATGTGCTTCACTGGGTTTTTACACAGCAGTATTTAGCATTATGCAGTTTGTGTGTTTGTGCAGTAGCTGAGCTCTTCCAATTGTTGTCAGAGTGCAGACATTGGGACTGTCACAGTATGATTAGAAAAAAAGGCAATGGCTCAGTCAGTAGAGGTACTCACCACAAGTGCAGTGGGCCCTGTAGCCTACAGGTTAAAGCCTAAGCTGTGCCATTAGCCAACTGTGAGCAACGGGACAGATTTGGCTTTGTTTTCCAACTGGGGTAGGGTGGGGTTAAGTCAAGCAGCGTTGCTTGGGCTACCGCTTTATTCCCTCCCACCAGCAGTGTGCCAAGTGTCCACAAGCTGCTAGCTGGCATCAGTGAAAGGTCAAATCAGAGCTAGCTCTCCTGTAGTACTGTGTGACCTGCAGTGTGGTAAGTAGTCATTGGTTTGTGTGTGAGCTTATTGGAGTGCAGACACTTCCACCATGTGTGATGAGTCAAGAGGCACAGTTGGAGATTTATAAAGAACAACATTTCATAAAAAAAGAAATAAAAGTAGTAGTTGTCTACTGTTGTATACTGTTTTTTATTTTTTTTATTTTTAAAATTTCTCTTTGTCATTTGGGGACTACCGTGCCGCTAATGACAATCTGAATATTTAATTCAGAGATTTTATTAAATTAATGGATCACAGTGACTGTTTGAAACGTACCCAGGCCTGAGTTTGCACAGTAGATACCGTGGGTTTTCACAGCAGTGCAGTTGTTTTCATTGGAAAGCCTGCAGTGCTTCACAGAGAGGTCTCGCATCCTTTTCAAGTAAACACTAAATTTAGTTCTTCCTGTTATTATCGAAAAAACAAACCGTTAAGTGTCAATGAAAATGATCTTTCTTTGAACAATTCACAAGAAGCGGGTGCATGAAAATGACAAGCCTTCAGTATCTACTGAGCATGGTGATTTTATTTATACCACAATCAAGACCAGTGAACGCTGTCACGATTGACTGCAACCGTGACTTGTGCAATGCATGTAAAGAAATCTCTTGAGAATGACTTGAAATTGCTGTTTATTTTGCAGAGTGTTTGTGTGTGGCTTAAATTTAAAAAATCAAAAATAATAGTAAAAAAAAATGTATTTCATGTAAAACGTTGGGGGCATGTTAATTTTCTGTACAGTATGTCTAGCACATTGAATGGCTAAGCACCATCGTCAAACAATGGTTGTGAATATTACGGACTGTAGCGTAGTGACTCTCAGCTCATCTACACTCTCAGACATTCAGTATCCGAGAGTATACAAGATGGTGTGGTCAGGAGGGGGGTTAGGTTTGTGGCGGCTTCCGATTATGACACATATTTCTTTTCCTCTCATTTCTCCCCTCACACACTCACTCACTCTCTCAGCAACAGAGGAAAGAGCGTGAGATGGTGAGACAGCAGGAGAAAGGCCCCCACCGCAGACTGGATGATCTCAGGAGGGAGGAGGACCGGAGGCTGGCTGAGAGGGAGCAGGTAGCCAATCACAAACCGCTCCAGGTCACAGCCAGCCAAATAGAGCGGAGGTGTGGTTTACTCCGTGAGCTGATTGGGGGTTCCGAGCTGTCACTAACGTGATCGCAGGCCCAATCAGGAATACAGGTTTTTTCCTTTCCAGTTGTTGCCATAGCAGCAGAATGGCAGCATGGCTGTGCTTTGTGAAGATTGGTTCTATTTTTTCACCTCTTGGTTTATTTTATGTTTTCTCTTCCTTTAGCACCATGGTGTCAAACGTACCACAAATACATTGTGATATTGTGCAGCATAAAGATGCAAATATTTTGTATGGTCCAACAAAGAGCAAATAAATTTGCATATTAACTGTGAAAATTTGTGACACCTGGCTTATGCCAATACATTACATTCATTTAGTAGATGCTCCAGAGAGACTTCTAAAGAAAGAGAACTTATGTGAGCAATGTCATAAATTATTTTATGCAACATTAAGTATTAAATGTACACATGCACATACAGATTGTGAAATATACTATTGCACTGTTGAAATACCTGACAATGATATTTCATGGCGATTATGTTCTGTATCCAGTCCATGGGATCTATTCTTCTCCTTACGCTCTCTCTCTCTCTCTCTCTCTCTCCCTCCCTCCCTCCCTCCCTCCCTCCCTCCTTCCCTCCCTCCCTCCTTCCCTCCCTCCCTCCTCTCTCTCTCTCTCTCTCTCTCTCTCTCTGTAGGAGTTCATAAGACATAAGTTAGAGGAAGAACAGCGGCAGTTAGAAATTCTCCAGCAGCAGCTGCTTCAGGAGCAGGCCCTGCTTATGGTAACACATGATCCACAATGTGCCCCGTAACCCCCCTCCATAGTGGCCCACGCCCCATTCCCAAATGACCATCATCCCGCAGGGACGGCTGTTTAAAGATAACTTATTTTAAAGGGGGGGGGGGGTGGGGGGGTGGTCTTGATCTGGCTTTCCTTTTTCTCCTCCCTCTTACCCATGATGCTGACACGTCCATTGGCATATCTACAGTCTACCATGCATCCTGGACATTGGCTGGAGTTGTCAAACTACCATGTCTTCGAGCGTTGCCGATGGGGACGCACGCGTGCTTCGTCCTCACATTATAAACATGGGGATGATGAGGAAAAAGAGAGACCCGCCCACGACATTTAAATGCTCCTGAAGAAAGTTTAGTGGTGCAAATGTTTCCACCTGTGAAGGTCTTTGTCAGACATACCTGTCTCTACCTCTGGGAGAATTTAATAGAGCACACTACCATACTACAATATGCTTTTCCTCATGCTCCTGGCACCAGTGAAATGTATTTGCATGTGCGCATGCTGCCATTGTCTTGCAAACGTGAGGCTCAGATGAACGGTGCTGAGCTTGTCCTTTCCCACGCCGCTCTCAGGAGTACAAGCGCAAACAGCTGGAGGAGCAGCGGCAGTCGGAGAGGCTGCAGAGGCAGCTGCAGCAGGAGCATGCGTACCTGGTCTCCCTGCAGCAGCAGCAGCAGCAGGACAAGAAGCCGCAGCTCTACCACTATGGCAAAAACCTGGAGCCCAACAACAAGCCTGCCTGGGCCAGAGAGGTACGGAGAGCACCGTATGCATGAACTGGGCTACCCGTGTTAGATACTGGCTACATTCAGTAGCTACATAGAAATTCCAGGAAGTAGGGAAGTACCAAAGGAATGCCAAAGTACAATAGACTAGCAAACTGCCATTTTCTCTCATATACACAACTTCTGGTTTAAGCCACGCCCACTTGTGTACCTTCATATGTAAATATAGATGAACAGATACAGATAGACATGACTGCACCCCCCAAGCAGATATACTATGCCACCCCTTTTCTTCCTCCCTCATCGAATCTACTTCCCTCTCTTTTTCTCTGTCTGCCAGGTGGAGGAACGCACTAAGCTCAACAGACAGGGTTCCCCCAAGATTTGCACCACCGTTTCAGACACTGCCATCCAATCACGCTCTGATTCTATCTGCCAATCAGGCATCGGGCAAGCCGCCCAGACCCCACCCATGCAGAGGCCCGTCGAGCCACAGGGTGGGCAGGGCAAGGTGGGTGTGGCTTAGGAAGAGTGAATGGGTGAAATATGTCACGTGCTGTTGGGATAAGTAACTAAAACCGAAATACCATAATATTAAAAGATTTTTCATCAGTTAAAAAAGTAATTTATTAATTTGTCTAGGCAAGTGTTTCAGTTAATCTTTAGTAAGAGAGCCCACTAATTCTCTTCTGTGATTTAGCTAACTAAATCATGTCCTGACAGCGCTATAATGAAATAAAATAGATATATTTTTTATTATTTTCATGTTGAACTAGAATAGGATTTAGGAATATTCATCTGGGGAAGGTAAAATTGAACTCAAAAGATGTTCTGCTGTTGTACTGATCTACTTCAGGAAAGATTCACAGTTATGTCAACACTGTATATTACATGTGCAACCCTGTGTGTGAGTTTTTTAGAGTTGTGTTAAACTTAAGGTCAGGCTTAGGCAATGATGCGTTTACATGTGTGTTTGCCCGTATGTGTCTGTCACTGTGACTGGGTGTGCTTCCCCTACGCTTTGTTATTATTGGGACAGTATGTATCCCTGCGTGTCGCATTGTGCGCCTGTCCCATGTTCTCCCTGCTATGAATTCCTCCCGCCACCCACAACAAAGCACTTCCTGGCTACCTGCACCTTTATTTACTTCCTTTTCCCTTTTTTCTCCTTACATCCTCTTTTCATCCTAATATTCATCCATAACGTTCCTCCTGGTCTCTGCTTGTAACATCGGAAACATTACTCAACCGCCTTGTTAACATGGCCAATGTTCCTGCTCTCCCCTGTTAACACGGATGATATCCCTGTCCTCACCTTGTGTCTCGGCTGATTGAACCTTTATTTTGCTCTGCCTTTCCACATAAACAACCCCCAAACCCCACACCCCCCAATTTCCACGCACTTGGTTCCCCTCTCTCTCCCCCCCGGTCTCTTTGCTTACGCCTGCACCTGACTCCCACGCCCCTGTTCCCCCGTCCCGCAGTTCCAGATGGCCCACCTGGTCCCCCTGAAGCCCTACGCCGCCCCCGTCCCCCGCTCCCAGTCCCTGTGTGACCAACCCACTAAGAACATGTCTGCATTCCCCACCCAGGACCCCACCCCCACCCCCCCGCTCCATCCCCTCTAGGGAACTCGTCCGCCAGAACTCTGACCCCACCTCCGAGAGCCCCGCCCCACAGCCCTGGCCAATCAAGGATGACCGCGGGCCTTGGATCCGCCTGCAGGAGCTGGAGCAGCCACCCAAGGTGAGATGCTGTGTTTATCACTTTCCACCCCCCTCCTACATGACGTGCATGGTGTGGTTTTACGCGATGCTACTCCTGAGCAGCAACCGTTCCTGGTTTTACTCATAACCTGGTGTATCTGCCTTGTGTGCTAGCGAAGCACTGTCCTTTTGTTGCTCTCAGGTGCCGCAGAGGACAACCTCCATTGCTACAGCGCTTAACACCAGCCTCTCATGTGGCATCAGGCACCCAGTGAGAGCCAGGTGGGTGTGCAGTGGAGCCCTGAGTGGAGTGGGTGGGTGTGTGTGAACTGTGGGGCTTTTCCTTAAATCAGGGAACTTCTGTCATCTTAAGTTGTTTTGCTGTCATTTCAGAGCAGACACAAGTGCTAAATGTGACAGATAATATATGGGCAACGTGGTTAGGGGTAGTGGTTTAATGGTGAGGGAAATGGGCTTGAAACACTGTGGTTGCAGGTTCAATTCCCAAGTAAGGCACTGCCATTGTTTCATTGAGCAAGGTGCTTAATCTGAATTGCTTCAGTAAATATCCAGGCGTATATATATATGGATCGTATGTAAAATACTGAAGCTATATCTTAGCAAAGTTTACATGTTTGAGGTGTATTTAGGGCACTGAATGATTGTTCATGAGTTCAAAACTGGGTTGTAGTCAGTTTCTGCTGTTCTATTACAAATGAATATGCTGTGAATGAATATCACTTGAGTTGTGGTCGTTGTGCGGTGTTTGATGGGTGAATTGTCTTTTTCTGTGTCAGTAACCCTGATCTCAGCCGCAATGACCGCTGGGAGAGAGGGGACAGTCTGAGCGTGGTGGCCAACCTGCCTCAGACCGGCTCCCTGGAAAGGCACCGGATACTCAGTGAGTACTCAGTCTGTCTGTCCACCTGCCTGTGTGCATCCTGGAGGTGTGAGGGCTTTCCAGTCTGTCTGTCTGATATGATTTGAGTGTATCTCTCTGTTGGGTGAATCTGCTGTATGAAGTTGTTATAAATAATGGTAGAGAGACAGAGGACTTGCCATAGCCTGAGGACAGTCAGTTTCAGACCATTCAGACCACTTCACAGTGTGAGTACCTCTAGCATGGTTTAAATGGTTGTATTTGTTGATTGACTTATTATCTTATGTAAATAATTGCTTTGGCAATGCTACTCCTTAGGGTTGGGCGATATAGCCTTAAATTCATATCACGGTATAAATTTAATTTTTGACGGTAACGATGTATATCACGGTATAGTTGTTGTTTTTAATATCATTTCATTAAAATATTTTAGGAGCAATGCAAGTCAAGTGAAGTCAAGTCATTTTATTTATAAAGCACATTTAAAAACTCCAGGAGCTGACCAAAGTGCTGTACAAGGTCTACAAATCATGATAAAAATGCACATTTGCACAGCAGGACAATAAGACAAAACAGTATGACAATACAGTAAGGTGATAGACACTACAGTAAGATAATACAGTAAGACACAGTAAGACAACACAGTCGGACAGTACAGAAAACAAATAGGGCAGGATAACAGCTATACAGAGAGGTAGGCTACATAATGAGGTGTATATGATACATGTTTAAGGTTAATCGAATGCTAATGAGTAAAAGTGCGTTTTGAGTTGGGACTTAAAAGCATCCACAGAGGGAGCAGATCTAATTGGCTGCGGGAGACTATTCCATAGTTTGGGGGCCACAACCACAAATGCGCGGTCACCTCGAGTTTTTAATTTGGTGCGAGGGATGGTCAGGAGGGCCATGTTTGATGACCTAAGAGACCTGGAGGCTGACAAGGGGGTTAAAAGGTCCGTAATGTAAGAGGGAGCTGCGCCCTTCATGGCCTTGAAAACAAAAAGCAGGATCTTAAAATCTATTCTAAAATTAACAGGGAGCCAGTGGAGAGAGGCCAGCACAGAAGTGTTGTGTTGTGTGTGGATGGGTTTTACTTTAGAAATACTACGGAGTTGAAAGAAGCTGGATTTTATGACTGCATTTACCTGCCTGTCAAATTTGAAGGCAGAGTCAAAAATCACTCCAAGGCTCTTGACATGGGGCTTTAGGTAGGTGGAGAGTTGACCTAGGCTGGAGATTACCTTGGTAGATTCGGGGGGGCCAAACAGTATGATTTCAGTTTTGTTTTCGTTTAATTGGAGGAAATTGTGGGCCATCCAGGATTTTATGTTTTCAAGGCACTCTCTAAGATTGTCGAGGTTGGACATGTTGGAGGGTTTCAGAGGGAGATAAATCTGGGTGTCGTCTGCGTAGAAGTGGTAGGAGATGTTATGTTTCTGAATGATTTCAGCTAGCGGAAGCATGTAAATAGAAAACAAGATGGGGGCCAAAATGGAACCTTGAGGGACCCCATAGGGGAGACTAGCTACAGGGGAAGAGTAGCCTCCTATACTGACAGAAAAGGTTCTGTCACTGAGGTAGGAGGCAAACCAATTTAGGGCCATCCCCCCAATACCAAGCCAGTGTCCGAGACGGTCGACAAGAGTGGCGTGTTCAACCGTGTCGAAGGCCGCAGTGAGGTCTAGGAGGAGGAGAATGGCGCAGCTACCAGCGTCAACGGTGAGGAGCAAGTCATTATAGATTTTTAATAATGCCGTTTCTGTACTGTGGGCTGCCCTGAAACCTGACTGGAACTTATCTAGAAATTTGTTTTGGTCTAGATAAGGGAGCAGTTGTGAGAGGATGACCTTTTCTAGAATCTTAGATAGGATGGGCTACGTGAGACATTGGAATGACATGAATATTTATACAGTAATTGTTTACCATGAAAAAATGTCATTAGCCGCCAACATTCGGTCTCTTTTAATAGCAGGGAACAAAAACATAAAAGAAAAGTAATTGTCCAGCTGAGGAGCGAAACTCCATCAACCCATTCCACCATTCATCCATTCCACATGCCAGCACAGCTAACGTAGGCTACGATAGCCTAGATAGCTTGGTGACGTTACAGTTAGATTGTTAGATGAGCCAAGACGCGTTGTATTGGCTTTATAGAGTATTTATTGGTCACCACTTACAGTTATTACATATTATAATAAGTTATTGTTTAGGATAATATTTTTGTTTTATAATAATAATGAATCATTTCAAGATGATTTGTGATTCATATTTGTAGGATAGGCCTATATAGGGCTGGGCGATATATGGCAACGATAATTATCAATTGCAATAACGGCCGTTGCCAGCATGTGGGGTATTGCCTTTTTTTCGTCTTTTTTTCTTTAATTATACCTGATGCGGTAGTAATCTAAACCCGTTCTTCCGGGGGAAAAAACGTCATCACTGTCTACTGTGCGTTGATAAGACGGACAATCACAGAAAGGCGTTGCACCTTTCATGCCATTGAAAAAACACATCACATGATCACGTGAAAGCTGTATGACCTTGCTGCTGGTTGGCTGTCTTATCAACACTCAATAGATATCAGCGGTGATGTTTTTTTCCGGAAGCATTTCACGCGGCCTCTGAAGTTTGGATGTTTACTGCCGTATATTGGGTATACTTAAAGAAAAAAAGACGAAAAGAAAGGCACCCCACACGGTGGCAACGTCCGTTATTGCATTCGATAATTATCGATGTTGTATATCGCCCAGCCCTAGGCCTATATTATATTGAGATTTCACTTATCTTGTAAATGAGTACTGCCACTTTAAGATAAAGGGGCAGTGCCCCCCCCCCAAATGCTCCGCCTGCCCCCCCTCCCAAAGAAGCCAAGTCCAGAAAAAATAGAATCTGATAATATGATGTCGGACATTGACGCCCGTATCGCCATCAATATTAGAGCTACAGACTAATCATATATTATATGCTACTATAAAACTCGAGACACAGGGCAACAGTGGGTTATATTTTTTGTGGGATAAACACAGTCATTGCAATGTGCAGGTGACTGTTTGAAAACTGGATATTATTGGAGTTTCATCTGCAGCATGCGAAAGTTATTTCTCCACATTATCTTGCATCTTATCCCTTTCCGCTGTGCCATGTTGCACGAGCGAAAGGAAAGCCTGGTTATTCTTGCTCATGAAAAGGCCATTACATCGACTCTTGATATGGATTAGTATGTGTTTTTTGTGGAATTTCCTTATTCCAATTTGTGAAATAGCTTCCTGCGTGAAGTCCAGATGTGGCTCATGTTGCAGTGTAGGCGCATCATGCGGTATTTAAGTAGATTCTTAAATTTTTTTTAATTAAAGCACAAGTGTAATAGGTAATCATTCATTACCTTCATTAAGCAAGAGAGTGAAACTGATATTGCATCTTAACCCCCTTCTGCCACATCATGTTGTACAGGCAAAAATAAAACCTGGTTATTCTTGCTCAAGAGAAGGCATCGGCTCTTGATATGGATGAATTTGTACATGTTTATTCCGGAAAGAAACAGAAAACTGATCTCATGTAGCATGCAGGAATGTGTATAAACTTAGTCACAGAGCAAAAAAAAAAAAAAGTTATATGTTGAAAAAATATAGGCTAGCCTATATTTAAAATATAATAATCCACTAGCCTACCATGGCTTTAGCTTTATATGAAAGCATCTCAAGTCTCACCTAGGGCTTTGAAAAAAAAATCTTCTCCAAAATGTTCATAAATAAAACATTTTATTTTAGAAAATACCATGTGAGATTGTCTAGAAATGCAGGAACTGAGTTTTAAAAGGCTCAAAATTTTCTCAGACCCCCCGCTACTTTGTTCCTCCCTTGTGCCCCACTAACATCTGTTCATGCCCCCCCAATCAAAGCAGTCTACGACCGGGCAGTGCCTTGCCTTTGTTGAAGGACACTTAACTTTCAGTTTAACTCCTGTAAAGAAGGTACTTATCTGCTGTTAGATCTGTTTTTGGAATAAAGAGATCGTTGTTTTTAATCCTTTTTACAACGCAGTTCTGCGGAGGTTTTCCTTGCAATCTCACCGCACATGAGTAGCATAGGCTACGGCCACAGCTTAAGCTAATTATACAGTCAGCCCCCACATAGATGTAAGACTATTAAAAGATATATTCACTTTAAATTCAGGACTGAGTGAGACGCACACAAATGATCCAGATCGCACGCTCTCACACCTCTTATCCCTTATGGAAAAAGAATATACTGCAGTATATTGTAAATATATCTAAATTATCTTCACAATATTTAAAATATACTGCAGTATATTACATTTCCATAAGGGATTTCTCACGCATTTATTGAAATATTTCTGTATCCGCATGCCCACAACGACATATTCTTTTTGAATTAATAATGCAAATAATATAAATTCCACTGTGTAAATTCAAATGTAGCCTAATGTAGAAATGCAGCTATCAACTAGGAATGCTGATTAAAATTAATTATTGCTAATATTGTAAGTCCAATGGTGAAGTTGCAGTAGGTGCATTTTTCATTTTTCCTTGTTCATTGCTCGCCTGTGTTTGGGGAAGCAACGGACAGTAAACAGTAATACCTAAGCTATGACTTTCCACTTGTATGCACAGTTTTGAACAGTAGTACAATGACAATATTATATATACAGGGATATGTATAGAATTGAAAGCTTCAATTAATCCATGAAGGTCATTTTTGATTGGAGATGCAAAATATGCCTGACACATTTAATGACAGTGCGCGTTTCGCCACTTTATGTGGTAGCTTACATTTATATATGTGAACATTTTTTCAAATATGCAAGTAGCCTAATGATCTACCGGTAGAAGCGATATGGCCAAATCCATATCATGGTCCGGATTTCTACCAGTGTAACATTTCTACCTTTATATCGCCCACCCCTACTATTCGTTTGTGGTCATGCTAATAGTGCTAATAGTTTGAATTGATAAAATGAGCATAAAAAGTAGTTCTGATTCTTAAATGATTCTGACTGTATACCCTTTTTGTGTATGTGAGCGTTTGGTAAGAGTGTGTTTGTATTTGTGTACATAACAATAACAGTAATGTGTGTGTCACAGGCTCCTCGAAAATGGACTCCCCTCCAATCCTGCACCAGGATAGCCGGCACAAACCAGGGGACTCCCGCACCTCCAGCCGGCCCAGCCGACCTGCGGTGATCATCACGCCATTTTTTAATACCGCACACATATGCCCCCTTCCCGTTCCCTCTCACCGGACTGCATGGGTCCTGTGCGGCCAGCTGTAAAACAGATCAAGTATTAAAGGAGGCGGGCAACCCGTGTGAGGTGAAACGAAAATGGCGACTGTTTAATCCAGGGCCGCACTATGCATAACATTACTGAACAATAAGCGCTCCACACAGGCGGACAAAGAACGAACAACGTTGGCCATTACCACTTTGTCAATTTGCAGAGGTGAATTTCAACCAATCACCTTACCCGGGAGACTCGCCTTAATACACAGATCACGTGCATCTTATTACCTGGTCTGTACCTTTGTGGCTCTTTGCAAAGCAACCCAAAACTCCCATCGTTTTGATTGTACGATTGAAGTATGAACGGGACCCACCTGCCTCTCTCTGACTGCCGTTTTGTGCTCCTCTTGCTTCACACAGGGTCCCTACATGTTTAGAAGTTCAGGATGCTTTATGTGATATGAAATGTGAAATAGAGCCATTTTTATTAATTAGTACTTAGAGTACCTCTTTGCTGACTTAAACTTCCATCTCTCTTGAGACAGGTGCTAACTTAACTTAATCTTTCTTCCCCTGTCTTTCCTGTCTACCTCTGCTGGGCCCATCATTTCATCATCCCGTTCTCCCTGCCCCACCTCTTTCATCCCTCCATCACTGCCCTGCGTATGCCCTCTCCTCCTCTTTCATGCCTCCATCACTGCCCTGCGTATGCCCTCTCCTCCTCTTTCATCCCTCCATCACTGCCCTGCGTATGCCCCCTCCTCCTCTTTCATCCCTCCATCACTGCCCTGCGTATACCCTCTCCTTTTCTTTCATCCCTCCATCACTGCCCTGCGTATACCCTCTCCTTCTCTTTCATCCCTCCATCACTGCCCTGCGTATACCCTCTCCTTCTCTTTCATCCCTCCATCACTGCCCTGCGTATACCCTCTCCTTCTCTTTCATCCCTCCATCATTGCCCTGCGTATACCCTCTCCTTCTCTTTCATCCCTCCATCACTGCCCTGCGTATACCCTCTCCTTCTCTTTCATCACTCCGTCACTGCCCTGCGTATGCCCTCTCCTCCTCCTCTTTCATCACTCCATCGCTGCCCTGCGTATGCCCTCTCCTCCTCCTCTTTCATCACTCCATCACTGCCCTGCGTATGCCCTCTCCTCCTCCTCTTTCATCACTCCATCGCTGCCCTGGTGCAGAGTTATAAGAGAGCTATAGGAGAGGTCAGTATTACTGTGTGCGCGTGTGTGTCAGTGCGCGCGCGTGTGTGTGTGTGCACATGCACGTGCGTGGCTGTTTGTGTATGTGTGTGTTTGCATGCATGCGTGTGGGAGATGCCTGTGTAAATGTGCAGTCTGAATCGCTCTATTGCAAACACAGATCCGTCTTTGTCTTTATATTGGCCATGAAACATTCATGCTTTTCTGAAGGGTTGTGCTCATTAATTGTTCCTTCTTCATCTTAAGCTCAAAACCTGCATGCCTCTCTCTCTCTTTGTTCCACTGTGTAAGCATACAACATTGGCCTTTGATTTGTCTTATCTCTCTCTCACTGTCTAGGATCATGGTCTTTACTCTAAAGAGCGCCCAGAGGAGCCCCCGAGGCCCCCAGCCAAGGCCAATGACTACTCCTCCTCCTCTGACAGCAGCGAGAGCAGTGAGGAGAGCGAGAGTGGAGAGGGAGCTGAGGAGGACCAGAGCCCCTCTGACCGGTGAGAGAGAGGGTCAGGGGTAATAGAGCCCCTCTGACCGGTGAGAGAGAGGGTCAGGGGTGATACAGCCCCTCTGACCGGTGAGAGAGAGGGTCAGGGGTAATAGAGCCCCTCTGACCGGTGAGAGAGAGGATCAGGGGTAATGCAGCCCCTCTGACCGGTGAGAGAGAGGGTCAGGGGTGATACAGCCCCTCTGACCGGTGAGAGAGAGGGTCAGGGGTGATACAGCCCCTCTGACCGGTGAGAGAGAGGGTCAGGGGTAATAGAGCCCCTCTGACCGGTGAGACAGAGGATCAGGGATAATGCAGCCCCTCTGACCGGTGAGAGAGAGGGTCAGGGGTGATACAGCCCCTCTGACTGGTGAGAGAGAGGATCAGGGGTAATGCAGCCCCTCTGACCGGTGAGAGAGAGGGTCAGGGATAATAGAGCCCCTCTGACCGGAGAGAGAGAGGGTCAGGGGTAATAGAGCCCCTCTGACTGGTGAGAGAGAGGGTCAGGGGTAATGCAGCCCCTCTGACCGGTGAGAGAGAGGGTCAGGGGTGATAGAGCCCCTCTGATCGGTGAGAGAGAGGGTCAGGGGTAATAGAGCCCCTCTGACCGGTGAGAGAGAGGGTCAGGGGTAATGCAGCCCCTCTGACCGGTGAGAGAGAGGGTCAGGGGTGATAGAGCCCCTCTGATCGGTGAGAGAGAGGGTCAGGGGTAATACAGCCCCTCTGACTGGTGAGAGAGAGGATCAGGGGTAATAGAGCCCCTCTGACCAGTGAGAGAGAGGATCAGGGATAATAGAGCCCCTCTGACCGGTGAGAGAGAGGATCAGGGGTAATAGAGCCCCTCTGACTGGTAAGAGAGAGGGTCAGGGGTCACAGAGGGGCTTCACCATTTTTACCCCTCTGTCCATCTCCTGCCCTCCTCCCTCCATCTGTCTCTCCCTCCTTTTCTGCCATCCTCACTCTTTCCCTCTATCTTTCGCTCCCTCCCTCTCTCCCGCCCTCTCATTTTTCCTCCCTCCCACTCTCTCTCTCCCACGCAGTCCTCGGGAAGCAGACACAGACTCTGTGAACACCATGGTGGTTCATGAGGAGGAGGGAGAGGGTGGAGAGGAGCAGCAGGCTGGGGGCTACGGGGACCAAACCATGCTGGTGCAGAGGGTGAGTTATGGACTGTACCACTGCATGGGAGGAGGGGGAGAGGAACACTGAGGGGTACATGATGTAGTGGAAGAGTAAAAAGAAAAGCTGAGGCACAAAGAAATCATTTGTGGTTTTTTATTTTTGGCAGTTAATATTTAGCCAGTTAATATTTAATTATACTATAAAAATTTGTTACATTTTTACAGTTGACATTCTGTGCTCATCTGTTTCGTCCATGAATGTGAAAACCTGGTTGCAGTTTGCTTTTGCGCTGTCATGTAAAAAAGGGGGGTATCATCATTAACCAAATATTGGCTGGAAAACATTGGTCATTAATATCAGCCAGTGTCATGACCGCTAGTTTTAACAATAAAGGATCAACTCCTGGTGTAGTGGTAGAATAGCACAGAGGGGTGAAGGGAAGTGTGTACTGTGTGTACATGTAAGCTACTTGGAAACAGAATGCATATTTTATCCCCAGGTGGGGCACTTTCCACACGTTCTACCCCTTAGCAGACTGCTTCAGTACATATCCAACACGTTCTACCCCTTAGCAGACTGCTTCAGTACATATCCAACACGTTCTACCCCTTAGCAGACTGCTTCAGTACATATCCAACACGTTCTCCCCCTTAGCAGACTGCTTCAGTACATATCCAACACGTTCTCCCCCATAGCAGACTGCTTCAGTACATATCCAACACGTTCTACCCCTTAGCAGACTGCTTCAGTACATATCCAACACGTTCTCCCCCTTAGCAGACTGCTTCAGTACATATCCAACACGTTCTCCCCCTTAGCAGACTGCTTCAGTACATATCCAACAGTAATGTATAGAAACCAGAGGTATATATATGTAAGTTGCTCTGGACAAGGGATCTGCCAAGTAAATGAATGCAAATAGTAATTAGCCTTAGGCTAGAACATGGGTCTGCATCCCTGGTCCCACAAGCCACAAGCTTTGCTGGTTTTTATTTTCACCTTATTTTTCACCCAATTCAGACCCAAGTAGCCAGGTGAAGTGAGTTAACTATATAATAAACCGCTCTAATTGGAGTACGAAACTTTAAAAAAAAAAAAGTATCAGGGAACAGTCATGCTCAGTTGGTTGCAATCATAGAAATAACTGTTGTGAGAGAAATCCAGCACCATACACTGTGTTTATACCACGGGGCCAAAACCGGGCTTTGTTTTTGAAACCCACTTCCTGGTTTGGCAGAGAGCGGCTTAGAGATGTTCCTCACTAGCGTCAGAGCGGTTGGCTCCAGTATAGGTGTTTCAGGCCCCTTTTTCAATGCAAGTCAATGGTATCAAATGCGGTCAAAATATGAATACTGGCTGCAATTTTTGTACAACATGGCAGCACTTCCGCTGTTTCAAAGCGCTTTACACAAGCTCATGGAAAGTCGGTACTCGGTGGGCGATGTCACAGTCACTTTGTCCATATTTTTCTGTAGTCTATGATTTATACCCTCAAATTCTGCATTCTAAAACCAGCGATTCGGCCCAAATTTTTTCTCATGAGGCTCATGAATCATGACGCAAACCAGTCGAAGTGATAGGCCGGTTGCACGTTCACGATGAGGTCTGTGAAAGCAGTGGGGTGGGGTGGTGTGTCTCTTTCTCTGTGGGCAGGGCCAAGGGATGTTATGACTTTGAAATGTTTTGACAACAAATGCAACCGTTGAGAAAGTTGCGTCCTCCAGCTTTAATTAATTGCAGATTAACAACTAAATCCAGCAGAGCTTGTGTCTCTCCGGGACCACGGTTACAGTCCCCTGTGCGAGCAATATATACAGCGATCATGCAATAATACATACAGGGTGTTGAAGAGTAAGAGGAATGTGGATAGAGGCCACAGGTTACCCTTGGGGAGACATTCTGCATCTATTACTTTTGTTTTGAGTGGATGAATAGAGTGGTGCTCTGGGCTGCAATACTAACCCTGTAGGGATTCACTAACATGATTGAGTGCCAGGAGACTGTGGAGGAGGGTAAAGCTGAGAATATAATAGAGTTGAGGATATAATGCGCAGAGCTGCCATTGATCCTGTGTGTGTGAGTGATTGGTTGTGCGTGTTTTTGTGTAGAACCCAGTGCAGAGTAGTGCAGGTTATTATGTGGAGTGCCATTGCTCCAGTGTGCAGTTGTGCGTGCGTGCGTGCGTGCGTGCGGTTGTGATTGTTGTTTTTTGCCTTTTCTTTTTTTTAATAGACCCCAGAGAAGCGTAGCCACAGCAGTTACACAAACTTGCCGGACGTGGTGCAGCCGTCCCACTCTCCAACCGACACCAGCTCTCACTCCTCCCCCGGGAAGGATGGCGCCTGCGACGTGAGTCCTTCCGTCTGTCTATCTGTCTGTCCGTCTGTCCATGAACGTCTGACCTCTTTCACTCAAGCACAGCTGCATTTGCCTACAAAGAGGCTTTTCTGCCACAGCTTTCTTAGACCCCTCTCCAAAAGAAACCCTGGGGAAATGTGTGTTTTGTGAACCACTGAATATCCAGCCATATGCATTTCAGCATGATTTCACAGAAGCGTCGTCTATGACAGCAGTGTTTAGCTTTTAGTTGCGCTTGGTTTCCATGATATGAACCCACTGGTAAGAGTTCTGTTTTTCCCCCCTCCTCTGCTTGAGCAGTGCTGACCTCACACACTTTCTTCCAGTATCAATCTAGGGGATTGGTCAAAGCTTCTGGTAAATCTTCCTTCACCACCTTTGTTGATCTTGGGATGTACCAAACACCAGGGGGTCCAGGAGAGCCCATCTCTGCAGCAGGTGGGTGAAGATTGATGTGCATCATTTTTGTCTGCTTTACACTGTACTTTGTATATCTGTGTATCAGGTATGAAATGCATACACACACAGACAGACACACAGCGTAGTATGGGCCGATATCCCCAGAATCTCATTTTTTTGAAATTCATGATGCATATAACAATATTTTGTGTTAAAATAGTGACATGATTAATAAACAAAGATTTTAGCTTGTTTTTTTTTTTAACACATAAAACTCGAATAACTAACATTAACATAGTTCTTCATAATCAGGAAACATTGGGGATGTGATTTTAAAGAGAGATTTTTGTGGGTATATACAGGCTAGTATTGATTGTTTCTATTGATTTATAGCAGTGCTCGTTGATACCATGAAACCATGGTTACCGTGTAATTTTTCAGGACGTTATCATACAGTCACAAATCCACGGTGTGCCATGCCTAGCAGCATGTGAACCACGTAGGCAGCAAAAAAACAATGTAGGCAAATGCTATTCAGCTTTACTGCAGCTCTGCGTTCACTTAATATCATTCCAGCAAATTGAAGCTTTTCAGAACAAGCAATACTAGTTAACAGTCCTACCCAGAGCGTTTCAGAAAATTGATTTGTTGCTGAAATTACCAACCCATTCTCTCTCTCACATACGCTTGTGTGCGCACACACACACTTATATAACTAGTGGACCCACTCTGGTCAGTGCACCCTGTGAAAATGTTCTCCATTGAGAAACCCTCTTATATAATGTCACCTCGGTTTGTGTCTTTGATAAGACCTATTTAGACTAACTCTTCACAGTGATGGGCAACACAAGAGCTCTTATGGATCTGGATCAGTCTACATCAGTCTGTTGCAGGATAACATAATGAATGGTAGATACCTGTGAGCCTCTTTCTCTGTCCCCTGCCTGGTCTCCTCAGGATTGGGCTCCAGGTTCGAGCAGCTGAAGCTGGAGGTGAGGAAAGGCTCCATGGTGAACGTGAATCCCACCAACACCCGCCCCCACAGCGACACCCCCGAGATCCGCAAATACAAGAAGAGGTTTAACTCCGAGATCCTGTGCGCTGCGTTGTGGGGTGAGCAGGAATGGAGGGAGAGGAGCGAAGAGATGTTGGGAGGAGTGAGGTTAGGAGTGTAGTAGACGGAGGAATGAGGTTAGGAGTGTAGTAGACAGAGGAGTGAGGTTAGGAGTGTTGTAGATAGAGGAGTGAGGTTAGGAGTGTAGGAGACAGAGGAGTGAGGTTAGTAGTGTAGGAGACAGTGGAGAAGTGAGGTTAGTAGTGTAGGAGACAGTGGAGGAGTGAGGTTAGGAGCGTAGTAGACAGTGGATGAGTGAGGTTAGGAGTGTAGTAGGTAGTGAAGGAGTGAGGTTATTAGTGTAGGAGACAGTGGATGAGTGAGGTTAGTAGTGTAGGAGACAGTGGAGGAGTGAGGTTAGGAGTCTAGTAGACGGTGGATGAGTGAGGTTAGGAGTGTAGGAGACAGTGGAGGCGTGAGGTTAGGAGTGTAGTAGACAGTGGATGAGTGAGGTTAGGAGTGTAGGAGACAGTGGAGGAGTGAGGTTAGGAGTGTAGGAGACAGTGGAGGAGTGAGGTTAGGAGTGTAGTAGACAGTGGAGGAGTGAGGTTAGGAGTGTCGGAGACAGTGGATGAGTGAGGTTGGAATTTAATAGACAGAGGAGTGAGGTTAGGAGTGTAGTAGACAAAGGAGTGAGGTTAGTAGTGTAGGAGACAGTGGAGGAGTGAGGTTAGGAGTGTAGTAGGCAGTGAAGGAGTGAGGTTAGGAGTGTCGGAGACAGTGGATGAGTGAGGTTAGGAGTGTAATAGACAGAGGAGTGAGGTTAGTAGTAGTAGACAAGTTTATGGGTGGGTGGGTTTAGGGAGTTGGAATATGGGTTGCATGGCAATAGGTTGGTTAGGATGGTGTGGAAGTGTGATGTACTTTAGGTGAGTAAAATGAATGGTGGGGATAAATGTTAATTTGGTGTGTGTGTGTGGCTCTCTAGGGGTGAATCTCCTGGTGGGTACTGAAAACGGGCTGAAGCTGCTGGACCGTAGTGGTCAGGGGAAGGTGTACCCCCTCATCAACTCCCGCAGGTTCCAGCAGATGGACGTCCTGGAGGGGCTCAACCTGCTCATCACCATATCAGGTCATTAGCACTGTCTCTTAATAGAGCTGCTGTGTGGCTCATCCTGCTAGGGCATTGATCCAGTGTGTGGATTGGCCCCCTGTTCTGGTATCAAGTCCAGACTGTGCCTGTACCGACTGGCAGCCCATAGCGTTGCCCACGGATGGAAAAGATTCCTTTGGCAAAATACAATTGGACATTCCAAAATGGGGGGAACATTAAAAAAATATACATGAAAACACGATGTTTCGTCCAAACACTGCCTCATACAGAGACGCCAAGAGCAGCAGACGCTTTTATCTTCAACGACCTAAATACCAGCTAGCACTAAGCCTATGGCGTTCGTATCTCCACAATTATATTTTGGATGCAAGATATATCGGCAAGCATCATCTCACTCATTCTGGGAGAGATTGCAGGCCGAGTATACTCTATTAGTGTACAGCGTGTGAAAGATGTGTCCTCGGATCCCCTCTCAGGTAAGAAGAACAAGGTGCGTGTGTATTACCTGGCCTGGCTGCGGAACAAGATCCTGCACAATGACCCTGAGGTGGAGAAGAAGCAAGGCTGGACCACCGTGGGAGAGATGGAGGGGTGTGTGCACTACAAAGTGGGTGAGTGAGGGAGGGGGGAAGGGAAGATGGAGGGGTGTGTGCACTACAAAGTGGGTGAGTGAGGGAGGGGGGAAGGGAAGATGGAGGGGTGTGTGCACTACAAAGTGGGTGAGTGAGGGAGGGGGAAGGGAAGATGGAGGGGTGTGTGCACTACAAAGTGGGTGAGTGAGGGAGGGGGAAGGGAAGATGGAGGGGTGTGTGCACTACAAAGTGGGTGAGTGAGGGAGGGGGGAAGGGAAGATGGAGGGGTGTGTGCACTACAAAGTGGGTGAGTGAGGGAGGGGGAAGGGAAGATGGAGGGGTGTGTGCACTACAAAGTGGGTGAGTGAGGGAGGGGGAAGGGAAGATGGAGGGGTGTGTGCACTACAAATTGGTTGAGTGAGTGAGGGGGATAGAAAGGATCCATTCTAACGTACTGTAATGTGAGGTTCAAACACTAGTTGCATTGTCCAATTGTTCTGTGTGAAAGGCTCAAGGCAGATAGAAAATGCAACACGTTCATTGACAATCTAGAGAGTAGTACGGTCTCCACATTCATGGCAATTTTTAGAACAGTATTTTTGTATTTCATTTGATATTTCCTTCATCTTCATTGACCTAGTCTTGTTTTTAAAAAATTTTTAAAGTTCTTAATATACATTTTATTGTCCCCTGCCATTCTTTTACATGTGTTGTCTTATCTGTATTGTTATTTATGTTTAATCTTGTTATTGTAAAGCACGGTGAACCTGAAAAATGTGTGTGTTGTTGTCGTGCTCACTTTCCCCTCCGTCTTGTTAGTGAAATATGAGAGAATCAAGTTCCTGGTGATCGCCATGAAGAATGCAGTGGAGGTGTATGCTTGGGCTCCCAAGCCTTATCACAAGTTCATGGCCTTCAAGGTACACGTTCTGACATTGTTTGTCATGCGTCTGTCCTATTTTCTCTATGTTCCTTTTTGTCTTGATTTAATAAAAATGGGCACGACTAACACAGTGCAGTAGTATTGCTGGACACCTAGAACAGTGCACAGTAATTGTGTGTCTCCCATCCCTTTTCCCTCCCTCTCGGGCGTGGTTTTTCTCTCTCTCTCTCTCTCTCTTAGTCTTTCGGTGACCTGCCACACAGGCCTCAGCTAGTTGACCTGACTGTAGAGGAGGGCCAGAGGTTAAAGGTCATTTACGGGTCCAGTGCAGGGTTCCACGCCATTGACGTGGACTCAGGAAACAACTATGACATCTACATCCCTGTACATGTGAGTCTTTCAAACAGTCCGTACAACTATGCCATCGCAGTACGTACAGAATAAGGCATTCAAAGCACACATACAACCATGACATGTGAGTCACGAGTCTTTCAAACGGTACTCAACTCAACTCAACTCAAACTTTATTTATAGAGCACATTTAAAACAACCAACGGTCGACCAAAGTGCTGTACAGGTCAATAAACAGTAGGTTACAAAACAGTACAAGTAATACAATACAGTAAGAAAAAGTACACATAAAATACAATACAAGGGTGTCTAGCTCAACCTGAATTGAAAGCCAGGGAGAAAAGGTGAGTCTTCAATAAGGACTTAAAAACCTCTAGGGTCTGGGCAGATCTAATATGCAAGGGCAAACTGTTCCAGAGCCTAGGGGCAGCCGCCACAAAGGCTCGGTCACCTCTGGTTTTTAGCCTAGTCCTGGGGACATCCAGCAGCAGCCGATCTGCCGACTTCAGTGCTCTAGCTGGGGTATGACAATGTAAAAGTTCAGCTAAGTACAGAGGTGCCAGCCCATTCAAAGCTTTAAAAACAAACAACAAAAGTTTAAAATCAATCCTGAAGCGGACAGGGAGCTAGTGGAGTGCGGCCAAAACTGGTGTAATGTGGTCGCGCTTTCTTTTTCCAGTAAGGAGACGAGCAGCTGCATTTTGTACAAGCTGCAAGCGTCGAAGCGACGACTGGTCAATACCAACATACAGAGAATTACAATAATCCAGCCGCGTGGTAATAAAAGCATGAATTACCCTCTCTAGGTCTTTGGGGGAAAGATAGGCCTTTATCTTGGCTAGGAGTCGTAACTGAAAAAGATGGTTTTAACAACTGAACTAACCTGTTTTTTCAAATTTGAAAGCACTATCAAAAATCACTCCAAGGTTCTTGACAGAAGAACGGATATTAGAAGTTAGTGGGCCCAGAATACCAGCAGGATAACCTATAAAATCATGCCCAAACATAATGATCTCAGTTTTATTTTCATTTACATTGAGAAAATGTATGTCCATCCAGCTTTTGATATATTTTAGGCAGTCCAGCAAAGGCTGCATTGAATCCTTACTTTTTGACTTTAGAGGGAGATAAATCTGTACATCATCCGCAAAACAGTGGAAAGAAACATTGTGCTTTGCGAAGATTGATCCCAAGGGCAGCAAGTACAACAAAAACAGGATAGGGCCCAAAATGGAGCCTTGAGGGACCCCACAGGTAAGAGGGGCCACAGTTGAAAATAATTCCCCTAAGTGAACTGAGAGACTCCGATCAGACAGGGAAGACTGAAACCATTTGAGGGCAGTACCTGTGATGCCTACACACTGTTCTAGACGTGACAAAAGGATCCTGTGATCCACAGTGTCGAAGGCAGCTGTCAGGTCCAAGAGCACAAGGACAGCACAGTTACCTGCATCAATAGTTAAAATAAGATCATTAAAAACTCTCAAAAGAGCCGTTTCAGTGCTATGGCATGGTTTAAAGCCAGACTGAAACTTTTCATAGATGCCATGGTTATTTAAAAATTGACTGCAGCTGAACATAGACTACTTTCTCCAAAACCTTAGACAGAAACGGCAGCTTGGAAATAGGTCTGAAATTAGAAGGAACAGAAGGGTTTAATGTTTCTTTTTGATAAGAGACTGTACTACAGCATGTTTAAAAGCAGCTGGGACACAACCTGAGCTGAGACAAGTGTTTATCAAAACAAGAACACTTGACCCAACAGTATCAAAAACTTCTTTGAGAAAACGAGAAGGAATACTATCTGAGGGACAGTTTGTAGGCCGCAGACGCTTGACTACATACAACTATGACATGTACATCCCATGAGTCATTAAAGCATTCAAACAGTGCATACAATCATGGTATCTGAGTACTCATGTGTTAATTCAAATAGTACACCTTGACCATGATATCTGAGAACATGTCATTCAAACAGTATGAATCTATGCCACTTGTGACATGAGTCAAATGTCCCAAGACATTTGACTCATTAATACAGTATGACACAGAATGCAGCTCAAATGTGAAACTCTGCCCCACTCTCTCTATTAGAGACTGCAAAGAGCAGACAGTTGCCTTTAGTTGGTCGATTCTTCATTTGTCTCCCTTTGCTCGGGAGTGGACTTGGTGCCAAGAACAGATGGAAAAATAGAATGCACAAAAATAAAATGAATTTACTACGTAGAAATGCATCCAAAAGTAACTACATAAGTGAAAGTTGAAGAGTTAAAGCTGCTGGCACAAATAGTATTTTCTGTTCTGAAAATGCAATAAATTAGTATATTCATCAGTTAACTTGAATTGTTGTACTTCGTCATGGAAGACATTCGCGGAGTTCAGACAATGTGTCCCAAATAGCAGTGGAATAGCAGCCCCATGGGTTATGAAACCGGAAGTAGCATATGAAATAGTGTCTTATCAAGCATCTTATGACTTTTGTAAAAATGGTGTAATGAAGCGATAACTGTTGAAGTTTTTAGAGGAACAGCCCTGTGAATGTTCCTGTCCATCCTCTCTGACCTTCAGATCCAGAGCCAGGTGTTTCCCCACGCCATCGTGTTCCTGCCCAGCTCAGATGGCATGGAGATGCTGCTGTGCTACGAGGACGAGGGCGTCTATGTGAACACCTACGGGCGCATCATCAAGGACGTGGTGCTGCAGTGGGGGGAGATGCCAACCTCTGTCGGTGAGGCACCCGGAGAGACCCACAATCCACTGCGCTTACATGGGCCTCCCTGTCTTTCTGCTGTGTATGTTTCAGTGTGTCGAAAGTCAGTGTGCTGGAATCTGTCTGTCTCTTTCTCTTTCTTTCTCTCTCTCCTGTAGCTCATATCTGCTCCAATCAGATCATGGGCTGGGGGGAGAAAGCCATAGAGATACGCTCTGTGGAGACCGGCCACCTGGATGGAGTCTTCATGCACAAGAGAGCCCAGAGACTCAAGTTCTTGTGTGAGAGAAATGACAAGGTCAGGCAGAATACACACACACATACACACAAACACACACACCCTTGATATTTGTGCACTCACAGTGACATTCAGAGTCTGAACAGGGGAACGGTCTTTGTAACCAGTCCTGCTTTATGTTCTTCCTAGGTTATGTCTAAGCAGGGAATCCATTCACCAACATTAATGTGGAGGCCATTTTGTAATTAGCTACAGGTGTAAGTTATTTCATAACATTCTCCCCCCAGGTGTTCTTCGCCTCTGTGCGTTCCGGTGGCAGCAGCCAGGTCTACTTCATGACTTTGAACAGGAACTGCATCATGAACTGGTGAAGCGGTAGCCAACTGCGTCCATGTGTCCGTCTGTCTGTCGACCTGGCTGAGAAAACGGGGGCCCCTCCTCCCTGCACCCGCACATCTCCAATAGAGCGGAGTGGGGTTGGGGGGGGGGGGGGGGGGATCCATTGTCTTTTCAGCTCCTCGCGAAGCCAGTCCTCGTCCGTCTCATCCGATTTCAGCGTGCAGTCTAAATTCCCCAATGGCTGACTGAGGCTCTCTGTCCCACCGTGACGCCTTTTCACTGAAATATTTGCTTTCTCTGTTCATATTTTCCACCAACTTGATTGATGGAAAGCCAAAATATTACACAAAGCACAAATAGAATTGTATATATTTCTGTAATGTTGTACCTCTGATGTGTTAATTCCATGGTTGGGCACCTGGTAATTTAAATATTATGATATTCCTGTTCTTCGTTTAGTCCAGGATCCATGTTACAAGTATTTTCAAATAAGGCAAACCTGTCATGAGGTTGTCTTAGCAGAGAGCTAATGGCCTTTCAGTGTTTGATAGTGGGTCCCTCTACTGGTGTGGAGTGTCATAGCAAAGGGACTAATATTCCTCTGGATCTTTGGTAACAGCTGAAACACCAGAAGGGCAAGTGCTTCACAGTTGAGTGCTTTGTTTTATATAATTTTTTCAAATATACTTTTTTGTACTGTTCAGTATCATGGGAAAAGGGAAGGAATTTCTCTATGAAATTAAGTAGTGCTCACAGAGGTGACATGAGCTCTATACTGTAACCCGTGCAGAAGCACTGGATGGAGCTTTGTGTGGATGGACCAGTTGAGTTTTTTTATTCCATTGTGTGTTTCCATGAGAACAAGAGGTTGGAGAAATATCAGTAATAAATAGCTTACTCACCGAGACTTTAAAAGCCTTTTTTTCTAGTTGCGTTTTATCCGTAAATATCTGAGATTACCTATTACACTTATATCTGTATTTGTTATTATCTGTTGTTCATGTAATTTGAAGGGGGTGTTTATGTTCAGCTATTTTATTGTTGGCTTCAGGGTTGAGGTTTGATAGTCAAAAGAAGAGCGGCAGTGTGATGGAAATCACTGGGGTTTTTTTTATTTATGAAGCACGCTTGGGAAGGAATTTGTGTTCAATTATTATTAAGCTTAATTGCTTAGCCCTGCCCTCTGCACAGTGTGTAGTTGAAAAATGCATTTACAGTACAGCATTTACTGTCAGTGGCTGGGTGTGAGTTGAGTTCAGGGGGGTCAATGGGGTTTATCATGGAGTGATGAACCTATAGCCATGCAGTGGCTCACCCTGTAGTGACATGTAGTTCTCTGACTGGTATGTAGTTTTCTTGCTATGAGATGACAGTTCAGTGGGCTTTAATGGGGTTTAGACTTCAACCATTTTATTTCAGAATAATTATTAGGATGTATGGCAAAAAATATGGTCAAAGTGTGTGTGTGTGTGTGTGTGTGTGTGTGTGTGTGTGTGTGTGTGTGTGTGTGTGTGTGTGTGTGTGTGTGTGTGTGTGTGTGTGTGTGTGTGTGTGTGTGTGTGTGTGTGTGTGTGTGTGTGTGTGTGTGTGTGTGTGCATACATAAACTCACCGGCCACTTTATTAGGTACACCTAACTAGCTCCGTGTACGGCCCTCTTTTGCCTCCAGAACAGCGCTCAATTCTTTGCGGCATGGATTCAACAAGGTGCCTGGAACCATTCCTTAGGGATTTTGTTACATGCTGACTCGATAGCATCACGCAGTTCCTGCACATTTTTCAGACACATATTAATGGTACAAAATCCCAAATGTGAGATTGAGATCTGGGGGCTGGCAGGCCATTGAAGTAGATTGAGGTTGCTGTCAATGTTTGTGGAACCAGCTTTAGGTGTGTGTTTTGTGACATGGCACATTATCCTGCAGGAAGTATACATTTGAAAAAGGGTAGACTGTGGCTATAAAGGGATGCACATGATCAGCAACAATGTGTAGGTATGCTGTGGCATTTAAATGATGCCAATTGGTATTAAGGGGCCTAATGTGTGCCAAGAAAACCTTTCCCAACACCACCAGCCTGCACCGTTCACACAAGGTAGCCGTTTCTGAGATGCTGGCACTAACAATCATACCACGGCCAAAGTAGCTTAAATCACGCTCATTCTAACGTTTGGTCGAACAACAACTAAACATCTTTTCTGCATGTTTTATATATTGTGTTGCAGCCACATGATTCACTGTTTGGAGGAGCAGGCTATTTTTGTTAACGCGCTGGTGTACCTGAAAATGTAGCCACTGAATATATACACACACACATACACATGTACATACATATGTGTGCATTCTTAGAAACTGTATGTATTGTTTAACAAACCAAAGTTGAAAGCATCATATATACTTTTGCTTGGGTGACTTTTTAAGTATGACATTATTGTATCCTTTTTTATAATATTACTATATTATAGTCTAAATAGAAGCACTTGAATCGGACACACGTCTAATGTGTCTAAACAGCACAGAATGGATTGTAAAATTACATATTTAGCACTTTTTTTATTAGTATTTAATTTGTGCTTATCTTGTTAAGCACAAATATTCTGTGGCACTGAAGCAATATCATGCTTACAGTATCATCAGAATCTTCTCTATCAGATGTATTCTCATTAGATAGGATCATCACAGCAAGCAAAGGAGAGTGGTCTACAGGGATGATAAAATGGGGATAGGACAATGGCGTCCTCACATTTTCTATTTTAATCTGTGAGGTGCTCCATCAAATATGGAGTACATTGGTAAAAACTAATGGAACAAAGCCACAGTGATGGAATGATGTGTAATTTCTATGTGAAATGTGACGAGAGCAGCATCCTATGCCCAGGTATACAGTGGTCTGGGTCAATACTCGATTCTGATTGGTTGGAAGGTGTGTATTAAAAACATAACCACACAAATGTGGCAAGTTGGTCCAGTGAAACGGTCTGATCACCATTCTAAATTCATACGCTGGCTACCGTTGATACAATATCAACTTGTGTTGTAATTGCAGAAGCTGAAATGTATGATTAAGAACACTTGTTTTGCATTGAATATCTTAGTTACATCAACACTAAGCTAGCTAAGCAGCTTGATGTATGTACAGTACGTGCCATATTTATCCAATTTTGCGAGTGTCCACAGTATATTGTACTATGTTGGCTCCCATCTCATCACATAGGGGCTAAATTGAATGAAGATGACTTGGCTACGATTTTGATACGACAGAATAGCTACAGTTTGCAAATTGAGTAGATAGCTAGCTATCCATGATAGAAAACATGCTGTGAGACCATTTTGACGCGAGATGAAATTGAATTTTATTCAATTATGTGAGCGAACGTAGCCATAACCCTGGCTTGCTACTTGACTAGAACGAGGTACTAGAATGAGTGTCTGGTTGCAAGGTCGTATCTACAGTACCTCTCTTGCTTAATAACCTTTAATTTTGAAAGCAAAACGTTCAACAAAATTAAGTGAATGTTCTTGTTTCTTTTTCTTCTTTTTTTTTGCCGAGTGACCATGGTATAATCGGGATAATCCACTCGTCATGGATTATCCCTTACTTAATTATTCTTAAGGATTTAGCTCATATGTTTTTTTTTGTTTTTTTTTTACACTTATGCCATCATAGTAGCAATCGCCAGATGGTTCTGTTTCTGTGACTAACCCTCAGAAGACTGTAAAGTGGGATTGATTTACTTAGCTACTGTTCTTGCATTTCATGGGATGTAATTACAGCAGTATCTAAAAGAAAATAATAATAGTTCCGCTTCTAGTTTGGTTTTAGTTTGTTTTTTTCATCCAGGGCACTCTTATTTACATTTTACTGTACATGGCTGGAACTAATCTTGTTCTAAATTCCATAATGGAGAACTACTATGCCACACTCAATCAGATCCAAGTATTATTTATAGTTTTATCCTCGTATATCCTGAATGTATTATATTGGACATAATGTACAGTAGTAAATTTATTAAGAAATTATCATATATACCAGTGTAATGCTGTTCTTTAGGACTAAATTGTACAGGTAAAGTTCAACTGTATGCCATATTCAGTTCAGTTTACCATAAGGTCCACCCTAATCTCAGTTGGTTCACCATAGTCATTTATGTTTATTAGTTTGTCAGACTGCCAGGTTTATAATTAACCCAGTGCCTTGGAATGGGAGTATCATAAAGTGCACTTTATCTGATAAAAGCTGGCAGGCACAAACTTGCATTTATAATGCTCAGTACAAATTCAGAGGTCAATAATTAGCATGTATACACACTCCTGAGCTATCAGGCTTTCTTCAGATGAAGTTCACATTTATCACACAATAAATTTTGTTTTGAGAATTTTGTAATGTCAGAAAAAGAAAAGGGGTAAAGGATTGTGGGGGAATCGATTCAGGCAATATCAATCTATCATCATCCATTGTTATTTCAGTTCTCTAAATAATAGATGTCTTGAGCACACATTCTGGGAGTATAAGTGTGTATTTGTGTGCAGGACAACCTGCAACAGCCAGTGATGGTGGGATGCTCTGCTTTTGCAAGGGGCCGGTTCCTGTAGAACATCTAGTAATATCTGTATATTGTTGAGAGCAGCATCCAACTCGGCTATTGTAGTGTAATACCCTTAAGTTGCCAACAGAGGGAACCATAAACATACAGGACGGGGTGATGCATTCTATTTTGTAGAAGAAAGCAATGTTGTGCTCATGTTGCCCAGCAATGATGGCGCAAACCATAACCAGTCAGTGTAAGCCACAATGTGATTTGGATTTGAGTGAAAACCAGGGGAGGTTTAGACTTAATAGGCATGGTTGAAATAGGGTGGACACTTAAAGAAAATAAATTAAATGATTTTTCATTATTGTTGGGAGATTGCTTGTGATTTTAACTGAACAGATTTGTATGAGACCGTTTTTTTTTAGTACATTTGAGCATAAAGGGTTATTTTTATTACACTTGGTGCATTACAGTAAATATGGGTATAGGCAATTTATTTGAGGGAGTTTTATTGTGTAGCTTTAGGTTTGCATGATGAGGTGTGTGTGTGTGTGTGTGTGTGTGTGTGTGTGTGCGTGTGTGCGTGTGTGCGTGTGTGCGTGCGTGCGTGCGTGCGTGCGCGCGCGTGCGCGCGGCTACGTGCATGCATGTGTGTGTTCACATACTCTGTGCTTTGGATTTCAGTGCAAATTGGTCTTGAAGAAAGCAGATGCTTGACTATGATCAATAACTCTACTTCTATGTTTGGATCTAAGAAAAGATGGACAATATTTTAAGACTAGCTGGGTTGGGGGAGGTGTGGGGCAGTTTAAACTATGGTCAACTGGGACTTCTCCAGGGACAACTTTTATTCAAATGTGTACACACGTGTTTTAAAAATTGCATTTAGGGAACTAAATGTGTTACTGTTCTCACATGTTAGCTGAGACTAAGATATAATAGCTCATTTAATCTTTATCTCCCATTAAGAGGTACATTCACTCAATGGTCCCAAGATTTCAGTTTTCTAGTTTGAAATTTGTTACAAAGAGCATAAGTACACTTGTCTTGCACTGAATGTAATGTACAGTAATTTTACCATAAAATTATTTTGCCATAAAATTATATAAATTGTGTGAATTGTACCCTCACACACAGTATTGGAAAGATACGAATTATTAAGTGGTCAACAGACATTGCTACATGGGTCAATCCCCAGCTTTGAAAGATCTATGTGTCATGATTTTTAAATGCAACTGCACTCCATGTGACAATGCCAACAGGTTTTATACTACAACCATACATAGTAAGGTGTAGTTTATAGTTCCCCAACAACAACATGACTATAATATGATGCTTAAGCAGTTATTTTTAACTCACTCTAAAGTTTCTAAATATTAGCGTGAATATATTCTTGGGCTAAGAAGTCATGCATAAGTCCCAGTGAATGGAGGTTGTGGATTTGGAGGTGGCCTTGTCGTTATGAATGTAAATCTGTTCCCAGCCCCATAGTCTCATATTTCTCAATTCTTACACTATTCTTATTCACAAAACATCAGGTGGCACTGGCCCCTCTAGTCCATGAAAACATATTAACTTTCCCCAACATGGCAATATGCTTATTTTTCTATCCTGATATTTTGCATTTGCAAATTAATTTTTAAATCAGTATGCCCCAACAGCTACAAAGAGTTGCATTTCAATACTGTATTTAAGTCCTTCTCTCCGAACTTCTGTTCTTCAAATGGCATGACTTTGGGGCTCTGAGGATCTGGGGTTGTGTTCATAAGAAATCTCAGTGGCACCAATGAGAATTGGCTGCAAGCCTTGAAATTAATTCACAGCTAAAATTTGCACCTAAGAATGCTTTCTAACGAAGAAAGTTACAGCAAGGAATTAGGACAAACAGACAATGAGCAAAGTGTGCCTTATGTCACGTTATGCTATGTGGTGGCCATGAACATGCATATTGCCATAGCGTTCCATATATGGATATCAGCGTTACTTTACTATGTTGATCTCAGTGCTGTGAAGCTGGGCCCAATCAGGTGTGAGAAATGGCGTAATTAGCGTGTAAATAGACAGATTTTGTAGGACAATTGGAAAATAGACCAACCTGAGTACAGTAAAATGTGTACTCTTTCATAAATGGATATTTGGCCTAAAATGAAATATTTAGCTATAGACAATACTAAGTGAACCTACATTAGGGTATCTACAGATGTGCTACGTCTAGAAGTGATTTGGCTTCAACCACTTCTAAATAGGATTATCAGCGATTGTTTTTTCCTCTTATTCATTAATAAGCTGAGTCAGATCAGTATTCTAATTCATAGTCACTGTAGGTGTTCTATCTTGGATAAAATGTTCAAACTTTCAGACTGCAGCTGTTCATAACCCCATAGTCATTTTACTTGCACATAAAGCTCTGACCTTACTATCAAGGCCTCAGAGTCCTGTGAGTGGGTTCAAAAATAAAAGACGAATAATTACTTTATAATCAATCCTTACATTTACAGGAAGGTTTTCTTTCCTCTTTTTCTTTTAATAGAATTTAGCCACTTTAGTATGTGCTTTTCAGTTTTTTTTTCTGAACACAATCCTTGGGCTGCTGACTGCTGCTGTGGTTTAAACATCTGATGTAGTAAAAGCCAGAAACTGATAGACTATGTATAGATATATATTCATACAAAATTAAGCTCTACCTTTTGTAAAGTTTACAATCAATATGTGAATGGAATTATGATTTTCCTTTGTCGTACTGTGAGCCAGAAGAGGTTAAAGTTGACATTTTAATAAGCAGTTTGTATCCTCTTTCATGGGTTGATTATTCTATTTTTTCTTTTGTAAAGTCCTTTTTGGAAAAAAAAACAAGACGTCTTTTTAATGTCTATGTTTCTGTTCCTTTCTATGGGAGGGAAAACCCTTTCATGATTGATTGTATTTAATAGAGTAGACTAATGAATTTACAAGTCTTACAAGATTGTGCTGAATGAACTCATGAGTCTGTAAAGTCGTTAAAATAAAAAAAAATAAAATAAAAATACTTTGATCTCTGTTTAAACTGAGTGATTTCTTTGGTTACCATCAGTGTTTTGATGCTTTTAATTCTGTACAATATCGCAAACTGAGAAACGTGTTAAAAGATGATTCCTGTCATTGTCAACCTGTTTTCTACAATGCACTAATTAATTCAGTGCATTTTATACCTGCTTAGCTTGTAGAGATGGTAACCTTCCAACTGATATGAAAATGTGACCTCCGGGACCCCTTGCTATGTTTTCCTACCCCTTGAAAAATAAGTCCCATTTGATCAGCTTTATCCATATCAAACAGCAGGGCTTGTTTTGACAGCCTAGTACATTAGTATTTTGAAATAACCTACCCCATCTGTAAAATGAGCACACAGTTACAGGGGCTTCCTTTTTTCAGTACTTACTAAAGTAGATTTAAACCCTAGGCAGAAAAAAAATCTCCCAAGGACAACCCTGTCACTGAATGTAATGCTTTTGAGGATGGACTGGACTGTGCAAGTTGTAACTATGATCAAAGCTATTCTTCAACAAGTCGCAGGATTGCTGAGATGAGTCTTGCGTGGCTGGGATGACCAAGATACTGTTGCTTCATAGAAATATATTTAGAGCCCTGGTAGGAACAGTGATTCTTATGCACTCTTTAAACTTTAACATCAACATTACCATCTACAGGTTGAGCATCCAATTATGATGTTCAACCTTTGGATGATAACATTGCTGTTAAGGATTTGGAGTGCATGGGAATCACTTTACCTGCCAGGGCTCTATATATTTTTATCAAGCAACAGCATTCTCTGGTGAGTAAAGGTAAACTCATGTGACGCTTGCGAAGGGTAAAAGGTACCTTGAATAAGGGACAACATTTTATAAATGTTAGACAATTGGTCAAGCTCTTGCTGTAAATACATGTGAAGACGTGTTCCTTTAATGTTTGATAAGCTTGTTTCCCCAGTTTGGCAAAATGATGCTGTAATGTAATCTGAACTATCATAAATTTCAAATATTGAGTACAGTATTAACCATTAGAAGGCTATGTGTACTATTGTATACAGGGGGTGGACAAAATATCAGAAACACCCCTGAAAAATGGCTTTAACTTTGAAGCATCTAAACCCCAATTACAAATAGTTGCTAATAACCACATAACTTGAGCTGTAAAAATCACCACAAAATTGAATCAATCCATATCTGAACCAGTTTCCACAAAAACAGTATGTTGTGAGCTTCACAAAGCTGGTATTTATGGCAGGCCTGCCATTCGGAGACCATTTGTATCCAAGGCTAATGCACAAAAACGCATAACATGGTGTAAGGAACACAAAACCTGGACCCCTGAGCAATGGAGAAAAGTTATATGGTCTGATGAGTCATCTTTTACTCTTTTTAATACATCTGGACAGGTTTATGTTTGGAGAAAGCCTAAGGAGGCATTCAATCCACATTGTCTGTTGCCAACTGTTAAGTATGGTGGTGGTTCTGTAATGGTATGGGAAGCCATTTCATGGGACTCATTGGGTCCAATGATTACTCTCCATGGATGTGTAACAGGCAAACAATATGAAACCATATTACAAGACCAGGTGCACCCTATGGTCCAAACGTAGTTCCCTTTTGATGTCCCCATATTCCAACATGGTAATGCCCCCATACACACTGCTAAAAACATTAAAGAATGGTTCCAAGAACACGAGGATGACAAAATACCTTCCATGGCGTTGCACAATCACCAGATCTAAACATAATTGAACCTTTATGGGAAGTTCTGGAGCGCAGAGTGCAAACTTGATTTCCACCTCCTTCATCCCTCAAAGAACTGGAGACTGTCCTTGAACAATGGGCCAACATCCCACCACACATAGTTCAGAAATTGTATGACAACATTTCCTAGAAGGATTGAACCTGGTTTGAAGGCAAAGGGGGCCTACTCGTTATTAGTTACTAGATATTCAGTTTTTGTAGGTGTTTCTGATATTTTGTCCACTGCCTGTGTCTGTCTTCACAGGAGGGTAATATCAGGTCATATTGTTTATAATATCTAAAACAGTATGCCAAAAGAGCCACAGAACAATATTTAAATTTCAGCTGATTTAAGTTGATAAAAATCAATAAAGATTAAAGTTTGTTAATTATAAATTGTTATTCATTGTTGGTAACTGGTATTAATCAATAACTGGAATAAACCACTACGGTCTGTCCCCGTTATTGGAAAATAATGTATTTCGGGCGAGGTAATTGACCTCGGCCACATCACCACGCCCGTCATACATTATTTTCGAATAACAGGACAGCCCGTCGTGGTTCGGGGGCTTATTGCTTACATACTTTACCATATTTCTTGCTGGTGGATTAGGGTAAATGGCAGAGAATCTTCAATATTTGCATTTGCACTTTAAAAAATTTAAAAATCATTCCCAGTTTGAGAATTTGTTTATAGAACAGGGGTCTGCAACCCTGGTCCTGGAGAGCTGCAGGTCAGCTAGTCTGAGGATGAAACAGAATCTGAAACTAATTCAGACCTAACCAGGGGGGTATTTCAAGGATTAAGGGAGTTAGCCAGCTAAATCTAATATATATGTAAATATATATTGAATTTGATGATATCCAAATTGATAAGAGCCTGGGTTACTTCAAAATATTTAACTTAGCCGGCTAACTCCTTAATACCGCTTTGTGAAATTACCCCTCTGCAGGTGAGCTGGTTGAAGTGTGTAGTCACCTGCTTTCATCAATCAAGTGCTGAGCAACAACAAAAATCCTACAGGTCTCTGGTTCAAGGTCTTTGCTGACCCTACATGTATTCTTTCTGGGACTTCAATTAAAATATAATTGATCCAGCAAATCAGGAGCCTATAGGATCATAGAATTTTCATTCAATAATGCTGCTTATTTCTAAAATGAATTGCATTGGCAATGCACTGTAACCACACAACTGTCTTTGGTTGGTTATTCAACAGAGTGCCAAATACAAATATGGGTGGGATTGGTACAGGACAAACAATCCTGTGCTGAAATACTGGACGTCCCTGCTAAAATGGGGCTATCAAGTTCAGGCTTGACACAGTACTGGATATTCCTTCATTTGTACTTCTTGAAGTTTGCAGTTTACCAGAGGTGAGTGCGCACTGCAATGGGTAAACCATCTGGCCATTTTATGGGATGTCTTCGTCTGTTCTGACCCTGTTGGTCATAATGAGCTCACGCACTCAGCCCACACTAGCAAGAAAGGCTACTGGTGTTTATTGTTATGTACAATGAATACCGTTATAATGCAGACATAACACACTGACAAAGTCAAACAGCATTAACACCCTTCTTGATTATTTTTCAAAAGAATTTAAATGATTAACCCACATTTACATTTTTCGTTTACCTTTAGAATCATTTTGTATATTACTGTATGCATTGTGTTCAACATTATTATTCATTAATTATCATTTAAAAGTCTGAGGCACACAGGGAAAACAATAAAATGGCATAAAAATTGTCAACAAAAAATAAACCAAAAACCTAACTTATATTTGTGTGTATATGCATGTAAATATACACACACTCATATATACTGTATATGTATATATACATACACACACATTTACATATATACACATATGTATATATAGTTAAAAATGCATTAACAAAAGAAAATAGCAATTTATTGTCAGTCAGTAGTGACCACCCAGTTTCACTGACTATTTAGAATGATCCTCCATTTTGTTGTTTTAAAAATACATTCTCTTCCACCACCTCTCTGTCTCTTCTCCATGGCATTGTTGGCATCAATCGTACTCGTTTGTCCATTAACCCCTCCCCCCCACTCCCATTTATTACCCTGTTTATGAAAAACATCTACCTGGAGAGGGATCGAAAAGACTTGTTTGAAGGAGACATGACATAAAAAAAAAAAAGATTTAAATAGGAATGAAGTCCCAGCATCTCTTTCTCTCCTCTTCTTTTTGGGTTCCAGGGGAGTTATTCCACAATGTCCAATTTTTTTTTTCCCCAAATTGTTTTTAGAAAAAGAGTGCGTGCGTGTGCGTGTCTGTGTGTGTGAAAGTCCAAAATATGTTGGAAATATGTGCCCATGTACGTCACTGGTCAATGGTTTCATGTGATATGTACATTTCAAAGAATATGTGGTCAACTTCCTATGAGGAATAGGAAAACTGTCCAAGTGCAATTGGGTACACAACTGTGTCTTTCTGTGTGAAAGTGGACACTATCCATGTACAGCATACAGTGTAATCTGCAGCATATACATTGTGTGTGTGGCAATATGTACACTTGTGTCTTCTTGTGTGAATTTATGCTTGTCACAGATCATACATATTATGTACAATGAGGTTCACCATGTATGCATTTTTCTGGTTTTCTTATGTAGCTACGGTGTATTAAATGTACATATTACATGTATCCGGGAATGTGATCAGCACAATGTACCCAGTGTATTTGTATTGTAGTGTGTGTGTGTGGTGTGTGTGTGTGTGTGTCTGTGGTTGGGGGTGCCGATGGCGATGCAACGCTTCAGTTCCAGATCTTGAGGAAGCTGTCCCAGGACCCGGTGGATACTGCCATGCCATCATCTGTCACTCCGAGACAGCTCACACGGTTGTCATGGCCAGCCAGTACTCCTGCATGCAGCAGGGCCCGAGAGAAACAGGGAACAAGACATCAACTTCTGACATTTATTTTTCACCATTTTTCTTATATTTTAAAATGTGGGCGCCCAACGAAGGGTTGAACATGTCCAATTTCCACCCCAATTTGGAATAAATATCTGACTCTCTCTATCCACTACCGATTCGGAAGAGTAAAGACATCCACGGTACTCCTCCGAAACGTGGTGTCACCAGCCTGCTTCTTATCACACTGCAGCCAACAGCTGGAGCTCACACAGGGCTGAGTCGGCGGAAGACACTTGATAATAGGCTTTGGCATGTAGGCCACGGGTGCCCCATCTACTAGCAGTGCTCGCCAGAGAGTGATGAACTGCTGCGGGCTCCTAACAAACTGAACCCTACTGTACCCTGGGTGATCCCCAACCCTGCCGTTTACCTCATTTTTCAATACCGCACTCTCCTGTTCACTCTGTGACTAGTTACTACTGAGGGGTTGGACTAGAAATGGAACACATATGTAACAAACCGAGCACTCTCAAAAAGGTTGCTATAAGGTCATATTTTATTTTTCACATCAGTGTAAATATGTGCTAGAGGATATGACATGAAGCAACCCATCTCTTTCCCTGTCATTCACACAGTAAAATACTCAGGGCCCTATCTTACACCCGGCGCAAAGCGGCACTAACCCAAACGCAAGTGTCTTTGCTATCTTACACCCGGTGGTAGGTTCATTATAACGCCTAACGCTCACCGCCGTTTACTAGCATGTACTCTTGCGCCGTTTGGGCGTGTTGGTCTTAAGATGAGGAGTGGCCAGGATTCTTTTTGGCGTATTGCTATCTTGAGGCCAGCAGAAAGCGCTTGCGCTAGAACCACCACTAACCTGGTCTAAAGTCATGTCGCAGTTGTATACATGTTATTTTAACGGCGCATATAAGTGCGTCTACAAAGGCGTGTGCACAATGCGCGTACCCTCCTGTCTGTTACACACAGGGGCGCGCACAAGAATGATTAAAATATCAAGATTACAATGTGAAATAGTATTATTGTGTAGCCTATATCAAAAAATACATAATAATAAAAGGGTCCATAGCCTACCTTTCCCTCAGCGAAGGGGAATGCCATGCACATTAAATTGCTTTCAGCCCACTCCATCAACATCCAGGTGATGTGCGATGGTACGGGACAATGGCTATCCATTAAAAAGCAGTTGATGACACCTATATCAAGCCTAATGCACGAATTGTCATTTACACCTAATGCGTGAATTGTCATTCAATGGAAAACTCGCGCACCGGCAATAGACGGACATTTAAGTTCTGAAAATGCGCTTCAGATGTCATTACAATACAGCTCTGTTCATCTATGAATACAGCCTGTAAGTAAATAGAATGGTTTGTGACTGAAAAAAGTTCAAAACCTTGTCCAGTGAATATTCCATTTATTGTTTTTCAAATAGCCTAGGCTACAGCGGATTCGCTGTGCATAAGGTTTTTTTCGATAGCCTATGGTTAAAAAACGGAGATAAATGTTGTTAGTTTGTTAACTAAATTGTAACCTTAGCTATTCTTCGTCCATCATATTTTTTTAATTACAGTGACCAGGTTTCCATACTCTCACCGTTTAAAACCCCAGCTGATTTCACCCGTTATTCCATAACTGAACAAAACGATTTAAAGAGAACTAAGCGTCTAATTATAAACTAAAACAAATTTGCAGCGCGTTACACAATTCATTTTAATGCCATTCTCTGCACGTGCGCTGCATGTTCTCTGTTTCCCCTGCTGTAAGTCGCACGTTTCACGGTCTTCCTGGGAAAGTGGATTGTTTTAAAGGATTACGCTACGAGTAAAACAGGTTGGTCACATTTCCATAAACAGGACATTATTAAACAAGGGGAAATATGCGTGAACATATGGGTTGCGAACCTGACAGCTTTATTGTAGGCTATTTAGTGTCATCATTAAGGCAAAATAATGGTATGTATGTTATTAATCAATATTAGCCTACTATGCAGGTAGCCTAATGAACTTTGGATGAAGCTTGAACTTCGAGAACTCCATGAGAACAGCGTCTTGGAATTGATGTTTGACACTTTCATTGCATAATCAAACGAAATTCGCTGAACAAGCAGGCTAATTTGGCGTTTTCTAAGGTGAGACTGAAGTCATTGATAGCTTATTCTGAGCTGTTGCAGGTCCTTTTAACGAAATTTAACCGCATATATTTTGTAAAATAACAGCCCTGTCTGGAAGTACCGGGAACTCATAGGCTAATGGTTAGTCCGAATAATATTGATCATACTCCATTTAGCCTATTCCTTGATCACACTAAACACGCACGAGCATGTCTGTTTCGCCATCAAGCAATCCGCCAAGGTGGAAAAGCAGGCTTTTAAAGGGAATGGGATATGATATTTTGATTGGTTTATTGCATGTCACGCCCAAGACACACCTATAATTAATGAAGCGACTAGGTTCAGCCCAGTTGCACCTTGCGCCGTGCTTAGCGCCAAAAAAACACGCCGTTAAAATAGCAAAAGTGGACTTGGACACGCCCAAAATTGACTTTACGCCATGCGCTTAGACCAAGCGCCAAGATCGCCAAGATAGGGCCCTCAGTGTTAAATCACCTCTGGCACAGTAAACTTTACTCTGACAGAGTGTATTTGATCCCTTATGTAAACTCGCAGGAGTTAAAATAACACTGATCATTTTCCTGTCAATCCCTTTGTTCCGCTCATTCATTCACCTGCCTGCCCCCATCTTGTGACCCCTCCCCCCGCCCCAGTCCCCCCTCCCTCATTGCCTCACCTGCACGATCACCCTTCATGGCGTCCCAAATATTGCAGTTGAAGTCATCGTATCCGGCCAGCAGCAGCCGCCCAGAGCGGGAGAAGGCCACTGACGTGATGCCGCAGATGATGTTGTCGTGGGAGTAGAGGCTAAGCTCCTGGTCGGCACGCAGGTCAAACAGCCTGCATGTGGCGTCGTCTGAACCCGTGGCAAATGCACTGCCATTGGGAAAGAACTGGAAGCAGAGAGGGAAGAGGAGCAGGAATTATGGAAAAGGTGAGAGGGAGGTGGGGAGACTGATTAGACAGGTCAGAAAAATTGGGATATGGAAGAGTGATAAATATATACCAACAGTGTCTCAGACATGGCTTATAGTAAATAACTTTATTTGTATAGCACATTTTGTACATAGGATCACAAAATGCTTCACATTAGAGGAATGCATGCATATTCTGTCTCCCCCCCCCCCCCCCCCCCCCCCCCCCCCCCACACACACACACACACACAAGAATAGTGCCTAGACACAAACACACATACATAGAAACGCATGCATGCGAGTTCACACACACACACACACACACACACACACACACACACACACACACACACACACACACGCCTATTGTCCGTAAGTATTTTGACAGGGGACACAATTTTTATTGCTTTGGCTCTTACTCCAGCACATTGGATTTGAAATGGCAAAGTGACTATGAGGTTAAAGTGCAGCTTTAATTTGTGGGTATTTGCATCCATATTGGGTGAACCATGTAGGAATTGTAGCCCTTTTTATACATAGCGCCCCATTTTAGGGGACCAAAAGTAACAATCTTAAATAATGACGTCATACTTAGTACTTTGTTGCAAATCCTTTACATTCGATGACTGCCTGGAGTCTGTGACCCATAAACATCACCAGACGCTTGGTATCTTCCCTGGTGATGCTCTGCCAGGCCTGTATTGCATCTTCAGTTCCTGTGTGTTTCGGGGATTTTTGCCTTCAGACTTGTCTTCAGCAAGTGAAAGGTATGTTCAACTGAATTTAAGTTGGGTGATTGACTTGGCCAGTCAAGAACATTCCACCTTTTGGCCCCGAGAAATTCCTTGGTTGCTTTGGCAGTGTGTTTGTGGTCATTGTTCTGCTGCAAGGTGAAGCACTGTGCAATGAGTTTTGAGGCATGGTTGTGTCTGAGCAGATATGTTTCGGTACACTTCAGAATTCATCCTGCTACTGCCGTCAGCCATCACATCATCAATAAAGCGAGCCAGTTCCAGTGGCAGCCATACATGCCCAAGCCATAACACTACATTCACCATGTTTCACAGACGAGGGGGGGTGCTTTGGATCATGAGCAGTTAATTTCTTTCTCCAAACTTGTGTCTTTCCATCACTTTGGTACAGGGCAATACTCATCTGTCCATAAGAGTTTGTTCCGGAACTCTACAGTTGTATGTACTTTTTAGCAAATTGTAACCTGGCCATTAGTTCTTGAGGCTTACCAGTGGTGTGCAGCTACCAGGTAATTTACTACTTTTCTTGTTTCCTAACAATGTATCAAACAGGCAATGTCTCTGACATTTTATTCAGATTTTTCAGCCTCATGGGCCTTCTTTACATTAACACCTATGTTGTCTTCATGTTGAGAGAAAACAAATTCAAACTCCAAATGGAAATTCCACACATAGAATCAACTGTAGACCTTTTGTTAGCTTTCTTGTACATAAACTAATGATGCTAAGATACACAGCTGGCCAAGAAACAGCTGAGCAGCCATTTATCCAATTACTTTTGCCCCGCTAAAATGGGGGGACTATGTACACACAGGGCTGTAATTCCTACAGGGATCACCTGCTATGGATATAAATACCCTTAAATTAAAGCTGACAGCCTTTAACCTCGTGTTCATTATTTTATTTCAAATCTAGAGTACAGAGCCAAAACAAGAAAAGCTTTGTCACTGTCCACATTCTTGCATACTGCACTGCATATACACACACTTACACAGACGGCATTGATGTCCGACTCATGGCCGGTGAATGTCTGTCGGCACATACTGTCCCGGATGTCCCAAAGCTTTATCGAGGCGTCACACGCCCCCGAAACAAAAGTACGGAAGTCGGGGGACAGAGACAGGCTCATGACATCACCACTGTGACCTGAGAACACTGTGGTCTGCTGGCCTGTTTCAATATCCCACAGTGCACTGGGGGAGACATTAGGGAACACATGCATTAATTGGACAGTCCATATTAACAATGGCATTCAGTGTTAACTCTAACTTACAAGTGACACACATTTTCTAGATATTATCAGAAAAGGCACAAGAAAGCTGGGGGCAAAGGAAAAATCTCACAGGTACTGACCAGAATAACACTGTATGATGCTCACAGGTTATTGTACTGACCAGAATAACACTGTATGATGCTCACAGATTATTGTACTGACCAGAATAACACTGTATGATGCTCACAGGTTATTGTACTGACCAGAATAACACTGTGTGATGCTCACAGGTTATTGTACTGACCAGAATAACACTGTATGATGCTCACAGGTTATTGTACTGACCAGAATAACACTGTATGATGCTCACAGGTTATTGTACTGACCAGAATAACACTGTATGATGCTCACAGGTTATTGTACTGACAAGAATAACACTGTATGATGCTCACATGATATTGTACTGCCCAGAATAACACTGTATGATGCTTACAGGTTATTGTACTGACCAGAATAACACTGTATGATGTTTACAGGTTATTGTACTGACCAGAATAACACTGTATGATGTTTACAGGTTATTGTACTGACCAGAATAACACTGTATGATGCTTACAGGTTATTGTACTGACCAGAATAACACTGTATGATGTTTACAGGTTATTGTACTGACCAGAATAACACTGTATGATGCTTACAGGTTATTGTACTGACCAGAATAACACTGTATGATGTTTACAGGTTATTGTACTGACCAGAATAACACTGTATGATGCTTACAGGTTATTGTACTGACCAGAATAACACTGTATGATGCTTACAGGTTATTGTACTGACCAGAATAACACTGTATGACGCTCACAGATTATTGTACTGACCAGAATAACACTGTATGATGTTTACAGGTTATTGTACTGACCAGAATAACACTGTATGATGCTTTTGATTATTGTCCAGTTTCACCTTTGTTTATATAATACTGACTTCAACCCAAGTAACAGGATTTTTCTACAATGGCAAATAAGTAGTTAATTACACCAAAATATGCTGCATTATTTAAATGATAAAGAAAAGGATGTGCAGACAAACATACCACGTTGTATCTCCAGAACTGGTGATGATTTGATTGTCATCAATGAAGCGGCAGCAGGACAGGTAACCTGGTGGACAGACAAGTGGACGTACAAAGTGAGTCTTTCACAAAGCATTGTGAAAGCTTCCTTAGAAATGACTGACAGCAAGTCACCACTGGCAGTATACAAACTGGCAGGCATCAAGTGGAGCATGCTAGCATTCTTGTGGTCTGTCATAAACATATACTTGGCCTTTTGATCATTAAGAATAAAAAAGTGTCATTCAGATGCATCAAAACTTCTGACCAGGTAGGTTTGTTTCTGCAACACCAGCACACCTCCCAGAGTACAGAACAAAGACTGACAGTATGTTTGACCACTGTGCATGGCCCGCAGGAAGACGCTGATGTCCGGCATGATTATCTCATCCTGTTTCTCTCATCACCCAGTCAATCACACGGGCCTAATGCCTGGCCTGTTTTAACATCCCTGGCAAGGGGCAGCTGGAACGAAAGCATGATGAAGGCTAACTGTATGCTAACAGTGCACTGAGTGTGCCTGAGTGCTGCTGTTTGAATATAGAGAATCAGGAGGATCATACTTATTGCACTGATCTGGGCTAAAACAGCAGAGATGCTGTATATTAATAGAGTGATCAAAGATGGGTACCTTGTTAAGAGGGTTTTCAGCACGTATCCCCCTTTGAATACACATGCACAGGGAATGGCTTCAGTGGTGGATTTTAATTATGATATTTAATGTCATTAATTTGTCATTTTAATTAAAGCCTTCCCGGTTTAGTGCTGTGGGACATGGACTCTGAGGAGCATCCTCCTGGAGTCTCAGAGCCTTTTCTTAATGAACCATGTGAGGGCATACATATGCCCTGTGCTCTCGTATCATATCCTAACCATGCCAGTGCCAGCTGTGACTGGCGGCTCCACAAGGCTGTGCATAATTTGGCCTCTTTCACTTGGCAGGGTTGCCCTCATCTCGGACTTCCCGGATAATCAGGTTCCAGTAATCTGGCTGCAGCAGAAGCACATGAAACTCCTCTGACAAAAAATTATTTGTCCAATTACACTGATAGTCTGAATGACTATATAAATACCCCTTTAATGGAGGGGTATTTGGTTATAGCAGGAATCATAATGAAAGCTAGATGTAATCTAGCTGCTCAAATCAAAACAATACAGTCCCGGGAATGTAACTTTGAGATGACCTTTGAATCATGATGCTGTAGCAAAGCAGCCCTAGAAACCACAATATCTCTCTCAAACATTCACAGGAACGCTCACTCTGCAAGAGGCTCCCCCCAGTAATGACAGAAACTATCTTGATTTTACCACTAGGTGGCACCAAAAAGGGAACCCCCCCTTCCCATGTGTATGCACATGCATCACATATACAGTACATATACATTTTATGGTACCTGTATGTCCAGGTAGTTCTCTGCTGACCCTCACGTTGCCTTCTCGAGTTTTCAGGCTGTAGATGGAGCAGATATTGTCCAGGCCTCCACAGGCTACATAGTTACCAGAGGGGGCGTACGCACACGTCATCACCCAAGAGGAGCGCAGTGGGATTGCATGCATCTGACAGACAGACAGACAGACAGACAGACAGACAGACAGACAGACAGACAGAGGAGTACACATTAGTATTGGTAATATTCTGGTATTCAGCTTTACTGTATTTCATATCCACAATGTACAATTACAGTACACCTACAGTGGGGTTAAAAAAATTTGGGCAATTAATTTTAATTAATATCTAAGTGAACAGAAGCTAAGATTACTTTTTATTTTAATTTTTTACAGTTTCAAAATAAGAAAAAAAATGGCCCTGTGAAACAGTTTGGGAACCCTTTTGGATTATTCTTTGTTACTTTTTAAAAAGATGATAACTAAGGCCCAGGCCCAGGTGATTTTAGGTGAGTTAGGGCTTCAATGGGTCAGGTGAATATAATTCCAGGGCTGAACAATTTATTCTGAAGTAAGACCATGCCTTCTAACGCATCCGACTGCGGTGGCTGTTCTGTCTGGTGTTAACAACCATGGGTTCCTCTAAAAAGTTGTCCAAGGATGCCAGAATCAATATAGTTCACTTCCACCAACAAGGAGAAGGCAAAAAAAACAAAACAAAAAAAACACTCTCAATATTTCCAACTACCTATTTCCACTGTCAGAAACATTATGAGAAAAAGATAAATGGAACAGTTGAAGTCAACGCAAGATCTAGAAGTCCAAGAACAATTTCAGATAGAATGGCCCGAGACCTGGTGAGAAATGCTCAGAAGAACCCACACATCACTGCAAAAGAGCTGCAAAAAAGAGTAGCAGACGCAGGTCTAGTTGTTCACAGGACAACAATACAATGTACTTTAAACAACAAAGACCTACATGGCAGAGTTGCCAGAAAGAAACCTTAAAGCGTCTGTATACAAAAGAAAACCTTGAGATGTCTGAAGCATTTTGGAACAATGTGCTTTGGACTGACAAAGCCACAATTGAACATTTTGGCCACAACCAAAGAAGGTATGTTTGGAGAAAAAAGGGTTTGTAGAGAATTTGTAGAAAAGAACACCTTGCCAACTGTTAAGCATGGAGGTGGATCCATTATACTTTGGGGTTGTGTGGCAGTGGGGGGCACAGGAAATAGTGTGTGGGTGGAAGGAAGAATGTATTCCACCAAATATCAAGACATTCTAGAGGCTAATGTTTGAAGATCAGTCCAGACATTGAAGTTGAAGAGAGGTTGGGTATTCCAGCAAGACAATGATCCAAAGCATACCTCAAAATCAACCATGAAGTACCTCCAGGAAAGATGGATGAAGGTTTTGGAATGCCAACCGCAGTCCCCAGACTTGAATATTATTGAAAATCTGTGGAGAGATCTCAAACATGCCGTGCTTGTTCATCCTTGATGTTTGATGCTCCTTGGGAGCAATTTCCAAACGCCTGAAGGTACCACGTTCGTCTGTACAAACAATAGTACGCAAGTATAAACATCATGGGACCACGCAGCCATCATACCACTCAGGAAGGAGACGCATTCTGTCTCTTAAGATGAACGTGCTTTGGTGCAAAAAGTGCAAATCAATCCCAGAACAACAGCAAAGGACTTTGTGAAGATGCTGGAGGGAACAGGTACAAAAGTATTTATATCCACAGTAAAACTAGTCCAATATCAATATAACCTGAAAGGCTACTCAGCAAGGAAGAAGCCACTACTCCAAAACCGCCATGAAAAAGACAGACTACAGTTTGCAACTACACATGGGGACAAAGATCTTACTTTTTGGAGAAATGTCCTCTGGTCTGATGAAACAAAAATTTAACTGTTTGGCCATAATGACCATCGTTATGTTTGGAGAAAAAAGTGTTTGGTGAGGCTTGCAAGCCGAAGAACACCATCCCAACCGTGAAGCATGGGGGTGACAGCATCATGTTGTGGGGGTGCTTTGCTGCAGGAGGGACTGGTGCACTTCATAAAATAGATGCCATCATGAGGAAGGAAAATTATGTGGATATATTGAAGCAAAATCTCAAGACATCAGCCAGGAAGTTAAAGCTTGGTCGCAAATGACTCTTCCAAATGGACAATGACCCAAAGCATACTTCCAAAGTTGTGGCAAAATGGCTTCAGGACAACAAAGTCAAGGTATTGGAGTGGCCATCACAAAGTCCTAACCTCAATCCAATCGAATATTTGTGGGCAGAACTGAAAAAGCGTGTGCAAGCAAGGAGGCCTACAAACCTGACTCAGTTACACCAGTTCTGTCAGGAGGAATGGGCCAAAATTCCAGCAACTTATTGTGAGAAGCTTGTGGAAGGCTACCTGAAACGTTTGACCCAAGTTAAACAATTTAAAGGCAATGCTACCAAATACTAACAGAGTGTATGTAAACCTCTGACCCACTGGGAATGTGATGAAAGAAATAAAAGCTGAAATAAATAATTCTCTCTACTACTATTCTGACATTTCACATTCTTAAAATAAAGTTGTAATCCTAACTGACCTAAGACGGGGAATGTTTGCTTGGATTAAATGTCAGGAATTGTATGTAAGGTGTAAACTTTCAACTTCAACTGTATATCACTTTATAGTTGTATATATACCTTATTTCTCATTTTTGTTTTTTTATTTTTATGTGTCATGTGCACAAACACCTAAACATGTTTACTAAACACACCCACACAAGCTGTGTAGTGTCTATTGAATGTGATGAAAGAGGGATACTACTTTTAGTGGGACAGCCTTAATGCGTATTTATTTTTTCTAAATTGTTCCAAATTGACCAAACCTAATGCAATGTATTTCATACAAGACGAAAAGCTGATACCTGGTGGGGGTGGATGTAAACTTGCTTTAACCACCAGAGCATTCTTATGGCAAATTTGATGACCTTGCACAAGCCTGATTCTCACATGACTGTCCATGTGGCAAATTAGCCCATGGAGATATTTAAATGTGTAGTTTGCGGCTGTCTTAGTTTATGTAGGTACTTTTGGTGTATACACTGCTAAAGTGGGAACATGGGCACACTCACTTTATGACAATAACAGTGATTTGAGCCCAAAAAGAAACAGCAGTGGAGCATGCACAGTGGAGTACAGGATGGACTACAGTACAGATGGACTGTTACCTTGTTAGTGGTGTAACTGTCCCAGATGATCAGTTTCCCATCCTGGGAAGCACTGACTAGCAGTCTGCAGAGACAAGGACAGAGACACTTAGTTATGAATTTGGGGTGGAGGTCTGGGGGGATGATGACCCACTGGTGCTCCGTGGGGTAGAGCAGAGTTACTTTCAAGCACAGGCAAAAAAAGCTTTTAAGTCTTAGCTGGGGACAAAGAATTTAGGTCTTCACTGTCAAAGCTGACATTCAAACCCTAAGCAAAAGCCCAGTGATCAGAAGTAGGAAATACATGTTCAGAAAGTAAAAGTCCTGCCCAGTATTTTCTTCCAATTACCTGGATTTGCACATTAACACAATTCTTCAGCCAGGAGACAGAACTAATTAGTGAAATCAGCTGGCTGGGTGGAAGAAACGCATGGCAGGACCCCTGGACTTTCCCCCTCTGCCAGTGATGTAATCACTGTGTAGAATTCAGGGAGGAGTCTACACACCTGGAGTCCGTGCCCCAGTGCATAGCGTAGATTTTGGCCAGGTGTCCACGGAGGGTGCGCCGTGTACGCATCTGTATCCGACCCACAGGGTCCAGACCTGCTGTAATCTAACCCCTCACATCAATCCAGACACACATACACACACACACACACACGTATGCACATACACGCATACACACATGCAAACATGCACAAAAAACATACATACATGCACGCAAACACACACACAAACGCACAAATACACACACGCACGCACAAAGACACGGCAACAGACACAAAAATACAATACAATTCAGTGTCAAAATTAAGCTAACTAAAGAATTTTTATGGCTATTGTGTCACATAAACAGTAAAAAAGTAGGAAATGTCAGAATCTTTCAGAAAATTGATATTTGAACTACATATATTTCTAGCATCCATGACAGTCATTAAACCAAACAACTGTACAACAATGTGGAATTTTTATGTTAAATAACGTATTGTTCACATGAAAAAATTCTGTATTTCGGAGGGAAATCCACATCTGGTCAGATGAATGTCAGTTTAAATGTACTGCATATGTAAAAAATTGTATAATATTTCCAATAATTGTACAACTTTTATTAATTTATGCAGTTATAAACTGATAGCCATAGCCCTGAATCAATGAAGCAGAACTATGACTTTGAATCTCACAGGACTACAATGCCTTACCTGTGTTAGGGTGGAGTCCCCACATGCTTTCCTTGCATCCTAAAACAGAAAGCAGATATGATAGAGGCCTGGGTACAATATTTCTAGATCATTCGCACTTCTTCAGATACCCCTCCACATATCTTTGTACTCAATATCTCCTCCCTCCAAGTACCCTTTACTGCTCCAAAACCCATCTCTCCGCCTGCCACCCCCCTCCTTTCCCATGCTTATTTCTCCATCACGAAGATGACTTTCTGAATTTCTTGTTGATACAATTTTAATGAACTTCTCACTCTTATTTGATTCCTCAGTTGCTCCGCCTCCTGGCGCAGCTGCTCCAGTTCACTCATTGTTGATTTTTTGGTTGTCTGTCACTCCCAGTACAGCTCAGCCAATCTGCAATCTAGGGGAATATGCATTGGACAAGCAATTATAATGAAATCAAAAACTGCTACTGAACACAGCTCAATCAGTTTAATGATGATAAGGACTTTAATATAGTTATGGCTGAGTGTTTGTCACGGAAGTAGTGGGTGTCACAGATTCCGTGATTTTAGCCTTTTTTTTGGCAGTTCCATGACTTTCTCCATTTTTTTTTTTGCCATTTCCACGATTTCCTCCATTTTTAGTGCTTTCTGTGATTTTTCAGCAGCTTTGGATTTTCACTGTCAACCTTAAGTATACTATGCAGTATTTTAGCCTTGCTATGCTCCTGTATTTACCATAAAAGTCTCCTCCTTCATCCTCAACCCCGCCCAGAATTTGATAGAAAAGATACCCAACTTCGGCCATCTAGCTATCTAACTTAGCTGGATAGCTAGAGGTAATGTAACTTACAGATCCAACAGAAAACACACCAAATCCGCATCGCTTTTCATCCCCTTGGTGAACTTCAGCGGTCGACAACGAGGAAAAGCAATTCCGAGGTTGACTTTAAACAAGCCCTGTCAGATTGTTGTTTCGCAAGTGAAGTTTGCGAGGGCAGAACATTTAACTGATTGGACCGCAACCCTAGCCTTAACGATTGTTACTTGTTCCTTACAACAGAAAGATCAATGATTCCCTGACCTCCAGTTAGTGTTCAACATTGTGACTTTTGCAATTATTTTATGGTCCACGTCAATCAATAGAGCAATCTACAATTCATGGTTCATAGCTATGCTCGTACCACAATCCATTATCGTTTTCATTTTAACTGGCGAAATGAAGCAAAAGAAAGCTTAGCTAGCACGTTTATAGTGTAGGGGGGGACAGATCTGCAGGGGAGTCGAAAAACGGCACAACACCTGGACTACAGTCAACAAATAATATGCTTTGAACTCGGCTTACTTTTCGTTAGTTGTAGCTCCTCTGACATTGATTGAGTTTAAAACATGGGCAATCTTCCTCTGGAGAGTAGCTATCTGGCCTAAATTTTACCGTAATTACTTGAAATGTACGCATGCACTTTCAACATTGGGGGATCAGGCAGCCAACCAGTCAACCAACCAACTAACCAACCAACCAGTTAGTCAATCAGTTACCCACATTCAAATGTTTAGCATGCGCTGAGTCCGGACAACAAAACAAAATTATAAATAAAAATAGCATCTCTACATGAGGCCTGAAACAGTCTTAGCTTTATGGTTGCTAAATTAGTCACATTAGCATGCCCAGTCATTCTTAAATATACTATGGACCTAAAGAGAAATATCAAGACTCTGCTTTTACATAATGGTTGTGGACAATTGAATAAAACCCAACTGACAATGCTGACCTGAGTCTGTCCATGAATTAATCAGATCATTTTGCCAGTTTGTGCATGAAACCTTCAACTGTTCAACTCTAGAGGACAAAAATTGAAACATGGTAGTAGCACATGATATATCCTGTAGCCTCCAGTAATCTCAGTAAATCTCAGGGCTTGCATTTAACTGTATATATATTTAATATATATACACAGACGGGTGACAAATTAAAGGAATTTGTGGCTCTGTTATGCTGTAGAGGGCATTTTCCTGGCATGGTTTGGGTCCACTTGTCCCCTTCGAGGGAACGGTCACTTTAAATCAATACAAAGTTATTCTGAGTGATCAACTTTATCCTATGATGAAGGGCACGAGGGGTCACTGAATGGTTTGATGAGTATGAACGTGATGTGAATCATATGCTATGGCCTTTCCAGTCACCAGATCTCAACCCAATTTAACACCTATGGGAGTTTTGGACCGACGTCTTAGACATCGCTCTCCATCACCATCATGGTTCGTTTGATACCTCAGACCCTTCATGATTTACTGCCATTTAGCCAATCATGTGTTCCATACTATTCCCGTGTAATTTACAGCTTAATCTAGTCCCACCCCCCAATTCTCACTGAGATCCATTCAAATGCAGAGAGATTATAGTATCGCTTGCAAGAGTACCTTAAAATAAGATATCAAGAATCTTTTGATGTTGTTGGGTTACAGACATCAGGAAGTCATGGCATGCAAAGGATATGCAACCAAATATTAAATATGATGACTTTATTTAAGTTTATGCTAAAGGTGCAGTAGGCAAGATTTCTTTTATATAATTTTGGCTAAATTATTCAATTTACTCATTACATTCCAGCAGCTATTAATAAATCAAGTGTTCTGGGAAATCCGAGAGTCCTGGGCTCTGTATTAGGCTGTCAAAGAATCTCACCCCGGTCTTACAAAAACCAACCAATCAGGCTAGCTATGTAGCTACCAATCACTGTTCCATTTCAAATCCAATGTGCTGTATATATATATACAGTGCCCTCCACTATTATTGGCACCCCTGGTAAAGATGAGTAAAAAGGGTTATAAAAAATTAACCGATTGGTGAATTAGCTTAATCTCACACTGAAAAAAATAAAAAAATCCAACCTTTAATTGAGGTAAATTTATTATGAGAAAAAAAAATCCCTCATTAAGAAATAATTCTTTTTAACAAAACCACTTGTGCCACAATTATTGGCACCCCTGCATTTATATATAAAATAAAGTAATCTTTTTAAATATTTGGTCACATATCTTTTGCATGCCATGACTTCCTTGATGTCTGTGACCCAACAACATCAAAAGACTCTTGATATCTTATTTTCTGGTACTCTTACAAGCGATACCATAACGTCTCTGCATTTGAATGGATCTCTATGGGAACTGGGGGGTGGGACTAGATTTAGCTGTAAATTATGCTTGAACATTATATGGAATACATGGTTGGTAAAATGGCTGTAAGTGATCAAGGGTCTGAGGTATCAAATGAGGTAACCATCACTCTGCTGCCAGATATGCAGTAGATATGGATGGATCACAAGTTATCCATCCATATCTACTGTATTTCTAGCAGCAGAGTGATCGTTTAAGGCTTGTTTGATACGTCAGACCCTTGATGATTTAGAGCCATTTAGCCAACTGTGTGTTCCATCCTGTTCCAGTGTAATTTACAGCTTAATCTAGTCCCACCCCCTAATTCCCATAGAAATCCATTCAAATGTGTAGCCCAGGTTAGAATACGGCGTATCTCATTTTGTGTTAAATCCGCGAAGGCGAGGCACTTAAGCGCATGACTTAAGTTGGCCATCTCTGAATCCGGCCTTTGGAGTATATGTATATTTGTACATACATGCTTAATGCCACTGGACATCTCGGGACAGCGGGGGCTATTTTTAATCATGGCTGTATTCTACTTTAATTCACTTGATTAATGCAATGATTCTATTGAATGTCTTTATTTGATATGTTTGTTTGTGTGTTGTGGGTCTGCCCCACTGTCTATGTGTTTTTGTTGTTGCTGGGGCTACAAATGAAGTTCCCAAATGGGAAAATAATTATATTCTATACAGTGTGTACTACAGTGTTTGCTGTGTGATATATTACACTCAGTAATTCAAGAGTTCTCGATTTCAAAACAGTATTTTTGCATATATAGACACAAGTATACACAAGTTTTGCATGCAGACATAGCTCCATTCAAATTCACCACCATGCCCTAAACACAAACTATCTGTACTACTATGCATGACACAGCTACTTTGCAGAATATTTGCATTGTACTGTAGCTGCTCTCTATTATTTAAGTATTTTCTTTTTTTAATATTTATGGGCTCTGGTTGTTTACTACCACTTTTGAGTGATGCGATATGCACATGAATGTAAGTATGCATGCAAAGAACTGTCACAAATATTTATGTAGAAACAACCTCTTTAGTTGGACAGACAAGTTACCACACTCAACCACCTACTGCAGGAAGCAATTACCTGGATCCTTGTTCCCCGGGGGAACCTCCAAGCACATGGATCATGCAACGCTAATGGAAGGCGACGGGGAAATGAGTGAATCCTGGTCTCATTGCACCATTGCTCAATTAGGCAATAAAGGCAGCACAGAGAGAGGTGGATATGGGCACAGGAGGCCGTCTCCCATTGGTATATTTAAGTGATTTCTTTGTTTATTTTGATACACATTATTTGTCTCTCCGGCATCCCTGAGTGCATTAAGCGTAATATTTGTGGACGTGGACAAGAGCACGGAGGCAAAACCAAGACTTCCATGTATACAGACAGGTATACACACACATGAGTTGAAAAAACAAAATGTGGTGCCAATTACATTCAGACATCTTGACTAAAACCCTGCCAGGACACTCGCAGCACACAGCAAGGACTAAGGGAAACTCAAGCACAAGGGCTGCCCTGTGCAGTTTTATTACTGCTCATGTCGCTATTGGTTTACACATGGGAAACCAAGTGAATTTCAACTCCAATCACATTAATGACCTTGATTAAACAATTCATGGCTCAAGATAAGGAAAAGGCAGATCCTGTGTCACTTATGAATTAGAATGATCTATTCTTAATATAAAGAGAACATGGCCAACTAGGCTACTCCACTGAAGTGTTCGTATAGCTGATAAGTCTGAGACTCGAACTGCTATATGTATTTATGCTCCACGCTTTGTTATTAGACAGAATCTGAACGATGCCTTCTCGGTTAAAATATATAGGCTATGCTACATTCTGTTGCTCCAACATTTCGTCAAGGCCTCATTGGGTTCGCGACCAATAGCGTAAGTAAATAAGGCTTTTATGATTTGGCGGTGTAGCCTAGCAGGTAGCCTGCAGTGAGTGGGCATTCGCTGGCGGAATGGTAACTACTGAAGGGGTGTAGCCTATATTGAGATAAAAAATGTATGGGATGCGTAGTGTTTTGTCGTTCGATTTGAACGTCAGGCAAGTACCCACACTATTGGTAACGCGTGCGTTACGAGCGTGCCGTTGTCACACTGTAGCCAAGAATGAGGAGGAGCGGTGGCAGTAAGAATGCGAATTGGTAAAAACTAGGCCCAATGATGCGTTTCAGTTTTATAATAGCTACACTTCATGTAGGCTGTCGCTCCAGTAACCTACCCTATTATAAGCAAATATAACCAGCCTAGATTAAAGAAAGTTAGCTAGCGTTTCGTGCTGGGTAAACATAAAGAGGTGTAGTTGTTTTCATTATTCTCTGCTATTTATCGCTGGCTACAACGCTGTTTTGTAAACAGGATGTAGCCTACTCTACGCGCCATGAGTAGTCGAGCTTCTTTTCTGATGTGATATCTGTAAACCTCAAACATAGCCTAGGCTACTGTTAAACGGATTAGGCTAATATTCTTGCGTAAGCAAACACGCCATTCCAAATTGATTAACCGTGTCATATTAACTAACCTGAAAAAATCTTACAAGCGAATAGCCACGAAACCCACATCAAATCGCTACATTAACAAATAAGTTTCAACCTATGGCTAGCCTATTGACGCGGACCCACCCGTTACATATTTGTTACACTTGTTGTTAAATGACCGTCTTCTGCACCAATAGCAAACCCATGTATTTTGCTCTCTACGCAATAGGCTATGTAGACTGTGCTAATAATTTTTGCGGTGCATTGATAATCATACATTAATATAAAGTCAAATTACAAACATGTTTTTTGAAGGCGTGTGGGTGTGATAATAGCCTACAATGATTCTCGATCGGTAAATCTACTGTAGACTACACTGAAAGCCATATCCGTAAGACAGGCTGTGCCATCAACCGCCCATACCTCGGCCAAGGACGGCCAGTGGCCTTGCAACAGTTCTATGCTATTCCGTAATTAAAGAAACTACGGAACCATACAATCACAATATCCAATAAGTTAACTAATAAGCCTACAACAGTCTTCTGCAGAGACTGTAAAAACCAATGACCAGAACCCATCTAATATATAAAAACTAAATAGGCTAGCCTATGTAGTTTTTTCATGTAGCCTAAATTCCCAAATTCTTTGCACAAATGTAGGCTACACGAACCACACCGAAATTACATGAAATTCGTACGCATTCATGTTTAGACTAGGTGAAGCTACAAAAATCGAATTGGTGGTGTATAAGAATATTAATTTATTAATTACACTTTTCCTAATCAGAATGGAAATGGCAACCATGGTGCTGCAGTAAGTAGCCTGCCAGTTCAATGTCTAAACTGTCAACTGAAAATTATTTAACATGGACTACTTTGTTCACAATCAACTTAAACATCACAATTTGTATTATTAGAGAACGACTCATTCTGACGTTGCGTTCATTTAAAACAGTAACCTAACTGTAGGCTAGGCTTTACTGGGTATAGCACCGTATTAGCAGGGGATCTAGCCAATTATGACAAGATAAATCCTTTAAGCACAACAATGTTTAATTAAATGATAGCTACCTGTTAATAAGTTGAAGCTTTCCGGATGAGGTATCTTGGTTTACAACTGCTGATCTTAATATTTAAATCATATAATTGGTCCTATTCCTTGGTCCTCCTCAAAATATAAAAAAGGTAAAATGTTGAAGTCTCCTAGTTGTTCGCTGCTTTCAGTTTCTGTATTCCCCTCTGTGAGTCTTGGCTTTGTTCAACAAGCAAAAAATGCATATTAGGTTTAAAAATATTTGCTGCGAGATCATCTATTTTTGATCGGGCCTCTTCAGAAGATGAGATCTAGCCTATAGCCTAGCCTAGTGTTGAGACCCCCCTTTCCTCTTCGAAAATGTGGTTTGAAACTCCCGATGACTGGGTGTGGAGAACAATGTTTTTCATGTAGCTAATCTCGTAACAAAAAACTACAGTAGGCCTATACTCCAAAAATGAGTCGAAGCACCAAAGAGAGTTCTCAAAGATTATGTTGTGGTTAAATGCTATCTATGCCTGCGTTTTCTTTCCGTTTGTATTTCGTGATCCTTCGCTTCCTTCCTCCCTTGCTCGACTCCCTCGCTCCGTTATGTTCGTCGCCGTTGTCGCTCAAAATTCTATAATAAATCGCAAAACACAGAAATAATGGTTCTGGCTCAGGATATTGAATAACACAAATACAAAACTAACTAATAATCATAAGTGACTTATCTTGGGGGTCGCAGGAAAAGCACCCATTTGCACAATAAATAAAATACTAGTAGACTAATTGTGCATGCATACATAGGCTACACTATTCTACAGCACTTATAAATACACACATAGGCTACATACAGGTCAGTTTTAACAATAATGCGAATGTATTCGTTCAGTGTCACTCCCGTGAGCACGATTCAACCACACCCATTTACAAAGAGACTGTACCATTACTCAACACCCCTCCACATTCAATAAGACTTTAAAGGAGGGGTTATTAGGGAAATCGATAAGTTACTCAATATAGGCTACGTAGGTTTATAGGCTACACTCAACCAGCAAAACTTATTTGGGGAAAAATAAAAAGTAGCCCTAATTGTGAAGTAATAGCCTACATTAAACCCTTAAGATGTTGAACAAGGGAATTTTAACTTACGCTATGCATTATCATGAGAAAAAACAAAACGTTTGCTCTCTAGCAACTAAAGCAACTAGCCCTTTTCTCTTTCTTTTTCGCAAGAAGTGGGAATGCGCCCGTTTGTCCTAAAACGGAGTAGGATCACGTGGGTGTAATAACTACTGGCAGACAACACAGAGCGTGCTTTAAGTAGAGTTGTAGTACTCGAGACTGGTCTTGGTCTCGAGACCATATTTTGAAGGTCTCGGTCTTGTCTCGGAATCGACTGCATTTTGACTTGGTCTTGTCACGGTCTCGGATATTATTTTTCAAGACCGGTGTTATGCCGAAAATTGTTCCCCCGTCAGAATTTGTATCCCCGGTTGGCGTGTCCACACGAGTGCGCGCACGCAGTGACGCTCGCTAATGCATTTACTTCCTTGCCTCTGTTTTACAGTTCTGTGGTTTTACCCCAGAACAACGAATATTTTTAGTTCACTGTAGGCTACGTATCGTTGGCTTTTCAAGCAGTTAACTAACGTCTGAAAACGTCATTTTGTGACAAATAATGAAAGTAGTTACTTCGAAAGTTGGCGATTAGTACCCTAGAGTACGCTGCAAATCTCGTCTGATTATTTTTTTACAGCTTGTTAAGGGTTGCATTATAATGCAAAAAGCAGGTCGCCTAGGCCAGGGGTTCTCAATCCTGGTCCTGGGGGACCCCTGTGTATGCTGGTTTTCGTTGCAACCGCAGTTGCAATCCCAGAATTTTAACAAGCTGTTAATTTTTCTTAATTAGGTGCTTTTCATGTTTGGAGGAATTATTCGCCCACTTAAGACACATTATGTCAGAAATAGCTATGCATGCCATGTAGAACAAACTCCCCATGTTCACAATGTGCTTATTGTGCTATATTGCAACAATTACATAAGAAAAGGTTACAAAATAATGTATTTTCACTCAAATGAAAGAGTGAAGTGAATCAATAGGCTCCTAATTAGGTTGTTGAACACATGTGTTTAACTCAATTTTTTCTTTAAGCTTAAGACAATGCAGGTTTGGCTCGTTATCATTTGCTTTGTGTTTGAATTCTTCATTATCTACGAAATGGTTAATTTTAGTGGCCATGTGTCCACACTTTCACCAATTAGGAGCCTATTGATTCAAATCAGTCTTTAAATGGATCTGTTAAATAATTTTCTTATCTTTTTTAAATAATATAGCACAATGTGAACATGGGGTGTTTATTCTACATGGCATCCATAGCTATTTCTGATATAATGTGGCTTAAGAGGGTGAATAATTCCTCCAAACATGACAAGCACCTAATTAAGAAAAATTAACAGCTTGTTAAAATTCTGGGATTGCAACTGCGGTTGCAACGAAAGCCAGCATACACAGGGGTCCCCCAGGACCAGGATTGAGAACCCCTGGCCTAGGCTACTTCGTAAGAGAGAATCTATCTAGCTATCTAGCCAAGCTCTACCACGACTACAGCAATAGCTACTGAAGGCTTTTTCCTCGGCTTTTTACGGAGACGACCTAAGCTCCTCTTCTTCTTGGATTAAAATAATAAGATCAAAGGTGACGAATCAGTCATTAATTGCCTCCATCTACTTTGTTACACGCAATTTCCCCAAGGCAAGCGAACGTTGAATCGACGTAGATTAAATGTGGAATTCCGACGTGGATTCAACATCAATTTGCTCATCGAGATCACGTCGAATCAACGTCAGAATACCTACAAATATTGAATAATCATCAAAATTGGTTATTTTTTCGCCCACAGTACACTCACTGCAATGAAGTTGTATTTTTATCCATTTTATGTGTTCAGCTGGCAAAGCAATTTATGACGTTAGGCGAATTATTTAGGCTAGTTACGACTGACATTATCGGCTACTAACTAGTTCAGTTAGCTAATAGAGTGAGTCAGTAATGGCGACAAACATTAAAACTTTTAAATATCATGTTAATATTTAACCTTGATTATTCAATATTTGTCGGTATTCTGATGTTGATTCAACGTGATCTCGATGAGCAAATTGATGTTGAATCCACGCCGGAATTCCACATTTAATCTACGTCGATTCAACGTTCGCTTGCTATCTGGGTAATTAAACAAGGGAGAAAGTTGCGCACCTCTACTGGGGAACGGGGATGAGTGCAGACACCAATCATACAGCATGGAGAGTGTATTCTTAATACCTGCACCTTGCAGACAGATATGCATTTAGGGAGGTTGTAAATTAATGATGAATGGTCTCCTCCGCATTCATTAAAGAGTGATATTGAATTAAAAAATATATTATGCTCAAACTTTATTTGCATAGCCACCTGAGCGTGTGCGTTGAGCGAAAAAACTAGTGTTTTGAATCAAATAATTTCAATAATCTGGACAGCTCATGCTATTTATTCACCACGACAGGAAAAGATGATAGCCGATAGCCTAAACGAATGCAATTGTTACCAATATTCAACAAAGGCATTAGTATCCATAAATTATGGAAAGTTTCTATTTTAGATTTAAATAACAAGGAATACAACAAAAATACTCAAATGTGTGCGTAATGCACACGTTGTCTAAAGAAAAAACTGTGTTATAGCCTAATTATAGGGACAATTACTGAAGGAAAACAGAAAAATAGAAGGCTAACTAGGTTAGCACCCTTATGCATTTAGCTAGGCCATGGGAAAGGAAGGAATCATGGCGACAGTGAAACTTTGTCCAATAATAGCCTGCTGAATAAAATCACAATTTGTGGTGGGAATTTGAACATAATAGCCACAATGTAACATATAATTCACACCACCATTACATAAAAAATACCCCTTGGCTGCACTAAATATTTCGCCATTAATCAGAAAGGATCTTAACCAGTTCGAAATCAATGGCTTGCAGAACACCAACTTCTTTCTTTTCCCCCAATCTACTCAAAATTCAGCAGGTTGCCATTTGTGCTCTAATACTCCCATCTAGTGGGCAGTTAGGCGAACACACCACATTAGATGAATATGTCAAGTAGCTATGATATTGTATACAAGCTACAGTTTTTCTCAATAAGTAACCAGTAGTCTACAAAAAATGCAGATGTTAATAATGTCCCAGTAAATCAATAATGTGGCGGCCTGGGGGTTGTCAACTGGCCAGCTAGGACCGGGTAGTGAGCCGCTACCCGGTCGAAGTGTAAATAATTGTAAATAACGTGCTGTGTGTGTTTTAATTGTGTTCTTAGCTTGTTAGCCGCGTATTGTGTAAACTGTGACTGTCATTTAACTGTCACTTTCATTTAAACGTAACTGTAAGCTAACTGTCATTTATGTGTGGCTGTGATTGGCTAGGAGTATGTAAGTGTGTGCGCCAATCACAGCCGACTAGTTGAAATATAAGGCAGTGCCTGGAGCGATTCCTGGTCAGTATAAGAAGTGTGCTTCCAATGTCAACGACGCTGAGCTGGATCCTGTAATAAACCAACGGCTCTTAAGAGCTGGTATGATAGCGGCTGAATAAAACGAAGCTCGGCAGGAGCGATTCGGGCACTGTCTCCCTCCCTCAAGGGCTCTGCATGCTCGATCGACAACAACGCGACAGCAACACAACATGGGCTCTGCAACATCAACGCAACATCTGCGACCTTCGCAGAGGGGGTTGCAGAGGATGTCGCGTACCTAGCACAAAAATCAAACTAGCGACTGCAACGCAACCGTTCGCGTAGATGTTGCGCATCATTGATTGGTTGGTTAGCGAATGGAGGCGGGGCTATCATATAATATTGGTTACTAAGTGTTGCTGGTTGCTAACGATATCTAAAATTAGCGATCGAGATCCAAAATAAAACTGTTTACGTTATCGATATATAAAAATAGATAGTTACATTTGTTAAATCATGAACCAGTTACAAGAACGATTATCAGAAGAAGTGAGAAAATACAAACATTTATATGACTATTCTTATAGCTAGTGATTACAAAGACAGTCAAATGACCATGAACTCATGGAAAGAGATCGGCGAGAGTATTGGGATGAACTTGACTAACTAACTTAACTAACTAGCTTAACTAACTATAACTACACTACTCACAAAAAGTTAGGGATATTTGGCTTTCGGGTGAAATTTATGGAAAATGTAAGTTCACGCTACAGTGATATTATACGTATCATGAAAGTAGGGCATTTAAGTAGAAGCATGCAATGGTGATTTCCTCATCTCAAACAATTTATTGAAACAAAAGCCAACAACAGTGGTGGGTATACCACAACAAAAATGTCAATGTCTCAATAACTTGTCATGTGCCCTTGAGCATCAATTACAGCTTGACAACGACGTCTCATGCTGTTCACAAGTCGACTTATTGTCTGCTGAGGCATGGCATCCCACTCTTCTTGAAGGGCGGCCCTCAGGTCATTGAGGTTCTGGGGTACAGAGTTACGAGCCTCTACACGGTGAGTCAGCTGATCCCATAGGTTTTCTATGGGATTCAGGTCTGGAGAAAGTGCAGGCCACTCCATTTGAGGTACCCCAGTCTCCAGCAGCCTTTCCCTAATGATGCGACCTCGATGAGCTGGAGCATTGTCGTCCATGAAGATGAAATTAGGCCTGTGTTGTTCATGCAGGGGCACAATGACTGGATTAATGATGTTATTCAGGTAGTATGGGCTTGTCACTGTACCATTCACAAAGTGTAGGGCAGTTCTGTATTGACTAGACACACCTGCCCACACTGTAACACCGCCACCACCAAAGGGTCGTCTGGTGACAACAGTGGCTGATGCATAGCGCTCTCCTTGACGTCTCCAACATCGTTGGCGGCCATCATTTCTGCTCAACGTGAATCGACTTTCATCAGAGAACAGCACTGAGGCCCACTGGTCCCTCGTCCAGCGTAAATGCTCCCTGGCCCATGCAAGACGATGACACTGTGCCTGGTGGTGTGGTCAGGTACCCTTGCAGGTCGTCTAGCACGCAGACCACGCTGATGTAAACGGTTTTGAATGGTCTGACGTGACACTTGGGTGCCTCTCACCTCCCTTAAATGTGCCTGGAGTTGAGTGGCATTCATCATCCGGTTCCGCAGGGCACTGTTCACAATGAAGCGGTCATCAGTGTGGGATGTGGCCAAAGGACGTCCACTTCTATGCCTTTCTGTGACTCTTCCAGTCTCTCTGTATCTCTGTTGCAACCTGCTGATGACACTCTGTGACACTCTAAGCTCAGTGGCCACTTCCCTCTGAGAACATCCTGTTTGAAGCCTCGCAATGGCGAGGTACTGTTGATCAATTGTTAGGTGTCGTCTTGGTCTCATGATGTCAAAATGTGAACAGCATGATGAAGAGGACTGTTTAAATACCAATTCTAATTGAACCAGGAAATTTATTAGTCGATTCATGGATCAAACACCTGTTGTGAATTTTGCCGTTCAGCTCCTTGTTAGAGAACAGCAAGTTGTGCAAAAAGTACTGAAACATTGAATAGTTGGACATGTGCATTCAAAAGTTTAGAGAAGGTCAAATTAATTTCACCTGTAAAGGTTATAGTGCATTTTAGGTTCATCCTGAAATTTCACCCGAAAGCCGAATATCCCTAACTTTTTGTGAGTAGTGTATATTACACTATATACAAGAACACGAGCAACAAACATAAAGACGGCATGTTATCGATGGGTTGGTTGAGCAGGGAAATTCGTTACGTTGAAATGAGTTTCGTTGCTAGGGGGGAGCTAGCTACATACGGGATACAATGTTGCATAGGCTGCGCGTAGCTTTTGCAGAAGTATAAATTGCAGAGTGCTTGCAACATTGTTGCATTGCTCGAACATGAAGAAGTTGCACAAGTTTCGCACAACCATGCAGAGCCCTTCATTCTCCGCGCTCGTCACATTGGTGTCAGAAGTGGGATGGAGTGGCGTCGTTCCGGTCTTTGTCACGCACAGCCGTTTGCAGACCTCAGCCAGCAGCTGGGACTCGAAGTTGCGCCCCTGGAGTCGGTGTCGGTCAACGATCTGCTTGGCTCAACGATTTGCTCGGGGTCCTTGCGTATGTCGTCAGATAATGACGTGTCGTATTTTGATTGCTGTAGATCTTTGAATGACACATTAAGAACTTAGCGTTCCTGCCGTTGCCAGTTTAAAAAGGAAAGCCGGTGTCATGTCAGCGAACCTGCATAATATTAAACAACATCGCAATTAATTTTAAAGGAATTATTGACTGTTAGTCATATGTTGGGCGCTTAACGCTTGGGAGTGAAAAATATTGGGACGCACCCAGCTGTGTGTGTGTGTGCAGTCTTTGTATCTGGCGTGAGATGTAGGCTGGCGTGCGAGCTAAGTTAATAAAACAGCCTGCGTATGTAGGCTCACGTCAAAAGCGTGGAGAGTTGGCAACCCAAGCCTACTGCTTTTTATATTATAATGGTGGGTAGCAGGTTTCATTAACTAGACTATGTCAATGTGTTTGCATACAGAGCCAAGAACAATGTGGGCTTGCAGTCCGTTAAATTGTTCTCTCGTCCTGAACTCTGAGCTTCCAAATAAACTAATGAGGCGTGTTCAAGATCAGCCTGGCGTGTCTCCCTGAAATCGTTAGCTAGCTATAGCTAATTATGACGAAATTGTTAATGTGTAGGCTAGAGCTCCGTTTCTTTCGGAAGTTCATGAAAAAAATAGCAACCAAAATATAATATTTGTGAAGTAAAGAGAGAATTAGGAATGTAGCCACCAAAATATAATATTTGTGAAGTAAAGAGAGAATTAGGAATGTAGCGTAACCTACTTCCAAACAGAGCCGTAGAAAGAGATCTGTATGTAGGCTATGGAGTGTATGACTGCTTCCAGTGCCTGATCACAAGTCTACAGCAATCAAAATACGACACGTCATTATCTGACGACATACGCAAGGACCCCGAGCAAATCGTAAGCCTGGTCTTAAGTGAAATCGGGCGTAACTTTAAGACCGTTGCACCAACTGGTCGTAAACACTATTTTCACTAAGACCGGGCGTAAATTCTACGCCTACCCGAGAGCAGGCGTAAATCTAATTTTAGAACGTTTCTATGGTTACGGATGTAAATAATAACATAGGCTGTGTTCGGAATCGCTCCCTATTCACTATATAGTGCACTATTTAGGGTATCGGCCATTTTGTAGGGTGTCCAAAATTCAAAATGTCAATTTGACACCCTAAATAGTCCACTCAATATCCCCCACAATGCACCACAAAATGTAGGGTACAAACGATGTACACTACATGACCGGAGATATTTTTTTTGTCAAGATGGCGATGGCTGAGTCTGCACTGGTCTACAAATGTAAATATAAATGCAAGTTTCATCTTGTAGCCTATATTAAATCAGTTTAATCAGCTTTATAACCGAAATATAAATAAACGCGGTAGATTAAATATATTACAAAGTGTTAGCTATTTTTTTTATTTAAAATGACTGTTTAATGGAAAATGCAACTTAATTAGCTACCTAGTTACCTAACTTACCTATCTACCTACAACGAGACAACAAAACCCTTGTTCAAAATTTAAAAAGAAAACTTTTTTTACTGTTTCTTGCATGTTTTCTCACCAAGCCGGTGACCGCTGTCACGCAAGCGTTGCGCGTTGCTAAGTAACCTATTCAGACTATGTAGTGTCCGAAATCACCTCCTTCTTTTCCACCAGTGAATCCTTATCTAGTGCCCTATGTAGATTCCCTAAGTAGTGTATAGGGAGGGAGTGAATAGGGAGCGATTCCGAACACAGCCCTAGTTCATCGCAATGGCGCGCCTGGTCTATCATATCACTTTCAATGAAAGTGTCATCGCTCGGAGTAGATGTGGCATAAACATCCCCCTCTGCAGGCTGTTGGCAGTCACTGCTGTCCACTCCAACCAGGCCAGTGAAATTTGGGGAATCCTCGCCAAACACATCAACAATGATGTCACTGTAGATGGATATTTTCGGTGGGGGACCCCCGCCCGTTGGATCACTTTTACGGGCTGACACGTCCTTTCTCGCCTTACTAACAAGGTCCTTCCACTTTTTTTCTGACGTCCTCTACAGTTCGCTGTCCCCCCGAATCCGTAAGTTGGTTTATTGCATCTGTTAGCTATTGTTTTCCACGTTGACTGTTTTTTAAAATTTGTAATAACATTGCTATGTTTAGCCGTCAGTGTCGTTTTATGCTGGCTATACATTTCAATTAATTTTCTAATTTCACTATCAGTAAAGTAGCTTTTTCTTTTTTTTTGGTCCATTGTTGCAAATTCGAGGTTAGGTTAACGTTAGCAGATTAGCCGGCAATATTTTACCCGCGCATAGCAACGCGAACAATTTTGCTTAGCAACGGACGCTACTTAGCAACTGTTATGTTTTCACATGGACGCGCACTACTACGACTGGTCTTACGCCTGGAACCCACCAGACGCGCAAGCGCACAGACGCTTATTGCGCGCGCAGATTTGAGCAGAACTGAACCCACTTGACGCGCAAAGGCACAAACGCTTTTATTGCTTTTTCGGAGCGCATTCCGTGAATGACACGAGACACGCTATACAAACAAACAGTCTACATTCCGGATTTGTGAGCTTCGCATAATGGATAAGTAAATATTGCTATTACATATGTCTTACTGCTTGACAGGTTAATTAAAATGAAAACTTGCATACTGTCAATATATAGTACATGGGAAAATAGCTACACATGAATCAGACCAACAAACAAGTCTTCACTGGCTGGCAGCAAATGGCCTACTTTCGATTTTTACTTCGTAGCCTATAGCTAATGTAATTATGTAATTATAACGAAATCAGTTGAGTGATTACCTTATCTCGCAATATTAATATAGTAGTTTTTTTGTTTGTTTCAATCCGAGTTGTAAACATGAGGAAGGCAATTACGGTTTACCTCTTGCTCCAAATGCTCCTGAGGAGGAGAATCAATATTTTGATTGCTAGCAATTTTCCTATTGACAAATCAATATCTGAACAAGTTTGATCGAGGCAAGCAATATTTTGCTACCATCCAATCACAGATGAGATTTTGGGTCACATGACACCTGAGTCTTCCAAAAATAAATTTCAACAATGGCTGCCAAGTGGTGCGAGGAAACCGAAGGGATGCTGATCTCTTATAACTTTATTTATTTATTACTCAGGTAAGTTATAGTGATGTATTAGTGTAATATTGAAATAAAGACCAACTTTTCATAAGTTATGGTATTCTTGACTTTTGATTGTAAATAATTGGTATTACTCACTCACCGCCGTACTGACGAACCGAGTGACTTTTAACTAGCTAGCTAGCTAGCTAACTTTACTCAGCAGACGTAATCAGACCACCTGCTTTACTGGTGAATACATCCATGAATGCTTCTCTAAAATTTAGAGATACGGTCGATTGAATTACATTGGCGGAAAGCTGTGGTTCTTGCCGTTCCGGGCACATATATACCTTTGTGGTGAGATGACGGTAAAGGTTTGAAACAGAGGTTAAAAACAGGATCCGCAAAAATTATTTTTTCAGTTATTGCCCATTGCTACAGTGGCCCTTGCCCATTGCTGGCAATATTGCCTGAAAATATTGCCCGTGTATCATCAGCTTAATGCAACAGCGTTTTATTGTATTGCCTGTTCATGTGCAGCTGAGTGACCATAACGCATCATGTCCATTTTGAAAATGAAAGCACTTTAGTAAGTTTGTAGCCTACTAGGCTCAGGATGTAGCCTACTGTGGACAGTAAAGTCTATTCTCAATCATTAGAAAGATCAATGCATAGAACCGACAGCAAGCACGCCAAAAGTAGTTAGGCTACAAAAAATGACAAGCAGGTGTCACACTGCGTGAACCGCCTCATCAATAGGTTTGTACACTCAATGTCTCAAAAAGTAAATAGAAATGTGGATATGTTGACAGCTGAAACGTAATAGCCAGATTGCCATTAAAGTTGCTGTGCATTCATGTTACTAAGTGGAAGAAATCTATTGATTTTAGTGACCCCATGACCTTTCCTCTGGTGCCACCGTCAGGCCAAACTTTCAATTTGTGATCGCCACATCTCAAAAAGTATAATGGCCAGATTGTCATGAAATTTTCTGTGCACATTCATGGTCCTGAGTGGAAGAAATCTATTGATCTTGGTGACCCCATGATCTTTTCTCTAGCGTCACCATCAGGATATCTCAAAAAGTAATGACTATAGGTGACGATCATGAGGGTGCTCATGGGCCTGGGCACCCAAAGGCAAATCGTATTGCAGGGTGAATTATATTGCAGAGTGAAGTTAGAGTTTGATGCGGGTCAAGGGTGGTTTAACCTGGTTTCATGCACACATGAAGCAGTTGCAATAAGTGTGAAACAAACAATCAATTAAAAAGCGCTATTTGTTGAGGTAGGCTGCATACTACTGACTGTGACTACCTTAACAAATAGCGCTTTTGAGTGGCAGCTATTTGCCTGTGGCTGAATTCTTTAGGGCAGTCCCCTGGTAAAAGAAAATAAACCCAGTACCTATGACTAGATTGCAATGACATTTGCTGCATACATTCATGCTCCCAAGAGGAAGAACTTATTGATTTTGGTGACCCAATGCCCTTTCCTCTAGTGCCACCATCAGGTAAAATTTTCAAATGATCCCATCTCCTGACACAGTTTGCTGCGCACATTTATGGGAGGGGAGATTGTTGTGCCCATCAGAGGTTTGCACTCTACTGAGTACATTCTTTCCATTCTTTCTAGTTCTGAATATAAATTACGATCCGTCTAAATCAGGCATGCCTCCATTGAAATTTGATAGTTTATGTACAAACCCCAATTCCAAAAACGTTGGGACACTATGTAAAAGGCACATAAAAGCAGAAAGCAGTAAATTCTCTTTTACATATATTTCATTGAAAACAGTACAAAGAAAAGATATTTCATGTTTTACCTTATCAACTTTATTGATTTTTGTAAATATACACTAATTCCGAATTTGATGCCTGCAACACATTCCAAAAAAGGAACGAGCCTCAAACCATCACTCTGCTGCCAGATATGCAGTAGATATGGATGGATCACTTGAAGGGTTGTTTCTCCTAACTTATTTTTCTATAGAGTTTAATAGGAAAATTAGTAAGGGGAAACCACCCTTAAAGTGATCCATCCATATCTACTGCATATCTGGCAGCAGAGTGATGGTTTGAGGCTCGTTTGATACCGCAGACCATCGATGATTTACAGCCATTTAGCCAACCATGGGTACTATTCCCATGTAATTTACAGCTTAATCTAGTCCCACCCCCCAATTCCCATAGAGATCCATTCAAATGCAGAGAGGTTATAGTATCGCTTATCAGAGTACCTGAAAATAAGATATCAAGAGTCTTTTAATATAATTGTATACCCAATCATGATAGCATAACCTGTTTACCTGTGGAATGTTCCAAACAGGTATTTTTTGAACTTCAGTCTTTTTTTGCCCCTATCCCAACTCTTTTGGAACGTGTTGCAGGCATCAAATTTGGAATTAGCGTATATTTACAAAAATCAATAAAGTTGATAAGGTAAAACATAAAATATAATTTCTTTGTACTGTTTTCAATTAAAATATGTAAAAGATAATTTACAAATCTGCTTTTATGTGCATTTTACATACTGTCCCAACTTTTTTGGAATTGTGGTTAGTATAATATTAAAGCCGTAATCCGCAATATGTGATACCTTTTCATGCTGACATTTTTGTAGCAATGTCCATTAAATAAATTTGCATTCTGTAATTGCTCCTCAATGCTGTTTTCCATTGGTGCTGTCGGTCGACATTCCCACAAACGTAAGTATTCAAATGTGATGATGTTACGCACAGGAATTTGCATGTTGAATGCGTAAGAGCAATGCACTCCTAGTGCTACACCCCAAACAAACCATGCTTCTTTGTTTGGAGTTGTAGCTTTGTTTCGAACAGAAATCTGGGATTTGGAGTATGAAAACGAACTGTTGTCACCACCAGTCACCACAGATGTCGCCAAATCCAACAAAACTGAAAAATTACGAATGATCACTTTAAAATACTACATAGAGTTCTGTGAGGCAGTAAACCTTTTAAATCCTTCCTGGTGTGTCATCGATGTTACCGATAGTGCATGCTTTATTAATGTTTGGATTTATGCTGTTCTCTATCTGTTTCTAATTGTGTGTCTATAGTAAACCTATTTACATTATATCCTCTATGTTTTTAAGGTATGAAAAGTCAGTCAGATTCACAAGGGCCTCTGTCACTATGCAGTACCTGAAAAAGGATTTGAGGATTTGATAGAAAAGGATTTGTGACAACTAGGTAGGTCCATGTAAACAGGCAAACATCATTCATTGTGAAGCAATGGTGATACTGTGCTTATTGCGCCATAATATTTCCGTATTGCAAGGACCCAGCAGCCAATTTCCACAGATATGCTTTTGATGGTTAGGAATGTATGCTCAGTTCCAAGCATGGGGTGAGGTGGCATGAGCTTGCTACAGGCTTAATCAATAAGAGGCTGCTGTGCTATGTATTTCACTGACATCTTTTCCCCCTTCAAAAATCCAGGCAATGGTACATCCCACCTGAACAGTTCTTCAGCAGACTTCATTAGGGAGTGTAGCAACTGAGGATGGGTTGCCTGGCAACAGCCTTTGTGATGGTTCTAGCCTGTATGGGCAGAGTTGGACCCACCATAGATCAGTAAGAGCTCACTGGAACACAGATAGATATAAACTTACATACACACAAATATTGTGAACATATGTGTACATGTGTACATAGATGACACAAATAACTGAACACACTACAAACTAATGTGCACATTTTTGATTTTTTCAAGGGAGGAGAATATTGTTTAACCTTGCCAATAACAATTTATATAGGGATGGTAGCAGACATTGTCAAAATTCTTGCATTTTTTCATCCAGAGGCTTGGTAGTGTGCTGTTTATTTATTGTGTGATATTGTATGGTCCTTTGACTTTGTATTCTTCTATAGTTATATGATGCTTTCTTAGCCTCTCTAGACATGCTTTATTTACCTAGCAGATATTCAGCTTAATATGGAACATTCTGTCTAGGCACATTCCAAGTGATCTCTGTTGTCTACAATGGCTACTTAGTTTGGAGTTTCATCAGCCTTCACCCCACCCTACATAATAAAATGAAGGTTCTCGTAAAATTACTCTTTGACTTATGCATTATATTTCTTACAAATCAGTCCTTGAACCATAATCACAGTCAAATCTTGGCATGCAAGTAAGTCAGGTAACAATATGATCCTAGCAAACTGATGTACTACAGGTGTGGTCCCTGAAAATGTTTCATTTTGAGCGCTGTGCCATAGCTTTAGCAAAGATAGCCACATCAAGCTAATGCTACCCAAGTCACTTAAAACAGTAATATTCTATCTGAATGCAAACCTTTGGGCTGCCAAGTCATTAAAGATGTAAATTTAGGTACCGGAAAACTGGAAATGTTGGCATGACCCCAAATCCACAGTTCTTTCTGGGGACTTGATTCTGACCATTGTGTGAAGGTTTTAAGGGAAGATTGGGCTAGAAATATTTTTCTGACCTGATAATACTGTGACCAGTTAAAGCCTTGAGAACAAGATGTGGCCTTAAACTTAATTCTTTGGCCTTGTTAAATGAATCAGGTGCCAAACGCAAGAAAACCCAGTGGACACTGTGGCCCTCTGAGACTGGTTTGACATCTGTGGCATGAAGTTTATTTTACAGAGCTAAAATAGTGCCATTTCTTTTGAAACATACCCTGAGAAAATGTATCTGCCAAAAATATTCCTTATGAATATTTATGAGTCACTGAGAAACAGCAATTTATGACTGAGTCAAACAAGCAAGATTGTTGGCACTATAGCAGAGGTGGGCAATGAGGACTGTATGGGTTGATTCTTGCAGTGTGCCTTCAGTTTTTAGTACACCGCTGCATATTAACATGGGTTTCTAAAGTACCCTATTAACATGGGATTAGCTGTTTTTAAAGCATGCTGCAATTGGAATTGGCATGGGACTACACTAACAAGTTGAAGAGCATGCTGCAATCGGGACTAAGGAGATTTGGTCTCGATGTTGGTCTACATCCGGGAAAAAAGGAAAGTCTTGAGAAAATTTTGTGCTTGTCTCCAACTTGATGGCACACTGCAATAGACCATATATGTTTCTGGATTTCATGCCAACGTCTGCTCTTAATTAATAAACTCAATCATATGGATCTGACATTTTTGCTATATTATTGGTAACTTCATGAATGACAGCGAATAACTGTTTTTGTGTCCCTATATGAAAGATTTTGTAGTGGTCTAATCTAACAGGTGAACTAGCATTGGCGTAGAAGCTAATTGGCTAATTAAGCCAGGGCAATTTATGGGGGAAATAAACGTGTAGCCTATACACTGCCTTCCAGGAATGAAACAGCCAGAGATTGTACAGCCCAGCGCTCACCCCCTGCTCCAACATGATCAGTGTAGGTAACTCATCCCACCACTAGGGGGGCAAGGCTGAGAATGAACCGGCAATAATCATTGTGGGCTTGTTTAGCAGGTGCTGCTGCAGACTGGTTGAACTTTAATCCTGATATTGAAATTTCAACTAACCATGTTTTCATCCAAACAACTGTTTTGAAATGTTTTCCTCATTGTTTTTTAAACTTTTCACTCTTCCAACAAAAACTATGGTGCTGCCTTTTCAGCAGTCTGGTTTTAAAGCATTGGCCTAAATTAATTAATCACTCAAGCACCAAGATGCCGATATAGCCTCCTACATCATCACCTTTTGAGCATAATTTAATTTCATTTAGCCAATTACTTATAATTGCATACAATTACACATTGATTCAACTTGCAGTGCCCATGGCTGTTGAACCATTCATAAATTGTATTAGCCATTATTCAAAACATGTTTACCAATAAGAGCATGTTTGTCAACAGGTGATTGATGCTTTCCTTCTATAAATAAGATATCTGGTCACACAATAACACAAATATTTGCAATATAAAAAGACTCTTATGTTCTGTGAAAAAACCCACTGTTATTTATTTTTTTGCTATTTGAGCTTTGCATCAGTGAGAAAGTGGGTCCAGCAGAGCATCAATATCCTCTCTGTATGGTGAATTTCACCCAACTTTATTCCTTTCTTTCCTTAAAACAGGTCAGTCAAACATGTTAATGTGTGCCACCAGAAATGTGGTGACTTTCACAAATGATCTGTTGATGTTTTTTATGGCTGTCTCCCAAATGGATAATAAATGGATAATAAACTTTATCCACTTTGCTCTCTCCCTTCCATCTCACCCCCCCCCCACCACCCCACACTTATTTTCCCCCTCTCACACTCCCCAAATGTGAGCTTGTGGTGCAGTGGTTAGCACTGTCGACTCGCAAGAAAGAGGTTCTGGGTTCGAATCCCGGTCCTGGTCCTCTCTGTGTGGAGTTTGCATGTTCTCCCCGTTTTCGCGTGTGTTTCCTCTGGGTACTCCGGTTTCCTTCCACACCAAGTAGTTAGGATGGGTCAAATGCAGAGGACAAATTACCCCACGGGGTCAATAAAATGTAATTATTATTATTATTGTTCATGTGCCCCCAAACCATGCATGCATTGCAATTTCTGTTACCACAATGTTTTGTTTAATTCTCTAAGTTAATTTCTGTTATTGTTTCTAAGCTAATGTATATGCTTAAATGTCATTATATCTGTAGGTCTTGCTATTATGTTAAATTGTTTAGTGCCTGTTTTTTATGTAATACTACTTGTCTACATGTCAGTATTTACCATACTTGTTTGTATGTTTGTAAAGCATTCCAATAATTTTAAAAAGCCTGTTGAGCATTGAAATCTATGTTGCGCATCCAGTACAGGGATCACAAACTCCAGTCTTGGAGGGCTACAGTGTCTTCAGGTTTTGTGGGATCCTTTCAGTCCAAAGCCAACTCCGGCCCCGGAAGCAAAGTATGCAATACCAATACTGCGGTAAAATTCAGTAAAATTAAAACAACTGTGCTGCCCATCCATTTTTATTTTTATTTTATTTTATTTTTTTAAAAGTATTTGTAGATGAAGAAGTAGGCTTTATGTCATAATACAGCAGCAAGGCAAGTCAGGTGGTTTTGAGGTTGTGAGTCCTGATAAACAGAGATTGTTTTGATTTATTTTAATGGTTATCACACGCAGAAAGATAAATGATAATAGATGGTTGTATATGTATGACCAGCCACTGGAGAGAGTGAAGGCTTTTAAATACTATGCTATGGTTTGACTCCAAATTGATGTGGAAATACCACATTGATAAATTTGAAATGAAATGCAGAAAGGTTTTAAACATTATAAAGTGTGTATGTGGATATAACTGGTGCAAGCAGATCATCCTTAATGTGTATTTTCTATGGAATGATGAGAGCTGCCATAGACTATGGGTGTGTGGTATATGGGTCAGCGGCAAGATCGCATTTGGAAAGGCTGAATTTACTTCAGGCTCTGGCTTTAGACTGCTGCGGCTGTTAAATCTTCCCCTGTCTGTGCTCTCCAAGTGGAAATGGATGAAATGCCATGGACCCTAAAGCTGAAAAAACTGAGCCTAGCTTACTGAGGAACACTGAAGGGACACTCTTCAACTCACCTCACTAGAACTGTGTTGATAAGCCAGGTACAGGATTTGGGTGGAAAGTTGGTGCCTGCATTCGAGAGTATGATGTCACTTAAATCATGTTGCAAATATATGAAATATTCCTGTCACTGTACAGCCTTTAGCAAGGTTGAATAACCGTGTTGTTTTGTCTGGGTACTGGCTCATGTGGAACTGGCCTTGTAACCGAAAGGTTGCAGGTTCGATTCCCAGGTAGGACACTGCCGTTGTACCCTTGAGCAAGGTACTTAACCTGAATCGCTTCAGTATATGGGTCAATGACATGACGTGATTTTTTTTGTGTCCGAATTCATTACTTTCCTAAAAACAATAATAAAAAAACATGTTATATATCAAATTGCACTACAATATCTCCTTTATGAGAAACCCTTCTCATTTTATTGAAATTCAATTTATTTTTCGAGTTTTGGTGTTCTAAAGTCCCAAAATGTCAGGTGGTGCGACCGTCCGAACATACATGCAGAACGTACAACAAAACTGCAAAAAAAAGGATAATTTTCTCAATAAAATTCCTAATCAAATAGTTTGGCATGATTTTATGTTAGATTGCTTATAAATGACAGAAAGTAGTTTAACAGTCCTATTTCAAAACTATTCTATTACTTAAAAAACCTTTGTCCGAGAAATTGACTTCTTCAAATTTCAGGGGGGGCGACCGACATAAAAACATCATTTTATGTACTGTGCCTGTAAGAAAACGATGCAACAGGGTGTGACATCACACAAAAGACCCCACAGGACCCCTGTCATGCAGTAACAAGGTTAATAACTCTCCCACAAATATTACATAATTTGACGTTTTTGAGTAATGGTGAGGTTGGTTCAACTTACCATGTCAGGTGGTATGACCCCTGGAAAACTATGAAAATTTGTTTTTATTCAGAAAATGTGTATTTGATTGAAAGAATATACAGTACTGTGCAAAAGTCTTAGGCATTCTGTAAAGCGAAGATGCTTTCAAAAATAATGAAATGTAAAGTTTTAAATATCAAACAATTGACTATAAAGAGATGTAAACGGTAAAAAACTAAATCAAATCAATATTTGGTGTGACCACCCTCTGCCTTTGCATCAATTATCTTAGGTACACTGTTAGGTATGTTAGGCTGTCTCGCTTGCTTCTGTCTGTCCAGGTAATCCCAGACAGCCTTGATGATGTTTAGATCAGGGCTCTGTGGAGGCCATACCATCTGTTGCAGAACTCCTTGTTCTTATTTTTTCTGAAGATAGTTCAATAAATTTTTTGGAAAATGAATGTTTGGAAATCGAAAATGTGCTCTTTTCTACTGACAAATAGAAGACAAAAAATAAGCATCTAAAAAATGTATATAAAAAAATCTAGGGTGCCTAAGAATTTTGCACAGTATTGTATGTATAACCTTGAGTTCAAGGACAAAAATGTATATAGGTGACCAAGTTAATTCCTGTTAGATTTGAATTGAGTTTGAAAAGTCAGGTGGTGCAACCAATATGTCAGGTGACGCGACCAATATGTCAGGTGGTGCAACTAGAATTACAGTTAAACCAATTGAAAAAAGTGATGTTAATTAATGTGTTTGAAGATATTAAAAACATTTTCTTAAATGTATACATCTTTCTGTATGATATTAAGTTGTTTAAAGGTGAAAAGGTCCTACTCTTCAAGAATATAGGACTATATAACCAAAATTGATACTCAAAGCTGCATATTGTACCTTTTAAGTTATTATTTTTTCATTCATTTTTGTAGATGCCATTATCAAGCAAAGAAAAAACAGCATAGCATAGAAATAGTTTAAAAAATTATCCAGTTGCATTTCATTATTGAAATGTGTTCCTTGAGACTTCATGTTTCAGTTTTATTTTTAAAGCATTGATCAAATGTTGTCTTGTTGACATCACCATTCTGGCAGTATTGTTTTAATTGTTGAATGTGCAGTATTGTTTTGAATGCTGACCTGAATGAAATGTAGTCCTCATTATTGAAATGTGTTCCTTGAGACTTGATGTTTCAGTTATATTTTTTAAGCATTGATCAAATGTTATCTTATTGACATTACCACTGTTGCTGGTCTGAATTAAATGTAATTGTATGATTAAGTTCCAGTATAAAATGCTCAGGTTTCAAATAAAAGCCAAATGAAACCAGAGTAAAATGCATTTACATATCCTTCTTATTATTTTGTGAATTTCAATCGTTATTGAGCACAATGTCAGAATTTTTGTTTTCTTTCTCTCTATGGAAAATAAGGTGTTTGAAAACAAAAAGAAGTGGCCGTTTCTATAAATGGAATAAAACTGCCATAAATAAAGAAATTAAAGTGGAATTTACCATGTGATGTGTATTTTTACACACTACAATGATTCATATTTGCAGGTTTTCAGTAGTGGTAAATACATTAAAAGTGTATTATTCAAAATTCATATATGGTCGCGCCACCTGACATTTCTGGGTGGTAAAAAAATCTTGTTTAAAAATTTATTGATATCACCTTAATTAAAAGCTACGATATAACAAATATAAATACACAGGATACATTCTTGTGGAATTAAGAATGTATTTAAAATCCATTTTGGTCAGTATTATTATTTTTTCATTTTGAAAACCTTATTTGTCATTGACCCATATATCCAGCTGTATAAATGGATAATATGTCAAATAAAAAAAGTTGTGTAAGTCGCTCTGGATAAGAGCATCTGCTAAATGCCTGTAATGTAATGTGGGAGTGAGAGGAAATGAGAAGGTGGATGCCTTTGCAAAATGTGCTCTGATACTTCCAAAGCCCACAATGCCTGTTAGAATAGGGAGAACAGAGGCAATGGCCCTCATCCGACAGGGCATCACACAACAGTGGCAGACTCTGGTACACAGAGAATAGAAGCCGACAGCTATATTGCATACAAGGAGTGTGGTGGGTGCACTGCATGTAGGCAAAAGCCGGAGGGAGGAGGTGGTGATAGTTCGCTTTGACTGGGTCATACGTCTCTGAACCACAACCTACATATTGTTGGGAACCATGCTCCAGGACTGTGTGACCACTGTGTAGTGCCTGAAACAGTCAATCATGCTTTATTTGAATGTGCTTATGTAGAGGAGAGGGTGCAACAGACAAGCAGTCTGAGGTAGCAGGGCTTGGTTTTAATATCACAGGGGTGCTGCCGTGCTGGGGTACTCATCTGATCTTAAAGTTTTGAGCAGAGAGCTTACTTTATATCTAAGAAAAACACAATTATTTAACAGATGTGGACAATTGAGGATGGTTAAGAGTTCGACACGCTTTTTAGAAGTAGACTACTACTGACGTTTCTATAGTAGGGTTTGCATTAGAAAGTCTACTCCAGTAGGTGGCAGTATGTGCCATTAAGGCAGTAATCTTGCATTAAACGAAGAAGAAGAAGAAGAAGAAGAAGAAGAAGAAGAAGAAGAAGAAGAAGAAGAAGAAGAAGGCTGTATGATATATGTGTATATACATGTATATGTAATATGTATTATTTTCTTACAATATAAAATAATAGTAAATTAATATGGGAGAAAGAAGGTAAAATATTTGGACCACACTCCAGCCCAGGAGGTGGCGGTAATGTACCAAAAGCTGGTTTAACACCTGCCAATAAAAGACGAAGAAGAAGAAGGCTGTACGTCATAATACAGCGACAAGGCAAGTCAGGTGGTTGGGGGTTGTGAAAGTCTTGCTAAACAGTGGGTGTTTTGATTGCTTTTAATGGTCATCACACGGTTAAAAAAACAACAACTAAATTAATAGAATAATTTGTTTAACATGTTACGTTCGGTTACACCAGAAAGGGTTTATCACTTTAAACGTTGCTTATTTCGCAGTTTTGTTTAGCTCTATTGTTGGTTGGGTTGAAACGCAAGCAGATATACAGACCGCTAGCGACGGTTTTCTTTACTATAAATCTAGGAAGCTACACTATAGCCTAGTCGAACAAGCAAGGCATTAGTATATAGTTAGCGGAATATGGAAGGCAACGTTTCTTTTTTAAAATACGAATTGGCCTCCACCATCGAGCAGGCGGTGAGATGCGCCGTAGAGACCGTATTGAGGGAAACGGCGAGGGTAGTTGGAAGCAAGCTGTCCGCTGCTCATACTGCTGCCGCAGAGTCTCATCGAGAGAATCAAAGTTTGAGAGAAAGGTTGGACATTTCAGAGAGCGAACTGAAGGCGGTGCGTTACTATATGACAGCTGCAGAGAAGAATATCAAACAGTGTTTGCTTCTCAACCAGAGTCAACCACGCTCACACACCATTAGCTCTGAACCTTCAAACAGCGGAGATACGCTCTTTTCCCTACCCTCTACATGCGATCCCACACTTAGTTCACATGGCAGTGGTGCTACCCGCAGGTTGGTGAAATCGCTTCGCAACTTACCTGCACGATCTCAGTTTTCCAAGTCATTTCCTAGTGTCGGTCTCTGTTTGCCGACTGTGCAGCCAGAGTGGTCTCGAAGCGGTATGAACCGCAGGAGAATCCGTTCCTCCTCTACAGGAAATCCATATGTGACAAACCATAGCCGATCCACACACACTGGTTTGCAAACGGAACACGTATTGCTCCAAACTGCGGAGGATCCAGGGAATCAGTTCTATATCACTGACGAAGGCGTCGCAGATAAAGGTATGTATTTTCTAAGTATGACTTGTCTTTTGCGCAAAGATCATGCTCTTACTGTAACTACACAAAGACCAAAAAATGTAAGGGAAGATTGGGAACTATTATACAATACAGGCTTCCATGAAACCGCTACTTGACACTTTGTTGTACAATAAAAATGTACTTCGCAGTATCATCACAATGAGAAAATGACCATTCACTCAACCATTTCTGGTTTTCTATAAATTTTTGACCCTGCGGTTGTGTTATGTGGTGCGTTCAAATCATGTCGGAGTATTAAAAAATATATATTTATCAGTGCCATTACAATGACCAAATGACCAGCCACTGCACCATTTCTGGTTTTCTAGCACATGCACAGGTAGATGCCAACATATGCTGAAACATATGCCCCCTGGCCTGAGACAGAAGTGCCCTTTTGGCTGCTCTCTTCCCCCTGATTTTATTTTATTTTTTAGCATATTTTGGTTTAACAAAGCCTCATTGTTCCATCAGAAGTAGAAGGATATTGTCATGCCCTTTAGACTAACTGTCATTGATCTTCAGAGTACACGGGCACTGTGGGGACGGAGGAGAATGACAGAAGAGTTCTGCAGGAGCAGGACGGCATGATGGCGCAGCCCGAGGAACAGCCTGAGATCACCAAGTTTGAGTTTGAGATGGGGGCCCCTGCGGGGGACGTGAACGAGCTGGGTCTGATCCGGGTTATGGAGGACGCGGACGAGGCCAAAGACGGGGCCGTCAAGATTGAGGACGACCCCGAGGACCCCGCCCTGGAGCCCCTTGTCTCCGATCTCTCGGTCCCGGCCCGGCAGATGTCACCCCCCTCCGGCGATAGTGGAGGCGGCGCTATGAGCTTCGCGACGGCTTCCGTGGACAACCCGGATGTGGCCGCCGTGCAGACGCAGAGGGAGAGCCAGGACAAGATCCACCACTGCAACGTGTGCGGCCGCGGGTTCCGCCGCTTCTACTGCCTCAAGACCCACCAGCGCATCCACACGGGCGAAAGGCCGTACCCCTGCAGGTACTGCGAGAAGCGCTTCCGCCACCTCGACAGCCTGCACAAGCACCAGCGCATCCACACCGGGGAGAGGCCGTACCGCTGCGCCCAGTGCAGCTGCTGCTTCCGCGAACTGGGTCAGCTCAAGAAGCACCGGCTGACCCACTCGCCCGTCCCTCTCGCCCCCCACCCCACGCTCACCCTTCCCCCGACGACACACTCCTTCTCCTGGTCTCATCTCACTTCACAGTCCCTGGATTCCACTTAAGAACACTTCCCGACGGTGCGATCGGGGGGGGAAAATCTAACTTATTTTATTCACGTACATGTCCAGACATGAATGGCCCGCAATCGCAGCAAAGAAGTAATGTTCTCATAAGGTTACAGATGTATTTTTTAATGTTGCTGCAGTGTAATGTCAGAATTATGTGTACGTGTGTTGGGTACATAGAATTAAAACCTAGAATTAGTCTTGTTACTGAGGTTGGACAGAATAGTCATTCTATGCAAGGATTTTCTTGATGCATGTCCAACCAAAAATGAATCTTGGAATTTTGTACAGAGGACTTATGGGGGTAACCTGGGTTTCTGTGGGAAATAGCTAGGATCCGACACCTGCCACCACCAATTATGGGCTTATTCCTATTGGTCAAAAACAAGGACAACCCAAGTAATTCTATCAATAATGGTATGCTTTTTGTATAATATATCAGTAATACAGCAGAACTGATGCTTGTTTGGTATGATAAATGAGAATGTAAGGGCAGGGCAGGGCCAGCTGTTTTTCTTTTGATCTCACTTTGTTTGACCGAGTTGTCTTTCTATGGTTTTGGTATTTTGCAGTTTCAATGTCTTAGCATAACTTCACAGTGCATTATAACCTGTTTGCACTCTGCTCCCAACATCCTCTTTGGATTATGGGGTCAGGTTATGTCCTTATTTACCAAGGTGGTCTATGCTGTATGTTGTGCTAAATTCATGTTGAACGATATGGTGCTTGCCCTGTCTGAGATTCTAACCTGTATGTTTCTTTGTACAAGGATACCAGTGAATGCATTTACTCATTGTTCAAAGTGGCTAGTAAGAACGGCCTCTTCTTACCAACAACTTTCAGATGTACTTGGCTCCTATTATATTGGCTCAGAGCCATTAAATGGGGCTGTTTCCCCAGGTATACCTGACCCCATATCCCTTCCAACAGCATCACTGCTAAATTGCCACTCACTCCACCCACACATACATTTGGCTGTCTGGAAGGTGGACTAAAAACTGCAGATACATGAAGCTGGAGGAGACCGAATGATTGTGCTACAGTGTCTCATTTGCAACTGCTGCCATGCAGAAATTGCAGTTATTTCTTGTGCATTGTTATTACATGAGAACAGTTGTTTGATTTAATTGTGCAAATTAAAACAAGGTCATTTCAGCTGGACTGTGTTTTTATTGTTATTTAGAGATTATGCTTTGTGTATAGCGCTTAGGATGAACTCAAGTTTTAAATCTGGAAGGACAAGAGTAGATGTTGTAGCACCTTGTTATGCTCTGATAAATATTTGGAAAGCCTGATTCATTGTAGGCACTGGAATAGTAATAATATATTTTACATTACATTACATTACAGGCATTTAGCAGACGCTCTTATCCAGAGCGACTTACACAACTTCTTATTACATTTATCCATTCATACAGCTGGATATATACTGAAGCAAGTCAGGTTAAGTACCTTGCTCAAGTGTACAACGGCAGTGTCCTACCTGGGAATCGAACCTGCAACCTTTCGGTTACAAGTCCAGTTCCTTAACCATTATACTACACTGCCACCCTATTTGAATAACTGCTGTCTAGCTGCCACCACAATCCAATATTTAAGTGCATTGCACAGAGGCGTTTTCTGGACCACGAGCAGTTGGCCTACTGCTTCATTGCAGTCTGCCAGTCAGTATACTGCATCTGCTGCGCTGGAGGGTACAGCTGATGCATGCAGAGCGTGGGTCCTCTTTTTCCATCTACGGCTCCATATTGTGCATTTGTTTTCAAGTTGGAAAAAAAAGTTTCCAGTTACTTTCATAATATTTAATGTAGAATTTCAGACTTTTATACTTGTACATGATAAAACCTAAAATCAGCTATTCTACATGAATCTGGAACAATGGTCTATATGTCTTAAAGGGATACTTCACTTTCGTGTGACATGACAAGTAATTTTGTGGAAATACCCCATTGTATTTGCATAGTGTGAATATAGCAACATCAGCTGTCCCTGCTTACCGTTAACGGCATCAACGTTACTCGCGGTTGTCAAGCTCCCAATTCACTCCCATTCATTTTCGGGACTTCAGCAAAATTAATCGTTTTAACGCATAAACTACGGCGGATAATAGCCACCACCGATAAAAGAGATAGGGTTAAAAGGTATGTGTTTTTATATTTTATATTTTCAACGTTTTATTCCCTTAGAAAATAAAAGAAGATCCGGCAAAAAGTTATTGTAACTCAGTGATGAATCCTTGTGCACGATCAAGTTGACATCATGATGCGTTATCAGGGTAACCCCCTTGCTTCAAGGGGGGAATCCCCAAAATGCCAGGATGAAATATGGCAGCCACACCAAGTGTGATTCGGATCCAATTTAAGAAAGGGGAGGGAGTAATTATATTCCCTCGCTCCCTCGTTTATCCTCCCTTCCACCAAGGGTATAAAATGCAAGCTTCCAGCAAGAAGGGAATCCTACAATACAATACTCCACATGGAAAAAGTGAGTGGTCTCCACTCTCCACCAAACTATGTGGCAGCCACATTTCAACTCTATGGTGTTGCACTTCCGAAATGTTAGGGCGGTTCGGTTCCGTTTTTGTTTGTTTCTCGTCAATCCTCCCTTGCAAAGCACCTTTTAAGTTTGCTTGCTGAACGTAGATAGCTCCCTGGAGGGAAGACAGCAAGGGAAGGGAGCGTGTTAAATTGGGCCGTGTCTGAATGCGACCCCTACACCCTTTTGAGGGCACATAATGGTCCACTTCGTCAAAAAGCTTTTGAGTGGGTGACTTTTTCTCACAAATGGGGGTACTTAAAATACCAGGATGAACCCCTTATTCCCGGGGTTTTGTTGAGGGAATTCAGGAGCACACTCATCTGAAGAACGGTGCACTCATCCGACAATTTCAGTAAGTAACCCGGCAGTAAAAACGTAAAAGACATAGAGCGTATATGCATATCTATGGTACAAGATAGGTTCATATCAAACTACTTTTTAAAATTTTTGTTAATTCTGTCTTCATTCATAATCTACACTTTGTAACCATCGTCATATGTTAACTGATTGATATTCTCAATAAAAATTATTTTTAAAAAAAATAGCCTATATTACAAACTACTTCCTCACTAGTTTGGAAAGAGTTTTGCGGGATTTCTTTTGCACACTGCTTGCAGATTGAGGCGACAGGGCACATAGGTACAGGGGTCTGAGTGGACAGTGGACAGGGAACAGGGGTCGTATTTGGTCACGGCCTTGGATTCGAATGCAGCCCCGGGAAACATTTCGGAAGTGCAACACCATAGAGTTGAAATGTGACCGCCACATAGTTCTGTAGTGACCGCCCACTTTTTCCATGTGGAGCGTTGCATTGTGAGATTTCCTTCTTGCTGGAAGCTTGCATTTTATACCCTTGGTGGAATGGAGGATAAACGAGGGAGCGAGGGAATATAATTACTCCCTCCCCTTTCTTAAATTGGATCCGAATCACACTTGTTGTGGCTGCCATATTTCATCCTGGCATTTTGGGGATTCCCCCCTTGAAGCAAGGGAAGGGAACGACAGGAAGAAAGGATGAATTTCGGATCCGAACACAGCCCTGGTCTTGCTCCTAGGCTACTATCCGTTCTCTACATTACAAATGTGTAGCCTACTAATTAGGCTACCAGCTGCTAATTTACCTAAACTTATTAGCCAGTTAATAACTCAGATCATTAGTCTTGTCATTAAACAATATCAACTGAGATAGAGTCGGATTTGGAGCCTACGGAAGTGCTCTCGTTTATCAATATATTATCCGCTGTAGTTAGTTTGTGCTAACTAACAATTAATTTTGGTCAGGTCCCAAAAATGAATGGGAGTGAATTGGGAGCTAGCTTGAAAACCGGGAGTAACGGCAATGCGTTAATGGCAATGCGTTAATGGTCAGCAGGGACAGCTGATGTGTATAGGCACCACAAAATTTAGTCTATGTCACATGAAAGTGAAATATCCCTTTAATGTGTAGTCTGGTAGACATGGTAACATTTTGTGTTTGACATGATACAGTTGAAGTCGAAAGTTTACATAACTAATTTTTAACCACTCCACAGATTTCATGTTAGCAAATTATAGTGTTGGCAAGTCAGTTAGGACATCTACTTCATGTATGACACAAGTAATTTTTCAAACAATTGTTTACAGACAGATTATTTCACTTTTAATTCACTATATCACAATTCCAGTGGGTCAGAAGTTTACATACACTAAGTTGACTGTGCCTTTAAATTTTTATTATTTGATCACATATCTTTGCATGCCATGACTTCCTGATGTCTGTGACCCAACAACATCAAAAGACTCTTGATATCTTATTTTCTGGTTTCTGGTACTCTTAAGTGATACTATAACGTCTCTGCATTTGAATGGATCTCTATGGGAATTGGGGGGTGGGGGTGGGACTAGATTTAGCTGTAAATTATGCTGGAACAGTATGGAATACATGATTAGTAAAATGGCTGTAAGTCATCGAGGTTTGAGGTATCAAACAAGCCTCAAACCACCACTCTGCTGCCAGATATGCAGTAGATATGGATGGATCACTTTAAGGGTTGTTTCTCCTGACAAATTGTCCTATTGAACTCTATGGAAAAATAAGTCAGGAGAAGAAACCCTTCAAGTTATCCAGCCATATCTACTGTATTTCTGGCAGCAGAGTGATGATTTAAGGCTTGTTTGATACGTCAGACCATTGATGACTTAGAGCCATTTAGCCAATCGTGTTTCCATACTGTTCCAGTGTAATTTACAGCTAAATCTAGTCCCACCCCCCAATTCCCATAGAGATCCATTCAAATGCAGAGATTTTATAGTATCGCTCGTAAGAGTACCAGAAAATAAGATATCAAGAGTCTTTTGATGTTGTTCGGTCACAGACATCAGGAAGTCATGGCATGCAAAAAATATGCAACCAAATATAAAAAAAATTTAAGGCACAGTCAACTTAGTGTATGTAAACTTCTGACCCACTGGAATTGTGATATAGTGAATTAAAATGAAATAATCTGTCTGTAAACAATTGTTGGAAAGATTACTTGTGTCATGCACAAAGTAGATGTTCTAACTGACTTGCCAACACTATAGTTTGCTAACATGAAATCTGTGGAGTGGTTAAAAATGAGTTTTAATGACTTCAACCTAAGTGTATGTAAACATCCAACTTCAACTGTAGATAGCCTACAGTAAAAATAGCTGAACAGCTTTTACTGAAGCATTGAGAAAATAGGCTACTTGGTGACTGAAAACTTGAACATGTTTGCTGCCTAGAATATAGGCCTACAGTGAAATTAAACCCTTGAGGGTTGTCAATCAACAAACTCTTCAGTTTCTACCATTGTTCACAGAGGGGGTTGGAATGTTAGATAGAATGGAATTATGAAGTCACATTCTATTATAGTAAGTTGTAAAAGTATTGTGCTGTCATAAGGGGTATTATTTTCTCATGGGACTGGGTATAAAAAGTGCTGCTCTCTGTTAGCACTGTCAGTGATGGAGAAATATGCTTCACCACAAGGAAGTGATGAGCTGGAGCAATCAGAATGGATCAGAAAGGGGCTTGAGTTAGAGCTGGTTATGGCTCGGAGTAAGCTGGAGAATAGCAGGTCAGTGCAAGCAGGAATGGAATTTGTTCTGCAGATTGAGCGGGCCAAGTACCAACGGCTGGAAGAAAAACATGCCAAGAAGGAGGTGATGAAGGAAAAGCTGATCAAGAAAATAGCTCAAATAGAGGAAAGTGTACTAAAGGTTGTGAGGAGCACCAAGCAGGGCAACATGAACCCTGAGTTCTGGGAGCTCCTGGAATGCGAGAGGGCCAGGCGAGAGGTTATGCAGTGCCAACTGCTGGAGGAGCTAGCTGACGCGAAAAAGAAATGGGCAGTTAGCGAAGCTTCACTTGACGTCAAGACTCATCACTGCTGTGATCTAGAGTGGGAGAAACTATGCATGCAGAATGATATGCTCAAGTTTGAGAAAATAATACAAGAGAGCAAGAACCTGTCTGACCAATCAAAAAATGACATACACACCATGAAGTGTGCCCTGGACAGCAAGAAGCAGGATGTCTTCACCATCTCCCAGAAGTTACAGGAGGCCTTGTCAGCTTCTGAAGCCTTGGACAAGCCTATCAAAACCCTAGAGATGTCTCTGCAGCTGATGGAGAGTGAGAACATCAAGCTCAAGGATGTGGCAAAAGAGCAGGCCAACAGAATGTCAGTTGTGCTAAAGGAGGCTGAGAAGGCAACACTGGCGAATAAAGATCTGACTAAGCAGCTCAGTCGAGAAGTGCAGAAGCAAACCCTTCTATACATATACGCCCATGGACAGCTAAAGCAGAAAGAGGCCATACTACTGAATGAGAGGCAGAAGGCCAGCAAGGCCAAAGCACAGCAGGAGGCCCTCCAGGAGAGACTGGAAAAGGTGCAGAACGAGGCTTCACTGCTTAGCCAACAGTTAGAGGCAGCCAAAAAGACAGAAGAGGCAAAAGAACAGGAAGTCATGCAGGAGCGTTTGAAAACAATGCACACAGAGAACGAGATGCTTGCCCTGCAGGAGAGACTGGAAAATGTGCAGAATGAGGGCTCACTGCTAAGCCAACAGTTGGAAGCAGCCAATAAGAAAGCAGAAGCAAAAGAGCAGGAAGTCATGCAGGAGCGTTTGAAAACAATGCACACAGAGAACGAGATGCTTGCCCTGCAGGAGAGACTGGAAAATGTGCAGAATGAGGGCTCACTGCTAAGCCAACAGTTGGAAGCAGCCAATAAGAAAGCAGAAGCAAAAGAGCAGGAAGTCATGCAGGAGCGTTTGAAAACAATGCACACAGAGAACGAGATGCTTGCCCTGCAGGAGAGACTGGAAAATGTGCAGAATGAGGGCTCCCTGCTAAGCCAACAGTTGGAAGCAGCCAATAAGAAAGCAGAAGCAAAAGAGCAGGAAGTCATGCAGGAGCGTTTGAAAACAATGCACACAGAGAACGAGATGCTTGCCCTGCAGGAGAGACTGGAAAATGTGCAGAATGAGGGCTCACTGCTAAGCCAACAGTTGGAAGCAGCCAATAAGAAAGCAGAAGCAAAAGAGCAGGAAGTCATGCAGGAGCGTTTGAAAACAATGCACACAGAGAACGAGATGCTCGCCCTGCAAGAGAGACTGGAAAATGTGCAGAATGAGGGCACTCTGCTTAGCCAACAGTTGGAAGCAGCCAATAAGAAAGCAGAGGCAAAAGAGCAGGAAGTCATGCAGGAGCGTTTGAAAACAATGCACACAGAGAACGAGATGCTCGCCCTGCAGGAGAGACTGGAAAATGTGCAGAATGAGGGCTCACTGCTAAGCCAACAGTTGGAAGCAGCCAATAAGAAAGCAGAGGCAAAAGAGCAGGAAGTCGCTGACATGCGGGAACATTTGAAATCTATGAGTACAGAGAAGGAGATGGCAGAGACGTGCAAGGAGAAGGTCATGGAGCTTCTTGCACAGGTGAGGAGTGTTGGGGAGGACACACTGCGGAAACTACAGCAGGATCTGGCTGACACACAAACAAAACTGATGACGTGCGAGGGGTTACTTGAAATACACGCTGTCCACTGCAGTGACCTCGAGGAGGAAAATGTATCTATGGAGAAGGACGTGGGCATGCTTAAGCGACTGTTGCAGGAGAGCGAGGACAGCTGCACCCAATCTGAGAGCTGTATTCGCAACCTGGTTGCTAAACTTAACGAAAAGGATAATGAGATTGTCACATCCTCACAGAAGCTGCTGGACTTGTCAGACTCAGGAAACAAAGAGCCAGCCCTTAAAACAACAGAGATCCAGGAGCATCCAGACGGGGAGGACACAGACGGATGGGAGATGGTGTGGCAACTGCAGCAGAAAGTGGCTAATGCAAAAATAGATCTGTTAGCATGCAAGGCGTCGCTCAAAGTCAACGCTAACCACTGCAGAGATCTGGAAGAGGAAAAACAGTCCTTGCAGAAGGACATGATCACTCTCAAAGGCAGTTTGCGGGAGAGGGAAGACATGTGTGCCCAATCGGAGGAGCATATTCAGAACCTGATAGCCTCCTGCAATGAGAAAGATCATCAGATCCGCACTTTCTCCAAGCAACTGCAGGTGTCATCAGCTTCAAAAATCAAGAAATCGAAAAAAGAGAATATCCAGGACAGTGAGGAGACAGACAGACAGAATACTCTGTGGCGACTGCAGAAGGAACTGGCTGACACAAAAACAAAACTGTCCGCACGTGAGGCATCACTCAAAGTCAACGCTAAACACTGCAGAGATCTGGAAGAAGAAAAACATTCCATGCAGACGGACATAAGTGCACTTAAGGGGAGGGTATGGGAAAGTGAAGACAAGTGTACCCAGTCAGAGGAGCGTGTTTGTAATCTGACAGCCTCCTGCGAGGATAAAGATCATCAGATCCGCTCTCTGTCCAAGAAGCTGCAGGTTTGGTCAAATTCAAGAAGCCAAGAGCCAGACCTTAAAAACACAGAGATCGAGGAGCATCTAGACAATGAAGAGACGGACACACAGAGCACAGTGAGGCAAATTCAGCAGGAACTGGCTGATACAAAAAGAAAACTGTTGACGTGTGAGGCATCGCTCAAAGTCAGCGCTAACCACTGCAGAGATCTGGAAGAGGAAAAACAGTCCGTGCAGAATGACATAAGCACACTCAAGGGCAGGCTGTGGGAGAGTGAGGACAAGTGTGCCCAGTCAGAAGAGCTTACACACAGCATGATGATGTCCTGTGCTGAAAAAGATCACCAGATCTGTGCTCTCTCCAAGGATCTGCAGGTCTTATCAGCTTCAAAAAGCAAGAAGTCAAAAAAAGGGAAGATCCAGGACAGTGAGGAGACAGACAGACAGAACGTGGTGTGGCAACTGCAGCAGGAACTGGCTGACACAAAAACAAAACTGACGACATTTGAGGAGTCGCTCAAAGTCAAGTCTGAACACTGCAGAGAACTGGAAGAGGAAAGCCAATCCATGCAGACGGACATAGTCACTCTCAAAGGCAGGTTGCAGGAGACTGAGAACATGCACGTCCAATCGGAGAAGCATATTTGTAACCTGATGGCCACTTGTGATGACAAAGATCACCAGATCTGCACTCTCTCTAAGGAGCTGCAGGTCTTATCAGCCTCTGTGGGGACTGACAAGACCCTTGAGCAGGCAGAGGAGTCGCTGGATGCTGTGTCACAGCTGGAAGCTGAAATCGCCAGTATGCAGGCCGTGGCTGAACAGCAGACGGGTATGATTGCAGCGCTGCAGAAAGAGGTTGAGGAGGCTGCAAGGGTGAAAAAAGATTTGGGGGAGCTCAATCAGGAGACGAAGGAGCAAAGCTCTCTCTCCCTAAAAACAGATGAACAAATGAAGAAAAGAATGGCAGCACTACAAGAAGAGAAGGAGAAGGCCAACTTGCAGCAAGAGGCCTTGCAGAAGCAACTGGAAGACATGCAAAATGAGAAAAAAGTACTCCACCAACAGCTTAAGGAAGCCCAAATGAAGGAGGATACTAAAGAGCAAGTGGGGACAGATGTTCAGAATGAAAGGTTTGCTAAAATGCAGGCACACTATGAGAAGAAGGCTAAGGAATTGGAGAAAAGGAGTAAAGAATTGGCCAGTAGATATTCAGCACTCTATGGGCATCTGGACAGTGATAAGACAGACCGAGAGCATAACTGGAGACAAGTAAAGCAAGATTTGGCTGACATGCAGTCAAAATCACTGGTGGACAATGTGCCCCTTGAAGTCATTTCTCGCCACTGCAGTAATCTTGAGGAGAAAGAACGACCAAACATGGAGCAAGACCTGAAGAGCCTTGAGGAAATGATTAAAGAGTTTGAGAACTGCCTAGAAGCTGTAGAAGGATCCGGTTAGCCTCATTAGGTATGGACAAGAATTTGAGTCTTCCCCATATAGCAAGGGGATTTGTATGCACATTAATTATTAGTAAACCATAGCTGTGCCTTCAGGACACTTCATGTTATGATCATGTTTGATCATTCAGATCTGGTCATCCATAGTAAGTCATCTGAGTAATCAGTTTTGGAGTAACATTCATTGAAGATTTTATATGATTTTACAGAAAGAATCATCAATAATGGCCAGATTTTTTAAATCAGAAATAGGTAAGTATTTGTAAGTATTTTCATATATTTTATCACTTTAATGGAAAGTAAAGTTTTTTTTTGTTTTTATTTTTGAATAAATAATAACATGTTTTATTTTTTGTTTTTGCAGACTGCACTTGTTGACACTCTTATCCAGAGCAACATACAATTAGTGTGCGCACACACACACAATTTCCTCTGTATACACAAGAAAATAAACAATTTCACAAGTTTCTTGGATGAAGTGTGCATTTTTGGGTGAGTTATGACCAGTGTCAGAGTTGTTTGTTTCAGCTGATTCACAGTAAACGTATATGATCAAAAATTAAATGCAGGGGTTGAAATATTTTAGCTTTTTTTGTGTGGTTTTATTCAAGATAGGTTTATAACAGTTTCTTTTGTTTTACTTTTTTTATCCCAATTGAACTGGTGAATTCTGCCTCTGCAGTGACTGCTCTGCCACTTACACTTACATATACATACAACCTTTCGTGCCCAGTTCCCTAGGCATTATACTACAACGCCACCCCAGGAAGATGGTTCCTTGGCTTGCAGACATAACGGTTGACATTTTTGTCACATAAAAATGTAGTGCAGTTGGACTTGTATTTCCTTCTTTCCAACTTGAGTTATAGTGCAGCTGGAAAAAATGCCCTAAGAATACCATTATCATCCAGATAATGTAGGGAGCTGGTCATAGTTTTGTCCGTGTAAATATACATTGCAGTTTAAACATTTTAAACGGCATATAGTAAATGAAAATCAATAAAGAGCTATCTTGAATGGTACAATATTGTGCACTCTTAATTATAAAAAAGTAAACCGGTATCTGTATTGATTTAATTGGGGAATCAAACCTACAAGCCCAGTTCCCTAGCTATTACACTGCAATGTTCTAATTTAGTGTTTATGTTTCAAGTGTGCAATTTATGTCACTATTCACTGTAAGATTATTTAGCTAACACGTTGAGAGCTAGCCTACATTGTTTGGTAGCTATATATTGGCCATTCAATCTTAAAACCATAACGTATATGAAAACTTATACAATGAAATGAAAGGAAATTATCATTGTCTCGAAGAAGACATTTACGTACACACGCATAATTTTTCAGGTGCATGAAAAAATACTATGAAATATGCCCACTAGATTAAAATGTTAAATTTCAGTGAAAGCATAACTACTGTTTATACAAGAATGGAATGCATATTATTTAAAAAATTTGCACCTTGATGGCAGGTGTCCTTGGGGACATTCATAGTCTGATCAGGGCATGACTTTGTTCATTGTTATGCATGTCTAGGCGCAGTATCCTGTGGTTTGAGGAAAGAACTTTTGACTATCTCCTGACAAGCTTCCATCACATGCTGTGTGCTAATCACTTTCTTATCAACTTGGTGGTGCCGGCACCAACAAGAGTTGTTGCACTACCCCCTATGGTTTGTATGGAAAAATGTTTTATGTGCATCAGTGGTAATCGATGGTAATGTAATACAATGTTACTAGGTGACAACATGCCATGTTATGAAGTGGGGGCCTTATGGGGACTTCTGTACTTGCTTTTTCTTAGCTTTTCTGGGCAGTATTTGTAAGTGTCTTGGAAGCTAAAACAGTCTTTGTGGTAGTGTTTATGACATTTGTGGAAAGTTTCATTATCAAATTGCTTATTTGTCACCACTGATCTAGAACAGGGTTGTTCTTTGAGTGTCCTAGGGGCCAAATGCAGCCTGTCATGGACTTGGCATTGATTCTTTGAAGACAAGAGAAACCAAAATAGACCAATTGATTAATCTTCTTTGGAAACATAAACTATAATGGCACTCAGAGTGATGCTACACCCGCGCGTGTGCTAATCTCGACCCTGAACATAATATGCATGGGGCTAAAACTTTGAACTTTGAAAAATTCAAGATTCAGGTCATGGCCCAACTTTCAACATTTACACACAGTTTCATGACAATCGGAGTAGAATTGTTTGAGTTATGGATGATAGGGACACAAACACAGACAGACACACAAACAGACAGGGGCAAAAACAATTCCCCCTGCTTGCTGGTGTAATAATAGGCAAGCTCGCTTTGATCATCTTTAATACAAATAGATAAAACGTATCATTTATGTTTTTGTAAAAAAAAAATTGTTTTGCCCTCTACAATTAAAAATAAATAATTTGGCTCCCATGAAAATTAGTTGATCAGGAAGGAAGATGCCTGTCTCACACTTCTTTATTATTATAATTAAGATAGCAGTGCCTCCTGCTTCAACAATACAAATAAACTCCTCAAAAAAAGTTCGGAAACGTTATTTCGGTCGATTATTCCTCCCCTTTAATAATACCAATTGGTATTGTATTTTATATCGTTGGAAAGCCTGATTAGTCACCTTTACAACGAGGTACAACTTGTAAGGATCATGCATTCATGGAATGAGCAACTGTAGGCTTTCTTCCAGAGATTTACAGGCAAGATTTGCACAACGGTACCACAGACAGATCTCTGATCAGACGGTGAGGAAGAAAGCCTACGGTTCCTCAGCGAAGCAAGGGTGAGGAACCGGTCTTCTTGGGGTGTTGTCTTCCTGGGACGGCCACTTCGTGGTCTGTCTTTGACTTCACCAGTCTCACAGAACTTGGTCCTAAGTTTGGAAATGGTACCAGGGCTGACACCAAATAATGCTGCCACTCTGCGTACCGGAACACCAGCTTCCACTTGCCCTATTGCACGGCCCTTATCCTGAAGGGACAAACGTAGCATGTTTATGCTTGGAGCACACACAAACTCAACAAAGTTGCAGGACCCATGCACACAAGTACTGTCAATTAGGTGCCAATCTGGTGCCAGTCACACACCTGTGACTGGCATACACCTGCCAGCACTTGAAGCTCAAAACGAGAGTGAATACCAACAGAAGAATATTGCAGGGGATTTTGGCACATTTTTTTGGGCCGCTACCCACACGGTTAGCTGTGTTGCTCATTCCACAAATGCATGATCCTTACAAGTTGTACCTCGTTGTAAAGGTGACTAATCAGGCTTTCCAACGATATAAAATACAATACCAATTGGTATTATTAAAGGGGAGGAATAATCGACCGAAATAACGTTTCCGAACTTTTTTTGAGGAGTTTAGAACCAAATGATGCAGCGTTGGAAAAAACTGACTAATAGGAACGGCATATTGACGGCAGCTGACCAATGGTAACGTGCTGTTAAAACCCCTGGCCAAGCCCACTCATCTACGAGTCACATGAGCGAAAAAGAATGTAGAATGCCAAGACTGCGGTAGCCACCTAGCCACTAACCCAGCATCTTCCCTGTTCGTTTGATCCGATGGTTTGATCACAGGGTAAATTTCGATGGCTTGCGCACAATAACCGCAAACAACGGTCCACAGTCTGACAGAGAGTAATTAAGTTAACTGTTGCCTAGGCATAAAAATTAAGTTTACTCATGTTTATTGCTTGACAACGCAGGATGAGAGAATAGCCTACAATAATTATGTGGAGATGGCTTTGCATATTTATGACTAGAATGATAGCTAACATTAGTTCTGAATGAATGATGGCTAACATCGATCTTAGAACTTGCCCAGAGCAGACATGCTATGACACTCGCTTCCAGAAATGCAAGTTTGTTAGTTTGCTGAAATAAGACATCAACTAACTTTAGCCCAAACAAGTTCGTCTGAAACACTTGCATGACTCATTTCATTGACTTAACGGAAGTGCTGTAAATCGATCAACTTTAGTCGAAAACTTCAAGCAGGGACAGGTGAGTTCCATAATGTTACTAATGTATGTTTCACCTATGACAGAAAGTAGCCCAAGTAGTAGATTGTTGGAACCGAAAAGCCAAACGAAGAGCTAGCTAAGCAAACGCGCGACTTCAAGCTTGCCTACTTGTTTTCTAAAAGAATTAAATGAATCATCGAACAGTAAGTTACCTGGTAGCTATCCAGCTGCCTATTAGCCTGGCTGTTAGCTAAATTATGTGGTTTAACGATAGATGGGTAATCATAAATTACATTTTTTAACCCCATGCAACCCTTGGGGTTTTGTAAAGTAGGGTAACGTTAGCCACTGTCATTGAGTGTGCCACTTCCGCGATTGTAGCCTACTTTGTTTTCGAGTGGGGTTTAAGGAAGTTTGATAGGCTACGTTCGAATCTAAAATGTAGCCTTTGTCGGATATAGGCTAGGCTTGGATTAAAAATAACGATGCAATTTTTTTTTTTGATCACCCATCCGGCCATCTTTGATAGGTTGCATAGCCTATAACTGTTAATTGAGTGAGTGGTTTTTAAATTTTATATTATTTTTTATATTATTACATTCTAGCAGTTTCCGGAATGTATTGAATGTGTGAATTGGCCTATAACAAACATGAAGCCAGCGATGGTACATGTTTCACACTCAAGCATTTGCATTAAAGCTACTGCATCGGGTTTGCAGAAACGAATTGGCTTATGTCGTTTCTAACTCTAACTGTGTTGATAACCTCTCAATGAGTAGCCAACATAGCCTAATTCATCCCGACCGACAATTAAATAAGTTTAATCACCGTAGCCTACTGGCGTTTCCAAATTTACGAACTAGCTTGCCTACGCTATAACGTTCAGTGACGCAGTATCCACATCTAAATCTATTAAGTGGAGTTTCTTGAGCATGTAACACTGACAACACAACTAAGCTCAGTAGCCTAACGAAAGTCGGAATTTGTAACACTATTCTTTGGTCTTTTGAAGCCATGGCGAACGAGCACACCGCTCTGCTTGGCCATGGAGTGTACTGTGTACAGAGTGAATCTGAGATGTCCGATTCAGCGCAGCAGGGAACTGGCTCTGTTCACCCAATTGGTCACAGCGCCAGCCACCGCAGCCTCAACACATTCTTCGGTGTGATAGTACCCACCGTACTCTCCATGTTCAGCATCGTACTGTTCCTCAGAACCGGTGAGTGACTGAAGTGAGGAGTTTAGAAGTGGCGATAATGATATGCGAGATTGACTTGTTATTTTAGAGAACATTAGCTAGTGATAGGAGTGACCCCCCAGCCCACTATGAACAGTTTTCCACTTTTTTTTGTGTCTGATGTCACCCCCCCCCCCCCCCAGGGTTTGTTGTTGGGCATGCCGGGCTTCTCCAGGGACTCCTCATGCTGGCCGTGGCCTACTTCATCATCTCTCTGACAATACTGTCCATTTGTGCCATCTCCACCAATGGGGCAGTGGAGGGTGGTGGGGCTTATTGTATCCTTAAAAGTACATGTTCCTCTTGTCTAAAAACATAAAAAGTTGAAATCAGTAAATATAACTAATTTAGGACAATTGTTTCATAGATAAATGTGTAGGCTATATCCTTGCCTTATTCACAGTCAGAATAAATGCATTAGCTGCTTCTTGTTTAAGCTTTGTCTCCTTAAATTTGTGTGCCAGTTATGATCAGTCGATCCCTGGGCCCAGAGTTTGGTGGTAGCATTGGACTCATGTTCTACCTGGCCAAGGTTTGCGCATGTGGAGTCTATGTTCTGGGACTGGTGGAAGCCATACTGAACATTTTTGGGCGGGACCCAGGTTTGCCCTCGATTGCCTTTCTACGATGGCTTTAGCCAAATATTTCCAGTTACATATCAGTAATTGAGGATATTATTCACTGCATATTTAATTATCAATATTTTTACATTTATTGGTTGGTCAGCTTTGGGTGCACAGAGTACCTGCGTGCACATATTAATGAAGTGACCTGCAGTGTATTTTTGGAAGTTTGTTGTAATTTCCCTTGGATCACACTTAAATTGAAATAATAAATCTTACATGAGTAACATGATCTGTTAGCTTGGTAGTAGTGTGGCAGTTTTATATTTATATATTACCTTATATTTGAACATTGATCTTGATGCTGAAAGAACATAATGAAAATGGAAACCTTTACATCAGGTTGTAGTCACACCGATGACTCCCATTGTATCATTCTCCTTAGTAAATTGTCCCTTGTGCCTTTGCGGGCCTTTTGCAGGCTCCTCGGCCTCAGAGGGGATACGGGTCCTGCCTCAGGGCTACTGGTACACGGTGCTGTACGCGGCCGTAGTGCTGCAGGTTTGCCTGCTGGTCTGCCTGGTGGGCGCTCACGTGTACTCCCGCGCCTCCTTCCTCATTCTGCTGGTGGTGACCGTCGCGCTGCTGTCCGTTCTGGTCAGCCCCCTGGCCGTGCGGCCTCGCGACTTCAGCATCAGCCACCAGTGCGGCGCTAACAGGACCTGCGTCTACAACACCAGTTACACAGGCTTCAACTCCACCACTCTGAGAAGCAACCTTGGACGTGAGTCACGGTGTGAAGGTTGGGGAGGAAGCATGGGTGTGAATTGGCTAGAGATATTTGAGAAGTATTGGGTTTGCATGCATTATAGCTTTGTCTTCCAATGGGTGCAGCATTGGCTTTAGCATGTAAATTAAGGAAGGATCGCATGGGTGCAGCATCACAGAAGATCGGCAACAACAACGGCATTTTGCAGCAAAAAACACTATTATACAATCATGGTTCTGTTGGGTCAGAATGCTTGTACGCATTAATCTGTGTGAATCATGCCTGACTTTCCATGCTCACATTACTGAGTTTTACCTCTTTGACCCCCTTTTCTTGTGCACTCCTTTTCTATATCTCCCCATTTGCAGCGCGATATTCTCTTGATTACAGCACCAACACTGTCATGTCCTTTGCCACTGTGTTTGCGGTCATGTTTACCAGCTGCACAGGAATCATGGCTGGGGCAAACATGTCAGGTAATGGGATTGACTATTATGTTTCTGTAATGTCTTTACTAGTGTTGAATGTCAACGATCAGTCCTTAGAAACAGCGTTTTTGGTCTTGGAGTCATTTTAGGCATAGACTTGTGGTATTGCTTGCTATGTAGTATATGAATGTTGTTTTGGTCATCATGTTGTCTGTCTATTTTTCCTGCCTTTCTTCTCATAAAACCCACCCTTTGTTTGTCTGTAGGGGAACTGAAGAATCCCAGTGTAGCCATTCCAAAGGGCACTATCATCGCAGTCTTTTACACCTTCTGTGTGTATCTGATCCTCTTCCTCCTGGTCAGCTCCACGTGCGACAGGTATGTCGGTGTGGTAGTATTAGTAGAAATGGGAGCAGTTGAGGTTTTGGGAGTGAGGGAGAATTTTGTGTTCATGCAGGTTGACAACTCATGCACCACACTTGGTATGTTCAACAGGAGGTAACGTCAGTGTGACTTTACAGGATTACTAAATTGGAAGGCACAACCAGCTAAAGCGCTAGCTTTTATTCTCCCCATGGTCTGGAATCAAGTCCTGACCATCCCGGTGACAAGTGTGTTCAGGGGTCCCGTGGGGCAATGCCAAATAGGCCATAGTGTCACCCAAAGAGGGAGGGCTTCAGTCATCCGTGTTTCACACATTCCCAATTACACCAAGGCGACTCATTCGGTTGATTAGATTCCTGCTGTCTGCCACCGCCAGCATAATCTGTGCAAGTTATGTAGGTTTCTGGCTTTCAGTTTGAAAAGAGAAATGGAGAAATGTTTTTCTTAATGTGGCTATGTCTAAGTGGGAGGTGTGAGTGTAGCCTGCACTCCCTGTGCATCCAGGTCTGCCTGCGTTGAGCTGACCATGCACAAACTCTTCTCTGGCGCGTCACAGGGTTTTGCTGACCCAGGACTACGGCTTCTTGCAGCGCATCAATGTATGGCCACCCTTCGTCATCATCGGGGTGTACTGCGCCTCCCTGTCGGCTGCCATGTGCTCCCTGATTGGAGCGTCCCGAATTTTGCACGCCCTTGCATTGGACCAGCTATTTGGTGAGAGGAAGAGGGGTGTGTGTGTGTGTGTGTGTGTGTGTATATACATTGTCAGTGTAAATTCCTCGGGTTGCTATTACATTTGAGTTGTGCGTGTGTATGTGTTGAGTATAGCATTGATGTTGTGTGATAGTAACAGTATTGTCGTTGATGTGGCATAGCAGGATTGTGCGTGTGTATGTGTTGAGTATAGCATTGATGCTGTGTGATAGTAACAGTATTGTCGTTGATGTGGCATAGCAGGATTGTGCGTGTGTATGTGTTGAGTATAGCATTGATGCTGTGTGATAGTAACAGTATTGTCGTTTATGTGGCATAGCAGGATTGTGCGTGTGTATGTGTTGAGTATAGCATTGATGCTGTGTGATAGTAACAGTATTGTCGTTGATGTGGCATAGCAGGATTGTGCTTGTGTATGTATTGAGTTTAGCATTGATGCTGTTTGATAGTAATGGTATTGTCATATGATGTTGATGTGGCATTGCAGGATTGTGCGTGTGTATGTGTTGAGTATAGCATTGATGCTGTGTGATAGTAACAGTATTGTCGTTTATGTGGCATAGCAGGATTGTGCGTGTGTATGTGTTGAGTATAGCATTGATGCTGTGTGATAGTAACAGTATTGTCGTTGATGTGGCATAGCAGGATTGTGCTTGTGTATGTATTGAGTTTAGCATTGATGCTGTTTGATAGTAATGGTATTGTCATATGATGTTGATGTGGCATTGCAGGATTGTGCGTGTGTATGTGTTGAGTATAGCATTGATGCTGTGTGATAGTAATGGTATTGTCATATGATGTTGATGTGGCATAGCAGGATTGTGCGTGTGTATGTGTTGAGTATAGCATTGATGCTGTGTGATAGTAACGGTATTGTCATATGATGTTGATGTGGCATTGCAGGATTGCCGTTGGCCCCAGCGGCCATTACCTCCAAGTCGGGGAACCCATGGGTGGCAGTTCTGTACACCTGGGCTCTGGTTCAGGTGAGGAAGGGAGTGAGATGGTGTTGGTCTGTCATTTGGCCTGTTCTGGAAATTGGAGCAACAGCACAACTTGCACAAGTATCTGCTTTGGTTATTTGTATTTGAGCATATCACTAGTGTCTTTGTGTCCCCATATTGTAGTGTATGATTGCCGATTGATTGTTTCTGTCTTTGTGTCCCCATATTGCAGTGTGATTGGCGACAGAGGCTGTGACCTAATATGATCCCTGTTCCCTGCCCCTTGTCCACTCACCCGTCTACTATGTGCCCTCTCCCGTCACTTTGCAAGCAGTGTGCGAAAGAAATCCTGCAAAACTCTTTCCAAACTAGAGAGGAAGTAGATTGTAATATTCCTTTTAGTTTAAAATTTTTATTGAGAATATCAATCTGTTTACATATGACAATAGTTACAAAGTGTAGATTATGAATGAAAATAGAATTAACAAAAATAAAAAGTGTAGTTCGTAATATGTCCCGCTCTTGTATTACAAGTTGTAGTTTTTACTTCCAGTTTACTTCCTGAAATTGTCGGATGAGTGTGTTCCTGAATCCCTTCAACAAAACCCTGGAAATAAGGGTTTCATCCTGGGATTTGAAGTGCCCCCACTTTAATGAAGTTGACTGAAATATGCACCCTCAAAGTCTCTGTCTTTCTGTGTCTCTGGCCGTGTCCGAATATGATCCCTTCACCCCTTTGGCGTATATTTCAGTCAGCTTCATCAAAAAGCTTTTGAGTGGGCAACTTTTTCTCACACATGGGGGCACTTTGTGACCATTGTCATATGTAAACTGACTGATATTCTCAATAAAAATAAAACAAGACTAGGTCAACCTAATGCATGCTGGGCACTGGAGGTCTTGCCCCGGCGAGGGCGTTCTCACCCTAGTGCATTAAGTAGGGTGTTAGTATTCTGTTAGTGGTGCCACGTGGGGCGACGGTTCCTGCCTGGGAAGTGCTTGTATGGAAATATCATGTAGCTATACACAGGAAGGTGCACACGTGTCAACAGTGCAGTCAGGGACAATGTTTGTGTTCCTTCGGTAGCCAATCAGAAAAAACCTTGTTGATGTCGTTTCTTCATTGGAATTGTATTCTTTGGAATAAAAAATATAACGTTCGCTAACAGTAGCTAGTTGGCTCCATAATGTTGATGGATGCTCTTTTATTACTTTTTGAAAACGAGGGAATTGTCAATAAGCGGCATTTAATTGTGGAAAGGCTTATGGAAGACCCGAACAAATGTGTTGTGGTTTAGTGACAAAACACTTATAGCGCCCATCACACTTCTAATTAGTCAGGCTTGATATTGAAAGCTTGTCATTTTTGCACCATTTTTAGGATAGGAACCTTAAAGAAATAACGTCGGTTTGTGTATTTACCCAACCGTTCAGCTGTGCCCAATATGAAATAAGTGGTGTCTGTTGTTAGGTAACAGACATGAAAGTTGATCAACAATTTCTGATTGAGTATTTAGGTTTTCCAAACCTGAAATAAGATGGGATGGAGTAAGATAAGATACGATTAATAATATTAGTTAGTGGGTGGAAATATCCAAATAATGTATCCATGGTTTGGGGTGGAGATAATGGAGAGCGCTGATCTGCCACTCTGCAAAGTTTAAAAAGTGCTGAACCTTTGGTGAGCGGTAGCCAGAAAAAAATGATGTTTGAAATGATGATGCGTTTTATGTGCTTACGCAGAAGGGGGACTCGCTCAGTTAGCTACTTTCACTGTTCTAGGCGCTGTCCTGGTGCTCTGCAAAAATAAAAAAAATATTATGAACTACTTCCGCACTAGTTTGGCAAGAGTTTTTCAGGATTTGTTTCGCACACTGCTTGCAAAGTGAGGGGAGAGAGGGCACATAGTAGACAGGGGGCAGGGAACAGGCATCCTATTCCGTCACAGCCTCTGTGTCCCTGCATTGCAGGGTGTGACTGATTGTCTCTGTGTCCCCCTATTACAGTGTGTGGTTTTTGCTGGGCAGCTGAACATCATCGCTGGCCTGGTCACAGTTTTCTACTTGCTGGCCTATGCTGCTGTTGACCTGGCCTGCCTCGCACTCGAATGGGCATCGGCTCCCAACTTCAGGTGTGGAAATCTGCGCTGCCCCCTGTGTCCATTTTTGTGTACCTTTCTCTCTTTCAGCAACACTGCAGGAGAAATGATGGACGGCAAAACTAATCTTTCACTTGTAGCCTTGTGAACTACGTATGCTGCATCATTCTTTCACGGTTCATTTTTGTAATTCGGTGCCCATCCTGTTATCATGTTATCTTTTATCTGTATTGCCAATAATATCTGTCCCTCTCTCTCCATGCCCCTGTCCCTCCCACTCTCCCCCTCCCTTTCTGCTGCCTTCCTTATGCCACACCCCCCCCCCACCCCCCCAACATCCCAACAGGCCAACATTCCAGTTCTTCTCCTGGCACACCTGTCTGTTGGGTATCATCAGCTGTTTGGTGATGATGTTTGTCATCAACCCTTTCTACTCCTCTGCCAGCATTGTGGTGCTGCTGCTGCTGCTCCTCATCCTCCACTACAGATCACCCACCAGCAGCTGGGGTTACATCAGCCAAGCACTCATCTTCCACCAGGTAGTGCAAACCCAATCAAATGCACACACGGGAACTTTCTGTGGAATGTGCAGAGATCAGCGGTCAGACACGGGGCGTGTATATATGTGAGGGGCTTGTTCCTAGTGCAGTGATGTGTCCCATAGTTCAGATTTGATTCTTTCCTAACTTCATATCATCTCAGAAGATGGTCATGTCATATGTGGAGAGATGTGACAGGCCTACAGCTGTGATCCACTAGTCCAAAAATATGGAATGAATTTTGCATTTGTTCTCTGATTTTATTGCCGTGTACTCTCACTCTCACTCTCTCTCTCACACACCAACACACACATTCAGTGTCCTCCCCAGACAGGGAGTGTACTTTATATAGCCCTGTGTTCCCTCTCCATGTCCGTTCTCATGCTGGTCTGTACTCACATATGTCTGTTCTCGTACTGGTCTGTACTCACACTAGTGTTTAAACACGTGTGTCTGTACTTACACTGGTCTTTACTCGCATGTGTCTGTTATCGTACTGTCTGTTCTCACACTAGTCTTTAATCGCGTGTGTCTGTACTCACACTGGTCTTTAATCACATGTCTGTACTCACACTGGTCTTTAATCACATGTGTCTGTTATCGTACTGGTCTGTACTCGCGGGTATGTGTACTCACATTGGTCTCTTCTCATGCTGGTTTGTACTCACTGGTCTGTACTTGCACTGGTCTATATTCACATGTCTGTACTAATTTTGGTCTGTACTCATGCATGTCTGTACTGACGCTGGTCTGCGCAGGTACGGAAATACCTGCTGATGCTGGATGTGCGGAAAGAGCATGTGAAGTTCTGGAGGCCGCAGGTGCTGCTCATGGTGTCCAACCCCCGTACCTCCTGCCAGCTCATCACCTTCGTCAACCAGCTGAAGAAGGGAGGACTTTACGTGCTGGGGCACGTGCAGTTAGGAGATCTGGGTGAGAAAGCACAGCGAAGCACAGGGTCAAGAACTGGGGGAAAAAGTAAATTAATAAGTAATAATATAGAGCCTTTACAGGCAGGAATAACATTACATAGTAACAATACTGAACCAAACTTGGGAACATGGAATAGAGAGGACAAACTACTGAGGACTGTTTAGAGCAGGGGTGGGCAATTCCAGTCCTGGAGGGCTGGTGTGTATGCAGGTTTTTGTTCCTACCAATTACCCCAACTAAATGAGCTAATTGGCTGTTTACACCAACACTGGTAGATTAGATCACATTAAAATGTTTCATATAGGGACACAAGAAGTCTTTGGCTGTCATTCATGCACTTATTAAAAAGTGTAGGTAAAATGTCAGATGGCGTAAATATTAGGGCTAATTAGGTAATTAAGGCCAGAAGTTGGCATGAAAACCAGAAACTGATATAGCCCTCGTTGCCCACCTCTGGTTTAGAGTTAGGAGAGAGTGAAACATGATGGATTAAGATTGCTTTAGCGCTCCCCTGTTGTGTTGAGTGCTGAATAGATGCACACAGTTAAACCATGGTCATGATTCACTGCAGTCATTAAATATCCAATGGCACTTCTCAAGAGTAGGATTATTAGCCCCAGTGTCCTTGGTTAAATTCCCACATAAAACTGGCTTTGTACATCTGGCCACCTAACCACCGCCCCCCCTCCCCAACCCACCCATCTGCTTGGCAAACAACCTCCTGCATTCCGTACCCTATTTGGTTCCCAGTTGACCCGGCTGGTTATATAAAGGCAACAAAAGCACAAGGCCATCACGTGAGAAGATGCATCTTAACATTCAGTGCAAACTGCAAGATGTATTGCGCAGTACTGTAGGGGTGCCAACTCATATGACTCATATGATTCCCCCCAAGCGGGTGGGGGTTCGATCCCCCACCATGGCACCTTCTGAGCTGAGATCCATTCTCTATCTGTTACCCAGTCTGCTTTCTACCTCTTTAAATAAAGCAAAAAATACAAAAGGAGAGTGGACTGTGTCCCGCTGTCTTTAAAAAAAAATAATAATAAAAATTAATAAATAATTCAATTTAGACATGTTTGCACCTGGTTCCTCATCTGGTTCATTGACACTTGAAATGCTATGTGAAAAACACGTATGGGAATGTAGCACAGCTTACTTTACTGGGAATTAAGGATAACCAGCTTTTTTTTTTTTTTCCTGGCTCTCAGATGTCCTGCCCTCGGATCCCGTCCAGTCCCAGTATACCTTCTGGCTGAGTCTCGTGGACAAACTGGGGGTGAAGGCCTTTGTGGATCTGACTCTGTCTCCTTCTGTCAGACAGGGAACCCAACACCTGCTGCGAATCACAGGACTGGGTGAGGAGGATACTCCCTGCTTGTCACACACTAAGTACACTACGTTCTTAGCACAGTGATGCACCCAATCTGGAATCACATCCTGGTTGTGCCAGTGTGGTCTGTGTCCAGCTATCCCAACGTTTAGGAGTAAGGTTTTAAGTGGGCAGGGTAGTCTCCACCTAATTACAAGGTAGCAACTCCTTCAGTTGGGTGTATACGGTCTGTCTGCACCGGCTCTTCAGTCACCGGATGTTCAGTACTCTAACATGGCTGCGCAGCTCTGTACTGCACTGGTGGACTGCAGTGTGAATTGATGGTTGACTGCGCTTAGGAGGGTGTGCGTGCTAGGCCATGTTCTCACAGATGATGCTGCTGCTATGAGACGGACTTGCAATTGCGCATTCCAAATTGGGAGAGAACTACAGGCGCTGTGATCTGTGATTGGTCAGAGTAATGTGGGCATTATCGATGTCTTAAAATCTGGTTAGCTGGAGTAGCCTCGGTGGGAGAAAAAAACCTGTTTGTGGATACATTTGCACGTCTTGCTGTGTGGAATGTCTCCAAAATCCACAAATGAATGCAAGCCATTCCCCATGTGCCTGGTGATGCGTAAATGCACATCGAGTCATTGTCAAATGAATGCTCATAAATTGCTACATTTTTTCAGGAAAAAATAACGTGTATCAAGAAATTAAAATGTATCATCACATTTGTCTGTTCGGGAGAGATTTGTTTGCGTGTGCAAAAACATATTTGTGACCCAATTACTTTGTAAGATAAAATCAACAGGTTTTTCAAAAACAAAAAAGTGGCAGGCAAGCAGACTCTGTCATTGGTGTTAGATCAAGATGCTAGATCACAAATCGCCCATATTCTATGTCCAGTGTCATTCCAGGTATGCCAGAGTTTCCAGATGCACACACATTTAGGGTGATTCCATAGAATGTTCACCAGGGTAGAAAACACAATGTGAAAAATATAATTTAAAAAAATGTCAAAAGTGAGTAGCTGTATCATTTGATGCACATCTTGTAGTATTCGCGATGTCTGCTAGGTGTCCGTCAGTCTTTCCACGGCCGTCAGGGATGTATGCGAGGCCCTTTGCAAAGTCGGCAGCGTGAGGCCTTTATCATGATGCACTACATGAATGCGTGATACACGAACTCAGATATGATGCATTGTAATAAATGCTTATCATGCACCCTCCACTGTTGTTGCAATGCGGTCTAATCTATGCTGCGCTGCTGATAGATAAGGGGCAATAGTAGAACAGTGCCGGTTGGTGAGCTGAAAACGGGGGCGGAAAACGTCCTGTTAATTGAGCATTGCTCTCAACCTGTTTTCAGTAATCTTCCTTGATTAACAAGTGTGCCAACTATATGAATAATCCATTGGCAGGTAAACACACAGCTTTGTTCTTCACACCATGTTAGGAAGATTAAACAATAAATTCAATTTAGAAAAATATGGGCCTTGCAGATCTTTGCCAGACCACACTGGCACAACCAGTGTTCTCAGACTGGGTATGGGGAATGGTGAGTACAACTGTATATCCACAATTTTAAATAATGTCAGTAAAATGTGCTCAATTTTGCAATGCAAAATTAGTATTTTGTCAATCATTCGCTATATTGTTAATCAAGGAATATGATTGAAAACAGGTTGAGAACACTGATCAGTTTCAAGGGAGGTTTCCCCTCCCATCTATTCAGCTCACCAACTGCCACTGTAATAGAATATTATAGTTACTAGTACTTAGATTATCTTACAACCATGTTTGCTAGGATTCATAAAGCAGTCATACCCCCAGTGAATAGACACATTTTTAGCATCCACAATTGCACCATGCAAAAACACCAGTGTCAAATGTGCCCAAGCGCCCAAAATGGACATATCACATAATGTTACTAAGGCCTATCCTACAAATCTAATGTCATCACATAGTCTATGGTATGCTATATTTTCTAGGCCTATAAGATTGACTAATAATAAATATGATTTAATCTGTGAACATTTATAAATGTATTAAAGGTAGACCCTGGGATATATCGTAGAAGCAAAATAAGTGGGGCAATGCCAGAGATTGTTAAAAAATGAGAGCCTGCAATGACAGGAAACCCTGCCGTGAACTCAGCAGGTTGCATTTTGCAGATTATGTTTTATGTTGTGCTCATTGTGTGCAAGAGAAATTCCCCCAGGGGCAATACATTTAATTAACTAGTTATTAACATTATTAATTGAGTGAATTAATCTATAGATTACTAGCTATCTAGTTCAAAATAGAAATGAAAAAGATGATGTTTATTATAGCTAGCTAGCGAGATGTAGAAGATAATCTTTTTACTAAAATGCTAAAATCATGCTGACCTAAAACTTTTTTGGGTACCTCTTCAGTTCATGACATCTCCCCTGAAAAAAGTCTGTATTATCTATAACAAGATACTACAATATACATAAAACTTGCTATATTTTATTTAGTTTATTTAGTCTATGCAGAACTTTGCAATCACCTGCCTCACACCCAGATTTGTTTACTTCTGGAAATGTGCAGGTAAAGATTCACACCTGTGCGGCCACCCCGTTTAACCCCACCTAGTGGCCACCCTGAGTCTTGCAGTTTTGTGACACAGTCAATTTATTCCCTACGTAGTTAGCGGTTTAGTCTGTTTGACCAGGGGGAGACTGCATTGCACAGTCTGTAGGGCGGCTGACTCCCAGGGGTTTGAATCTCCGCATTGGCACTTTCTGTCCTGTGTTCCCATCTCTATCTGTAACCCTCTTTGCTTTTCCCCTTTCAAAATGACCAGACAGCATGCACACTCCAGAACAATGGAACAATGTACATCCAATGTATATGCTTGCATTAAATTTTATTGGCTTTCTTTCAAACTGCCTCATCTGATTTTTTCTCTTCCTCCTCTCTTCCACTGTTCATATCATCTCCAGGAGGCATGAAGCCCAATACCCTGGTTTTGGGTTTCTATGATAACTCTGTCCCGGAGGATTACTTCCTGCAGGACCCTGTGTTCTGCCCGGGGTCGAAGGGACACACGAGCAGCAGGGGGAGCAACGATTTTGGCGTGGACCTGCCCTCCCTGCAAGCCCACTTCCCCCCCGTCCGGGACACGGAGTGCCCGCGCTGCCTTTCTGTAGAGGAGTATGTGGGAATCATCTCCGATGCCATTAAAATGGGCAAGAACGTCTGCCTGGGGCGCTACTTCTTCCAGCTGGAGGGGGAGTGGGCTGCGCCCAAAAGCGATGGGGCGGAGCAAACCATCGACGTGTGGCCACTTAACCTGCTCCAGCCTGAGAGCAGCGGATACGCGGACGTCTGCAGCCTCTTCCTGCTCCAGATGGCCTGTATTCTCAACATGTCCCCCAGGTGGCGACGTGCAAAGCTCCGGATCTTCCTGTGTGTGGAGGCCACCTCGGGGGACCAAGGCTGGATGGTGAAGGAGGAGACCCTGCGCGACCTACTGGGGAAACTGCGAATCCGGGCCTCCATAAAGATTGTGCCGTGGGACACTGTGGTGATGCTGCGCAGAGGGGGGACGGAGCCTCGGGGTGCCTCCACGCTGGGGGTGGGCGATTTGGGAGAGGTGCAACCGGACGATGGAGCTAGCCTACCCTCCTGTGCCCTGGAGAGCTTCTTGTCGGGAGTGAATGGACTGCTCGTGGAGCACAGTGCCGAAGCTGCTGTCCGTTTCCTGTATTTGCCGTGCCCCCCCGCTGACTCCAACCAATCCCAGCAGTACCTGGCCCAGTTGGAAGCTGTAACCCGTGACCTGGGCCCCACCCTCCTGATCCATGGTCTGACACCGGTCACTTGCACTGAGCTCTGAAAATACTTGCGTATGTGTGCACGTGTGAGATGGAGAGAGGGAGAAATGGAACCCGCCATACTGTGTTGGTACATTCCCCATTAGATGTATACTGAACATATTGTTATTGTTATGCTCAGGGTTTTTCTCTTTTACAAGCCAAGTGAGCTTTTTTAAGAAGCCACTTTTATGGTAAAGTAGTTGCTAGGTTGTAAGCAGGCATCATGCAGTGAACTTTAAGAATGTTAAACCGTTAATGAGGGAAATATTTTTCTTGTCTCATAACTAGATATGCAAGAGGGTCATATATTACCGTTTCCAGGCTCAATCGCTAATTATCAAGTAAAATAAATGGTAATGAAATTAATGTTTAAGCAAAACAACAAAGCTAGTACATGCACTAGCTTTGTAATGTAAGTACCAATCATCAGTTATGGGTAGCTAGCCAGTAATGTTTTAGACAGCTGTCATGTTTTTTGTCTGGCAAGTAAAAACATTTAATAATAGCAATACAAACATGACATGGTTAGTTGTTGCCTAACCAGCTAGCATGAATGTACCGCCAGGAGTGCTGTGCCAAGTTTTCTGAAGTTTCAAAGATGGTGATGTCAGACTTTTGTCTGTGCTTTAGTCTGCTTAATATAATTATTGTACAACGCTGATAATGGTAAAAACAACAAAAGCATAAAGACTGCACTGAAATTCTTTATTTCAGAGAAATATAAATTAACTGTCAGACTGATTGTCCTCAAGACCTAAGATTATTTTTATACATTTAAAAGAACGGTCGCCCTATAAAGTCATGACAGCTGATGACATAACATCCATGTTAAAATGAACATTATGTATATACACACACACACACACAAAGTTACTTTTGACCAAAGGAAAACTGAAATGGCAATATATGCAATTGTTCATGGAAAAAATGCAGTGTTTTATTCATTATATTTATTCCAAATCAACACACCGTGTCTTTTTTGTCCTTTTATTTACCTGCTCTTTTCTAGTTTCTGAGTCGAGACTAAAGCTGTGCCGATAAGTGACATTGCTTATTCATTCACAGTAGTTTCCCTTCTTTACATTACATTATTACATTATAGTGGGGGGGGGGGGGGGTACCAGTCGTCCTGAAGAGGCGGAACGCAGGGATCTGGTAGGTGTGTAGGGTCTGATGAGCTTTTGGAGGTATGGAGGGGGCTGATCCTTGGACTGCCTGGAAGGAAAGCACCAATGTTTTGGATTTGATGCGAGCCATCACAGGTAGCCAGTGGAGGTCAATGAGCAGGGGGGGTGACACGGGAGTGTCGGGGGAGGTTGAAGACCAGGCGCGCTGCTGCGTTCTGGATAAGCTGAAGGGGTCTAATGGCCGATGCTGGCAGGCCAGCCAGGAGAGAGTTGGAATACTCCAGGTGGGACAGCACCATCGCTCGGACCAGGAGCTGGGTTGAGTGGGTGGTGAGAAAGGGACGGATTCTCCTGATGTTGTACAGGAAGAACCTGCACGCCCGGGTTACCACTGCGATGTTCTCGGAGAGGGACAGCCTGTTGTCCATCACCACTCCGAGGTTCCTGGCACAGGGCGTTGGGGTCAGTGGAGTGTCCCCTAGGGAAATGGAGAGATTGAGAGGGGGAGAGGTTAGAGCAGGAATGTAGATGAGCTCAGTCTTGCCTGGATTGAGCTTGAGATCGTGGTTGTCCATCCAGCTCTGGATGTCTCTCAGGCAAGCGGAGATGCGGGCTGACACCTGAGTGTCAGAGGGTGAGAAGGAGAGAAAGAGTTGAGTATTGTCAGCATAGCAGTGGTAAGAAAGATCATGAGCAGTGATAACAGGGCCAAGGGATTTGGTGTAGGTGGAGAAAAGGAGGGGACCCAGGACTGAGCCCTGAGGGACTCCTGTGGTAAGGGGATGGGGTGCCGATACTTTACCAGCCCAGGCAACCTGGGAGGATCGCTCCAAGAGGTAGGACTCAATCCAGGGCCGAGCCGCCGATCCCCGCTGCGGACAGCGACGACAGGAGGATGGAGTGATCTACGGTGTCGAAGGCGGCAGAGAGGTCGCCTTCGACACCGTAGATCACTCCATCCTCCTGTCTTTAATAAAATGTCCTTTAAGAAATCAGCAAAACAACTAACTAGTTATCTTAGAAAATGTGTTTACTAGGACCCCCCTTTTCTGTAAAATTTTAATAATTCAGAACTGTAAAAGAAAAACATTGAGGTACCCATCGTCAGTATTGTTTTTACCTGAAAATAAATCTAAACGAGGGGGGGACTACTTTTATTTTCTGCACTACTTTTGCAGTCTGGTAAACCGGATTCAAATTAAATACCTACTAGCGCTTATACAAAGCAAAACATACTGTGTGTATTGTGCATTCGCTGTACTAGACTGGTTTTTCCTGATAGTTTCGCCAAAAATACACACACCCTGAGTGAGTCACAGTGATAAAACATGCTATTGTGGCAAGAAGACAAAGTGTGATTGGGATACAGTATTGTAGCAGAACTGTCAACAGGAGAAACATTCATTAAAATTCAAGGATACAAAACACTCATTTTATTGATTAAAAAGTGAGGTAGCACAGTTCTGGACAGGATCTCAACCAGTATTTATTTTTATATAAAAGAGAAAGTGCATCATATATATTTGTATTTTCCAGTATTACCAAATTATACATCAATGTATTTCCTAAAACTATTCATGATAAATACTTTAAATACACTGCCTGGCCAAAAAAAAAGTTGGAGTTGCACCAACCATGCATAGTGCCCACTGTACAAGCCTCTGGAGGCAGTGTTATGATCTGGGGTTGCTTCAGTTGATCAGGTCTAGGCTCAGCAACGTTATGCAGCAAAAAAATGAAGTCAGCTGAGTACCTGAATGTACTGAATGACCAGGTTATCCCATCAATGGGCATATTCCTGGACGACGATGCCAAGATTCATCGGGCTCAAATTGTGAAAGAGTGGTTCAGGGAGCATGAGGAATCATTTTCACACATGAATTGGCCACCAGAGTCCTGACCTTAACCCCATTGAAAGTCTTTGGGATGTGCTGGAGAAGACTTCACGGAGTAGTTCGACTCTCCCGTCGTCAATACAAGATCTCGGCCAAAAATGTATGCAAGTCTGGACGGAAATAAATGTTGTGACGTTGCATAAGGTTGTCGAAACAATGCCACGACTTAATCAAAAGCTAAATGCGCGCCATAATCAAAGCTAAAGGCGGTCCAACAAAATATTACAGTGTGCGACTTTTTTTTTGGCCGGGCAGTGTATGTTACTCACGGGTAATATAACTGCCCCACCAAAACTTTGATGACTATTCAGCTATTAAACAAAAATTGTTTTGTGTCATATCTGTGATTTATTTGCTACGAAGTAAAAAAGCTGGGTGAACATCCTCTAAATGTGATGATTTTATCATTTTTGCCAGGGGTTGTATAATTATATACTGCAATATGATTATGAAATATGTAAAATTACTGCTTTGCTAGAAAACCAAAGTGTGGAATTTCATCAATATCATGCAGTGTAACCAAAAGTAAAAAAAGATTTTGGATCATATTCCATAACAATACCCATGTGACAGTATATACAGTTGTGTTCAAATAAATAGCAGTGCGTTAAAAAAAGTGAATAAAGTGCAAATATTTTTTTAATAGCTTTTAGTTCCATATTTCAAATGTAGTGGAAACATTACACATTCAATTCCAAATCAAAGCATTAACAAATTTTATCAAGTCTAAAAAAAATAGCAGTCGACATTTTTCTCTTCAAACTCAAACACTTACTGTATAAACTGAAGACATTTTTCAAGATTTAACTTCACTTTAAACTACTGAACTAATATTTAGTTGCATAACTAATTGTTTTTGATAACTGCTGCGCATCTGCGTTGCATCGAGTCAACCAACTTCTGGCACCTAGAAACAAGTATTTCAGCCCAGGATGAACGAACTACATTCCACAGTTCCTGTGAATTTTTGGGTTTTGCTTCAGAAACTGCATTTTTAATGTCACCCCACAAGTTTTCAATGGGGTTGAGGTCAGGGGATTGAGCTGGCCACTCCATTACCTCAATCCTTTTTGTCTGGAACCAAGATGTTGCTCGCTTACTCGTGTGTTTGGGGTCGTTGTCTTGTTGAAACACCCATTTCAGGGGCATTTCCTCTTCGGCATACGGCAACATAATCTCTTCAAGTATTTTGATGTATGCAAACTGATCCATGATCCCTGGTATACGATAAATAGGCCCAACACCGTAGTATGAAAAACATCCCCATACCATGATTTTTGTGCCACCATGCTTCACTGTCTTCACAGTGTACTGTGGCTTGAATTCAGTACCCAGGGGTCGTCTGACGTACTGTCGACGACCACTAGACCCGAAAAGAACAATTTTACTCTCATCAGTCCACAGAATGTTACGCCATTTCTCTTTGGGCCAATCGATGTGTTCCTTGGCAAATTTTAACCGATTCTGCACATGCCGTTTTTTCAACAATGGCGCTTTATGGGGGCTTCTTGCTGATAGCTTAGCTTCGATCAAACGTCTTCTGACTGTAACAGCACTTACAGGTAATTTTAGATCATCTTTGATCTTTCTGGAGGTGATGATTGGCTGAATCTTTGCCATTCTGACTATTCTTCGATCCGTTTTAACAGTAGTTGCTCGTTTTCTTCCGCATGTTTTGGGTTTTTGTTGCCATTTTAAAGCATTTGAGATCATTTCAGCTGAGCATCCTATAATTTGCTGCACTTCTTTATACGTTTTCCCCTCTCCAATCAACTTTTTAATCAAATTACGTTGTTAAAATGTTTGGAATGGCCCATTTTACTTAGCAATCCAGAAGGAAATATATTTTATAACAATGTGTGAAACATTTGCTTCCCTTCTTCCTTAATAAAGGACAGTTAATGACACCTGTTTTTTCACAGAATGAATTCTCTAAACTCCACACTGCTATTATTTTGAACACGCCCCTTTAAATGAATGAGTCAATTACTCAGAACAAGCAGCATGCATGTCATGACAGTTGGGTCTGTTGTTTTTCTATTACACTACTACATCTACAAGTACATTATTTGCCATGCAGAAATATCACTACTACTAATAACAGTGGTTCATCAGGTTACTGATGTTGTACTGCTATTTATTTCAACACAACTGTATATGATATGATAATAACCTGCTGTACCAGAGGGGTCTAAGAGTACTAGTAGGGTTAAGGCTAAGGTTACTGGCTAAAGGTCTGTCAGTGAGTTGCAGTCTGGACAGTGGCTGAATGTTGAGCATACGAGTCCCACTCTAGGGGTGGGGATTCAAGCCCTGTTGTGGCATGTCCACTGCTGTGGTCCCTTCTCCATCTATTGATACAAAAGGAGGGTGGACAGTCCCGCTCCCTTTTCACAAAAAAAAAAAAAAGGGTAAAAGTAACATATACAAACCCCAGTGTAATGTCATTTCACGTGACCGAGCAAATCAGAGTAAATATAGTAATATTGTAAAAAAAAATCACTTGCAGTAAATCCTTATCGTACACATTAACTTTATTATGTTCAAGATCATGACTTCACATATGTGGCAAAACAACTGCCAGTTAGTTTAAAAAAAGAAAATTCAGTGAGTGTCACAAATTATTTGGAGTAACCAGAAATTCCAGTAACGCTGAGTAATGTCAACAGTTATACACTGACTATCTTTTAACACCTTATTTTTCTACATGTGTGTCAGCTAATGTGAAGGAAAGGGTGGCATATTTTAAATCAGTAAATCAACTTTATTTAATCTTGGAGGAAAATAATTATTTGGCAGGAGTCAGTTCAGAATATGGGGAGCTCTTTGTGTTTTGATGTTTCATGGCCTGTCTGCTCCAAAGTCAATGAACCAAAGTTCCTCTTCCCTTTCCTAGGGGTACTACGCAATGTTTGCCATTACATTCTATCAAGATTCTACTTTTTATCAACATAAAATAACAATGTGTCCTCCACAAAGTATTACTTATAATTATTATTATTATTTACAGTGGTAAGGTAGGCCAAGCCGTAAAATTATACCATATCCTCCTGAGACCCAGCAAAAAAAGTTTTTAAAAGTTTTTGACAATCTTTAAAATATGAATTTTTATTGAAGGTCCCTTGTGTAGGTTTCAGAATAGACTAGAGACTAATGTCCCCTACAGGGGGACAAAAATGAATTGCCATGTTCTTAGGAGGATATGTCAAAGTACAATAATTGATTTTTAAATTTTTTTTTTTTTTACTTAACTTTCTGTACATCTATCACATTATTGTGATCTTGTACTCGCTCCAACGTGAATGCAGTGGTAACACTTAAGAACATAAAAATAGACACCCAACGTGTCAGCCCTCTTTCAATGTTTAAATTGCACAACAGTAGTAACTATAGTAACAAGCCTTTTTCATAGAAAATGACAAGAATGGGAACCATAAATGACCCAACTCTCAGCCATGTTCTTCAGACATTCAAAATGGTTAGAGATGTGGTTTTGTGAACTGGTTTCTACAATGTCACCTTTACTGAATGCAACCTAAACAGAAGGCAGTTAAAAGAATCTATCACAATAACTATGTATGGAGACACCGATTTATATCATTCTAAATCATTGTACACCAGGGGTGGGCAACTCCAGTCTTTTTTTTTTTTTGGAGGGCCGTGTATGCAGGTTTTTGTTGCCACCACTTACCAGGCCTCAATCAACCAATTAGTCATACACAACATACAGATTCACTCGCAGATTAGACCACAATAAAACACTAAAATGCATACAGGCACAAGAACATTCATCAGCTGCTGTTCATATCGCAGAATGTAGCTAAAATATCCGCTAACGTTAATGATTGGGCTAATTAAATAATTAAGAGCAGAAGTTAGTCTGAAATCCAGAAACAGATACGGCCCTCCAGGACTGGTGTTGCCTACCCCTGTTCTACACCATTTATGGTTGTTTCTTTTTAATGGTCAGTTCTTCTTCTTGAATGTTACCGTAGTTTTCTGTAGTTTCCTGTGAGAAATTTTTTCCATCTGTCTCACACAGAAAGAGGAGAGTCGCAACCATCCAGGAAAGAAGATGGTGAGAGCGATGTGCTAAGAAAGGAAAGATAGAAGAGGGGACAAGATGTAACTGTATGAAAATGTCTAAAACACATGCATGCGATTGAAATTAATTATAGGAATGCAAGTTCATTGATACATTACACAGTTCTTAAACCAAGGACCACCCTCATAATTTCACCAAGAATTGTAGGAAACAAAGTATGTACAAGAACAATTGGAATAGCTAAATCAGAGCTAAAATCCTGATGGATGTATTCGACATGAGGTGGTACACATGTCAAAAGAAAAACACATCGCTATCCAGGCCCTCACCTGCAGAGCATGAGAGAGACAGCCACTGGTGTGGCTGGAATGGCCCACTGTGTTCAAGGCTTCACGGGCATAATCTGGGGCACTCTTCATAAAGTTAGTGACTGTCAAGTTCCTGGTCATGTTTGTTGAGACCAAACAGGGAGCCACACACTGAGACAAGACAGGTAAAGAGAAATAGAAGGAGAGGGAAGAAGAAAGCAGGAAATGGTGGAGTGAGAATGGGGATTATTCAAATTGTATAGAGTGGAAGTGACTAAGTACAGTTTACTAGATTCAGATGTAAATTACGCTGGTACAGTATGGAACACATGACTGGCTAAATGGCAGTAAGTCATCAAGGGTCTAAGGTATCAAACGAGCCCCAAACCATCACTCTGGGGCCACATATGGAGTAGATGTGGATGGCTCACTGCAAGGGTTATTTCTCCTGACTCATTTTCCTATAAAACTCTATGGGGAAAAAAGTCAGGAGAAGAAACCCTTAAAGTGATCCATCCACATCTACTCCATATGTGGTCACAGAGTGATGGTTTGGGGCTCGTTTGATACCTTAGACCAGAGGTGTCAAACTCGTTCCATCGAGGGCCGAGTGTATGCAAGTTTTTGTTCTAACCATGCTCTACACCAGCTGATTCCACTAATTAGTTCACCTCCTTGGTTGAAGAGCTGAGCTAATTAGTGAAATCAGCTGGTGTAGGGCACAGTTGGAACAAAAACCTGCATACACTCGGCCCTCGATGGAATCAGTTTGACATCCCTGCCTTAGACCCTTGATGACTTACTGCCATTTAGCCAGTCATGTGTTCCATACTGTACCAGCGTAATTTACATCTGAATCTAGTCTCACCCCCCAATTCCCATAGATATCCATTCAAATGCAGAGAGGTTATAGTATCGCTTGTAACAGTACCTGAAAATAAGATATCGAGAGTCTTTTGATGTTGATGGGTCACAGACTTCAGGAAGTAACAGCATGCAAAGGATATGCGACCAAATATTAAATATGATACTTTAAAAATACATTAAAGCAAAGGGGGTGAATACATATGCACGTACCACTTTTCAGTTTTTTATTTTTATTTTATTTTTTAAAGCAAGTTTTTTTTTTTCATTTCACTTCACCTATTTGGACTATTTTGTGTTGGTCCATTACATAAAATTCAAATAAAAATCAATTTAAATTACAGGTTGTAATGCAACAAAATAGGAAAAATGCCTAGGGGGGTGAATACTTTCGCAAGGCACTGTACATACTTCACATTCAGAATGCTTATAACCATTAACATCACACTGAGTGAGCATGGTAAACGAAAACACTCATTGTCATTTTGTTTATGAAAAGGCTTTTGATACGGTTTCTATAACTGGCTCGTAGCTCCGCAATAGCGGCACTTTGCAACGAAGTAGCCATAGACCGTAGAAAATCATGGACGAAGTAATGAGGATTTTGTGTCACTTTAGTTAGCTTTTGGTTCCACCAGTGTGAAATACTGTACAAATTTTATTTCAACCTGAAGAATCTCTAGTAATTCACTTTGTTAATCCCTTTTATTAATTTAAAAAAGAATCAATCAAATCACCCCCAAGTCCTTTTACTAAACTTAGAGATTAAGTATCCCAAGACTTTCCTCATATCTTTTATCTTTCATACCAGGAACAAATTTAGTTGCCCTTCTTTTAACTTTTTTCAGAGTCTCTATATCTTTCTTGTAATACAGTGCCCAGAACTGCACACAGTACTCCAAGGGGTCGATTTTCAAAAAGGTTTCTGTGTACAAAATTGCATGTAAAACTGTTATCACCCAAAATAAATCATCCAAGGTGATCAACTAAGGCGCAAAGAGGACTATGTGTGTAAAAATGAAAAGATACATGAATTTTAAATTTTTGCAGATTAGCCTGAATGAATATGCAAAATTTGGTGTTCCTACGTTATTTTGCGAAATAGTGGGAGGAGGTCATGCAAATAGTAAATTACATGTGCTAATGTAATCTAAGCCTGAAAGCAAGTTTGGGACAGGTAATTGCATGTGCATTTTAGTACAAATGGATAGCAGGTAGTAAAAGATATGCAATCGATAAGATGATGGCTGTCATTGTAGCAAGACACGTACTGGTGTGTTTGGAATATCCATAAGTGAACGTTCAAGGTTGAGTTTCCCGATAATGAAACATCTTGAGATTTCACCAGATAGTTCAAGTACTTCAGTACTTCAAAAGATATATTGTGAAATTTTGGCAACGGTTTCCGAAAGCATGTCTTGAAGCCATCGACCTCTCAACTTACTACGGCTTGTTTTTGATGGTGAAGTTGCTTATGAGTTGGCAACACTACTGTTGTTTAGCAATGCTTAGTTTAAAAGACCTCAGTTTAAAATATTATTAATTTGTTGTTCTAAAATTTTATAGAAAACCAAGTTATGAGACTAAACTATAGTGGAAAAGTTTAAAAGAAGCACAAACACAAGACACGACTAGCTAGCTATAGACAGCAACCAAGAATCTGCTTGACGTAATCACACGTAATTATTCTGGCAACCGTTTGTATATAGCAACTTCCTTTTTTAAAGCACATAATAGCTTCAAAATTCATGGTTAATATATTACATGTATAATTTATGTTGTAGAACAAAATTTAACTTTCTTAGGCTTATTTTGTTCTTTTTGGTTTTAGGACTACACACTGTAACACTAACCGAAATTGAGGAATATTGGCACAATTATTTAAAACAATCAGACCCACAGGAGACATTAGAAGGGATGGGATTAACTAATTAAACCATCATTTCTTCTGTAAAAAAAATGCATATACAGTGCAGTCAATATTTGGACAGTGACACAATTCTTGTTGTTTTGGCTCTGTACTGCAGCACATTTTAAATGGAACAGTGCCTATGAGGTTAAAGTGCAGACTTTCAGCTTTAATTTTAGGGCGTTTTCATCCATATTGGGTGAACTGTATATCAATTGTAGCCATTTTTATACATAATCCCCCCAAATCTTTGGGACCAAAAGTAATTGGACAACTTAACATGAACTTAAATAAAGTAATCATATTTAATATTTGGTTGCATATCCTCTGTATGCCATCACTTCCTGATGTCTGTGACCCAACAAAATCAAAAAACTCTTAGTATCTTATTTCCAGGTACTCTTACAAGCGATATTATAACCTCTCTACATTTGAATGGACAACAAAAATTGTGTCACTGTCCAAAGACGCATGTTCTGCACTGTATATGGGGTTTTAAGTTATTTTTGCAACTAAGCTTAGCAGTTCACTCTTTAGACACTGGGGTGAAAGGGTTATGAGTATTACTAGCATAACTACTAGTTAAAACACAAATCACAGTATTAAGAACTAAGCAAAGTACAAACAAAGCCTGTAACCACTAATCTAGCACCAAAATAATAACTTACATTTTGAATGCACACACACACACAAACAGGAACAAAATATGCTAATACCGTCTTTGCTGCACATGCTACACAGTAAAGACAAAAAAACGAAACAACTTGGAGGCGGGTTTAAACTTACAACTGTCAATCATAACATAGAATAACCAATAAAGGTGCAGAGGTGGACAAAGAACATAAAACCTCTCTAAAATCTTAATCTAAGCCTGGCCTTTTCAACAGGGATGGAGAAAGAAATGGAGTAATAAGGGAAAGAGAGGAAGACCAATGGTGAAGGTGGGAATAGGAGGGGTTACAGAGCTGAGATTTTAATTAAACTGTAAAGGTAAGGATACAAGACTGGTGCTTTACCTGTACCGTGACCCCCTGGGAACTATATTCTGAGTTCAGGCATCTGGAGAAATAGGTAACAAAAATCTAAAAAGCGGGGGGAAAAGTTATTAAACAGTGATTACAGAACTTTGCACAGCAGATGAGTATACAACAGAATGACAGAAGTACAAAGTTAAACGGTTACAAAATGTCTACATGCAAGTGAGCACATTCATGAGGAAAACGTTCATGGTTCAACTTTTTTTTCTCCCAGATGGGCAATTGGTATTATTTTTCACCTTCTCATCTTCTCATAACCAATTTCGGGGAAGTGAGTTAAGGAAAAATGTGTTTATTTTCTGAATCCAGCAGTTCTAACACTCAATGCCCTTGTTTAAATGTCCAGCACTCTGAATACTGAACACAAGCGATATTGTGTATTAAAACCCCTCACTTAACCTATATTTAAATACATTCAATTGATTTAATTTAATAATTATTGTTTTAAATGACAATCATCAATTAAATTGCCAAATTCGTTGATAGGTCAGTCGAATAGTAACCTGTCAACCATCAAGTCAAATCAAAGTCTAAATCAGGTCTTAAATAGTTCTATTAAAGGAAAAATCGTCAATCAGAATAATGAACTGGAATCATACATTCATTAATGAAGGTAGGCTCACTACTTATAACCTACAAAAAAAGAAGACATTAAACCAGATGTTAAATTGAAATTACCAGTAAAGAGAGAGAGACACCGATAAGCCAGACCTTGCCAGAATATTCCAATTTCAGCACAGAAGGAACAAAAGAAAAGCCAACTACAGTATAAAAACTCAGCTGTTACAAGTTTACACAGCCAAGGAAAAACTTATTCTCTAAGACTTCAGGAACTGCTGCAGTGCCAACTCCACTCACAGAACTTCACAGCTCCACCTTAGATAGCCAAAAAAAAAACTTCACCTTTCTCCCCAAGCATTGAGAATTTGTGCCCTGATTGGATGATGAAGGTTTGGAAGGAGGGGGGGTGGGGCTTCAGACTTTTTTATGACAAGGACGGGCTTATCTAAATTTACTTATTCATGAAAGTGTACTTATGTTGTTGAAATCAGCAACATACTATTATTAAAATATTCAGGGTTTTAACATCTTTGTAACAAGAGTTAACAGTAATAATCATTAAATCTGTTGTGTAATTTTCAAATTCTGGCAAAATATTACTTCCATATGATAAGACCAGTGGTAACACCCTGGCCTCCACTTGAATCTGGAGCTGTGCCAAAAAGGTAAATTGCAAACTACAGGCCTAACAACCATAACCTACATCAACATTAAGACTTTTAATTGAATGTCACAGATTGGCATTTAAAATCAAAATGGAAAAGGAAACCATGTGGCCATTCTCTTGGCCTCATGAATAGCTTTGCGTTCTGGCGTTTCTCCCCACCACAAGACACCATGTCCACTATAAGATTTATATCTATAGATAAGCCAGAGCCTCAGTGTGACTTAATTGCCTCTTTTGTGCCTGTGGAGTGCAGGGGAAGAGTGGAAGGCAGATCCTAGGTCAGGTCAACCAGAGGAGGCCTCTTCATAACAAAGTACTATTTAATGGACTGTAAACAAGTTTACCATATCAAATTATACTTTCTCTATCATTATCTAAAAGCTATATACCCGACATCATGTAGGTATGAATGAATGTTTATACTCGTTTTTTCCTAACCTTGGGGTACCTCAGCTTTACACCAAAATAAAGTAACTGGAATTCAGAATGGAGAGGATGGGTCAGAGTCAGACAGAATGTAATTAGCTTTCTTCACTGCCTGCTTCTTGTAGAAAATCGGACAGATTGACAAGCTGCACTCCTATGACATTGCTGCACATATTGATTTTGCTTAAAGAATTTTTGGTTTGCACACCATGAGTGTGTAAAGCTCCCCTCAGACACACCAAACAGTGGAAGTATCTGAGTGGTGAAGGAACGAGTGTAGTCTTGCCTGGTGCTACCAGAACGGGATTAATTTAATGTTATTTAAGTTTGACTTGGTTATCTGACTCCAAATTAATGTTTTAACCTTTCCTCTGAACTAACAGTTGTACATACAAACCCCAATTCTAAAAAGGTTGGAACATTATGCAAAATGCACATGAATGCAGAAAGCAGTGATTTATAAATTCTCTTTAACATATATTTAATTGAAAACAGTACAAAGAAAATATATTAAATGTTTTACCTTATCAACTTTATTAGTTTTTGTAAATATATGCTAATTTTGAATTTGATGCCTGCAACACGTTCCAAAAAAGTTGGGACAGGGGCAACAAAAAGGGAAGTTCAAAAAACACCTGTTTGGAACATTCCACAGGTAAAACTATCATGACTGGGTATAAAATTACATAAAAAGACTCTTGATATCTTATTTTCAGGTACTCTTACAAGCGATGCTATAACCTCTCTGTATTTGAATGGATCTCTATGGGAATTGGGGGGTGGGACTAGATTAAGCTGTAAATAACACGGGAATAGTATGGAACCCATGGTTGGCTAAATAAGTTAGCAAGGGTCTGAGGTATCAAATAAGCCTCAAACCATCACTCTGCTGCCAGATATGCAGTAGATATGGATGGATCACTTGAAGGGTTGTTTCTCCTGACTTATTTTTCCATAGAGTTCAATGGGAAAATGGTCAGGACAGATTCCATGTATGGTTTGTATAGACAATGGTAGAAATATTCATGGTTTGAAAAAGGATTTTAAATTCGTTCTCTGATAGCAATGAAACCAAAATGTTATTTATAATTAAATATATGATGTGCTTCTTAAAATTATTTATATGAATTTCTGAATGAGTAACAAATTAGCTTTCATTCAAACGGTTGTAAATATTTTTAAAAAAACTGCTAAGACAAAACAATCTGCTGTGTTTAATCAATAAAACACATCTAAGATCAATTACTGGGCCACTTAACTCAAAGTCCCTGTGATGTGACTGTGTTGTATTCTGAAGGATTAATAGTATTAGCTTGCAAACAAGACTCAAATACTATGATGCTATACACTGATATGACAATTGCTTACAGTTAAAATTCATTTAAAATGCATAAATTACAATGACCTGATTATGGACGCAAGTAAGAACAGAAAAATCTCACCTTGGTTGCACAGTATAGGGTCAGCATGGGCTGTGGTTGGGAGGCAGCCTCAGAAGACACATTTATAATCAAGCCCTTACCCCTGACAGAGAAAGAGGGATAGACAGGCAGACAGAGGAGACATTTCATATCGGTATCGGTTCTTGCTAAATATCTGTTCATACATTTTTTTTAAATCTGATTAATCTTTTTAGATGATTATATTATTGTGGACATACTTTTCAACCATGTGTGGGAGAACCAGTCTTGTCATCTACAGTGTGACAAAGAGACAGTATCAGCATTGTCAAAAACTTCTGAATTGTTCCATTTATATTGGATGTTTCTTCGAAAATTGACGTCTGCATATTACATGATGATATTTTGCAATATTTAACAGGTGCTTTGATGAAAGGAAACATATTGGCAATGGGTTGACATTCGGTCCAATGCTGCAAGACTAAAGGTTTGTTATCAAAACAATTGAACGGTTACCTCTAATAGCCTGATATGTAACAACTTAAACATCACTACAGTTCCGTTTTCACAACATTTAAGGTGCTGCACAATTTATGCTTTGCAGTTAAGATGTGAATGAAATTTGACATCTGCATAAGAACTACATGGTTAAATGTTCAGTGTTAATTCAGCTCTGTAACAATGTAGCAATAAGGATCAAATGACCTCACTCAGGCTAAAATATACTTAATCATAATTGGTTTAATACTGAACGGTTTACAATGTAGGAAGATGTGAAAAATGATCATTCTAAAAGGGACTTGACAATGTAGGAAGATGTGAAGATAGTTCTGTGTGAGACAGACAGATGGGAATCTGACCTGGGTCACAGACAGGATGTTACAGTTGATGACCTCAGTGATTCTCTGGGATGAAAGAAACAAGTCATTTCAAAATGTTTAAAGTGGCAAGAACTCCTGAGGTTTATTTCATGCTGAACAACACTGTTCAGCGAACACCACAAGGCCCTGGTGACCATGGAAGGTCAAGGTTAATAAATCCATCTGAAAATGCAACATTCTCACAACAATGCTTTGCACCTCTTAGGATGTAGCTTCTTAATTTGCAGGACAAAAATGTCCTGTAGCTCATACCTGTTCAGGGTTGGCAATATCCAGAAAATACCGTAACTCTCCAGCGTAGTTCATGCCTACATTGTTTACTATAATATGGGAGGCAGAAAAAGAACATAAACATTATCATTATCCATCCATCCATCCATCCATCCACCATCCATCCATTATCTATTCCTGGTCAGGGTCGCAGGAAGGGGGGGAGGGGGGGGTGCTGGAGCCTATCCCAGCATGCATTGGGCGAGAGGCAGGAATACACCCTGGACAGGTCGCCTATCCATCGCAGACAACATTCACTCACACACTCATTCATGAAGCACAATGGACCACTAAGACCCCTCTATCTGCCATGCAACCTCTGGAGGTAGTGTTAAGATCTGGGGTTGCTTCAATTGGTCAGATCTAGGCTCAGCAACGTTATGCAGCAATAAAATGAAGTCAGCTGAGTACCTGAATGTACTGAATGACCAGGTTATCCCATCAATGGGCAGGAAGACAATGCCAAGATTCATCAGGCTCAAATTGTGAAAGAGCGGTTCAGGGAGCATGAGGAATCATTTTCACACATGAATTGGCCACCAGAGTCCTGACCTTAACCCCATTGAAAGTCTTTGGTGTGTGCTGGAGAAGACGTTACGGAGTGGTTTGACTCTCCCGTCGTCAATACAAGATCTCGGCCAAAAATTAATGCAACTCTGAACGGAAATAAATGTTGTGACGTTGCATAAGGTTGTCGAAACAATGCCACGACGAATGCGCGCCATAATGAAGGCTATAGGCGGTCCAACAAAATATTAGCGTGTGCGACTTTTTTTTTGGCCAGGCAGTGTATAATCCATGGGCAAAGATTGACTCAAGCAACGGAATTAAGTACAGCAGTGAAATCAAAAGATGGGTAGATAAATTTTAATTGGGGAAGTGGATTATTTTGACAATTATTGCACTATTAGCTTCAAAATAAGGTACAATTGCCAGTTGGTTCAAATAAGTACATCTTCCAGAAATCAAGATGAATTGAACTGGAAGTTTATTTAGACATATTGTTATGAGATGCAGTTTTTCTGCCAGTCTGAACTCAAAGCTCATGTTGAAATTGATCTTGGGGAACACATTTGAAAAACCATTTGGATGGATCAATAATCAATACTCAAATACTCAATGCAAGTAGAAACCCCCGTCTGAGTCCATTACCTAATATGCCAATATCCAGGTTGTGTAGCCCCTCTGCAATGGCGGGATAGATAGCATGGCCCTCTGTGAAATCTGCCTGAATGACACACGTCTTTCTTCCATACAGCCTCTCTGAAGCAAACAAAAATAGAAAGCATTTAATGTTTCAATTAAAAGTATGGGGCGGGGGGAAACAAAAAAACAACTACACCATTTCTCTTTCTCTCTGTCTCCATATCTTTTTCCACTTTTCCTTCACATCTCTCACCAATCTCCATGGCAACAGTGTGGAGCTTTTCTTCTGAACGGCTGACCAGTAAAATGTCCAGTCCTCTTTTAGCCAACTGCAAGGGGTACATAACAGAAATATCACATGCAAAAACATGTGTAAAACTATAAATACTAATTTCACATATGCTTTACATGTTTTGATTTTCAACCAAAGCACACCTGTCTTTCAGCTGATTATATGGATTATTTACATTGTACTGCATGAGGGTGTGGACAGATTTGGGGAAGGATTATGGAAAGAATCATTTTATATATCCCTTTGAGGAAATGCAATATAGTCATAACTCATTGTTAAAAATATCAAATTGCTCAAGCTCTCTTATTTGTGGGTGGGGCTATACTACAATGTCATTACCACAATGTCTTATAAAATTTAAAAAAACCAACCTCATTAGCATAAGCTCTACCAATCCCTGCGGTTGCTCCGGTAACAACTATAAAAACAATACAAAAATGCACACAGATTGCAGTCAGAAAAGTCTCACACCCTGTCATGATTATGAGACATTATCTGGAACATCAAGTCCAAAATAAACAGAGTGATGGCAAGGTAACCCAACCCAAATAATCATCATCATCACCATCGTCTCTAAATAGACCTGCAGTCAGTTGAATCAGCCTGCATTTTAACTATGAAACACACAAAACATGTGGAAAATGTCCTCTGTTTGTTACAAAATTAATGTCAGTTCTCAAAAACTGTGGAAAGGACAGCATTCCCAACGGGAATAAACCTTTATTCCATTATGTATTTCTTTATGTGATGCAGATGCATTTTGAATCTCACTCAAGAACAGGTAGCCATTTGCTTCGTTAGTTGAATGTGGATGGGAATGATTATGATCATAACATGTCAAGTTACCTTCTGGGGCAAAAGAAAGAAAATAACCTTTCTAGGCATATGTCTGCAACCTCACACACATTTAGGTACACAAAGGGAAAACATCATACGCACATCCGTACATTCATCTTTCAGGTATACTCAGTTAATTCCTTTTAAAAGTTATTTTTAACAAACAACCCAGTTCTGGGCCTTGGTGCTGCACAATATGTATTCACTAAAATACATGCTGAGGAAGACGGAGTGCCAAAACACATCAGTACATTACTTGAGAAAATGTGAACTGTTTTTTTTCCTTTTGAGGGTCCTGTCCGTACGTATAATCTGTGAAAAACAGCCACCCCAATTATCTAGTACACTGTGTGACCATTATGTCATATATCCTCTTCATCTTTCCTTGCAATCTAAAAGACATTCATCCGCCTTGCTGTCGTCACTCTTGGCATATCTTTCTCTCAGTTAGTCTCTTTCAATCTGTTGAAAGGTTTTCCTGGGATAAAGCTTCAGCATACAGCTACAGAAAAAGTGGGTACTAATAATTCAATGAACAGTGAATGGTTATATTACCAAGTTACTTACCAGGTTAAGCTCTATTGGCTCAAATGTGCATTCCTTTTGCCAAAGCTTTTTTTTTTTTTTTTTTTTAAATTGGATAAACATCTGTAATACAGTTTCAAAACAACATTTAAACTTCCTTTCAAACTTAGAACACTATAAGCTGGTCATGTTTCACCCTGTGGTGATATTGATCTGAAGAAGAATGGAAGAATGTGACCTGAGCTTGAATTGTGCCCCAGTGCTCTCAGCCTCTCTAGTTTCACTATCCAAGAATACTCAATTCATATTTTGCACAGAAAGTACTCATCAGGATGTCTGTTCTTTTTTAAGGCTGACAGCCAGCAAGAACAGTAATTAACACAGATTAACAGAGCACTCGCCAAATTTAGGCTGTGTCCGAATAAATGGCCATACTATTGAATATAGGCTTGTCGAGTACACCGGATGAGAAAGTTGATACGTAGGCAAAATGTTCTCTACATGTAGCGTACTTAAAATCTCCGAATGATGGTGATAAATGCTTAGTTCTGGGTTCCCGCTGTTAATAGTATGGAGGTTCATTTTTGCATACTGAATGTCGCGTACGACACAGTATGCAGTAAACAGTACACAGTATTGCACAGTACACAGGACACACCACACAGTAGATATGGCTCTGATTTGGACACAGCCACAGTCTGCGTACAGAAATGCATCTGTAGGTACAGAGACAATGTACAAAAACGACCTTGTTTTAGCCTGCCTACCTAAACACACAAAAACATTCAAATAACAAAATTATCAAGAAACACAAGGGCAATTCCATCCGAAAGTGGTCCCAGTAATATAGATTTTCACATTGTTGGTGTTCATTTGCAATTGTTACCAGGACTGGGGAAATTAATATCATGTTTAAAACATGTTTTTGTGATGTTATATAAACATTGCAACATCAAATACCCCATGTTCACACACTAGGTTAAGTGACAGTGTCTCTGTCATTCGGTTGCCATCATTCCATCACCATGTATATATATTTTTTTAATTCAAGGTGTCACATATAGCTTAGACCCCAGACCACTACTTTTTTTAATTTTTTTATTCTGGATTAAACTACAATATTTATGTAATATAATAAATGGTCCATGGCATTATGGTCATTTATGTGCTTATACCCGATATCAAAGGTCAATTCAGTCGTTCCGGACGTGACTCCGCCCCCAAGTCCTAGCACCAGCGCCACAGAACTTGAGGGCTGTTCAACCTAGTTCTCAGGATCCATCACAGCCGCTGTAACCATTTTATTGCAATTTGTATCGAAATAGTTCTCAAAGCGTTCATTAAATGAACATTGCTAAAGTCTAATTATTTCATCTCATGTGAATGATAACGAAAAATGGAGGGCATCATGGAAATGTGAATTGCATAGCTTTTATTTAGAATTATTTGCTAGCTAGGAAACTAACATGGAAACAAATGTAGCTAAAATACACTTTTTAGTGGCATACTGCTGTGCATCTGTGAATTAGGCTACAGCGAAATATAGGCTACCTCTGTAAGCATGTGAACTTTCTGCTTGTTAACAATGGATCTATAGGCCTATGCCACAAATCCTTATTTTGATAATGTCAAAATTCGAACTTACCCGCCCACTGTCCGTATTTTCGGAGGTCAGTTTTCCAATATTCTGACAACACGTATACTCTCACCCCCCACCAGACTTTCCAAGAGAACTTTAAAAAATAAAATAAAAAACTGAATCCTCCGATTACGACCAGTCCAGGAAACAATACTGCAGAATTGAAGTCTGTGTCCATGCTGCAGATGATCAATAGGCTAGTTCCCCTGTCAAAGTTGAAGGTAACAGCTATTGTTGACGCTATCTGATCGCCTTTAACCGTGCGGTTGCAATGTTCACCTCATATGCTATGCAAGTAGGCTACCGCCCATAGCCGGGCGTACGCCCCTGCCCGCCTACCAATTAATTCACTGGAATGACAGCACAGCAGGTGCTAGTTGTTGACTGATCCGTAAGGCTACCGCTACCTCATCAGGACAGGTTTATTTATTGGCGACTTGGGTTAGCAAAACTGCAAACATATAGCTTTAAGATTTTTAAAGAATTTAAAATATTTTTTATATTTTTTAAATTTAAGATTATCTAAAAAAAAATCTAATGAAAATCGGCGATTTCATTTCGTTTTCATTCGATGTGCGCAAAAACCATGACATAATTCAAATAAAAATGCGAGAGGTCACTTTGCGTTTTAATGTAGACTACGCACTTTATCTGACAATTTTGTAATGTTAATGCAAATCCATTTCACATTTGCCACGCAAATACCCTGCCAAACCTGAAAATGCAAAACGCGGTATGATCCAAATCCAACCCAACCAAGAAAAAAAGGAAAGAGGATGAGTTTGCAATTGAGGATGAAGAAAAAGCATAAATGCTAGTTCAGACATTTGTCAAGGTGCATAGTGCAGATAATTTACAGAGGAAGGCAAGATGGGAAGACGGAAAACAAGGGAAAGGTACCTAGTGTTAACACGAGAAGAGGTGATTTTCAAAGTACTCTTGATGTTCCATTTACAATACAGGGGTTGACTAGGGCATTGAATAAGTCATGAATGACTGCACCTGGACTGGACAGTGTATACGTTACATCATGTTGGCTCATTTATCTAAAAAGGCTTTTAAAAAATTGTTGGAATTATACAATAAGATCTGGGATGAAGGGAAAATACCGGAGGGAGGCATGTAGTCATTGTATCCATTAGGAAACCAGGGAAAGACCCATCTAACCCCTTATTGATCTATAGCACAGAACTCTAATTTAGCTAAGGTAATGGAAAGGTTGGTAACAGACAGACTAACTTATTATTTAGAGAGCAATCATGTATTATGTCCATGGCTAAGTGGGTTCAGGAAAAGACGCAATACAATGGATTCATTAGTGTGTCAGGAAGCTGAAATCAGGAAAGCTCAAGTAAATAAAGAAGAGGAGTAGGAATATTAAATATATTGTACAAAAGATACAGGAAGCCAGTAAGCTAGTAGAGGAGTAGTCATTATTGTGGGGATCTATAAGTCGAAAAAAACTCAAACTTTTTACAAGGAAGAAAATACCAAATAATCTTTGTCTATATATGATAAATAACTAGAGAAAGTTAGAGATGCCTTTGCAATTGAGGAGGAAGCAGTTAATGGCCAATTATTGTGCAAATCTTCAAGGGCATTATGAGCACCACCCCACAAAAACTTAAGCTCAGGATGGGAAGGAAATAAGATTGAAAATAATATTTTCCTAATATCAGGTAGTGAAATTGCCAATGA